>OZ026630.1:49581033-50286033 GCA_964020975.1 Hermodice carunculata | reverse complement strand
TTATGACCATGACAATATTTTATTTCAATCAATTGCTAAATAAAATTAATGACTGATTTTCAATCGACTGCTTGTATAAAATGGTTAAATTCAGAGGAAAATATTGAAACTGAATATTTGATTTGAAGGTAATCTTGGTTAATATCTCCATGTAGAAGAAAATACAATTAATTGAGCATTTTAATTGTAAAAATATTTACAAGCATACTTTTAAACTAAGACTGAAAGTAAATGGACCAAGACTGTGGAAGAAAAAAAATCAAAGTGAAGTTTTAAGTCAATTCCACTTGTCAAATCATAATTTACATATACATATGCCCAATGGATATGTGTAACCATGGTAACCTCCCAGGATGCCAGGGTTTAAAAGGTTAGTGGATAAATATAGTACTGTAACAACAAACTATCATGAGGACCAAAATTGGGAGTTCAAAGTCAGAATATGATCTCAAAACAAGTACATGTATATATTTTTGGTCAGGTTGATTTGCCTTTGTAACATTGATAGGGGGGAGAAAAAAAAAGCTGTTTATGCTTGAGTTTAGGAAAGAAACACGCCAACTTATGTGTTCAAAATAGGTTTCCTACTACTGAAGTCTATTTGAAGTTGAATAAAGTTTTTTTCCACTATTTTGATGATGAGAAAGTTCTTTTTTCTCCAGGCAGATTTTGGAGGAAATCCATTATGCAGAATTTTTATCTTCGCCAAATTGGCGAACTTGTTCGAATTATTTTTGCCGGATAAACCATTTTTTCACCACTGGCAAATAGCTAGCACAAGCCCAGGCATTGTGGATTCACATTGATCCCAGTAGTGCCATGGCCCCTCTTAAAAAGGCCAGAGAGACCCCAAAACACACTTTTCTCACCTCTCTGGCTGTTGTCTTGTTTTCAGGACATTTTTTTGTGTGTGACTGCTCAGGCATACCCTAAGCTATCCTGTTGATGTTACACAATATTTCATGCAAGACCCATATTTTCCATATAAAGGCATAAATGTGGCCCTGTTAAACCAATGGGGGGTGGCATCTTTTTTTCCAAGCAGTATTTTATGTGCATATAGTTGTGGGGCCCCCTGGCTATGAAACATGTGCAAATACATTCATAAAACCCTTATTTATCAACTATGTTAGGGGCCGTCCATAATTGTCAACATTATACAAACACATGTACATTGTATATATCAAGGATCTGCTTGTGGTAGCTCTACCAATATTAACATCTAATGAGAGATTTACCTTTCAACAACATTTATGTATGCCTCATAGAGTCGGACATTAAGTTAACCTTGATCTTTTGGAACACTTCAACAAATACCTTTTCTTCCCATCTGGTCTTCAAAGTAACAAATTCAGCCTGTCAGGTTAGTTTATGGTAATTTTTTTTGGTCAAATGACAAACATGAATTCTATTTTCCACTATTGACCAGTGACATCGGGGTAATATTACTGAACAATTTTCCACCATATGTATATGTACAATGCTGTAATCGGCTTTGATAAATAAATGTTTAAGTGCACTTTACAGTAGTCAATAAATAGTCATTTATAATTAAACACATAGATCTATTATAGAGTAGAAACAAAGCAAGATTTTTTTTTTTTTTTTTTTGTCTTGCCTACAGGTGGTATGTTAAGGACCCGAGCTTAACTGAACAATCTTTTTACAAGTTGTGTTGGCTCTGCCATTTCTTTTTAACTTTTAGAGGAACAGGCCAAACCACAAGGAATCCTTTGCTATAATAATAATTATTCGTAACTTGCCTGTGTAAATAAAATCCAAAAGGATCTGGAAGACATCTGGGGAAATATTATGCAACTGTATATTATCACGAGAGGTCTCAATGAGACCTCCACAAAACATGGCACGGAAGTAAGGGCTACCAGCTGATAGGACATTCTTGTGAGCTTTGAAGACCTTACTCTCTACAGACAGGCAGACATCACAAAATGCTTCCAATGTCAGCAGCTGATGCATCTGGCACAGCAGATTCTTGGCATGACCTTCACAAACAAAGGTCTTGGTCTCTGGAGCAGCCTCGTTCATGTTTCAGTTTACAATTACATTTGTAAACTTTCTGTGGGTTGTAAATAATGCCACACTTGAAGTGAACAGGGGTGCTATGCTGCACAGTAACATTTTCTCACAGGATTTGCAGCTCTGTTACTAATGTAGAATTCTTCTGCAATAATTTCCGTTTGCTGTGTATGGCTTGCTTTTGCTTCACTGTCACGTACGCTGGCTCCAAACTTCCATTTGCACAGATACATTTCAGGAGTGTGTATTTCTTTGTGTCTCATGCCATCTGAAAAAGACACAACTTTATAAATACAGTCTTGAATGATCTTACTATTTTTTTTCATCTAAGATTGCATGCTTGTATTGTAATTTTCATTGGTTGCTAAGGTGACATTTTATTCTACATAAGCAGACCCAGCAGTCTGAGGGAATTTCACAGTGGAATCTAAATAACCTAAGATCATATATATGTAAAGTGAATATCAGCCAATACAAGGGACAAATTACATTTTCAAATTTGATTAACCAATTCCCTTTCATTAGTGCAAAATGACTTGTCATGTATTCAAATGAATTATACAACTGGCTAGCCATTCTTGATTTTGACCAGCAATTTCATGATTTTGATTAGCTATGTGAATCCAGTTATTTTCTGCTTTGTAATGATTGTCACCATTTCTGTTTGATTTTGCTGGTACAGTGGTACCTGTCTTGAAAGACCCCTCCAATGAGAGACCACATATCTTTTTAAGACTGCTCTCTCAGAACACTGTGCTATCTTTTCCATGTTACTGTACCTCTAATGAAAGACCACCTGTTTTGAGAGACCACATTTTCACCAGCCCTAGGGGCGATCTCTCAAGACAAGGACCACTGTACATCCATATACATGTGTCAAGGTCATTGGCAATCAGCCCTGAGCAAGTCTTTTAATTATATAGAACGTTCAACCAGCAGAACGAACATCCAAACCACAAGCTACCACAGGCACATGAATTTGAAAAGTGCCTTTCCCTGGTTGAAGCCAATTTCTTCCTGAACCTACCTAGTCTCAGGTAAGGCATGACATATTACTGACTCGTCCTGGCAGAGTGGGTCTGGAAAAAACAACAGGAGGTCCCCTGGTTAAACCTGATTTTTTTCTAAAAGTACCTGCTAATTTCAGCTGGGTGCTGAACATCCCTGAAACCTTCCTGAAAGTACCACTCATTTCAGCTAGGTCCTACATGTTTATATCCCTGAACAAATCTTCCTGAAAGTAACTGATCACTTCAGCTTAGTCCTGAATATTCCTGAAAGCCTCCGGATTGTTACATCTGATCATCAATTCTGGAAAATTCAGTGCAAAACTAGAAAAGAAGATTGAGTTCACAGCAAATCTGAGTGCTAACAAAAGAAAGTATTTTGCCTTGTAACTGCAGATTAAAATTTGAACAGCTGCAAAACATATTGCATGCAAGTTAGAAGACTGGAACTAAATAGGGTTCTCTGTATGCAAATTTCTGACGGTACACGTGAAAAACCACACAGATATTGAGAATTACAAAAAAAAATGTGAAGCATCGACAAGCAAACAAGCATAGGTTCATGTAGCAAGCTGAGCCTAGTTCTGGTACACTTTTTAGATTACAACTTCTAGTTCAGTAGTGGACAAATGTTGACAGTTAGGCATCAGGACTTCTCCACACTAAAAAAATTAATTTGGTATAACCATACCAAATTTGGAATTTCTAGCTTTTGCTGTTTCTGAAAAAAGCTCAAAACAAGATTTTTCCCTAAAGAAAGAAGTGAGATGAAAGAAATAAAGAATTCTTGGAAAAACAAGACGTCTGTGTTGGCACACTGACGTAACCAGAGAAAAAGATGCAAGAACTTTGTGACCTCTCAGGGTTAGGTGATAAAATAAAAACTTCTTTGAGATGCATCAAATAATTTGTAAAGTTTTCTATCAAAACAATGGCTTTGAAATATCCAAATAATTCCACTGACCCTCATTTTGCCTTTTGGGCCTAATTTAATACATGACAGTTGTGAACAAATCAGAACATGCCAAGCCAACCTTTTGCTCATGATGTGGGTGGCGCCATACTATCTTTCACCCACCCTTTGCATTTATATTTTGAACCCATCAAATAGACCTAGGGCTTACCTGAATCATATATAGTGCAAAATGTTTAACAGTTTAGAAACCTGGGGGTGAGTTTCAGATGTACAACAATTATCCCATATATTGGCTTGCAGCAATCTTGCTGTTTTTTGCCCAAGGTATCCAGGTACCACAACGATTACCAACTACTATTCTGTGCTGATTCTGTTTAAATATCATTTCATTAATCATTGTACCTGCTACCATACTGCCATTTAGTTCAAGAGGTATTTATTGTCAACATTGTGCTGCATCTTAACCCTTCAAGTGCTGATTTAAGACTGAGTCAACAGCTTTCCTGGGGGCACTTTGCGCGCATTGCGCGCAAAGTGCCCCCAGGAAAGCTGTTGACTAAGACTACTTTTTGCTTTAGACTAGGCTTGCTGGTATTTGAATAAAAGGTATCTTCATGAGGAATTTGAATCTTTTAACCATTCTGTGTTTAACAGTAATGAGAAATCGACTATAGCAGTGATTAGCACTTTAAGGGTTAAATGTGTCAATTGTGAAATACAAAGTGACATACAAGGCCAACATATTTGGTGGCCTCGGCAACAGGGACAGATGGAGCAAAAGCAACAGAGAGGGCAGAACATCAAGGCTGCACTAGAACCCTATAAAACTTTTATTAACTCATTCCACCCTCATGACGCTTTTTCCTGTTAATATCTAAAGGTCGTCTGCTAATTGTATTTTACTAATTTATGGATTATTTTTCAAAAATTTGGATGAAACTTGCATGGAAGATCATTCCAAATTATATGTCCATGGTCAACAGATTTCCTTGGCATGCTCTGGGCACAATGCGCCCAGAGCACACCAAGGAATGCTGTTGACTTGGTCTTCTATCAGGTTGGAATGAGTTAAAAGAACACTGTCTTAAATGTGGGCAACCTGTGCATGTAGTTAGCATGGCACTGCCTGCTGTAAAGTCATTTTCTGGTTTGCCATAGGTGAATGGTTTGAGAAACAGAATGATATATTACATACTTTTGGATTCAGTCTTCAAGTACAATTACATGTACATGTATCATCAACAGCAACTTCTACATCTTCAGGGATGCCAAAATTAAAAGTGTCATTTCAGGTACAAGTAGTCAAGACAATCAGGGACACAATATAATTAACTCTTACAGAGCCAATTTAGAGACTGAGTCAACAGCTTTCCTTGGGGCACTTTCTGCGTTTTGCACGGAAAGTGCCCCAAGGAAAGCTGTTGACCTGGACTAAATTTTTCACTGGAAACATAGGCATGCTGGTACTTGAATGAAAGGTCTTTTAATGAGGAATATGAATCTGGAATCATTACAGTAATCCAGCTTCATCAGCACAGCTTTTAGCCGTGACTGGCACTCAAAGGGTTAACAAAGAATATGGCATCAAGCACTCAAATTTGATGAGTACAATACCATAAATTGGTGAAATTTTTAGCTAATTTCAGGGATTGTCATTGATGATGAGGGACAGTTGGCATCTCTACATCTTCATGGTTTGTCTACACCTTTCCAACCAACCCCACTGTGACAATATTCTCTTGTCACATGTTTTATAACTTGTTTCACATATCTCAATAACAATTGAACAGCAGAGTTTAACAACTAACCTCAATACAAATACTGCTACTTCTCAAGATTTTTCCAGTGCCTGATGAGTTCAAGATGAAATGAACTGTGGTGCACTTTGCCTATTCTCCTGGCCATTAGCCACATCTTTTCACTTAATTGTTACAAAAAGTTCATATTTGTACCAGTCAACCTTGGACTACATTCAGCATGTTCAAAGAGTCTAAAAGTTGCGAAAGCTAAGGTGCAGTTGCGTTTTCAGTTCTCTCTGTCAGCATTTCAAAGTTTCTGTACATGTACTAGTTTTCAAAACCTTAACTACTACCTTTCATGTGCTAATATAAGCCACTGAGGTGGAGACTGCCAATCCACATGCTCCCAGATGCTGAACCATCATTTTGCTAGCGCTCTGACACAATCTTTTGGAAAGTGAAAACTTATATTTTTAATTAGCTTATATAAATATTTCACCTATGCAAGCTTCGCTCAAGCTAACTTTCCAAAGTTATGGCAGCTTTAGAAGGTAATGTTAAGTACATGTAACCTTTCAAGTCATTCACTTGAAACTTCCAAGTTCCAAGCTCTCAAATACGTTCTGCAAGCCAGTGACTTGAAAGCATTCAGAAAGCTTAATGAAAGCTTTGAAGTTTGGTAAGGTACATCTTATTTTACATGAATGACTTATGTATATTAATGTTGTAGTTATAATATAATATAAAATGTAAAATACACCTGAAACAAATATATTTTACATTTTATATTAGATCATCTTATAATGTACAAGTCTGTGACCCTGGTTACAGCCCATCTACCTGTAACTCATTCCATACCAGTCCCTGATATTTACATATATTTACCTAGATTTAAGACGACAATTGCATATTTAAACTAGAACAGACTGATTTTCCAAAAGAAAATCAAATGTCTCCTGGTGGAACACTTAACGTCTCTGAATAAGCTACAGGTGATAACAAATTACAAATGACCAAGTTTGCTTGAAAATTACAATCCTATTTTAGCTCTCACCTAGATACATTACTCTAACAATTTTCATCAAGTTCTTCAAGACTTATTGCAGAGAAACCAATTTCACATAAATGACCCTGTGACCTTGAGAATTCGCTCAAGGTCACCCAAACACAATCCCAACCTTGGTCTTACCTTGATACATAATCCTACGAAGTTTCATTAAAGTCCATAAAGTTCTTCAAGACTTATTGCAAAGAAACCAATTTCATACAAGTGCACACTGATCCAAAGGATCTATGTCCCCCGCCACAATAGACAGAAACAAGAGGGCTGTGTGGACAGCCCGTGCCTCAGCTGATCTTGATATTTATCACACTTGCAGCTCTATGAACTTGGGAAAGGGTCAAGGGCACCATGTTCTGAGTAAGTCTGACCTTTATAGAAGAACACTTACATGTGCAACATCAACGTTCACGTAGTTCTCAAGTTATAATGAAGAGTAAAATTCATGTATGTTGTACTGTGACCCAACAAACGAGGTCAAAGTCATTCATGTACTGTCTCAGCATGACCTTCATACAGAATAATTAACATGTGTAGCTAACTTAAAACAGATTTCAAGTTATCAAGTAAACAGTAAATTTCGTGTCAGTTGTCCTGTGAATTAGCATTAGAATGCCCATTGACTTACATAGTAATCAATAGGAAAGCTGCATTGAAGGATAAGTACCCGAATTGAAAATCCTTAATAATCAGGAATCCAAAGCAGTGCCACCTAGTAAACAACTGTTTGACCCTTCCACAACAACATATCCATCACATTTCAGCTTAATCTGAGGGACGGTTCTGAAAACAAGTGAAAAATAGCAAAATCATACAAAAAATTCATTAAAAAATTGCAGCGCCACCTGGTGAACAAATTGGGAACTAGGTGTCCCCGGGAGTGTCTATGTACAATATCAAAGCAATTGGGTGAGCGGTGTCAGAGGAGAATAATTTTGAAGGTTTGCCCCCCAAAAGAACAAAAAAATCATAAAAAATCCAAAAATCAACAGAGCGTGACCATTTGAACAAACTTGGTACAGATCCACCCAAGGCACATCCTCACCAAGTTTGAAGTAAATCTGGTCAATATTATTAAAGTTATGACCATTACAAGAAATTCCCATGTTAAACTTTCCTATTAAAACTTTTCTAGAGATTTTGGAAAAAAAAATCATGAAAAAATCCAAAATTCATTGGAACATGACCATTGGAACAAACCTGGTAGAAACCCACCCAAGGTACATTGCCATCAAGTTTGAAGTAAATCTGGATGACGGTTTTGGAGAAGAACTTGAAAATGTAAATTAGAATTAGAATGCCCATTGACTTACATGGTAATCAGTAGGAAAGGTGCATTTACCGCAAAGGAGCCAAATTGAAAAAATCATTAAAAATCAGGAATCCGCAGCATTCCCACATAGTGAACAACTTTGTTTGGCCCTTCCATAAGGAACATATCCACCAAGTGTAAGCTTAATCTGAGTGACGGTTCTGGAGAGGAAGTCGAAAATAGCTATAACACACAAAAATCCATAAAAAATTAGAAAAAAAACTGCAGCACCACCTGGTGACCAATTTAACAAGGAGTCCCTAGGTGTCTTCCTGTGTGATATCAAAGCAATTGGGTAAGCAGTTTCGTCGGAGAAGATATTTTAAGATTTGTCAAAAAAAAAAAAAAAAAAATTCATTAAAAATCCAAAAATCACTGGAGCATGAACATTTGAACAAAACTGGTAGAAACCCACCCAAGGTACATTGCCATCAAGTTTGAAGTTAATCTGGATAATGGTTTTGGAGAAGAAGTCGAAAATGTGAATTAGCATTAGAATGCTCATTGACATCCATAGTAATCAATGGGAAAGCTGCATTGACCGATAAGTACAAGAATTGAAACAAGAGGGCTGTGTGAACAGCCCGTGCCTCAGCTGATCTTGACATTCATCACACTTGCAGCTCTATGAACTTGGGAAAGGATCAAGGACACCATGTTCTGAGTAAGTCTGAACTTTATAGAAAAACACTTGCATGTGCAACATCAAAGTTCAAGTAGTTCTCAAGTTATAATGAAGAGTAAAATTCATGTATGTTGCACTGTGATCCCACAAACGAGGTCATGGTCATTCATGTACTGTCTCAGCATGACCTTCATACAGAATAATTAACATGTGTAGCTAACTCAAAACAGATCTCAAGTTATCAAGTAAACAGTAAATTTCGTGTCAGTTGTGCTGTGAATTAGCATTACAATGCCCATTGACTTACAAGATCTTTTAAGATTTGTCAAAAAAAAAAAAAAAAAGAACAAAAAAATTCATTAAAAATCAAAAAATCACTGGAGCATGAACATTTGAACAAATTAGTAGAAACCCACCCAACGTACATTGCCACAAAGTTTGAAGTTAATCTGGATGACGGTTTTGGAGAAGAAGTCGAAAATGTGAATTAGCATTAGAATGCCCATTGACTTCCATAGTAATTAATAGGAAAGCTGCATTGACCGACAAGTACCAGAATTGAAAAAATCGTTAAAAATCAGGAATCCGCAGCATTCCCACATAGTGTACAACCTTGTTTGACCCTTCTACATGGAACACATCCACCATGTTTCAGCATAATCTGAGTGACGGTTCTGAAGAAGAAGTCGAAAATAGCTACAACACAGAAAAATTCATAAAAAATTAGGAAAAAATTGCAGCGCCACCAAGTGAACAAATTTAGAACTAGGAGTCCCAGGGAGTGTTCCTGTGTGATATCAAAGCAATTGGGTAGGTGATTTCGGAGAAGAAGATTTTTTAAGATTTACCCAAAAAAGAACAAAAAAAATCATTAAAAATCCAAAAATCACTGGACCTTGACCATTTGAATAAACTTGGTAAAGACCCACCCAAGGCACATCTCCACCAAGTTTGAAGTGAATCTGGCTGACGGTTTTTGAGAAGAAGTCGAAAAGGTGAATTGTGGAAGACGGATGGACGACGGACCCTCAAAAAACCTCAGCTGACTGACAAGTCAGCTGAGGTAAAAATCGTTAAAAATCAGGAATCTGCGCCATTCCCACATAGTGAACAACTCTGTTTGACCTTTCTACATGGAACATATGCACCATGTTTCAGCTTAATCTGAGTGACGGTTCTGGAGAAGAAGTTGAAAATAGTTATAATACACAAAAATGGATATGTTCTTGGGCTCTGTGACCTTGAAAATATATCAAGGTCAAAAACAATACACAGTGCACATGCCCATGGTATGATGCATCTCTGGAATAAATTTCATTATTCTATATCTTAGGGTTCTAAAGATATGCTCCCGGACGGACACACGGACGGACAGATGCATGGACGGACTGATGCACAGACGGATGCACGGACAGACAGCAGGCCCCCTATCCTCACTAACTCTATGTCCCCCTATGCCACCTTTGGTGGCGGGGGACAATAAGTGACTCTGTGACCTTGAAAATTAAGTCAAGGTCAGCCAAATACAATCCAAACCTAGGTCTTGTCAAGATACATAATCCTACCAAGTTTCATCAAATTCTGTCAAATCCTTCAACTTATCGCACGGAAACCAAGTGTTGAAGAACCTGAACAACAACAAGCAGAAGAAGTGGAAGAAACCAGCACTAAAACAATATGTCCCTCGGCTTCCACCGGGAGACATAATTCTTCATGAAAAGAGCTTTCATTCAAGTACCAACATGCCTATAGTCTTAAGTCAGTGGTTCTGGCACTGCCTGGCAAGTCAATCTGCAGCTGCAGCATGACTTGTCAGGCAGTGCCAGAACCACTGACCAAGGCCTGTGACCATAGTATGGAATGAGTTAATGGAGGTCTTTGGTGCCATGCCAATTTATATAACTGTACTTGATGCCCCTTCCCCTTGAGGGGAGGGGGGAGAGGGTACTTATGTGTCCATGGTCTTTAAAAAGAGAACATGTAAGTAAGCTTGCTGGATACCTTATATTCTACATGCATGCTCTCAAAAGAGTCATAATTCTATATATTGCCAAAAACCAGCATCAAAATTCTACAGTTTCTGTTGTGAGCAAAACTTCACTCAAACTTAAAAGGATTTGGGTTCTGCAATAAAACAATTTTCTTCACTTTTTTCAAAGCAGGTTATATTCAAGGCTGAATGCATGAAATGGGAAGGGGGGGGGGTCTCTCCAAACTGCAAAAGGGTGAAAAATAGGGGTCATTCCATATGCTAGTCAATATATATATATATACATATATGGTTGTTTTTTTTTTCTTTCAGCAAAAATTCAAAATAGTGATGTTTCGGGTGAACTGCTTGGGTGATTTGTTTTTCTTTCCCAGGCATCGATACCTTATATGCATGTAGAATATAAGGTATCTAGCAAGCTTACTTACATTTTTTTTTATATGCCTAAAGTCAGACAAACAAGATACTGAGAAAGCAAGAGACTGAAGGAGTCAAAAAATCACCTGTGCCAGTTTTGAAATGCCAGACTTGTGCCAGTTTTGCAACAATCAATTCGAACCCTGGGATTCCCTACATAAAGCACAAAGCATCACAAGTACCCCCACCAGAACCACAAAGCCAGAGAGTCATGAACCAGTTCAGATAGCCACTGCTAAACATGCCTGCATGCAGTCCACAAATAGACTGGTGGAATCTTGAGCAAACAATGTGGAGGCAGGGCAGGTTGTCTTGAGTAATACTTAGTAATATAAATCCACCACTGGAGGTACTGATTCCAGGTTCTAGGCAGGAGTTTTTGTCACATAGTCACTGACTGGGTGTCATAATAAAGCTGAGGTGGTTCTGGCCAATCCATTGACTGATACTTTTTTCCTAATACAATTATTTTAATGTAACCTCCAAAAGAGGCGAATATGAATCGAAATATGTGATTAATGTGGCAAGGATTGAAAAGGGCAAAATTATGTGTGGAGCTCAAGATTTATTGAAAAGAGGAGGAAACTAAATGAATCAGACTTTCAAAGTAAACTAGAACAGACTGATTTTCCAACAGAAAATTAAATGTCTCCCGGTGGAACACTTACATCTCTGAATAAGCTACAGGTGATAACAAATTACAAATGAACAAGTTTGCTTGAAAATTACAATGCTATTTTAGCTCTCACCTAGATACATTACTCTAGCAATTTTCATCAAGTTCTTCAAGACTTATTGCAGAGAAACCAATTTCAAATAAATGACCCTGTGACCTTGAAAATTAGGTCAAGGTCACCCAAATACAATCCCAACCTTGGTCTTACCTTGATACATAATCCTACCAAGTTTCATCAAATTCCATCCTGTTCTTCATGACTTATCGAACGGAAACCAATTTCACAAAAGTGACCCTCTGACCTTGAGAATTCGCTCAAGGTCATCCAAATACAATCCTAACCTAGGTCTTGCCTAGATACATAAGCCTACCAAGTTTCATCAAATTCCATCAAGTTCTTCATGACTTATCGCACGGACACCAATTTCACATGTGACCCTGTGACCTTGAAAATTAGGTCAAGGTCACCCAAATACAATCCCAAGCTAAGTCTTGCCTAGATACATAATCCTACCAAGTTTTATCAAATTCCATCCAGCTCTTCAAGACTTATTGCACGGAAACCGATTTCACATAAGTGACCCTGTGACCTTTAGAATTCGCTCAAGGTCATCCAAATACAATCCCAACCTAGGTCTTGCCAAGATACATAATCCCATGAATTTTCATCAAATTCCATCAAGTTCTTCAAGACTTATCGAACGGAAACCAATTTCACAAAAGTGACCCTGTGACCTTGAGAATTCGCTCACGGTCATCCAAATACAATCCCAACCTAGGTCTTGCCTAGATACATAATCCTGCCAAGTTTCATCATATGCCATCATGTTCTTCATGACTTATCGAATGGAAACCAATTTCACAAAAGTGATCCTGTGACCTTGAAAACTAGGTCAAGGTCATCAAAATACAATCCCCATATAGGCCTTGCCTAGATACATAATCCTACTAAGTTTCATCAAATTCCATCAAGTTCTTCATGACTTATCGCACGGAAACCAATTTCCCATAAGTGACCCTGTGACCTTGAGAATTCGCTCAAGGTCACCCAAATACAATCTCAACCTAGGTCTTGCCTAGATACATAATCCTACCAAGTTTTATCCAATTCCATCATGTTCTTCAAGACTTATCGCACGGAAACCAATTTCACATAAGTGACCCTGCGACCTTGAGAATTCCCTCAAGGTCATCCAAATACAATCCCAACCTAGGTCTTGCCTAGGTACATAATCCTACCAAGTTTCATCAAATTCTGTCAAGTCCTTCAAGACTTATCGCACGGAAACCAAGTGTTGAAGAAGAAGAAGAAGAAGAAGAAGAAGAAGAAGAAGAAGAAGAAGAAGAAGAAGAAGAAGAAGAAGAAGAAGAAGAAGAAGAAGAAGAAGAAGAAGAAGAAGAAGAAGAAGAAGAAGAAGAAGAAGAAGAAGAAGAAGAAGAAGAAGAAGAAGAAGAAGAAGAAGAAGAAGAAGAAGAAGAAGAAGAAGAAGAAGAAGAAGAAGAAGAAGAAGAAGAAGAAGAAGAAGAAGAAGAAGAAGAAGAAGAAGAAGAAGAAGAAGAAGAAGAAGAAGAAGAAGAAGAAGAAGAAGAAGAAGAAGAAGAAGAAGAAGAAGAAGAAGAAGAAGAAGAAGAAGAAGAAGAAGAAGAAGAAGAAGAAGCGGAAGAAACGGGCACTAAACCAATATGTCCCCCGGCTTCCACCGGGAGACATAATTCACGAAGAGATGGCAGCCACACCACCAATTCCAAGCTTGTTCACATTTGCATGCTTCCTGAGGACCATCACGTTTGACACAACTTGAGCTGGTCAGATTACCCAGATACTTGGCAACTGTTTTCTTTCTTTTTTTTTTTCACAATACTTGGCAGGCCTCCCTATGAGAGTATTGATGCCAAGGTTCCACGCATGTTTGCATATGGGGAACTTTGACATCAATACTCCCTCAGGGAGGTCTGCCAAGTATTCTGAAGAGAGAAACCAGTGGCCAAGTACCTGGGTAATCCAACCAGCTCAAATCCTGTTGAGTCAACAGTTTTTTGAAGATTGACTCCACTGGAAAGTGCAGTATAGAATCAAATGTGAAAGTGGATTCCAGGAGCCCCGCCATGTGCAGCAATAGAAGCAACCTTTAATGGGGGAGTTGTGAATGAATAGCAGAACTGACAGAATTGGGAAAGCCAAGTTGAACAACTGGGGATATTTAAAATCAGTATGCAAGGCTATGTACACATGGTGCAGAAAAATATAAAATGAAGCTGTTACAAAACACAAGATGGGTCAAAGACAGATAAGTTAGTAAGGGAAGGTAGTGACGAAAGGATGGAACAAAGACTGGAGACAAAAAGGACGCTAAATGCACACCTGACAAAGTTTTAGAGAAGCTGGAGAAAGGTACATCCTGGGATGGAGGGAAGAGATCCAAACTTTTGTTCCACAGTGGGGCAGGAGTTATCAATTTAGAAAAGAGAAGACAAACAAGAGGGCTGTGTGAACAGCCCATGCTCAGCTGATCTTGACATTCATCACACTTGCAGATCTATGAACTTGGGAAAGGATCAAGGTCACCCATGTTCTGAGTAAGTCTGACCATTATAAAAGAACACTAACATGTGCAACATCAAGGTGCAAGTAGTTCTCAAGTTATAATGAAGAGTAAAATTCATGTATGTTGCACTGTGACCCCAGAAATGAGGTCAAAGTCATTCATGTACTGTCTGAGCATGACCTTCATACAAAAACATTAACATGTGCAACATCACAGTACTAACTCAAAACAGATCTCAAGTTATCAAGTAAACAGTACATTTTGTGTCAGTTGTCCTGTGAATTAGCACTAGAATACCCATTGACTTCCATAGTAATCAATAGGAAAGCTGCATTGATCGATAAGTACCCGAGTTGAAAATACTTAAAAATCAGGAATCTAAAGCAGTGCCACCTAGTAAACAACTTTGTTTGACCCTTCCACAAGAACATATCCATCACATTTCACTTTAATCTGAGTGACAGTTCTGAGAACAAGTGAAAAATAACAAAACCATATAAAAAATTCATAAAAAAAAATAGAAAAAATTGCAGTGCCACCTGGTGAACAAATTGGGAACTATGTGTCCATGGGAGTGTCTATGAACGATATCAAAACAACTGGGTGAGCAGTTTCAGAGGTGAAGAGTTTTTAAGGTTTGCCCCCAAAAAACGAAAAAAAATCATAAAAATTCCAAAAATCAATAGAGCACGACCATTTGAACAAACTTGGTAGAAATCCACCCAAGGCACATCCCCACCTAGTTTGAGGTAAATCTGGCCAAAATTATTT
Source organism: Hermodice carunculata (assembly GCA_964020975.1). Taxonomy (NCBI): domain Eukaryota; kingdom Metazoa; phylum Annelida; class Polychaeta; order Eunicida; family Amphinomidae; genus Hermodice; species Hermodice carunculata. The sequence continues at coordinate 50,270,937 of OZ026630.1, read as the reverse complement.
AAGTTATAACCATTACAAGAAATTCCCATGTTAAAACTTTTGTAAAGATTTTTGAAAAAAAAATCATAAAAAAAAAAACAAAATTCATTGGAACATGACCATTGGAACAAACTTGGTAGACACCCACCAAGGGTACATCCCCACCAAGTTTGAAGTTAATCTGCATGACGGTTTTGAAGAAGTCGAAAATGTGAATTAGCATTAGAATACTCATTGACTTCCATCTAGTAATCAATAGGAAAGCTGCATTAACCGATAAGTACCCGAATGGAAAAAATCGTTAAAAATCAGGAATCTGCAGCATTCCCACATAGTGAACAACTTTGTTTGACCCATCTACGAGGAACATATCCACCACGTTTCAGCTTAATCTGAGTAACGGTTCTGGAGAAGAACATGAAAATAGCTAGAACACACAAAAATTCATAAAAAATTAGTAAAAAATTGCAGCACCACCTGGTCAGCAAATTAAAAACACAGACTCCCTAGGTGTCTTCTTGTGTGATATCAGAGTGACTGAGTAAGCGGTTTTGGAGAAAAAGATTTTTTAAGATTTGCCCAAAAGGAACAAAAAAATTCATTAAAAATCCAAAAATCACTGGAGCATGACAATTTGAACAAACCTGGTAGACACCCACCCAAGGTACATCCCCACCAAGTTTGAAGTTAATCTGCATGACGGTTTTGGAGAAGAAGTCGAAAATGTGAATTAGCATTAGAATGCTCATTGACTTCCATAGTAATCAATAGGAAAGCTGCATTGACCGATAAGTACCCGAATGGAAAAAATCGTTAAAAATCAGGTATCTGCAGCATTCTCACATAGTGAACAACTTTGTTTGACCCTTCTTCAAGGAACATATCCACCATGTTTCAGCTTAATCTCAGTGACTGTTCTGGAGAAGAAGTCGAAAATAACTATAACACACAAAAATTCATAAAAAAATAGAAAAAAATTGCAGCGCCACCTGGTGAACAAATTAAGAACTAGGTGTCCCAGGGAGTGTTTCTGTGTGATATCAAAGTAATTGGGTGAGCGGTTTCAGAGAAGAAGATTTTTTAAGATTTGCCCAAAAAAGAACAAAAAAAATCATTAAAAATCCAAAAATCAATGGACCGTGACCATTTGAACAAACTTGGTAGAGACCCACCCAAGGCACATCCCCACCAAGTTTGAAGTGGATCTGGCAAACAGTTTCGGAGAAGAAGTCGAAAATGTAAATTGTTGACGGACGACGGACGGACGGACGGACGGCGGACGGAGGACCATAAGATAAGCTCAGCTGACTGACAAGTCAGCTGAGCTAAAAATGGACTGCAGGTAGCAATGATAAGTGTAGAGTTTGTTTGCAATTGAGGCAGATAAGACCTGTAGGTTGGTATGGTGTGATGCATGTAGAGATCTGAGGAAAATATGTTTAGGAAATGGCAGAATGGATCATAACTGTAAGGGCTTAGAGGCAGTGCAGTGCTTAGGAGAAGAGCTTGTGGCATGGATTTTATGGTTGACAGAGGCTTTCCCAGTTGGAAAGAAAGGGGTCAAAACTATACAGGACTTCCTGGTAGGGTGCTGGGGAAAAGAAATGGAAGAGAACAGAGTAATAGTAATTAGAATAGCAGGTTTCAGGAATGAAAGGGAGGGGGGTAGCCCTTATCAGGGCTCCAATGACTGTGTGCACAGGACATGAGAAATACCTGAGCCTCAGAGGTGGGGCTAGGGGTTTTTTTTCCCCTAGCCACCTGTATCAGCTATGATACAGGACTGCGGCAAATAAGTGGAGTGCCACAGGATTATTATCATCATGCATGATCTCCCTATTTGTGACAGGATAAGCAAAATGAGCAACATGTACCAATTCTTATTGAAGATGAGATTAAGCATATAAAAATTAAAGGTGACAACTTTAAAGATATGATAAGTTGATAAAATCTAACACAGAAAATCATCAAATTCTTTCATTATTTCAGAATGTAGATGCTCAGTTCATTAGCAATCAAAGACACAATAACAGCAATATAGCACTTTTAAACCTTCTCATATTTCCGATAGGCCTCTTTTAAGAGGCAGTAAAAATAAAACTTCTCTTAAAATGAAGTTGAAAATATTTTCCTAAGCTGTACACATTTCCTTTCATGTATTTTAAAACATGTTGGTTACACTTCTTTGAAAATTCTACCAGTCTTATTACACATTTCCTTTCATGTATTTTAAAACATGTTGGTTACACTTCTTTGATAATTCTACCAGTCTTATTAGGAGTAAGTACTTCAAAGGCCAAGTTGGGTATAGATAAGAACCCTGCTCTATTCCTTAAGGTTTACTTATGCTAATTAATCTGATAAGCATGGTCATTAATTTTCTTTGGTGAGGCCATTTTAGGGGTTGCGGCTCATCTGGAACACAATTTTAATGCATTGTTCACATGGACTGAATTACTTACATGTATATGCATCGTTAGTTTCCCATAGGGAAATATATAATGAGTATATACAATGTATATTCCAATTTTCTTGTCCCTACTTTTAAAGGAATGTCATCAGCATGAACACCTGCTGTATGATTTTTTTTTGGGGGGGGGGGGGCAGTTTTCTCAAAATAGGAAGAAAACTCTGCAAAACTTTGCAACTGAATGCAAAAAACAAAAATTTGAGTATTTTATTGATTAATAACCTTAAATATTGCAAATCATGAAAAAGAGGTAGAGTGATGACTTTCCATTTAGCAGTCTTTAAATTTGTAATGAAAATTTTGCTTATGATCATGACTGTAAGGGGTCAGCCTTTTTATCAACATTTTCACTTTTGTACATAGAGCACATGGGGGGAGGGGGTAAGGATCAATGTGTTTTTAGCTAATTTTGAAAATGATGATCAATATTTAACCAAAACTCAACATTTTTAGAGTTGTATTTTGGGGGGAGGAGGGTTACAAGGAAGAGTACTCGGTGTACACTTTTGAAAATGATGATAATTTTGGTTGACCCCTAAAGCTCTAATTTATAATTATCGAAAATAGATGAGTTGACCATATTATTATTATTATTACCCAAACTAGGAAGGTTCGTGTAGCCTCCTTGCCCAAACAAACACACAAGCAAAAACAAAACAAAACAAAACAATAAACCCCTCCCTCCTGTGGACCCACATGTACAGAGTACTTTTGAGCTCAGTGGGTCCACATGAAACATTTTTGTTGGTAATTTTGACTGACCCCTAAAGCTGTAATTTATCAGAAATAGATGAGTCAATCATATTATTATTATTATTACGAAGTGGTTACCGTTACGGTAGCCGTAAACCTTATTCCACCAGCTAAAGTTACAGTAACCGTGATCATAACATACTCTGGCCCTAATGGTTATTTATCCGGCTATGATGTAATATACTGAATAGCCAATCAGATTGCAGCTCAGTTCAAGCCCGCGACTACACTACCCTGCTCAAATTCATTCTCGCAGCGATGACCGAAGAGAGCAGACGTATTGAGATGAACCTGGGGGGTCGAGTTCAACTCTTTCAAAGAGTTGGAGGAGGCCCTCAGGCGTTACGAAATAGACAAGAAAGTGAAATTCTATAAATCGGATTCCAGCCGTAACTCATAGTTATAATTACGGTATACTTAGCCAAGATGGACGTTTAATTTCTACTTTCCTGTCATCAGTTTCATTCTATGTACAAAAAAATGTATGTAATTGGGCCAATGTGAAACAGAAAATAAAGATATGGAACCATAAAAGCTATTTATACAGTATATGACACATGTCGTAACTATATCAGTCAGACTCTAATTACGGCAACCATAACTCATTGTTGTGGTTATTGTATATTTAACCAAGATTGACGTTTATTTTCAAATTCCATTCTGTATACATTATGTGCATGTCAAGTAGGCCTATGTAACACAGAGAAAAAGATTCAGAAGCCATAAAAGCTATATATGTACTATATAACCGATGCCGTAACTATATAAGTGAGACTCTAGAGTTACAGCAGCCGTTACTCATTGTAATAGTAACGGCATATAAAACCAAGATGCACGCTTTACCTCTTCTTTCCTGCCATTGGTTTCAGTCTATATACATTAAATGGATAAAAAATATGCCTATGAGAAACAGAAAAAAGATTAGGAAGCCATAAGAGTTATATATATATGTACCATGGCCTATAATAAAGTTATGTATCCTGGGATTTTAATATCTTTGATCAGGCATGGATTTTCGACTTGTTTAGGGGCGGACCATTTTATACTGAGGGGGGTAGGTTTTTTTCCTGACGAACAGACATTTTTATCCTTAGAAAAATTCAGCAAATATTTTTCTCTTGCATTTTTATATGTCCATTAATAAAACAATGTGAGTAGATTATTTTCCTCCATTTGCTGAATAATTTTATTTAAAAAAAACAACAACATAGCCTACTCCCCCATATCAAATGGTTCGAATGCCCCTTACCCAGACCCCTTACCTTTCATTGCGTAAAGATTGCAAGTTATTATACTGATACAATGTAACTCCGCTATTTGAAACAGGTTGTACATACCTGAACAAAGTATGTGTTGCAGTTTAATACACTTTACTACATTTTAACAGTATACCCATGATATAGCCTACAATATCAGCTATTTCATGTAAAAATATCGGTAAATCAGTACAGTTACGGCAGCTGTAACTTCAACCCTGTTTCTGCGGTGCTGTTATATTTACAGCATTAACAGTCTGTGCCCTATACAGCCATATGCATAGTAGCTTCTCAGTGACCGTGTTATTGTTACGGCAATCACGTTCATTTTGACTGCCGTAATGATAAACTTCCAGCACACAGTTACGGTTACCGTAACAATATCCACTTCCTTATTATTATTATTATTATTATTATTATTATTATATTTATCCAAACAATCAAACAAGCAAAAACAAAACAAAAACAAACCAACAAAAAAAACTGTGGACCTACTGACTATTTTTGAGCTCAGTATAGGTCCAGAGGAAACATTATTGTTGGCCCTGGTAGTAAGTTACCACAGCCACCCCCGACCCGCGAGCTCGGACTGGTCCCACTTGGTGACACCTGTCTGCATGCGTTAATGACCCGAGGCCAAGTCCCCGCCAAGCCCAAACTTGGAGGAACCAAGGGTCCCATATTGTACTTGTTTAGAACCATGTTGATGTGATAATGATGGACTGGTCACAGGACTGTATGCTTGCCTCTCGTGTGCTTCAAGCTGATTTATCAAAATCCCTGCCCTGGCGCAACGTTGCTTCCTCAGCAGACTAAAATTTGGTCTGTTCAGCAGGCAAGCCGCATTGGCCTCTGCAGGGACCTGCAATCATACTCTCTCGAACGGTCCAAGGCCGCGAGCCTTCGGCCGCTCGAGAAAGCGATATTAGGCCTATATGGGTCAGCTAGCCTCATATCTGAGGCATCGACAGTGTTGTTTTAATATGGGTACCATCTCCGTCCATCCCGACATAGCGGCTCGATGCCTCACTACTGGGGCTATGGGTATGGGTTAGCAAGCCGATAGGATTTGATTTGATGACAAATGTCGGAAGCTTAGGAACCCTGGGAACTGGTTTAGTCCACATAAATTAATGGCTGCAGGTCCACATGTTTCGGTTAACTGTCATGAATGAACAATATGTCCATTCCGATTCGGTACTCACATTTACACCAGCTGGCTCTTATTCATTTCAGTTTGGAGTCGGCGACCTTCCAGTCATGTCAAATCACGTTCACTCAGCGCAAGGAAGCATCCATGGTGAAAAACTCACCTGCAGGCAAAGTTTGGAACTAAACTGAGTTGGTACCATTATCGGAAATTGGAAACGGAATGCATAATGGTACTTTCTTGCGAAGTTGAATACTGATTGTGCTGCAGTAACATATGTTCACAACACCAAAAAAAAAAAAAAAAAAAAAAAAAAAATTCGACATGAACTGACATGCCACAAAAATGACACAAGGAGAAAACTACGAAATAAAATGGCATGAACATGCACATATAAATATAAAAAGGCAAAATTTATGTAGGCATGTGGTAGGCCTAGTAATGTTTATTTATTTATTTATTTATTTATTTATTTATTTATTTATTTATTTATTTATTTATTTATTCACTCACTCATTCATTCATTCATTCATTCATTCATTCATTTAAACCTCCTCATGGGAAAAAGCACATAAAACAGGTATAAAAGAAAGGCCATGTATTAATGAATGTAAACTACTTTTTCATACATTTTTACATGACGGCAAGTAATGATACTGGCCTATGATTTTCTAAGGTGCTATTATATTCTTTCTTGTATAAGCAGGCACCGCTTTAGCGATTTTTATTTTATTTGGGAAAAAATCTGTTGTCATTGACTGATTTATGATGAGAGTGAGAGGTTCAGCAAGAAAAGGAATCAACTCAGATAAAAGCTGTACGTCTTACGTGTTCTCAAAGTTAAATGTCCACATATATCTACTGTTAAAAAAAGTAAAAATCTTAAAAATGACTGACGTTTTTCAATTGAGATCAAAAAAGTATTGTCACATATATGTGTTCAAGATGAATTATAGCGATGCGTTCATAACTTAAAATGTACAGTTCCAGTACGGATTCCTGCATACTTTACAAGAAGCTGAAAAAATGTGGCCCTTCCTAGGGCCCACCAATACCACCTTTGACAAATACTTAAGATACTATGTCTTCTCCCTAGTATTACAGAAAAATTAGAAACACGCATTTTCTGTACTTTATACAGTTACAGTAAAGGATTATTCATGAACTGCTATCAAGATGTTTGTCAATCTGTTTGTGTTTCAGCTATCTTAGACGTGTATCTTGATGGATATTTTGGCACTTTTGTGGATAATCAGTTTGCACTTTTTTGCACTTCCCTGTTTTGGTGGGCTTTATGATAGTGGACCCTTGTGTTTAACTGGACTCTTCCAGGCATGCATACATTTTACAATAAAACTGTATTTAATATTATCTTTCTTGGACAACAACATTGTTACATTTTATTTGTATCTTTAATTTGTATTACAATTTGTCAAATAAACTTTTTTTCTGACTCTGACTCTGACTCTGAATCTTGATCTCAGGTACGGGCAGTCCTCAGTATACTGAATTAAGTCCGATATTTTCCTTATGTTTTCACCAATATATACCGTCCTTTCAGAAAACCAGTCTGATCTGGGGATAATATACGGGGGCCCTTTATTCATTCTATTTGCAATTGATTTTGACAATATTTTATAATCTACTTGTAGTAATGCTAATGGTCTCCATTTTTTTTTAATATAATGGATCTTTCTTTTTGGGGAGAAATGTCAATATTCCATTTGTATGGAGTATTGATAGTTCTCCAGACTGAAGAACTTCGGCTACTACATTCATGAAGTGGGTTTTCATATAGTTCCAAACACATTGTAGAATTCAACCGATAGACCGTCAGAACCTGGGCTTTTATTATTTACCTTACTTTTTAATGTACTAACTATTTCTTCATTTGTCAATGGGCCTTCTAAACTTTCATTGTCAGTATCGTTGATTTTAGAACTATTTTGCAAAAAATCTGAAGTTCTTCCAGATAGTCGCGTTCTTGTCTTGAAGTATATAACCTTTTATAGTAATTTAATACCTCTTTTAATATGTCTTCTGATGCTGTTAATAATTGTCCCTTGCTTGAAAATAACTTCTTGATACATTTTATTATAGTTTCTTTTTTCTAAACAAAAAAATATTTTGTCGGTTTTTCACCAAATTCATACCATGTAGCTGTAGTTATTAACATAACTCCTTCTTTACCTTTTCTTCTACTAGTTTTTCTATAAAATCTTTTTTTTCTTTCGTGTTAAATCATCCTGGTTCTTATCATCTGCGGTAACACCTAGAATATGTTGTTCTAAATTGCTGATTTCTTTTTGCAATTTTTCAATCTTAATTTTAATATCGTTTTTCTTTTTTGAAGCATAAGATATATGATAGTACCTCTTATTTCAAATTTGATAGTTTCACACAATTGTGTACTGCTGGTCTCTCAATTTTCATGTATATCCACTATTTTTTTTAATATTCCTTCATTAAATTTATGTAATCCGTATCTGCTAAATAAGAAGTGTTTAATTTCCAGATTCCAAGTACTCTAGGGTGGATTAAAATTTTATTGAAATAAAAAAAATATTAAATTGTTGCTTGTTTGTCTTTTTTAAGTTTATTTATCAAATTATTTATTCGTTCGTTCGTTCATTCATTCAATTCATTCAGTGTTAACGTAGCAGACTCCCAAGCTGCAGACAAGCCTTATGGTTTTCTAATTTGTCTCAAGATCCAATGAGCCCCCCCCCCCCCCCCCCTCGCCAAAAATCAGACTAGCATTTGTTTCTCACATTTACTCAGCCTCTCTCTTTGGACTTTGAGTTCGATATCAGGATGTAACCTTCACCTTCCCTGGTGCTTATTCATTCTTTGATAGAATCTGGATGACCCAAACCAAACACGTCTGTCTATCTATACCCATCAGATCTCTGCGACAAAAAAATCTCCCACCCCCCACCCCCCCCCCCCATCCAGTTTCTAGGGGTCCCTTCACTCTTTCTAGCACTGATTGTTCACATTTTATGGGCTTCAAGGGAGGAGAGGGCTATTTCTGGAAAAATGCCTATTGTTTACATGTATGTTTAATTCATGGAAACATTCATGTGTTACTGAAGCTATTTGAAACTCTGGTGCTACCTACGTCTACTTATGGATGCGAGACCTGGGCACCATATCTTCTGCAGGAACTAAACGACAGAAATTTTATATCCAATTATGCCACGGCACCAGTAGAACATATGCATCTCAAGTTTTGCCACAGCACCAGTAGAACAGATGCATCTCATGTTTTGCCAATTTATCCTAGGAGTACATAAACAAGAGGGCTTTGTGAACAGCCCATGCTCAGCTGACCTAGACAGTCATCACACTCGCAGCTCTGTTAACTTGGGATAGGATCAAGGAGTAAGTCTGACCTTTACAGAAGAACACTAACATGTACAGTATCAAGGTCCAGTTCAAGTAGTTCTCAAGTTATAGTGAAGAGTCAAATTCATGTATGTTGCACTGTGACATCAGAAACAAGGTCAAGGTCACTCATGTACTGTCTAGGCATGACCTTCATAGAGAAACACTAACATGTCCAACATCAAGGTCCCAACTGAAAACAGATCTCAAGTTATCAAGTCAACAGTAAATTTTGTGTCAGTTGTGCTGTGACCTTGAGAGTGAGGTCAAGGTCCAAACATCACTGAACCATGACCATTTGCACAAAACAGATAGACACTTATAAAAGGTGCACCCCTACCAAGTTTGGCACAAATCTGGCCAAAATTATGTAAGTTATAACCATTACAAGAAATTCCCATATTAAACTTCCCTATTAAAACTTTTTAAAAGATTTTCGGGAAAAAAATCATGAAAAAATCCAAAAATCACTGGAGCGTGACCATTTGAACAAACCTGGAGGAGACCAACCCAAGGTACATTGCCACCAAGCTTGAAGTGAATCTGACAGACAGTTTCTTAAGAGAAGTCCAAAATGTGAATTTGCCATTAGAATGCCAATTGACTTGCATAGCAAGCAATAGAAAAGGTGCATTTACCGATAAGTACCCGAATTTTAAAAATCGTTAAAAATCAGAAATTAACAGCAGTGCTACCTAGCGAACATCTTTGCTTGACCCTTTCACAAGGAACATATCCACAAAGTTACAACTTCATCTGAGAGAGGGTTCTGGAGAATAAGTCCCGAGTAACGAAAACACACAAAAATTCATTAAAAAAAAAAAAAATAGAAAAACATTGCAGCACCACCTGTTGAACAAATTAAGATTTAAGTGTCCCTAGCCGTGTTCTTATTTAGTATCAAAGCAATTGGGTGAGCAGTTGTGCAGAAGATTTTTTTTTAAAGATTTGTCCCAAAAAAGAACCAAAAAAAATATTAAAAACCCGAAAATCACTGGAGCGTGACCATTTGAACAACCTGGTAGAAACCCACCCAAGGTACATTGCTACCAAGTTTGAATTCAGTCTGGATGACGGTTTTGGAGAAGTCGAAAATGTGAATAAGCGTTTGAATGACCATTGACTTACATAGTAATCAATACGAAAGGTGCATTGACCGATAAGTACCCGAATTGAAAAAAAATCGTTAAAAATCAGTAATCCAGCATTGCCTTCTAGTGAACAAGTTCGTTTGACCCTTCCACAAGGAACGTTTCCACCAAGTTTCAGCTTAATCTGAGTGACGGTTCTGGAGAAGTCGAAAAAGGCAGTAACACACACACACACGTCAAAAATGGGAATTAGCATTAGAATGCACGTGACTTACATAGTAATTAATAGGAAAGGTGCATTTACTGATAAGTACCCGAATTGAAAATATGGTTAAAAATCAGAAAATTCACAGCATCACCTCCTAGTGAACAACTTTGTTCGACCCTCCCATAAGGTACATATCCACCAATTTACCCAAAAAAGAACAAAGAATCATTTTAAATAATGCCCAAATCACTGGAGCGTGACCATTTGAACAGACATGGTAGAGACCCATCCAAGCTACATTGTCACCAAGTTTGAAGTCGGTCTGGCTGACGGTTTCGGAGAAGAAGTCGATTGTTGACGACGGACGGGGGACGACGACAGACGAAGGACCATAAGATAACCTCAGCCACTGACAAGTCTGCTGAGCTAAAAAAAAGTGATGACAAACAAGTTTTTTTGTGGGGCCTGACAATGAAATTAGATGGAAACATACACATAGAAATGTATACACATATGCACACATGTACACATACACTGTTCTGAGATTGTAGCTTTAGTGGCGTCTGAGAGCTTAGCTCTTGACAAAACTGATGATGGACAAACCTGGGATGTGAAGTCAGAATGGCACATCTACGCATAACAGTTTTGAAAACAGATACTCAACATTTAATTCTTTCAAGTCTTCTTGATTTGTATAAATCTACAACTTGTCTTTTGTTTGTGGTTCACTGGATACGCTTGCAGCACACACATATGAATTGAAGTTGGAATGAGACCTCTGCTTGTAACGAGTTTGAAGATACTCAACATTTAAACTTTTCAAGTGCCTTTCATTAGTATAAATGAAATTTCTACAACTTTTGTTTGCGACTCATTGGGTGATATTACAGAACAAACCTATGTATTGAAGTTAGAATGGCACCTTTACCTATAATAGTTTTTGAAAATATTCAAGATTTAAATTTTCAAATGGCCCCAAGTTGCATAATTTTCAGAACTGTCAGCCCTCTTCCTAAAAAAGTCATATTTTATGTGTGAAGTGGAAGTATAATAATACCAAGTTTGGCGTTTCTGCGTATAATAGTCTTCAAATTAAATGTCGCATGTACAATGGCTTGGAGTGAAGGCCCCAGTGCACAACTGAACTGTATTGTGAAATATGCTCTCTTTATATTAGTAATTTTATAAATGCGAAGATCATAGACAGGGAACAGGATCAACTCCTGCTCCTCCTCCTCGTGTGCCTTCTACGAAGGAAAACAAGAATAATAGATCACTTTATGGACATGCATTTTTTAAATTCTTGCATTTGAGTTTCCTGCTTTCAAATAAAGATCCTGTTTTATCTATCTTAATTCTTTGACTATACTTGCTGATATATATATATATATATACATCAGCAAGTATAGTCAAAGAATAGATATATATATATATATAATTGCAACTCTGATTGAATGCATGTACATGAATGACATTTATCTGTAATTTTCCATAGCATTATCATTTATATTCATGGGAGGATCATATCAAGCATATTCATGTTTTAAGCAGTAAAGGATGAACACACATGAAATTAAGCCATCTTAATGCATTTTTGAGTTGCAGTGAATTTTTGGACAGCTTGGTTGTGCGTATCATAACTCAAAAGGTCTGGTAGTTAAAACACGTTAGTCTTCATCCAGGGAGATTAAGATCATTACCACTGTCGCTAAATGATCCTAAAGAGAATCATGTGTTGACTTGTATTATCTTAAGCCTTTTGCAGAATTAAAATTATGAAGGCATCCACTTTAATAATGATCCTAGGATCACTTTGACAGTTGAATGGCTCTTCTTAAGGTCATCCGGACATGGGGGGGGGGGGGGGAGGGGGCTTGAGGTGGAGGTGGTGATGTATCTTTTCTGGTATTTTGATTGATAGCTGTCTTTATCTTTGCGGGAGCTGAAGATAACTCCTATCCCTTAGTGATCAGAGACCAGACTTTTTCTTGACAAGAGTAGCATAATTTGTATTTGTGCGTTTTTGTCAAGAACCACTTCCTGGTAGTCATTACGCTATTCTGCAGTCCGAATTCTTTACTCTCCATAGGCTAACCTGTTACTGTCTAACCTATATACATATGGAAGTACTATTGTCCATATTGCACACGTCCTCCTGTAGAATATTGATATAGGCTGTATTAGCCCAAATAAATTAAAGGGTCTTCAGCGGGTAACTACTCACAGTTGTTTCTGGGCCTGTACCCGTATGTGTCTCTCTGAGTAGCTGCTCCTTGTCTAAGCTAAATATTCAGCAAAGACAACCCACATAATAATGAATAAATGTGAACATGGCAAATGATGAATTAGCTGAATAAGTGAAGTTTTGCTTATAAATGCAGAGCTTGATTACGAAAAAAGAATACCTGTCAAACCCAACATAATTACCAAATTTGTGTAGTACAAGTTCAGATGAGAACAATTTGACTTACCCCTGCAACCAGTATATACCCTTTCTATCTGGATTGCTTACCTTAGTTAAACCACCTGCCAGTGTATAACTGAAGTAGAAACAACCAGGGGCATTATATTCAGCCCCAGTGATTGTAAAATGAACAGTTACAGCTAGACCACCTGTACAAACCAAGGGAAATCCTAACAAGTACTGCAACAACGGACATCCAGCACCAAACAATGAAAAACAAATTCCATGATGACACCTACTCCTCACTTTGAAAGTTTCCAAACCATAAAGCTCTATTTCGCTGCCAACCCTGAGTTAATGTTTCAATTTTTTGGGTCAAGTTTGTGACATTTTAGTAAATAGAGCCAAATTTGAGTATTTTGTTTTTTGATATTGAGTAAATATACACTGTGGCATGTCAGAAAGAATGAAAGTCATTAGCATTCAAGTCAAAAACATGTCTTCAACACAAAAGTTTTCTTAACCAGATTTTAAGTATAATTAGGCAAACTTGTAAACGTCGTAGGCAGTTGCTTGCTACTGATCTCCCTGGGGGTTTAACATGACAGAAAACGTGTAAGCCTAAAATGTCTGAAAAGCGAACATAAAAATAGACTGATGCCAAAAGATAGAATAAAGCAGCAAAACAGGCAAGTCTAAAATCTCTACAATTATTGCAGTCTGACTATTTTTGGATATTAACTGCAAAATTTGGAGGGCATGTCAGAAAAGAATGAAAGTCATTAGCTTTTAAGTCAAGAAAATGTAATCAAAATATAATTTTTCTTAACCAGATATCAAGTACAATTAGACAAGCTTGTAACTATCTTAGGTATATAGCTGGTTGCTACCGATAGCCCCTGGGGGGTAACCTGACAGAAAACAAGGAGTAGCCTAAAATGTCTGAAAGGTGACTATTGAACAGAATGATGTCAAAAGTTAAAAGTAAGTAGTAAAACAGGCAAGTCTAAAATCACTAACATTTTTGAAGCCAAACTTTCTAACAATCTTAGGATATGTACAGCACAATTTGTAGAAATATTTGATCAAAAGTAGATATTTGAATCCTCTTAATTCAAGTTTGTTGTAAATAAATTTGGTTCTAGATACACGGTTCTGAAATTTAGAACAAATGCGACCAAATCTCAAAATTTGTGACAGAAATATATTACATCCAATAGTGTGCGAAATATTACTAAGGATAGTTAACTACTTCAGAGTTAAACTCATCAATTTTGTGATAGACTTTAATGCAAAACCTGCCATTAGTGACCCGAATAGCCAAGTCCAGAAACATATCTCTGAAACCGTCTAAAGTGTTGCCTTCCAAAGGGATATCTTTTGGGTAAATTTCTTTTAACAATTTCACTGAAATTTTGTACATTTTGACAAACAATGTCATCAATATAATGCGAAACCATTTTTAGTTTAATTAAGACATTTTTCATTGTTTGGTCGGTATTTTGTTATTTTCATATCAGATTAGGATAATGAGGTGTGGGGATAAAGCTAATCCCCATCCACAATGATCCTAATGTTATTATGACAATGATAAAACATATCTCCGTTGCATTTTATGTCATTATAACTTTAAAAATCTACTTTTGTGTTTTTTACCTATTGTTTCGGCCTCTTTTTATGTTCATCCTCGTGTGGAATAAGTTGATCTACAGAATCCTCATACTCAAATGATCTCAACATGAAGGTAGTAAATAAATAGAGAATCATGTCACTTTTTATTTGATCTGCATTCTGTCTCGAAAATAAGAAAGACAGAGGCAAATGAAGTTGACCCAAATTAGCCTTCAAAACAATGGGAAAAGGTTACAGCTTTTGTTCTGCAGATTTATGGACAAAACGGGGTAAAGTCCCATAAAAATGCCCATGTATCTATATGCCCCCTATATAAAATGGAAATAGATTTGTTCTTTTCTTGACAAGCCCTTTCCAAATAAATTTAGTTTGTTTCATTTCTGTCTTTTGACATTTTAGCTGATTCTGCCACGTCTCGTTTACTTTAATAACATACCTTATGTCAGGTAAATTTGCTGAGAAAGAAAGAAAGAAAGAAAGAAAGAAAGAAAGAAAGAAAGAAAGAAAGAAAGAAAGAAAGAAAGAAAGAAAGAAAGAAAGAAAGAACGCAGCGCCACCAAGGGCCAACCGGCTGAGTTCCAAACCGAGCGTGAGGAATCCCCCTCACCGTACTAGCCAATCAAAATATTCTTGACCAATATTGCAAGGCTTGTCTGGATTGGTCAAATAATGGAGATAGGGAATCCCGAACCATGGCAGGACTTATTAAGTTCAGATTGTGGGGGGTGACAACAGGGAGACGCAACGCTAAAAGCATTCTAACACATCATTTCCCCGCCTTTCGATTTCTAAGGAGGAGCTTGTGCTCGGACAAAGAAATGGAAGCATCAGGGATACGTGTCACAATTCCTGAGATCAAATCCTTCATTGAAAGGTGCATGGTGGCTGTAGGAACACGACCAGGTCATGCTACATCACTTGCTGAGATTCTGGCAGCTGCAGATTATCGGGGTCACTTCAGCCATGGACTTAACCGGCTTGGTTTGTGTCAACTTTGTAACTTGAACCTGTCACATGACGGAAGCTTTGAATTGTCAATTGAGGTTAGATGGATAGTATGTATGACACCAGCTGCTTGGTTGGGCATTTTAACCACGGATGGAAGTAATTAATCATCGTGACGCCCATTCCTGGCATCCGTGATTGTGACCACAAGTTCAGGAGTTTCGTGCCCAGACCAGGCATGGCCCTGGCCCTGGGCAACCTGGACTTTGCCTCATATCGTTGATTGGTGACGAAATGCATTTCATACTGGAATGTAGAGGTCTCGCCTGTTTAACTTAAAGGGAAAAGTACCTGAGTCCATACTTTTATAAATACGCAAATGCAATTAAATTTAAGCACTTATTTCAGGAAGAAAATTACAAGTCACCATGCAATATTATAGATTTTATTACTCAGGCAAACAGAAGTACAAGAAGTTTCTCAAATGATAAGATTGTCCATTTTGTACATATATACATGTATTTTTATATTATTCTGCATGTTAAACCATATTGTATATACATTGTTCATCATGGTGCTCATTCATTTTGTAAAATGCCAGAAGCAATAAAGTTCAAGTTCAAGTTTAGTTTGCAGCCCCAGGAAAATGCACACATGGGAGTTTGTGCATCGGAGTGTGAATCTTCAGTTTTACCAGTGGCGTGCTAACTGCCACTGAACTGCTATTCACATGTTCAGTCTGAATTAGTGAATAGCACGTCCCTGGTTCTATACCTGTGTTATCTGGTCCAGGGCACCATCAGGCTGAGAGTCACCCTGAAGAGTTGAAAAAAGTGCTGATGAAATATCAGTCATCACTTAAGTGTACATGAATGAATGGATTCTTTATAGACATAGACCAATGCATTTAGACATGATGTAGTCATGTAATATATATATAAATTTTATTATATAAATGTACAATAAATATTTCATATGATGAAAGACTAAAGCTGTTGAATTTGACATCCTTAGAAAGAAGGAGGATTCGAGTGAATAGAAGTGTTCAAAATTTTCCAATACAAAAAGTTTACAACAGACTAGATTTAGAAAGTACTCATCACAGCGAACAATAAACGAGTGAATAAATTACCGTCAGAAACAATGAATGGAAGCAGTGTCACAAAGTGTGACACTGCTTCCATATGAAATACAAAGCATAGGCTTTCACGAGTCAACATAATGTTGGCTACCTGCACTTTAGGTCAACCTCCAATCTCTATTAACCCTTTCCCCCTCAAACCGGCCAAAACCGGCTGGCGATCAAATGTCGTCTGCTTCAGTGTTTTCAACTAATTTCAACAGTTATGGGAAAAAAATTGACTGAGAAATGTGCATGAGACATATCAGGATCACTTGCCCCAGGTCAACGGCTTTCCTTGGCAGGGGTTGGGCGCTTAGTGCCCAACCCATGCCAAGGAAAGCTGTTGACTCAGTCTTAATTCAAGGGGGAAAGGGTTAATTAGAATCATGGGAGTGATCATATTGAACTCGTACTTAACTCAAAAAAAAAAAACAAACCCTGTACATGTCATGTATTGCCTGGGCCATGGTCCTATTAGCCAGGTGCTCACATCGTGTTCATAGGGTGAAAGCAGAAAGAAGTTCTAGGGCATCTTTACTGTACCCCCCATAAAGAGTAAAGAGAAGACACCATAGAAGTACGCCCTCAGAACACAATACAAGCACCTGTGTTCAGGCCGGAGGTAAACGCAAAGGCCTCATCTCATGAGAAAAAATAAATTTTAGAATAAAATCAGGGCCTTGTAATTTTGCATCTGCATCATTTTCAATGTATATTCAGTTTGAAAAAATCAGAAAGCTATTGGCAAGCAGCATCTGGTCTTAGGTCACCCCTACAGTTATTATAAAGCTGCATATATTAATGGTGTATATTTATACAGTGTATTGCATTTGTGTCTTTTTGCCCACAACCGCTATATTTATACAGTCTTGCATTTGTGTCTTTTTGCCCACAACCACTATATTTATACAGTCTATTGCATTTGTGTCTTTTTGCCCACAACCACTATATTTATACAGTCTATTGCATTTGTGTCTTTTTGCCCACAACCACTATATTTATACAGTCTATTGCATTTGTGTCTTTTTGCCCACAACCACTATATTTATACAGTCTATTGCATTTGTGTCTTTTTGCCCACAACCACTATATTTATACAGTCTATTACATTTGTGTCTTTTTGCCCACAACCACTTCCTAGTAGTCATTACCCTATTCTGCAGTCAGAACTTTTTACTCTCCATAAGCTAACCTGTCCCTGTCTAACCTATATGTAAAAATTCTATAGAAGAACATGACAATAGTACTTCTATGGGATACATATAGGTTAGACAGTGACAGGTTACCTATGGAGTGTATGAGAGTACATGTATTGCCCAGGCCATGGCCTAGTTAGCCAGTGCAAAAGCCTCGTCTCGCAAAAAAGGTAATTTTTCATCTACATCATTTTCAAAGAATATAGTTAGTTTAAAAAATCAAAGCTACTGGTAAGCAGGATCTAGTATATGTTAATAGCTCTATGGGTCACTGTACCTGCCAATTTGAGTACTTTTGACGGGATCAGATAAGGGAATGCAAAAAGCAAGACCCATTGATGTTCAGTTATGGATTCTGAAGGAGAGATAACATATGGAGCAAGGGGACTCCAAGGCCTTATGGGTAATAAGTCATTACAAAAATAAGAAAAATAAAAAAAACAACATCCAGTACTTTTTTGTCCCCCGCCACATAGAGGTAGTGAGGATAGGGGCCATGTCCATCCATCTGTATATTAATGAAAAAAGTATTCCAAAATACCAATAACACCTAAAAGCCATATAAAACTGTTGAAGTGTTTTCATAGATATGGAACAATACTGACAAAATACGACACTCATTCCAAGACACTAATAGATAATATTAATTTATAGATTTAGGTAGGGCTAACATAGAAGTGGTGGTAGGATACATTTTACTGTGTCTGGCAGTATATCTCTAGAACCCTCAGAGATAGAATAATGAAATTCATGCCAGAGATGCCTCATACAAAGAGCATGTGTGCCATGTATTGTTTTTGACCTTGACATATTTATAAGGTCACAGAGCCCAAGAACATATCAATTTTTGTGCATCCTAGTTGGTGCATCCTTTCAACAAGTGCAACAATTAACTTTTGCAAAATATTGTGGCGGTGGACATAGTTCCTTTGGATCACTGTGCACTTGGTTTAACCAATGATGATGTACCGTGATATTATCTTCATGGCCTAAGTTATTATTACCTGAATTTATTTAATTTCACTGTATCTTTAGTTTGCCTTATTTCACTCTTATGGCATGAAAAAATGAAATAAATACACTATAAAATAATGCAGGGTTGTCCCTAAAACTTTATAGCTTTACCATCTTATTAAGCTTTGATTTTAGCCGACAATCTATTAGTTTTCATGTAAAGCTATCCCGACTTCCTGTTAATCTTCAATTTATACCGTAAATCTTTCAGTATTGCCCGAGATTTTGACATTTTACTGTGTATCATAAGATGATCTATTAAAACGGCAATAAAATTTGCATGTATTCACGGCAAAAATAAATTACATGCTGTCCATCATGTCTTATTTTAGCAAGTTGATTGACATGAAACATGGCAATAAAAGCAAAGACTACCACGCAGGAAACCATGACACATTTCTTAGACAAACCAAACTCCAAGTCAGGCAACGAACTCAATGCCAGATGGACAACCACTTTTTCCGGGTGGGCAACCACAACCAGAACTTCAAACAAACAACTAATTCTCCTTAAAATAACTACATAAAAGGAGATTAATACCAAGAATAGTTTATATTCATAAAAAAAAATAATAAGATTTAATGGAACAACCAAACATAAACTAAAGTTACAAACAATTTTATTTATTAAGTTTCCAATGAGATGGGCAGTAATTCAGGACTTTCCCCCACAGGTGGACCACTGTGCCCAGTGATTTTCTCACCTCCAATGCCTAGAGAAAGCCCCTTTGCTGGGGTAAGACTACTTGATTGTATAGTTTTAACATAGGCACTTGCCACAGAGCAAGGTTTATATGGTAAAATAAGATGAATATCTCAGCTGAACAAGTCTAAGTATGGCAGGAAAATGGCCTCTGAACTTTTGATGAAACTTTCATAAATGTTAAACTTATAATGTTCAATAGTTTAAGACTATTTTTAAGGCAGTAAAGCTTGCCTAATCACTGAAGTGTCTACCATAACTGAAACAATGGAATTTTACCCTTTTAACACCACACTTGAGTGAATGGTTGTTTCCCACAGAGCAATATGCTGTGGCATCATGAGCACATGCTGCGAAAATGTACTCATTTTAAAACTTTTCTGGTGATTAACCCCACAGGTGTCAGAAACCAATTGACACCTATGCATGTGTGGTGGTCAGTACACAGATACTGTATAGGGTCTCACTAATTTTGCCTGTAAATGTTTCTAACATCTTCAAAATGCCTCGTACATCACCAATGTTGACAATCGCACTAATCAGAAAGTTTTACAATTTATGTTATGTTACTATAATTGACTTCAAATTTACTCTGAAAATTGGTATTAATTGGTTTAACATGCATTACCCTATTGTCCGCCACTAGATGGCACTATATGTATAGTAGTACAGTGGTACCTGTCTTGAGAGAACCTCTAATGAGAGACCGCATATCTTTGTAAGACCGGTCTTTCAGAACACTGTGGTATCTTTTCCATGTTATTATACCTCTAAAGAAAGACCACCTGTTTTGATAGACCACATTTTGACCTGCCCTAGGCCCTTAGTGGCATAAATAAAATGTTTTTTTAAATTCAGGCCAGACAAGTAACTTTATCAGGGGGACAAGTATTTTTTCCTACTTGCCCTGGGACAAGTAACTTGATCTGGAGACAAGTAATCTTCTTCTCGCACTTGTCCTAGGACAAGCACTAATAACATTAATGTCAAGCCCTGGATCAGTCAGTTGATAATCTCTTGTTTGCCTAGACATGTAAGTGGTAACAAGTGAAAATCAACTGTGAAATCACAACAACTACCAATGATGAACAGTAAAAGTTAAAAAAAAAAAAAAAAAAAAAAAAAAAAAAACGATTAGATTTAACTCTTGCTACTGTTTGTTCAAGGAAAATCATCAGTGTAACTGCTTTAATGACCTTCTGTAAGAAAAAAAAACGAAGTTGCCAGTTTTTATTCTGTAGTAATTGCAATTTGAAAATACAGCAAAAGCCCCTAAAAAGGGATAGAATGTACTAGGAGAGGCCTTGTACCTAAGAGTTTGGCTATGGTGCTTCAAGCCTGGGTATACTATGCAAGTTATGGAAAATGAAAATATGGTACAAAAATTCCCATTAAGTACACCTCTTCACCCAATGAAATAAATGAGAATTTGGCGTCCTCAGATGCTCAGAATCCACCACAGATATTGCTTGACCCTTAGGGCTTCTGGGGGCCTAGGCAGACCCCCGGCCTATTTTGTGCAATATTTGTATTCATAAGTTTAAGTAAACTAATTAATTTCACATTCTGCTCTTGATGAATTTGACTAATATGCAGGATCGCAGGCTGTGGAAACACAACTTGGTTCTGCAGCAAAATATTACTATCAAAGTATCTCTATGCATGCACAATATCACAATGTAATTAAGAGGTCTAATCTTTTTGGTGTTTGAAGGCATGGTTTGTCTTCTTCCATGGTAAGAACTTCCAAGTCTCTTGCTTTTTCATACTTTTTTAAAATGTCTCGCACTCTCCCAGTTTTTGTAAAATTAAAAAAAAGTAGCATTATTCCATCAGTGGCTGTAAAGTTGTACATGTACTGTTTTGCCGTGTTGTTGTAGGGGAAATCGGGGCACACATGGGGCACAGTAGATAAACCAGTATATCATAACTCTATGGAAAAGGGTCTGATGATGGTGTCTTTAGTAATGTTAAAGTAGGTCCCCTTCCCGAAAGTGCTGTGTCCAACAAAAGCATTGCAGTAGTTTAAGGGAAAGAGAAAAAATTGTCTTTTTGGACCAATAAAGTAAATTTTCCCTGTGTCATTTACTTTAGCATATTGAACAGAGACTGCAGAATCCACAGACCATATACTGTTTTATGGATGATGTAATGCATGAGTGAAATAATAATAATAATAATAATAGTAATAATAGTAATTATAATAATAATAATAATAATAATAATAATAATAATAATAAGACTGAGTTCCTGCATCAGGTAATTAGATGAAAAATATGGACTGTAAAAATAAGTGACCACCGATGGGGCACAGTGACTCGGGGCACAGTGGCTCAATGTCAATATATGAACAGCCGGTTTGGGCACAGTGGCTCAGGGTCTCTTGGGGCAGAATGGATCACTCCTATAATACTTGAGCTGGCATCAGTTGTAGGAATTCAGTTTTAGTGTTCATGTATTCCTCGATGAACCATTGTTTGAATGTATATTTTCATTTTTGAAATTAATGTCTTCCAAGTGTGAAGTGAGTAATTGATCCACTGTGCCCCTCATGGTGATGCAGTCTTCGACGGGTGGGGCACTGTGGCTCAGCTGTAATCATTTTTGTTTAAACAACTATATCTCAATAGCTAACATTGCTAATTAAACTTCTGTAGTTTGTCATCAAAGCTAGGAAAGGTAGGTATCAGATCAACGTGAAACTTAGGAGCCAACAGTAAAAGACAATGGCAGGGACAAGAAAATAAAATGCCTGAGTGACTGTGCCCCAGTTTCCCCTACTATATATTCACAAGGAATATGTCTGATGCTGCCTAAAATGGTTCAAATTGCAGGAAATGAAGGTGCAAATTTCAAATTTTTCCTGGGAGAGCATGCCCCCAGAGCCCCCTAGATAATTATGCTAAGTGCCTTGGGCGCTTGCCCTTCCAGTTTTTAGTACCTGCAGGAGGGAGATCTGTCACTCTTAATATAGGCTAGCTTGGAGGCTCTGCTTCCAGGACCTGTTATACAGGATAAAAACACTTGCCCTGATATGTCATTCAGACTTGCTGTATGCAAACAATTTGATCGAGACAGAAGCACACTGTATAAGAATTCCCAGATGGTGCTGGACATTGTAGGAATAGTCTCACTTTGTTCAGATTCCCACAAAGCCTTGATGATAAAACCAGCTGTTGTGCCTAACCCTGCATCATTGCAGCACAGAATACTATTATTTGACCCCAACATACACACATGTATGTATGTATGTATGTATATGTATATATATGTGGTAATCGAAGTTTAGCTTAGCAATAGGCTGCCATGCCCCCCCCCCCAAAAAAAATTATAAATAAATAAATAAATAAATGAATAAATAAATAAATGAATAAATGGAACTAATAAAATTTAAAAAAATAAGAACAGAAAAAAAATTTAAAAGCCCCAGGGAGCTTATAGGATAGTCAGTTGTCTGTCATCTGTCATCCATCCATGATCAACTTATCTGTCCATCCATCTGTCTCGTCATCTGTTCATGTTTGTACTTTCAGATTCTCCAAAACCATTGTCCACTTGTCTGTTTATCCATCTATCTGGTCATCTGTTCATGTTAATATTTCCAGCTTCTTCTCCAAAACCATTTGACAGACCCTATTCAAACTTGGTGGGGATGTATTGTGGGTAAATATCTGTCAGGTTTGTTCAAATGATCATGCTCCAGTGGGTTTTTTTCTCTCTCTCTCCTTTTTTTTTTTTTTTTTTGTCTTTGCAAAATCTTAGAAAATCTTTTCCAAAACTGCTTGGACAGTCACTTCAAAATTGCATAGGAAATGTTTGGATGACCCCTAAGACCTTAATTTATCAAACAGGTAACACCGACTTTTTCAATTTTTTTGAACAATTTTTTGTGTATTAAGGCTGTGTTCCACTTCTTCAGATCCACCACTCATATTGTGCTGAAACTTGGTGAAATTGTACATTGTGAAAGGGTTAACAAAATTTAGTAATGAGTTGGTGATATTGCAGGACTCTGATTTTTTACAGTTTTTTCAATTCAAGTACTTGTCAGTTGATGTATACATTCCTATTGATCACTAGGCAAGTCAATGGGGATTGCTGTGGTGATTAACATTTTTTACTTCTTCTGCAAAACTTTTAACCAGATTCTCTTCAAACTTGGTGGGGATCTGCCTTGAGTAAATCCCTAAAAATGTTTTCAAATGGTCATACTCCAGTGATTTTTCGAAATTTTATTAATTTTTTTTAAAAAATCTTTTTGTCTGAAAGGACTTGGCCAATTGTTTTGAAATTGCACAGGCAGTCAGGAATGAGATGAAGGATAAGCAAACAACAAATTAAATATATGAATATGTATTGTTTGGCCATCAAATAATATATTTGACTGATTATAATGTGTTCAAGTACAAAGTGGAAAACGAAACATTGTCAGCCATAACATGAGCAGTTGAAAACTGCCTCAGAAAGAAAAGAAATAATAAAGAAAAAAAAAAAATTTGAAGAAAAGGGAGGGCAAGCGGGAAAAAATTTTGTCGGCACAACAGCATACAGGTGAGCAATCTGTCTGAGGAAAATCAAATGAGGTGGGAACCACAACAAAGGATCAAGAATCAGAAAGTTAATCCCCAGAAAAAGAAAATCCGAGAACCCTGCTTTATCATCCACCCCAAACAATCAAATATTTTGAATGAACAAAATGTCCAAATCTGCACTATGTTTGCTCACTGGGTGGTGCTGCTGGCATTTCTTGATTTGTGACAAACTATCAAAATTTGGAATTGTTGGTAAGGATACATGTAGATGTTAGCATTGTTACAACATGTAAAGGAATAGCATCAATTGAGATATATTGGCTTATGTCTCTGTGACGGCGAATCCTATGTCCATACTTACCATTAGAAACTAATAAGAAAGTAGGCCTACCAGTAAGGTTTCTTTGGTGTTGTTAATTTTGACCTTGAGTGACAATGGCACTGATTACCTCTGTGTATGGGCACAATGCCCAAGAAAATCGAGTTGAGTTCACTCACTTGAAAGTTCCTAAAACGTGATGGTCTCGTGGTGCCATCTCTCAGTTCCTATGGATCCGGTGGTGACTTTCAGTGCACATGCTACCCATCGTCCTACCTCTTTTGGTCACTGGTCAGTTGACGTCAGCTGTGAGAAAGGAAGCAGAGTTGCCGGGTGGGCTTCTCTGGTGATCAAGAGGTAAGCATACATACTAATACCGAAATTACTGAAAATTTCACGCCTTAGTTCGTAATGTTACCTCTCAAGCACCGTTGTCGATTTACAGTAGCATTACCACTGAGCCCCAGCGCGGCTGTGGACCTAGGTGTGAAAGCGGTCTCTCCGCTTGACTTTCGTAGCTTACAATGCTCATATCATTCTCATTTTACCATTCATCATAATAAAGTTTATATCATTAGATTCACCATATTTTAAGCTTTCTGTTCATATATTTTTTATGGGTATAATCTTATATTCAATTGGTATGATGGCTGAGTGAAAATCCAGTAGTGCGTCAGTTCAGCCACTTTCTCACCCAAGCCGGCGTGGGTCAACTTTCCCGCGGGTTCCCAGGCAAATTCATTCATAAAAACTATTCTGGCGTGGTTAAATGATGTCATGGAATATTTTACCTTCGTGGACCAATCAGAGCACAGTATGAGCTTTCAATTGGTGTAAGCAAAATTTAAATACTACAAGTGGAAGTAATCGTCCTGGCGAGGTAAGATCAAGGGTCAACTTTGAGTGAGAATTTAGACCAGAAAGAATGCCGCGCAGACACTCGAATGTCCATAATTATAAACTTCAATCTTTTCTGAAAATAACGGTGTGTTTTTTATGTTCAGAAAATGATATTAAATGCCGCGGCTTTTGCTTTTAAAATGTCTTGTTCAAAGGGCCATGTTGCCGTCAGCGCGTAGTAGTAGTTCCGTGCCTTTGCCGCTAGGGCGACACTAACAGTTGGGAGAATTGATCAATAATCGGCGAATGCGGACATGCATGTCAATTTTGCGCAATAAACATAAAATTACGTTTCTTTTGCCCCTGATATTCATGCATAAGTTGAAAAAGATATAATTTTCCCTAAATATCATGTTTGAAACGATCGATAGGCTATTTTGAAGAAATTCTGGACCAAAACTGAGCATGAATTCTAGAATGAGCGATAATTGGGAGCCGTGCTTTTCGATTGTAATTTCGATTTTTCTTCGTCAAAATCTTCACATAAGAATTAGTTTATGACTTTCAGCAGGATTAACTGTGATTTCAAGGTTGTTTACATTAATTTAATGAAGATATCCAGTAGTTTTATGCTAAAATGAGTTGTATTTTCCATAATTCTGTCATGGCCTTGGTGCTAGATACCAGTGGTATGATCAGATGATCATTCATATCACCAAGTTTTTTAAACGAAATCAGTTTTGTGGTTCGAAAATAAAACGTAGGTTTGCATTTACCTCCAATTGGTGGTAAATTGCCCTTTTCAAATCATGAAATACCCCCTCAACAAAATTCAAAGGGTCACAACTTCTTGTATTTTCTCTATAAATACTGAAAAAAAAAAAAAATGCTGAAAATTTGACTCTGCCTCAAGTTGTGACCCCCTGAAAAAAATTGCTAATGTAAACCCTGGCTTACCTATTTCCATACTTAAATAATTTATTTTAAAACTACACAATTTAAAAATCATTTTGATTTATTTCAATTTGTGGGGAGGATGTTTTTTATGGTTGAATTAATGATAAATAGACATACTTCTTAACCCAATTAGTACTAGTACTAGTAGCAGTGAACTACCCAACATGAACAGAAGTCAGAATAAATTTTCAAAATCAAGTTTTCAACTTGCAAGTTGCAGACTGCAGTACACTAATCATGGCTATGTTCATTTTATAAGTAATAATAAAAATGTTTCAATTACTATTTCTGATATCTGAGAGAATAAATTATTTTTTCAGAAAAAGACAACAGAATATAAATTTCATTCTCTAATTTTTATATAAAACATGGTTTAATTTATCTGGTAGTGAATGTGATGGCGAAGGATCCAGATAAGGTTTATATTGGAGAAAAAACATGGGAATTAAATAGCACAGAGACATTGAAATTGTTGAGATTCTATCATCGAGAGGATTCAACTTTTTTGCGTGTTTCAATGACACAGAACACTTGATTTTACACAAATGACAATGTTATTTATATTATTACAGAAGACAGAATAGAATAAGGATATTTATGAAATAATACAAATTGCAACTTTGCAAGTACAATGTCTTCAGATATATGTCATGATGAAATGGAAAGTATACAACAGTCACTGAGTCGGCGTTAGTAAGAATGGAAGGAGCGTGGCACTGAAAATTATAAATTGAAATTATTAAATTGTGTGCCACAACATTGCATGATTTATTAAATAAAATGTGTCTCTGTAAAAGTTTGTGAGGATTCTGTAATGTTGATGACATTAAGCTGAAAGACTTGAACTACTTAAAGCCATAAGACTTACTTCAGAGCCTAGTTGTGAAGTCGCTCCCGATTTGGACAGCATACTGAGCTCCGATTGAACATCCATTTAAGTTATTTTAATTTATGCAAATTAGATTATTTTGTTGACATTTTTATCATTATTTTCATGATAAATTGCAATTGTATTTGTGACTTGAATAGTGAGGCAAAAGTAACTGACCCTTTGATGAAAATTAGCATTCAGAGATATGAGCATTGTTAGGTACTTATTTCCTAATTATACGTACTTTTTAGTGTACCTAATTAATATGCAAATTAAGCCAATTTGACAGTAAAGTCTTGATCTGCTATCCAAAAAAATATTTTATTTGAACTCAGCCCACCTGAAAATCCCTGTATGCCAAATTTCTATGTAAAATATTGAACAATGACAAAGTTATGAAAGACAACTGCAGAAAATAGTATAATTAGGGGGTCCATTGTTTTTGCCCTCCAGCCATGGATAATAGGCCCAACAATAGGGTAATTCAGGAACCTTTGAACGAGCATATCTTTGGAATGGAAACACTTAGAACAAAAATTCCAACAGATTCTTGTTTCTCTCTACAAGTTCTTTCAAACCAAATCAAAATTTAGACTTTATCATGCAGTTCAAATTTTGACCTGGTAATGCTATTTACAGATGCAAAGGTGGAGGGTGTAAGGTCACTGGCATACTGACCACAAATCAGACTGCTGGGGCTGACAGCCTGGGGGGGGGGGGGGGGGGGCATCAGTCTGTGTGAGAAGGTAACTTCTGAAGCGAAAACCTCAATGGTATATGGACTTGAGGCCACAAACAGCAGAATCCTGGCCAAAGCCTGGTAACACTCCTTACTGACCAGTATGGGAATGCACTGAACCCTTAGAAGTCACCCGCCAAAACGATAGCTGTCCACCACATGGGTAGATACTGTCTGTTTCTGCTTTTCCGGTCCTGGAAATCTAGCAGGACCTAATTGTGAAACTGGTGGGCACCTCGGGGCTGGTATAGGGCTCCAGAAGGCAGCTTTCACCTGTGTCGATTAGCTCTATTTAGGCAAGGACAGCAGGGATGACTGCCCGATACAAGTCCAAGATTAGGTCAATATATTTAGAAGGCCCACTGAGAAGTAAAAAATAATAACGCCAACCTATAGACTGCATAGAGTCTAAACCACAAGGGCCCTCACCTGAAACATGGTGGCTGCCCAGATGGGACTCTGAAAGTCTAACAGACAGGTATTGGGAACTAAGCGAAGGAGCCTGTTATACCCGCAAAGGCATACATGCCCTCCAGTGTTGCCAACCTGCCAAACTTAAAATCCAGGATATAAAAAGTAAAATTACGGGAGGTTGATAAATTAATATGAAATATAGAAGGGAAATATTGATGAAATTCCGGGAGGTGACTCAAAATTGTCAAAAATCCACACTTTTTCAAGTATTTTCAGCATAAAATTCCGGGAGTCTCCTGAGGAATCCGGGAGGGTTGGCAACACTGGCCCTCATCTGGCACTGTCAAGTCTCGCAAGTAGTGCTCGGCAAAGGTCAGAGACAATCCCCAGCAGTAGGCCCGAAGAATGTCTACGAAAATGACATTCCTTATGGCATGCCAGAAGGCATTAAAGGCTCACACCTCGTGAGCTCTGGCTGAGATGAGCTCCAGGGCACCAGGCCTCTGCATAGCGGTCTCATAGGCCTTAAGGATCAGCTGCTTAATTCACAAAGAGATCATGTTTCTGTAAACTTGCTCCTTACGAGGGCTACCGAGGGGTAAAAAGAGGGTGGACCCCTGACCCATAAAGTCATCTGTGTGTGAAAGGCACAAATGCAGAGCTCTCACAGGACACAAGGCTCTTTCCTGCGTGGAAAGGGCCATATCCTTGGCATGGAGGGTAAAACCCTTGAAGGCTGTAGCACCATCTCAAGCCAATTGTTTTGTTGCAAGGAAGCCTAAGTGAGGCCTCGGTGTCACCTGGGAGTGGACAGGCAACCATTGGATTCGGTCATGTGCTAGAGCTTGGATCTCACTTCTGTGAGCCCCTGAAGTGAGTATTAACAGAAAACAAGTTTTTCAAGTCCAGTACTTGAGGTGCAACCGCTGGGGGTCCTCTAGGCACTCAAAGGGCCACTTCTTCAACATGACTTAGACCAACGGAAGGTCCCACCGTGGTAGGACCTGCCTGTTCACCAGTCTGTCTTTGTAGAAGGACGTGAGGAGCGCCGACAGGTAAGGGGCGCTCCAAATGCTTGTGATGTGGTCCTATTGTCTGGGACCTGCATGAGGGCTAAAGAGATGGCTGATCAAAGTCCATCCATAGTTCATGAGCTCTTCCCATAGACTTCCCACTGATTGAGCAGGAAGTCGGCAATGTCCGCAATGCGCGGAGACCAAGGATGTATTCTCCAACCGGCGCACCAGCCTCAAAACACCTTTCAGTGGGTCAAGTAAACAGTCAGAGAAGAATATTGAAGCCCAACTCTGGCAATTCTATCTGCGACCAATTCTGAGAAACCCTTGTGCCAGATGCATGTGCAATAACTACCAAGCCTGGAAGTTAAGCACTTGAGGGTTCCTGTGGAACATGCTCGATGATCACCGGTGCACCAGAAGTTTCACCCATGCTGATAAACATAGCAGGGGGTTGACACTTAATTCCAAGAGGTTAATGGACCAATCTATTCTGGGCAGCCAGGGGGCCACCAGGATCAAATTACAGTCGTGTGACCAAACCTTCTGCAGTACCCTTGGGATGATCTATGGAGGTCGTCTTCTGATGAGCTAGGTGCTTGTGATCTCCCAAAGGAGATCTCTTGTTGCCCTGCTTACAATTACGTCACCTCTTCTGCTTACTCCCCTGGGGTGTTTTCGGTGTAGTGACGGAAGCCACCTGAGTCTGTGACCAAACCGCTTGGGTTCTTCTTCACTTCTCGAGTGGTGTCACAGGTGAAGACTCAACAGAACTAAAACAGAGTCCGATTTCAAAGCTCCATGTTTGGCAGCTACGGCCTGCGGCACACAGACACAGAGGTCTAGGCAATGGTGGTTGAGAGGTAATGTTATATAACTAATAGGAAAGTACCTATGGGGTTTCTTTTGGTGTTGTTAATTTTGACCTTCAGTGACCTTGAAAGGCCAAACCATCTTATATCTTGATAATGGTGGATCCCAGGCACATGTTTACTATTAAAGATAAATAGAAAAAATACCCATTAGATTTCATTTGGTATTGTCAATTTTGACTTCAAAAGACCTTGATAGGTCAGGCTTACATGTTGGCTTATATTGTAATACTGATCATTTTGGTCAATGTAGGTAAGCACAGATACAGTGCCTGTATTGAGCAGTAAAGTCTGTACTTGCAGAAAAAGCAGATTCCAGGCAGCAGAGCACAGGATCATCATGATCCACTTTGTATTTATGGTGGGAGGGGGATGCTTGAACACTAAACTACAGTATATCTTGTCATTCAGGGCCAGTGGAAACCAATGGAGGATGCATGAAACTCGAGAAAAAATCATAAAACAGAAATGCATTGTTACTGACATACACATACAGATAAATTTTTTTATTACCAACAGTTCATTAGATCCAATGGTGGAAATTCATGGGCAAAGATTTTCTTTTCTTTTTTAAATTTTTGGATGCTTTGTTTTTATATAAACCCAGACAGACAAAGAGCAGAACTGCAGCACTTGAAGTTTTACCAATAATTACATTACCCACACAATGACTTTTTAACTAGGATTGTATAAAGGTCAAGCTGAGATAATGTCTGATAACAGCCTTCTTGTACAGAGGATAAAAAGTACATACTATGACATGAGGTGAATGCATGACAATGCAACAGAGAGATCAATATTAGAGGTGTCAAGTGACAAAAAGACAGGATGCTTGTCAGTGATTGCAATTTATTTCTTGTGACAGTTGTCACAGTCGCAAAATTTTGTTTACTATAATTTCTACCAGCATGACCCATATTTAAAGCTGTCTGTGACAGATTTACATTTGATTCCAGATATTATGTTACCGAACTAGATTACGTAAGTGGGTCAGAACGGACAACCTGGCACATCTGGTTCAAGTTTGTGATAGCTTTTCATGTAATATGTGTATGTTGAGACCATGTGGTTCTCCTTTTATGTTTTGAAAATGGGGCTTGATATATATTTTTGTTTTGTGTATAGAACAGTTTTCCACAAAAAAGGTAGGGTTACATTTTGCAAAAAGAACCAGACAGACCAAGTTTGAGGTAGAACAGGCAGGCAGGCAGGCAGGCAGGCAGGCAGGCAGGCAGGCAGGCAGGCAGGCAGGCAGGCAGGCAGGCAGGCAGGCAGGCAGGCAGGCAGGCAGGCAGGCAGGCAGGCAGGCAGGCAGGCAGGCAGGCAGGCAGGCAGGCAGGCAGGCAGGCAGGCAGGCAGGCAGGCAGGCAGGCAGGCAGGCAGGCAGGCAGGCAGGCAGGCAGGCAGGCAGGCAGGCAGGCAGGCAGGCAGGCAGGCAGGCAGGCAGGCAGGCAGGCAGGCAGGCAGGCAGGCAGGCAGGCAGGCAGGCAGGCAGGCAGGCAGGCAGGCAGGCAGGCAGGCAGGCAGGCAGGCAGGCAGGCAGGCAGGCAGGCAGGCAGGCAGGCAGGCAGGCAGGCAGGCAGGCAGGCAGGCAGGCAGGCAGGCAGGCAGGCAGGCAGGCAGGCAGGCAGGCAGGCAGGCAGGCAGGCAGGCAGGCAGGCAGGCAGGCAGGCAGGCAGGCAGGCAGGCAGGCAGGCAGGCAGGCAGGCAGGCAGGCAGGCAGGCAGGCAGGCAGGCAGGCAGGCAGGCAGGCAGGCAGGCAGGCAGGCAGGCAGGCAGGCAGGCAGGCAGGCAGGCAGGCAGGCAGGCAGGCAGGCAGGCAGGCAGGCAGGCAGGCAGGCAGGCAGGCAGGCAGGCAGGCAGGCAGGCAGGCAGGCAGGCAGGCAGGCAGGCAGGCAGGCAGGCAGGCAGGCAGGCAGGCAGGCAGGCAGGCAGGCAGGCAGGCAGGCAGGCAGGCAGGCAGGCAGGCAGGCAGGCAGGCAGGCAGGCAGGCAGGCAGGCAGGCAGGCAGGCAGGCAGGCAGGCAGGCAGGCAGGCAGGCAGGCAGGCAGGCAGGCAGGCAGGCAGGCAGGCAGGCAGGCAGGCAGGCAGGCAGGCAGGCATAAATCTATAGTGAAAATCAATTCTCAGAAATTCTTAGCCAACATGTTTAAAAGTGGATGTATGCACTGTAGACAGATTGAAACCAAATTATTGAGATCCCACTATTGTGTCAATGTTTTTCAGAAATGTATGTGAAGGACATCCAGACTGAAATCACCGTCAGTGACAAAGAACCTGAAATAGTTAAAGAATCTGTGGCAACAGCATATGTGGACGGCCATAATGTACTGGGTCCAGTGGTAGGGAACTTCTGCATGGACCTGGCAATCAAGAAGGCCAAAGAAGCTGGAGTAGGGTGGGTGGTAGCTAAAGGTGTGTGTTGACTTCTCTGTGTTAAGTGTTGGTCAATGATTTCCCTTACCAGATCAGAATAAGACTGGCAGTTCACAACCTAAAATTTCTCGTGGTGCAGGTTGGCCACATTGCACTCAACCAAGAGAAGTTGTGGATCTGCAGAATGATGTCTAGATACATGTACATCTCGTGTATGATTCTCATGTAAAATATTTTGCTTGAATTAGAACTGGGCAATGTCCAACCAATTTTGTGCAATTTGTTGTTTTGGTAGACATATATGTTGTCTATCATATATCTAAATTTCATATTTCTAGCCCCTGTACAATCTAAAGAAATTAACTAAAGACATTCAATGTTAACATGGAAGTCAATGGATCTTATTAACCTTTGGATCTAAATTACTGATAATGGGTATCTGCTCTAAAATATTTGTTTCACATGGATATTATTTTCTCCAAAGGGTATTCTCTGATTTTAATCAAATAAAAACTGATTAACTATAAAAATTCTCTAGAACAATAACGTATCAGGGATTTTCTGAAAAATTGATCAGTTCTATTTTAAATGTATATCAAAAATAAAGAGTTTCACAAAATTGACAACCATTTTCTTATTTTTGTATCACCATTGTAAACAAACAGGTACAGTTGTGAAAAATCCCTGATACTTTTTTGCAGAGATGTGTTGATTACAAAAGCACAAATTTGACCATTATACATGTATCTCAAGTATTTTTCGAGAAATCTCCAAAATGTTCAGATTCTGTGGAACTTGCTGTCAATTGAATGTATATGTTTATTATGTCAGGGATGCATAATTCTGTGATATTTGGCCTTAAATGAAGTCATTTTTCCAGGTTGGTGTAAACATTTTTGTAAAAACAATTGGTCAACAGGCACAATGCTTATATGAAGGCCTCTTTTACTTTTCCTGGGTGGACGTTACCTTAAATAAAAACTGTTGAGCAGATGACATTTACAAGTGTGTGTTTTGATGTACATTATTTGGGCAAGAAAGGGTAAAACCTTGAGGTGCTAGCACACAAATGTTTATTGTATCAACATGATTTTTTCTTCTTAGGTCAGTATTGATACCATCTTAATTCTGATTGACTGTTTTGGAGCAATAACACTGAAACTGATAGCATATGGATATTTTACCCTCTTCAAATGAAGTTAATGTTACCACTACTACAATGCACCTGTATGACTACTACTGCTACCACTTCTACTGAAATCATGATAATTTCTAATTACAGGTTCCAACCATTATGGAATTGCTGGCTTCTATGCCTTACAAGCCAGTGCTAAAGGACTTCTAGTATGTACTCATAATTCTTATGTTGTGCTCTTATACATAAAAACTTACATACATTGTATTTATTAGCTCTGCTGACCAAAGGTCGCAGAGCTTTTTGCATCACTCATGTCCTTCGGTCATTCTGTCCAGCAGTAAGTCCATCTGTTAAAACCCACCTAGAGATTTTCTCTAGTCTGTCTACAATCTGAAACCATCTTTCATTGTTGGCTACTATTTCATCACTTGGGTGTAGAGGTGACTATAGTCAATTACCTGAAACATTCACTTCACAATCATTGTTAGTACATAAGTGCAACATACTATAGATGTCTGTCCGTAAACTTTTCGCTTGTGAGCGCAATACCATCCACAGTTTTCAAGTTAGACCAATATAACTTTCAGGACTTATAGGGTGTGTGAAAATCTAGGTTTCTTTTGATATTAGTGGTGCCACCTACAGTATTATGTAACATAGGGGTCAAAATGTAAAAATCTTGTGAACACTCTAACATTGTTAATTTTTGGTGGATCTTCACCAAAGTTGGTGGGATTGTGGAGGAGGTCAAAGTCCAAATTGCTAGTGATACTAGTGGCGTCACCTATAATTTGACCAAAATGTGTTTTAAGATATAAAATTTCATATTTGGAAAAGTGATTGGATTAGACTTGCTAAATTTGTAGGGTATATAAACCATAGCCAATGGTAGAATGTGATGTAATATCAGTGACCTTGACCTATTTTTGTTAGGTGACCATGCTAGTAAAGTTGAAAAGGTGATTTTGTAATGTCAGTGTCTAGCTTGGACATCAATGGAAAAGTGAATTGAGCCTCCAGATCAAAATTGCACTTGGTTATAGAATACAGAAAGCTGTACTTGGTGAGGTATTTTTGTCCCTCTAACCCAGTAATTTTGGAGTTTGGCACTTGTCCAAGTTTTTCATCAAAAACTCCAAAAGTTATGACCTGATTTGAACAAACAGACTATATATGGAAAGCTGGATGTTGGGTGCATATTTTGAACTGAACAATTTTTTTATCTGAGTGGAAGGTCTAGGTCAAATGGCCAGTTTGAATATGGGGGTCATGTCATGAATGCTCTGTACCCCACAATTTTTTAGATAGGCCCATATAACATTTTGGAGTTATAAAGTGTATAAAAATCTTTGTTGACATCAGTGTTGGTAGCACCACATATAGAATTATGTAATATACAGGTCAAAATGTGAAAATCGTGTGACGGCAATACCGTCCACAGTTTTTAAGTTATCCCAATTTAACTTTAAGGACTTAAAGGGTGTATAAAAATCAGGGTTCCTTTTGATATTGGTGGCGCCACCTACAATATTATGCATATAGGGGTCAAAATATGAAAATCTTGTGAACACTCTAGCATCTTTAATTTTGGTGGGATTGTGGGGGAAGTCAAAGTCTAAGTTGCTAATGATAATAGTGGTGCCACCTATAATTTGACCAGAATTATGAGCCAAAATGTGTTTTAAGATATAAATTCCATATCTTGAAAAGTAATTGGATTAGACTTGCCAAATTTATAGGATATATAGACAATGTCCAAAGCTAGAATTTGATATAATATCAGTGACCTTGACTTATTTTTGTGAGGTCACCATGCCTGTAAAGTTGAAAGAGGTGATTTTGTAATGGTAGGGTGTAGCTTGGACATCAATGGCAATGTCTGCAAAACACCATACCTATGGGCCTCTTGTATTACATGATCTGGGTGACCTTGATCTTCTGTCCCAAGGTCACTGAGGATACAAAGTTAAGGACTCACTCATTGTCTCGGCACATGCAACAATATCCATCACAGGAATTGCACAAATAAGCTATAATTTGACAGAAATGTAGAGAGAAGTGCCATCTAGTGGACATTTTAGACACTAAATGTACATACGCTTTATATGTTCAGAAGCCACTTAAGGACTTGCAACTTTGGAATGAAGAAGTAGGCGCAATATGGCCATGGTGCCAGCAGAGCATTAGGCCCAAGGGCCTCTTGTTGCATGTCTTGCTGTAAACAAGATTGCAAAGCATTCAGTACAAAAAGCTCCTTCCACTTACAATCCCATGCTATATGTTCCTCCTGGTAAAATACCAAATTAGGTCAATATCCTGAAGTGGCTCTTGATAACAACGATAACCAATGATCCAGGGAAAAAAGTAAAAAATTAAAGCCTTTCTTATCTGATGGCCATATGAACTTCACATTTCAAATTGAGTGTAAATTGGGTACATTGTGGTGCCTGTTGCCAGGCCATCCATTCAGCTGCACATAGTACAAACAGGGGGTAACTTTTGAAGCTATGCTCACAAATGTGTTTATATCATGCATAGATGAGGATTGGGTAAAGTTGGCCTGGACACTGTTACAGTACATTTTGTAATTTCTTCAGTGCAAATACACTAAATCCAATGTTAGAACATTAAGCCATGTCTCTTAGATCCTTAAAATCAGCATGCATGGGGATGCAGACTAATTTAAGAACATTTTTTTAAATGGACATTTGACAATATTCATTTTTTTGGCATATAGTGTCCATTCAGGAAACTTGTACTTTGAGCTATCCAAAAAAATTAACATCATATAAAAGGGTGATAAGTTTTCAAGGGGTGACAATGCAATTTGTTGTTGTTGATCTTTTATATTTTTTGGCTCAGCTGACTTGTCAGTCAGCTGAGCTTATATGGTGGTTAGGCAACCGTCATCCGTTGGCATCCAAAATTCACATTTTTGACTTCTCCAAAACCACTGGCCTGATTCACCTCAAACTTGGGTGGGTCTCTACCAACTTTGTTCAAATGGTCATGCTCCAGTGAATTTTGGAATTTTTGGGGGGTTGGGGAGGGGGGAAACTTTAAAAAATCATCTTCTCCCAAACCGCTTACCTAATTGCTTTGATGTCACACAGGAACACTCCAAGGGACTCTTAGTTATTAATTTATTCACCAGGTGGTGATGCAATTTTTTTGCTATTTTGGACTTCTCCATAATCATCATTCAGATTAAGTGGAAACTTGGTGGATATGTTCTTTCTGGAGCGTCAAAGTTTTTCACTGAGTGGTATTGCTGTTGATTTCTGATTTTAACTATTTTTTCCATTTTGGGTACTTACCAGTAAATGCACCTTTCTTATTTATTACTATGCAAATCAATGGTCATTCTGATGCTAATTAACATTTTGGACTGCTTCGAAGCAGCTGTCAGTCAGATTGACTTCTAACTTGGTGGCAATGTACCTTGGGTGGGTGTCTACCAAATTTGTTCAAATGGTTACGCTCCAGTGCTTTTTTAATTTTGAATGATTTGGAGTGGGAAGGGATCTTTAAAAAAGTTTTAATCGGAAAGTTTAACATGACACCCTCAAATTTGTCAAGGTGTCTTTTTTATAATGAAAAATAATAGAGCATAAGGAGAGCATTTACATTGTACAATATTGCCTTAACATTAGTTCTGACACTTCACTTATTTAGAAGAAAATTAAAAGACTGACCTTGGAAATGTAGGTCAAGATAATGCTTATTAAAAATGTGTTCATGGGTACATCAGAGTTGTCCCTGAAGCTTTATAGGTGTACAGTCCCATTAAGCTTTGATTTTAGCCCACAATCTATGAATTTTCCCCTAAAGCTATCTTTACTTCACGTTAATCTTCAATTTTTACACTAAATCTGTCATTATTGCCCAAGATTTTGATGTTTTACTGTGTATCATAAGATAATCTATTATAATGGCAGTAAAATTTGCATGTATTTATGTCAAAAATAAGTTCCATCATACCTGTACTCAGTCGGCAATCAGAACTCTGTTTAGAACATTTTCGCTATTGTCCCTCAGTACATGGCACTGTGGGTTCCTCGCTGTCGAGAGCGAGCATTGCTGCGCCATTTTGTAATCGTCTTCAGGCATTTGCTTGCTGTCTGCAGTCCATCATGTCTTAGTTTAGCAAGTTTATTGACATGAAACATGACAACAAATGCAAATACTATCACGCAGGCAACTATAACACATTTCTTAGACAAACCAAACTCCAAGTCAGGCAATGGACGCGATGCCAGATGGACAACCACTTTTTCCGGATGGGCAACCAACTGTTTGGCACAACCAGAACTTCAAACGAACAACTAATTCTCCTTAAAATAACTACATAGAAGGAGAATAATACCAAGAATAGTTTATATTCATAAAAAGATAAGATTTAACAGAACAACCCATCATAAAGTGAAGTTACAAACGATTTATTTGCAAAAATTCCAGCAAGATGGGCAATAATTGGCGTATTTTACCTACTGAAGTACAGATCAGTTCTAGAAGTTCAGCAAAACTTGAAATAATTTAGACACTAGTTATATGATAATCCTGACAGTGTGCTTCCTTGAAAGGAAATGCACATGCCTCAGGTTAAAATCCAATTGTTTTGCTTCTAAGCTCATCAGTTATTATCTGGGCTTGGTTTCCTGCCACATGGCCTGTAGTACAATAGTCTGCCACTAGATGGCATTATGTGTAGTAGAAATATTTTCTATGAATTTGTATTTATTTTCTTTGGTAACTGTTTATAAATAATGGAACTTTTTAAACTGGCGGGAAATGATACTTTTCTATGAATAATATGGAATAAAGGAATGAATAGTGAAAGGTGAAAGAGTCAAAGGTTTGGCAAAATTGAATGCAATGCCTAAAACTCAACTGGCTGCTTGGTAAAGTAAAGTAACAAATTTCAACAAAGTTGAACGACAAAAGATGTAAGTGGTAACAAGTGAAAATCAACTGTAAAATCACAACTACCAATGATGAACAGTATTTACTATTAGTAAAAACAAATATTAGGTTGAACTCTTGCAACTGTCTGTTCAAGGAAAATCATCAGTGTAACTGCTTTAATGACCTTCTGTAAGAAAAAAAAATGCCAGTTTTTATTCTGTAATAATTGCAATTTGAAAATACAACAAAAGCCTCCAGTAAAGGAATAGAATGTACTAGGAGAGGCCTTGTGCCTAAGAGCTTGGCTTTGGTGCTTCAAGCCTGGGTATACTATGCAAGTTATGGAAGATAAAAATATGGTGTTAAAATTCCTATAAATTACACATCTCCACCCAATAAATAAATGAAAATTTAGTGTCCTCCGATGCTCAGAATCCACCACTGAGATTGCTTGACCCTTAGGACCCCAGACCCCCGGCCTATTTTGTGCAGCACCTGGCCGTGTCCTATCGGCCGCGACTCGGCCTCCAGCATCCCACAATTTTGTTAAGCATTTATTTTTTTCTGGGGACAACCCAGGTACGTTGTGTATGTTTTAGCTCCTTTTTTCTGGAAAAAATGACAAGTTTGAAATTGACATGCTGCTGATGCAAAACTGAACTTTTTAGGGGGGGGGGGGGGGGGGGAGAGAATGGCTGCATTTACAGATTTTATTAAGACACATCTATACCTAATGTACATATATCATATTGGTTAAATAAAACAGTGAAGAGTATATTCTAATTCATTGGGTGAGGTAATGGTACCTTACAAATCCTTACAAATTTATGAGTTGATCTGACTAAGTGAAAGTTGCAGTGGTTAACAGTAATCTGCCTGACCAGTTTTATTTCAACAGAAACTCTCCAGGGACTGGGAGCAACATTAGTTTACATCTGTTTAACTTTAATGTATATACCAGAGGATAAATTTTTTCATTGGTACATAAAACATTGGATTGTGATTATGCACATGCAAAAAAGTGCTTTCAATTTAGTTGTCACATTCAATACTAATATGCAAAATAAATTCAAGTATGTTAATACTTGTACCTAAATGTCTGTAATAGATAAAATCTCAGAATCTGTCACATGTAAATTAAAATATATGTATGACCATTGTTTCCAAAGGAGTCCATGAATAGTAAAGAAAGTAATATGCAATGGTTTTTATTTTGTATTTTAGGGGATGTCATTCACAAATACCTCGCCTCTTTTGGTGCCAACCAAAGCCCGACAGGTATATGTATAATAATTATTTGTATATTACACTCACAACTTAATTGTCAATGACAGCTTTTGGTGTGCAAGATAGCATTGTTTGAAAGAATCCAAGAATTACCAATGCAAGCCAATAGATTGACAGAAATGTTTTAGTTTCTATATAGAAAATAACCAACTAAAGGATTGTGAAGTGGTTCAGGTATGTACACATTGTTCATTAGTGCTGTGTGTTTTACCAGTTTTATTAGATTGGTGTTGTGGAGGGTGCTCCACAAGCACCAGGGAGTATTCAGATTAAGCCAGTTTGACCAGAGTGACTCAAACCAGCATTTCTTCACCCAAGCTGATTCTAAATGTTTCAGTTAGTATGCTGTCGTTACACAATGTAGTTTAACTAAATGATGTAAAATTGATATTTTAAATTACTTTAGCCAATGTGGCTCAAGAAGGGTAAGTATATTTAGCCAGATTCCACTTACATTAGCCATTGCCTAATGACTAGCAGCAGCCCAGGTGTGGATACTGGTGAATGAAATATGAGTCCACATTCTAAAAGAGCTAAATTAGACTTATGGAAGTCCTTCCCATAGGTTGTTTTGTCCCACATTGGGAAAATCAAGTGCAAGGATTGTTTTACGTGTGCTGAAGATGCAGTTATTTGCATGAACAGACAGAATGGGGAGGGAAGCCGCACTCTGTTCATGCAGGTAACTCTGCACCTTCAGTGTGTTCAAAATAATTCTTGCACCCCATTTTTTTCCAGCAATGGAGGACACAACAATTTGAGGGAAGGCCTTAGAAATGTGGAG
Source organism: Hermodice carunculata (assembly GCA_964020975.1). Classification (NCBI taxonomy): domain Eukaryota; kingdom Metazoa; phylum Annelida; class Polychaeta; order Eunicida; family Amphinomidae; genus Hermodice; species Hermodice carunculata. The sequence continues at coordinate 50,230,577 of OZ026630.1, read as the reverse complement.
CTAAATAACTGAGAGAGGAAAGGATCTGTGTCTAGCGTGGCTCACAATTGAGTGTTGCTTCTAAATTTAAAGACTCCACACACAAATGGGAATTGTAAACTGAACATGCAAGAACACAACCTCCGAGATGGTATTTGCACTTTTTTTCAAACAAAAAGAATTATGCAGAATATCTTCAGTAGCCATTCCACTCTTATAAGGCCTTGCTCAAGCGAGGCCTCCCCTTGTAGAGGTCACTCCTCTGTGCAAGGGAGATGTCACTTTCATTTCATTTTCTTCCTGAAAAGAGACTAGTCTGCTTAGAATGCATAGGGAAATTGTAAACTGACCATGTGTTTAATTTGTATATTACACTTACACATTAATTGTCAATGGGCTTTAAGGTGTGCAAGATGGGATGGTTTGAAAGAATGCAACAATTACCAATGCAAGCCAATAGATTGAAAGAATGGTTTTTAAATGAAAATACCTCTTATGAGGTGACAATTATGGTGTATTTTGAATGGACTTACAAGAGGACCAGTATGCCTATACTTCAGTATTTCCTTTTTAGACATTGCTTGGAACAAACCCAATTTCCTTGGCAGCCCCAGGCAAGGACGATGATGCATTTGTGTTAGACATGGCCACATCAGCTGTCGCCTTAGGAAAGGTAATTTTGCCTGTGGATCTAAGTACATCAAGAATATCCATCTACTAACTGTGTACTACCCCGCCCAGGTTTTTTTTTTTTTTTTTATTCAAATTTAAAGCTCTGGTGTATTTAATTTTCAATGGATCCTTATGAAATTTCATGGAAATATTCTGGAGGTGATTATGTGCAGGTTGAATATTACATATGGGTGACCTTGACCTACTTTTTCAAGGTCATACAAAAGTAGAGGAATATTGTACAGACAAAAGTCAATGAGATATGGAGTCATGATAGTGCCACTGGTGGTAATTGTTGGAACTAATTACTGTAAATTGCTTTATTTTCGCGTGTTTAAATTTTCACGGTTTTTCTATTTTTGAAATTTCACTGTATTTTTAATTTCACTATTTTGGACATAATTCCTATTCAAACAATGTTAAAATACTATTTCACTGTGTTTTTATTTTCACGGTTTTGTACCATCAGCAAAATAAGCAAAAATAAGAATACAGCGAAATTAAAGCAATTTACAGTACATCGTAGGTATCAAAAACACATTAAATTCAAATTCATTATTGTGATAATAAGTAGAGACAGAACTAAAAAATTTACACCAAATATGTGTTAGACCAACGGTCAAATTTTGGGTGACCTTGACCCACTTTCAAGGTCATTAAGGACTCGATAAAGGACACTAAATTTGGTATTTTGATAAAGAATAGGACTAATGATACCAAACATATGAACAGTTATATATCATATGTAGAAGGTTGATACTGCATAATTGAGGTGACCTTGACCTACTTTCTCATGGTCATTGAGGGATTGCATTTCAATAAAATATCTTTTTGTGATGGTCATTACATGTGAACCTGTGGACATAATCTTTTTACAAGCAAGATTCCCATTTCTTGTGAAGTCATGGAAGTGCTTCTGGTGATAATAATTGGAATTTCCCGGTACAATAATGGGTATCAAAAACATATTTAAGTTTTATTTTTTTAAGAATAAACTGAAAGGGAAATTTACACTAATTATGTATTAGATCAATAGTCAAACTAAAGTTATGAGTGACCTTGACCTATTTTTCAAGGTCATTATGCACTGTAGAAAAGAACACTGAATTCAAAATTGAGCATTGAAGCCATAAGCCTCTTGTTAAATTTTGAACTCAAATGGCTGACATTTTCAACTTTCTTCAAAACTTCTGACTTGATTTTTTCAAAACTTGATTTAGAATGTGCCTAGGTGGATGTCTAAGCAACTGTTCAAGAAATTGTACTGAGGGAATTTTTGCTGCAGCTGACATGTCAGTCAATTTAGCTTTGTGATGGTCCATTTTCCATCATCCAAAATTTCTGACTTCTTTTCCAAAACCATCTGCGAGATCCTATATAAACTTGGTGGTTATGTACCTTGAGTCGATCTCTGATAAGTTTTCTCGAATCATCATACCCATTGATTTTTTTTTTTTTTTTTTTTGAAAATCTTCAAAATCTTATCTGAAACCACCTGGCTGAAAATTCCGTTGGAAAAAATTCTGGGCATCCCTAACCTTTACTTTGCTTAACAGGTGATACTGTGATTTTTAGCTTTGCTGACCAAAGGCTGCAGAGCTTATGTGACCACTCATGTCTGTCCGTCCGTTTGTAAACTTTTGCTCTTTAGCGCGATACCATCCACAGTTTTCAAGTTAGTCCAATATAACTTTCAGGACTTAAGGCAGTATGAAAATCTAGGCCCCTTTTGATATTGGTGGTGCCACCTACATTATTATGTAATATAGGGGTCAAAATGTGAAAATCTTGTGAACACTCTAGGTTCTTTAATTTTTGGCAGATCTTCACCAAGTTTGATTGAATTGTGGGGGCAGTCAAAGTCTAAGTTGTTGCCAGTGGCACCACTTATAATTTGAAGAAATAATGAGCCAAAATGTGTTTTAAGATGTAAAGTTCCATATTTGGAATAGATATTTGGATTCGACGTGCCAAGTTTATAACATATATAGGTCATGGCCAAAGGTAGAATGTTATGTAATATCAGTGACCCTGACCTATTTTTGTGAGGTCACCATGCCTGTAAAATTGGCAGAAAATGAATTTTTTAATGGCAGAATGTAGCTTGTAGTGTACCTTGGACATCAATGGCAAAGGGAGTTGAGCCTCCAAATCAAAATTGCACTTGATTACATAATACATAAACTGTACTTGAAGATCTACTTTTTGAGTCACTGTGACCCAGTAATTATAGAATATCAGTGACCTTGACCAAATTTTTGGCACTTGGCCAAGTTTTTTGTTTTTCGTCAATAACTGAAAAAGTTATTACCCAATTTGAACAAACAGACTATATATGGAAAACTGGATGTGGGGTGTATATTTTGAACACAACAATTTTTTAATCCAAGTTGAAGGTTAAGGTCTAATGGCCAGTTTGCATATAGGAATCATCTCATGAATACTCTGCATCCCACAATCTTTTGAGATAGGCCCATATAACGTTTTGGAGTTCTAAAGTGTATGAAAATCTTTGTCAACATCAATGTTGGTGGTACCACCTATAGTGTTATGCAATATACAGGTCAGAATGTGAAAATCTTGTGACCACAATACCATCCACAGTTTTCAAGTTAGCCCAATATTATTTTAATTTTATCTGGGTCCATTGCAATATTGGTGGCGCCACCTACAATATTTTGAAATATAAAGGTCAAAATGTGAAAATCTTGTGAACACTTTAGCATCTTCAATTTGACGCAGACCTTCACCAAATTTGGTGGGATTGAGGGGGAGGTCAAAGTCTAAGTTGCTAATGATACTGGTGGAGCCACCTATAATTAATGGATATTAAGAGCCAAAATGTGTTTTAAGATACAAAGTTCCACATCTCGAAGTAATTAGATTAGACTTGCCAAATTTATAGGATATATATATAGACAATGTCCAAAGCTGTTTTCTTTTTTTTGTTTTTTTTGGTAATGTCAGTGACCTTGACTTATTTTTGTGAGGTAACCTTGCCTGTAAAGTTGAAAGAGGTGATTTTGTAATGGCAGGGTGCAGCTTGGACATCAATGGCAATGTCGGCACAACACCAGGCCTATGGGCCTCTTATATTACATGATCTGGGTGACCTTGATCTGCTGTCCCAAGGTCACTGGGGAAATAAAGTTAAGGATTCACTCATTGTTGTGTTGGCACATGCAACAATATCCATCACAGGAATTGCACAAATAAGCTATAATTACATGTGGAGTGAAGTGCCATCTGGTGCCCAGTTTGTACACTAAATTTACATAAGCTTTAATTCTTCAGAAGCCAATTGAGGACTCACAACTTTCAAATGAAGAGGTGTCATATAGCCACAGTGCTAGCAGAGCATTATGGCCATGGGCCTCTTGTTATGCCTGGGTGCCAACCCAGACATATTGTTTTTGTAGGAGTTCTTTATTCTTGCTTAATTTCTTAATAGCTTTGTGCCACATTTTGTGAAGCAGTTTTCTCAGCCATTATACAAGTTACAACATTGAAATTTTACATATTATGAGACCCATAGCTGAAACTGTGCACCTGGTGTGGAATACTTGATATGTTATAGATTATTAAAGTTATGGGTAAAAATTTTTTTAAAAAATCCTATTCAGCTATTGGCTGAAAAACCAATGTTAGTTGTATTTGCCAGTCACATTGCATTGATTGACAATACACCTGTTGCTTGGTTACTCGACTACTACTGTTCAGCAGATTGTACCTGATGACTCATGATTGATGATGTCACAAAACAGTGAGTAATTGTAAGAAACAACATATTATTAAATATAACAAATGAATAAAACCTATACATAATCAATCATATATACTTGTTCAAGATCTTTTATTTAAATAATATTATCACACTGTAGAAAACATGGCAAAACATTTAAACTTATTACTCCAATTGGCATCCAAACAGATTTGCTTGCAAATCTGTCCCTTCTAGTTTTATATGAATTTGTGTGTGTTTTTACATGTTTTAATTCTAATTTTTGACATTTTCTCCCAAACAGTATGCTGAATTTTTCTTCAAATGTTGTGGGAATGTAGCTTGATTCAATCTCCACTAAACATGTATTTATGTTTCACAGCACCACTATCACATCCGGACTATTAGTAGATTTTTGCAACTATGTATTGATTGATAAGGATACATGTTAGCATGGGCAGTATTGGAATGATGGTGTAGATGTATGTATATGCAATTTTCTCTAAGAGTAGACCAGGTTTACTTCAAACTTGGGGAACTACCTTGGCAGGGTCTTAGTGAAACTAGGTCACTAAATTTAGTATCTGATGCATTCATATCCATATGCAACCACCTTAAGGTAGCAAGATACAAATCACCCGAAATTTCGGCAAAAAAAATGTTTTTGGATCTTTGTATGGATGAATATCTTGTGTATCTGTCATGTAAAAATAAAATTTCTGTTGAAATTGCAAAACAGAGAAAAACGGGGGTATTTAGCAGCGCTTCTTGCTGAGCGTTGACAGTTACGCCGACCGTGTTTGTTGTTAGCGTGAAGGGGATGGGCTTGAGAAAGTGGTCACATGACCGGTCGTGGCAACAGCTCGTTTAAAAATGGCCACCACTGTGTCCACTCTAGCCATGACGCTGGTGCATTAGCGCCGTGGTTCCCAAACCATATGGTCATACATTTTATGCATTAAGTCTTGCGAGCTCAGAACTCGCACTTGCGACTTGGTCATTGCATTGCTGGTCTTATCTTAGTACGTTCGTCAGGAGTTGTATCGCTAAACTTGCACAATCAGTCTCAAAATACCTAAAGTTAGGAAGGAAAAATCATCAATGCAGCCCGCAACATTTGCTACGACCGACGCAAGAAAAGGTTCTGGTGAACAGAATGACTGAGCTTGGGTATGTACAATTCAGATATTATAGTGGGGTCCAACACGCTAACCCGGTCCCAAAACTATCAGTTAGCCTGACTATAAATCGGGTGGCAATTTGATCAAATATACATTGTAATTCGATATCGTTGTATTTGTTGTGGGTAAGTAAAGGTACAGCTTACTTCTTGCGGCAAAACATCCCGTTTTATTTGATCCTTTGAAAGTAGCCTACCATATAATAATTATATATAGGTAGTAGGAGCCTACCTAATGAAACGTTACCATGTTGAACAGTACACTTACATAGGGCACTTACAAAAACCCCATGGAGCCCCTCATCATATAAAACACTTGCCATGCTTTGAAGATAAGTTGTGATTTTTTTTAAATAAAGCCTTCAAAACTGCGGTAAGCAAGCTGTGATATCAATACTATTGAAATGTAGCGCGACATCGTCAAGCAGAGGCCACACGCCGATGATTGGCATCTCGCGTCACCACGATTGCCCAATCAAAATGAAGTGTAGCAAAGCGGTACGCTTGACCGGGAAACCATGTTTTGTGATCTGATGGCAAATAGCAAATAAACAACGCGATTAAGCTCTTCAGAAGTAAGCAACATGTGTGACAGTTATCATGTTTGTTCAAACATACTCTGAACTCTTACTATGCAAAAATCCAGGAGTGTTTGAGTAAAATTGCGCGAGTTATTGTTCTCAGACCCGGTTCAAAGATGACGGGTGAACGTTTGATTGCCGTTCCTGAACAAAGATGAAAGGCCATCTACTCGAACTCGTTAATTTTATTTCGCAAAAACTTATCGGCGGATTTCCTTCAAATAAACGGGGTTGGAAAGGTAATTGTGTGGAGTTTAAAAGTGTCCTTTTATTTTTCTCTGCGCCTACTAGTTGGTTTTTAGCCTTGTATAGAATGTTAATGTTCAATGCATTCAGCTGATTAAGTGATGCCACCGTGTTTGAATGCCTGCACTTACGCAAATAAAATACATACAGCCAAATAAAAGGACACTTTTGAATTTTGATATATTGCCAATAAAGTGGCATACTTGTCACAAGTTTGTTGTATACATTACAAAAGTTATTAGCCAAGAGCCCTGGGGTCTGAGATAAAAGACATGCTCTTCTTCATGGTTTGTTTATTCAACAATTACAATCAGTATTGTCCCGATTTTTTCCCTACATATAGTACAGAGCTAGAAAAATCCAAAAATGTATACTTTTATTATGTTCATGTGAACAGCTTAAAAGATACAGGGCCGTAAAGTTGTCCATGCTGATTTGCACCACATTTGTATCTCGCTACCTTAAAGTTCAGCTGGGCTCACCTTGGCTCATATTAGCTCAGTTCAAGTTGCAGCTGAAACTCGACTCGGCTCAGGTCAGCTCAGCTCAGCTCAACCCAGCTGAGGGTGGGACTTATTTTTCATCCAATATACCAAGGTCAGCTGAGCGTGTGCTGTTCACGCAATGCTCTGGTTTAATTAGTCCTAAAACATATGCAGGGAAGGTGGGCTGAATGGGTTTGTACATATTTAATGATGATACAAATTGTGGACAATTCTCTGAACAAGTGTAGTGGTACTTAAATGAGATATGGACCAAAATCCCCTTTTTTCAGATTCTAATGTTGGGAATGCAAAAGGGTTGACTACTTAACTTGGTAGTTTAAATCCTCATTAAATTTTTTTAAATGAGATAGTCATTGAACTGTCACCAAGTGAAATACATTTGTCAGCATTTCTTGGCACGGATTGATCGTCTACTGTGCCAAAGAAAGCTGTTGAGTTGGTCCAAATATGTGGGGAAATGATGACTATATTTGCCTGTTGCTTACAGATAGAGTTACATGACAGGAAGGAGATTGATATTCCCAGTGGCTGGGGGTGTGACGCAAAGGGCAAAGTAAGTGTATGACCAACTTACATGGGGTGATCACCACATTGACAACCTGTGCTCCGAGTTCTAAGGATAACCCTTTACCTTTAAACTGGCCAAAGTGGGCTGCTGGTCCAATGTCCTTTGCTTCAGTGTTTTTGACTAATTTTAACAATAGTGGAAAAGAGTAAATTGCAGATGAGATCCGTCAAGATAACATGCCCCAGTCAACAGCTTTCCTTGGCATGGGTTGGATACTAAGTATCTAACTTATGCCAAGGAAAGCTGTTGACTCAATCTTAAGTCAAGGGAGAAATGGTTCAAGAAATACCCTTCTAATGTCACTGTCATGAAATGTTTCACATTGAGACAAGTCAATTGGTTATGAAATTTTCCATAGATATGGAACAATACTGACAAGATACAGCACTCATTCCAAGATTCTATTAGATTATTTCAATCTATAGATGTAGGTAGGGCTAGCTGAAGTGGTGGTCGGGCGGTAGTTGGTATACTGTAAAGTTAACTTAAACCCACCTACAAATTTTTTCTAGTCTGTCTATGGTCAGAAATTGTCATTTATTGTTTGGTCCACCTATTTCATCACTTGGGTGTAGAGGTGACTATAGTGAATTACCTTAAACACTCACTTCATGATCATTGTTAGTACATAAGTGTTACATACTAGAGACGTCCATCCATTGATCGTCTGTTGTCAGTCCACAATTCGCATTTCGACTTCTTCTCAAAAGCCATTGGCTATATTCACTTCAAACTTGATGGACATGTGCCTTGGGTGGGTCTCTACCAAGTTTGCTCAAATGGTCATGCTCCAGTGATTTTTGGATTTTTTATTATCTTTTATTTATTTTTTATTTTTTGTTCTCTTTTGGGGCAAAACTTAAAACATTTTATTCTCTGAAACTGCACACCCAATTTCTTTGATATCACACAATAACACTCTTGGGGACTCCTAGATCTTAATTTCTTCGGCAAATGCCACTCCTACTTTTTTCTAATTTTTTATGATTTTTGTGGGTTTTTTTGCCATTTGTCACCTTTCCAGAACCATCACTCAGATTAAGCTAAAACTTAGTGAATAATTATGTTCCTTGTGGAAAGGTCAAACAAAGTTTGTCACTAGGTGGCACTGCTGTGGATTCCTGGTTTTTAATGATTTTTTCAATTGGGGTACTTATCAGTTAATGCACCTTTCATATCAATTACTACGTAAGTCAGTGGGCATGCTAATGCTAATTCACACCTTGGACTTGTTCTCCGAAACCGTCATCTAGATTGACTTCAAACTTGGTAGCAATGTACCTTTGGTGGGTCTCTACCAAGTTTATACAAATGGTCATGCTCCAGTGATATAGGGATTTTTTATGAATTTTTTGCTCCTTTTTTGGACAGATCTTAAAAGTCGTCTTCTCTGAAAACACTGCTCTGGATTGCTGATTTTTAACAATTTTTTTAATTCGGGTTCGGGTACTTGTGAATAGAAGCACCTTTCCTGTTGATCACTATATATGTAAGGCAATGGGCATTCTAATGGTAATTCAAATTTTTTACTTCTTCTCTGAAACCATCCACCAGATTGACTTCAAACTTGGTAGCAATGTACCTTGGGTGTGTGTCAACCAAATTTGTTAAAATGGTCATGCTCCAATGATTTTTTGGATTTTTTATAAATTTTTTGCTCTTTTTTGGACAAATCTTAACAAATCTTCTCCAAAACCGCTCACCCAATTGCTTGGATATTACACATGAACACTCCTAGGGACTCCTGGTTCTTAAGTTGTTCACCCATGGCACTGCAATCTTTTTCTATTTTTTAATCATTTTTTTGTGTGCTTTCACTATTATCAACTTCTTCTCCAGAACTATCTCTCAAATTAAGCTGTCTATTGGTGGATATGTTGCTTGTGAAAAGGTCAAACAAAGTTGTTCACCATGTGGCACTGCTTTGGTTTTTTATTTTTAATAAGTTTTTCAATTCGGGTACCGATCGGTAAATGCACCTATCCTATGGATTACTATGTCAAACTTGGTAGGGATGTACCTTTAATAAGTGTATTCATATTTTGTCCTATCCCAAGTTCACAGAACCACATGATGAATCTATAGGTCAGCTGAGCATCGGCTGTTCACACAGCCCCCTAGTTATTTGCTTCATCTCATCTTCCATATATAAGAATGGGCACATATTGCCCAGTTTACTTAGCCTATCAGAAATAGGGAGATTGTGCATACATGTAGATACTTTGTGCTTTAGTGATTTCATGTGAAGCCACTTGTGTACCCTTTACATTTGAAGAGCTCAAATTCCATGTAGGGGGTAGTCTGGCTTATATTTTCAACAAGGTTCCTACAAGTACAGTGCCTGTTTTTTAAGACCACCCCTGGTGGAAGTCAAAATTCATCTGTAGCAGTTTGTCTTTAATTGCAGGTACATTACATAAAAAGTGGTCTAATGTCGTGAACAGGTGGTCATAAAAAGTTAAGGCAAACCTCCATGTAATGTGGCCTTTTTAGCAGATACAACTGTAGAGGGTCGGTAAGGGGTTTCCCGCACTGGCGTACTGGGGTTTTTATTTACCGTACTGGCGTACTGGAAGCCCTCTTGTTTTACGTACTTCGTACTATCCAAAGTTTTGAAAGATTTTTATTTTCCGTACTGCGTACTCTAGAAAAATAATTACCTGTACCAGCGTACTGAACCCCCCCCTTACCCCCCCTTCACTGTATAGTAATGAACCACAGTTTGCATGCATATGGGCACCAGGTGAAGGAAGAATGTACATCAGGGATATGGTATATAACTGTAGGTGACTACAAATCCAAAGGACGTGTTGAGCGGAGGAGGACAGTTACCTCTCGGAGGTCCTGAAGAAACCAGTAAGTTGGAGAAAAATTATTCCAGTTTCACTTGGACCAAAACAACATGACGTGTTTCATCTTGAATCACCAGATGACAGCACCTGTCAGGTGTCCAGCAGCATCCATCTTCCCACATGATGTGCCTCAGAGCTTTCATGTCTTTTGGAATCAAAGTTGTTTATGGGGATAAAACTGGTCTTCAGTGAACTTCATGTTAAAATTGTTATTACATGGTTAGAATTTTCCCTTAAACCAACCAAAGCCAGCTGGTGATCAATTGTCATCTGATTCAATACTTCAGACTAATACTAACAGTAATGCAAAATAATTTGAATGAGAATTGTAATTTGTAGATAAAGCCTATCAAGATAATATAACCAAGGTCAACGGCTTTCTGTTTTGTGGGTTCACCACCTGGTACCTAACTTATGCCAAGGAAAGCCCTTTTGAGTCTGTCTTAGTTCAGGGTGGAAAGGATCAATTAGGATGGTTATACAGTAGGTGAAAAAAAAGTGTGGTTCATAAAACTCTGTGTCGCTATAGTAAAAGATTGAAAACTAATTAGCATGCTGTTGGATTATTTGTCAAGAAATTGTAAATTTGCTCAACGGTTTTCCTTCCAGGTGGCTACAAAGGCTATGGACTGAGTATGATGGTAGAGATCTTCTGTGGCATTCTGGCAGGAGCCAAGTATGGGCCCAATATACGCAAGTGGAAGACCACAACTACAGTTGCTGACCTGGTAGGAGAACATTTTGTAGCTCAAGTTCAAGTGTGGATCTCAAAAGTATTTTTAGTTCAGTCTTCAGAACCTATACTTGTCAACATCCATTTGATAAGAATTGGCATTTTAGAAAGAATAAAAGAAGAAATAGTAGTGGATTTTAATGGGGGATTTTGTTCATAATAAGCTTAATTTCTGCTGTGCAGATCAAAAAATAAGACAGAGAAGTAAGTGCATTACTCTCACCAAGTGACAAAGTGTGACAGGTATGAGAACTTAAATCATTATGCAGTTTATTTTTATGACTTGTCACCTTCAATTTATATGTCATCCACTTGTTATATCCCCCGTGTCCAAAGGATCCGCGGGATATATTGGTTTTGTGACCGTTCGCCCACCGTCTGTCTGTCTGTATGCCCGTCTGTCCATCTGGACGACATTACCGTGATAACTTGTAAAGTATTGCATGTACCTCTGCTAAATTTTGGTCAGTGACGCACCTTATAATGAAGCAGGTCAAGTTCAAAAACTAGCTTCCTGTGATCATTAATTAATTATGTAATTAATCAAAGATCGTTAGGCAACCTGCAAACCTGAACCATTAGGCAACCTCCAGAGGACATTACCATGATAACTAAAAAAATATTGCATGTAGCTCCACAAAATTTTGGTTATTGATGCACCTTATGATGAAGCAGGTCAAGTACGAAAACTAGCTTCCTGTGATCATTAATTAATTAGTTAATTAACAAGACATTGTTAGGCAATATCCAGGTCCAAACGGCCATATCTTTGTAACTGTGACCCCTATTCATTTCAAATTTGGTTCAAGTAGTCTATAGACCCAAGGGATTTTTCTAAGGTGGTCAGTCTGTCCATCTGACTGACCATCTGTCTTTTCATCCCCCTTGTCAAGATAACAGATTTTTGTCTTTTTCTCTGAAACTAATGGTCAGGTTGTCTTCAAACGTGGTGGGAATGTAACCTGTATATATGCCCACAAGATATTTAGTGGTCCTGCTCATTGTTTTTGTAAATTTTTATGAATTTTTTAAATCCAGAATGATGGTAATAAGAGCACATTTTAACTTGGCATATAGTGCATGTACTATATACATCACCTTACTCATTGTCCCATACCATTTTTGTGAACTATGTTGCATTGATATGGCGCATTGTACATCTTGTAGGGCCTGTGTTGCATATATATACGTTCTCCCTCATCCAGATTTGTTTGCATCTTAATACAGTCATCAATTCTTTGAAAGACTACTCACAGGGCAAGTCAAAAAGTGGTCACATGGAGTAGGTGGCTTTGCAATAGAGATTCAGTAACATGGGAAAGATAGCACTAATATTGTGACAAAAGTTGGCTCTTAAAGATGATTTCTCAATTGGGAGACGGGGTGCCATGCGGGATATATATTTGTTGTCACGCGCGACGACCATCTCTAGTTCTTTTTTCTTTAACCCGATCTCCTTGAATTAAAACTGAGTCAGCAGGTTTTCTTGGCATGAGTTTGGAGCTCAATGCCCAACCTACATGAAGGAAAGTTGTTGATATGAGGCACGTTATTGTGATAGCATTCATCTACAATTCACATTCAAGTTGTCTTTCATTACTGTTAAAATTAGTCAAAAGTATTGAAGCAAACAGCATTTGACTATCAGCTGGCATTGGGCAGGGGGGGGTTTTGGGGGGAGGGGGTAATTTTGCATTTCATCAAAGGTTTGACAGAAAGGATGTGAGAAAGCCCATCAGGTAATGTAATCCAAGTCAATAACTTTACCCAGGACTCACTGTGTGTTGCACCTGACAAAGCTGTTGACTTGCTCTTAATAAACATGACCAGGCGAGAGTTGAAAATACTGCTCTTGATATAAAGATTGGAGTAAAAAGAAAAAGAGTTTTTAATGAAGTTCCTCCTCTTTCAGGGCCAGTGTTTTGTAGCCATCGACCCTGATGCCTTTGCTCCAGGTTTTCCTGATCGAATGCAGGACTTAATGGACACATGTAGGGCCTCACAACCAGTAAGTACAAGATGGCCAAGTTGAAAATATGTGACTCAGGTGCTATCTCACCATGAAAACCACCATGACCCATGATTTTTTTCTTTTTAATTTTATAGTTGAGTACAGTAGAATCTCCAATTAAGACCACCTCCATAAAGAGACCATTTCTGTCTTAAGACCACCAATTTACAGACCCATTTTTGTTTTTCCTTAAATCATATCCCCATTAAGACCACTCCCCTATTAAGACCAAATTTTTCAGTCCTATAGTTGGTCTTAATAGGGGGATTCCACTGTATTGCATTGTTGTGTTACTGTTACTAAGTTTTGAGTTGGTATATAGATCCATGTATTAATAACAGCTGTATGTGGAATTCATGCATATTATTGCAGTTGTTTCAGATATACAGAATCTCGGGGTCATGCGTAGTGCGCTAGTAATATATGTGTAACAAATGTCAAAACTGTTGTATGGAATATTTTGCTTATACACATAGATGGTGCCCAGGAGGACCTTCACCAAAACTGGGAAGGAGATGATGGTTCAATGCATGTAATTATTCATTCTCTGACAGGGAATGCATATATATATATATATATATATATATATATATATATATATATATATATATATATATATATATACATATACATATACATATACATATACATATACATATACATATACATATACATATACATATACATATACATATACATATACACATATACATATATATATATATATATATATATATGTATATATATATGTATGTATATATATATATATATGTATATATATATGTATATATATATATATATATGTATATATATATATATATATATGTATATATATATAGTGTTCAGAAGAATTCAAGCTTTTTGCCTACTCAAAAAATCTGACATATCAACTTGTATCTTGGTAACATCTAGTGTGTCCTAGGTCCATGGTTGCTGTTAAATATTAATAGGAAAGTATCTATGGTATTATGTCTCCCGGTGGAAGCCGGGGGACATATTTTTTTAGTGCCGGTTTCTTCTGCTTCTTCTGCTTGTTGTTGTTGTTGTTGTTGTTGTTGTTGTTGTTGTTCAGGTTCTTCAACACTTGGTTTCCGTGCGGTAAGTCTTGAAGGACTTGACAGAATTTGATGAAACTTGGTAGGATTATGTATCTAGGCAAGACCTAGGTTGGGATAGTATTTGGATGACCTTGAGCGAATTTTTAAGGTCACAGGGTCACTTATGTGAAATTGGTTTCCGTTCGATAAGTCATGAAGAACAGGATAGAATTTGATGAAACTTGGTAGGATTATGTATCTTGGCAAGACCTAGGTTTGGATTGTATTTGGATGACCTTCAGCGAATTCTCAAGGTCACAGGGTCACTTATGTGAAATTGGTTTCCGTACGATAAGTCTTGATGAACTTGATGGAATTTGATGAAACTGGGTAGGATTATGTATCTTGACAAGACCTAGGTTTGGATTGTATTTGGCTGACCTTGACTAAATTCTCAAGGTCACAGGGTCAGTTTTATGAAATAGGTTTCTGTGCTATAAGTCTTGAAGAACTTGTTGGAATTTACTAGAGTAATGTATCTAAGCGAGAGCTAAAATAGGATTGTAATTTGATGGAATTTGCTAGAGTAATGTATCTAGGTGAGAGCTAAAATAGGATTGTAATTTTCAAGCAAACTTGGTCATTTGTAATTTGTTATCACCTGTAGCTTATTCAGAGACGTAAGTGTTCCACCGGGAGGCATTTGTTTTTCTGTTGGAAAATCAGTCTGTTCTAGTTTCTTTTGGTGTTGTAAATTTTGACGTTGAGGGACTTTGAAAAGCCAAACTGACATTTTGGTTATATCTTTGTAAAACATGTATTGAACTTTTGGTCACTTCTTGTTAAGCTCTAGTACAGTACATGTAATATAGATGTAAGTTTGCACTTTTAAAACCAGCAGATGCCAGTCAGCAGAGCACATACTTTTGTTTTTTCTTTTTCTTCTTTTTTAGCTCTGCTGACCAAAGGTCGCAGAGCTTATGCGATCATTTATCTCTGTCCGTCTGTCCATCCATCCGTAAACTTATTGCTTGTAAGCATGATACAGTCCAGAGTTTTCCAGATATGCCCATATAACTGTCAGACCTTATCAAGTGTAAATCTAGCTAGAATTTGATATTGGTGGCACCACTTGCAGCATTATGTAATATAATAATATACTGGCACTGTGGTGTGTATTCATCTGGATACACCGATCTATACATGCAACTGTTACAATAATTGTATTGTCACCTTGACCATTTAATAGAAAACATTAAGGACAGCTAAGACACCAAAAACCATTGCATGGCCGATTTTGAAATTTAAACGGTTTTTACAAGATGAATGTCCCTTCTATTAGTTGTCAAAATTTCGAGCTTTAAACTAAAGTAGAAATATGACAAAAAACACCAAAAACCACACAGACATGCGGACATCTGAACGTCGTTGTGTCATTCTTTTGGTTTTCAGCCGCTAGACGGAACAATGCCACCCGTCAATCATACTTAACAGCCTGTCACGTGGCTGCAGGTAGCAATGGCCCATGGCAAAAAGAGAGTGGTATCACAGCGGCAATGCGTAATAACGCAGCATGCCGAAAGTATGTTTGAGTTTGTGGGCAGGGAAAAGATGTAAACATGCTAACATATCATAGCCTTAGTGGTTTACTTTATAGTTATCTTGCTTGTTTTGCGTTCTGGGGAAAAAACTGACACCCTAATCAAAAATACCCACGTACATTATAATACTTTATCGGAACCCAGGGATGAGGAAATAAAAGTACAAATAAACACATCGAAATAAGCATAAACGTGAACAGCAGAGAAAACACACAAAATAGCGTTACAAAGCTCAGGTTGGAAAGAGAAATGAAACTCATTGAGAAAACAACCACAAAATAATGACAAGCTAACTAAGTAAAGTGTAAAGACAAGTCTAACAAGCTAACTACATAAAGTGTACAGATAGTAGACGAGTAAATACAATAAAACACTATCCCTAAAAACGGGATGAAGAGGTAGGGGACGGAAGACCAAACCCGCCATCCGTACACTGACCACGAGTGGCCGTTGGCCGCCCTACCGAAGCAAGGCAACACAACTTTTGTTGCCAGGCTTGAGGTCACGGGGCCGGAAGGGTCGCCTCCATGATGTCACACTTTGAAACCAGACTGTCGCTGTCGCCGTTTGACAGATCGCTGAATAATGTTTTCCGTACTTCAAAGGCTCTTTTATTCATGTGATTGACCAAGAATTGATTGACAACCTCCCCAAATGTTCAGGGACGATGTTTGCTACGTTTTGTACAAATATCAGCTCAACTTGGGCAAATGGTATTGTTTCAAAAGCAAATGATCAACATCAAAGCCCTTTGAAGCTTGTTTTCTCAGAAAGGATAATAGGACGAGAGCCCCACCTAAGAATGGTTATTCCAAGAAAATGGCTGGGCGAAATTTAATCCAGTTAACGGCTTTTGATTCTTTAATGTCTGAACTGCAAAAACGATTCAGCGATTTTCAAAATTTTGCTTCATTCTTTTTCTATGAAATGAAGAAAATGAACCTGCTGAAAATCAAAGGGAAATTTGAAACGTCAAACTTTGAGGATGGATAACAGAAAAACAAAACCAAACATAAAAAATCGCAGGATTATTTTTTGTTGCCAATACGGCAGGATTAAGATCGAAGTGTAATTATGGTTTTATGACAGATAATTAGTGACTTATATCAACATTTATGGGGTGGATGCTTTGCGGTCAACTTTCAATTGTTTATTCAACAATTAACATCACAGACACCCAAATACGGGACATATAAATTCTTTGGAGTATGACAAGTACACACATATATGATATGTTATTCTAATGCAAATACATTTTGAGCCATGATTGACTAAAGTGGGATTTATTTTTGGTGTCTTACCTGTCCTTAAAGCTAGCATGCCAGCTTTTCTCGCTTTGTCTCGTATTTCTCATTGACCATTTTAATAGGCCTAGAAGTTCAAAGTGGCTTGGTGCTATATCCATTAACTACTCACTGGATCAAAGACAAAATTATGCTTCAAAAAAATTTGACCATGGAAGCCATTATTTGACTTCAAAGTT
Source organism: Hermodice carunculata (assembly GCA_964020975.1). Taxonomy (NCBI): domain Eukaryota; kingdom Metazoa; phylum Annelida; class Polychaeta; order Eunicida; family Amphinomidae; genus Hermodice; species Hermodice carunculata. The sequence goes on along the minus strand of OZ026630.1, from coordinate 50,213,407 downwards.
TAACACTGATTTAGATGGCTTTGGCTAAAGGCAATTACATTTGCTAACTCGCTGTACACAGTGTTTTATTCACACTACATAATGGTTATAGACATATAACCGGTCTAACAGTTTGAACAGGGGCAAGTCATACATTACTGATGAGCATGGAATTAGATCTTGATACACAAACAGAATCTAGCACTAGAAAAGATGATTTGCTGCATAGCAAATCAGTGTGTGTGTCTTCAAAGCATATCGTTGTGGCAATGTACAACTATTCCTTAACACAGGAGTACAAGTTGGAATGGAATCTCTATCTATTATAGCTTTGAAGCTATTCAAGATTTAAAATTTCTAATGGTGCTATTTAGCATAATTTAAATTGCTACAATTTTAAGTTTTAATTCACTAGGTGCACAATGGTCAACAACCCCCTAGTAGAAGTTGGTCACATGTAGATTAAGCAGTGTTACAATACCCAAAATTTAAACCCAAAATGAACCAAATCGGATGAAAATTGACCAAGTTATGGCAAGATGAAACTTTCAAAGGGCCAAGTGACCTTGACCTTTGTCCTTTCGAGGTTACATGTTCTTATAAAAATGTGCAGTGTTGCAATACCTACAATTTGAGTCCAACTTGATTAGAATTGGATGGATGAAACTTTCAAAGGTCCAAATGACCTTGACCTTTGAGCTTTAAAGGTCACATGTAAAATTCAAAATGTGTAGTGTTACCATAGCTACCATTTGAGCCCAACATGATCAAAATTGGATAAAAATTGACCAAGTTATGACTAGAAGAAAGTTACCATGGAAAGTGGCCTTTGACCTTGAAATGACCTTTGACCTTGAGATGACCTCTATCTGAAGCAAACCTTGACCTCAAAAATTACATTTTGGCTTAAAATTGACCTTTGACTTTGACATGACCTTTGACCTTGACATGACCTTGACATTTGAGATGACCTTTACCTTGCTATGATCGAACTCCTATACACTCGGAACCACATCTACTATAGTATATAAGATATTGAAGATTTAAAACTTTAATTAGCCCTCATTTGCATAATTTTGAAAAGCATGACCTCTCATTATAAAAAGGCCAGACTTTATCTATAGAAGTATAATCGTGCCAACTTTGGAGTTTCTATATGTAATACTTTTGAAATGAAATGTCGGACAAATTTGCCTGGAAAGAGAGAGAGAGAGAGAGAGAGAGAGAGAGAGAGAGAGAGAGAGAGAGAGAGAGAGAGAGAGAGAGAGAGAGAGAGAGAGAGAGAGAGAGAGAGAGAGAGAGAGAGAGAGAGAGAGAGAGAGAGAGAGAGAGAGAGAGAGAGAGAGAGAGAGAGAGAGAGAGAGAGAGAGAGAGAGAGAGAGAGAGAGAGAGAGATTCCTAGAAAAACAGAAAAGTGTGTGTCGACACACACACTTTAATAATGTAGTACATGTATAATTAAACCAATTCTTTCAGATGTACATGGAGATAGCTCCAGTTGCAACATTTTTCAATTTTCACTATACTTGAATCACAAGTTACACAACAATCAGGAATCATATTTGTCAGTAGCAGCATAGGAATCCTGGTGGACCAAAGTACACCAGGGGGAGTGGTGCACTGCAGGTGTATGCTTTTAATCATGTAATAAAATTGTTATTAAGTCACAAGTAAATTTGTTTTCGTATCATTATGGTGATGCATTGTTTTTCTGACCAGTATATGTATTTATCCGTGGCAACCTGATTGTCATATTGGTCTGTAATTTTTTTGAAACAGCTGGGATATGGGCAACATCCCTGGTAATAGCAACTCAAACTTATAGACAAGGTATCTGAAAATAAATGATAAAACTTACATGATGCATTTAGTGTAATACTGTACATGCACTATACATACATACATACATACATACATACGTACATACATACATACATACATACAATACATACATACATACATACATACATACATACATACATACATACATTATATTCTTGACATCAGACCAATAAAAGAACCAAACAAGCAACAAACTTATTCAGTACTTCAATTTTTTCTGTGAAAAAGAAAAAAAAACAAGACATAAACAAACAAATAAAACCATGCTTCTGCTATTTCATAGTGATGGATATGTAATGGGAAAGGATATCGTAAATTTATTTCTCTTGGCCATTTAGCAGGGATTTCCGTCTCTTCTTCAAAGATGACAGAGAGGGGGCAGATACAACATATAACTCTGCAAGAGAATTCCATTGTGAACCATTTTATGAAAAAGTATTTGATGTGTCAGTCCTAACAAGATTAACATACCTCTTACTAAGTTTGAGTGGCGAATGTCCTATTATTGAAAGAGTGAGAAAACTTTCTCCGTGCATACGGGTACTCAAGTTTAAAAATGACGAAAATGTTGAATCAACACTTCCAAAATCCATTTAAATCCGTGAATTTTTTTTTAATGAACCCTTGCTGTTTTCATTGAACAATTGTGAGAAAGTCCACCGAAGCTTAGGCCTAGGCGTAATATACGGCTAATGAATAAAACAATCAGGGAAGTGCATAGAGATTATGGCCTCAGACGATTATCTTATTTTGACAAAGAGTAAACAGGTATAAAAACTCCAAATGTTTTAGAAACAAAATATTGCATTCCTTTGTATTTTAATATGTCTTGCAAAACGTACACGGTTTCTAGTCTACCAAGTTTCTCCACTGCCGTGCTCACGCGTCAACGTCTGGACTTTGGAGTCAACGTTGTGGCAGAAGCACCACCTCTCTTGGGCCCTACAACACTGGCCAACTGCACAGGGACTGGCTTTGCCTGTGACTGTATAGAGGGCATAGCACCAGGAATAATGTGGATGTGGTGTTGAAACCCAGCATCTGTCATCATACCACCGACAAACATAGAGTCTTCAGAATGTATAGTACATAGCACGCTGTAAATTGTAATCGGAGGCGTCTTTCCAGTCGACCGCAACCTGTTCCATGCCGCTCAGAGGCTAGGCCTGTGCCTTGTCCTGTTCATGTTACCACACCACATTACCACAGAGTGACAGGGCATGGCATTGACAAAAAAAGGTAATCTAGGCCTAAAAATGAATTTGGTGCCAAAAACAATATTCTGCGCATGAAATTTACAGATAACATAAAGTTTCGAGTCAAGACAAAAATGTGTGTCCTATCACGAAATGGCCGCAGCTGCCCAGGTTGAATACCAGATTCACAAACGTGTTCACGCAGTGACGTCATCAAAGTGGATCTTCCTGATTGAAATTTCCTCTGATTCCATAGGTGGCGCTATGTTTAAAAGCACCAAAAAAACACATTACATGTATTATGTGTAACAAATGTACCTCATCATTGTTATTTTTATATATGATCAAGCGTCTGGGGCAACAAAAACGTTGTTTGCAGCATGTTTATATTTTCCGAGACCTGCCCTTTTCAAGGTCATGGAGAGAATACATTTCAGGAAATAATTTTTGGTGATGGTGGTCAGCTGAGCATTCAGCTGAGCATTAGGCCCATGGTCATCTTGTTTATTAAAGTGTGTGTGTCAACGCACACTTTTCTGTTTTTCTAGGAATTCTTTATTTAAAGTGTGTGTGTCAACGCACACTTTTCTGTTTTTCAAGGAATTCTTTATTAAAGTGTGTGTGTCAACGCACACTTTTCTGTTTTTCTAGGAATTCTTTATTTCTTTCTTTCTTTCTTTCTTTCTTTCTTTCTTTCTTTACCGGCAAATTTGTCCGACATTTCATTTGAAAAGTATTACATGTAGAAACTCCAAACTTTGCACAATTATACTTCTATGGATAAAGTCTGGCCTTTTTATAATGAGAGGTCATGCTTTTGAAAATTATGCAAATGAGGGCTAATTAAAGTTTTAAATCTTCAATATCTTGTATACTATAGTAGATGTGGTCCCGAGTGTATAGCAGTTCAATCATAGTAAGGTAAAGGTCATCTCAAATTTCAAGGTCATGTCAAGGTCAAAGGTCATGTCAAGGTCAAAGGTCAATTTTAAGCCAAAATGTCATTTTTGAGGTCAAGGTTCACTTCAGGTAGAGGTCATCTCCAGGTCAAAGGTCATTTCAAGGTCAAAGGCCACTTTCCTTGGTTGCCTTCTTCTAGCCATAACTTGGTCAATTTTTATCTAATTTTGATCATGTTGGGCTCATATTGTAGCTATTGTAACCCTGCATATTTTAAAATTTATGTGTGACCTCTAATGGTCAAAGGTCAAGGTCATTTGAACCTTTGAAAGTTTCATCCAGTCACAACTTGGCTATTTTCCATCCAATTCTAATCATGTTAGACTCAAATTGTAGGTATTGCAACACTGCACATTTTTATAAGAACACGTGACCTCGAAAGGGCAAAGGTCAAGGTCATTTGGCGCTTTGAAAGTTTCATCTTGCAATAACTTGGTAAATTTTCATCCGATTTGGTTCATGTTCATGTCAGTTTAACTTTTAATAGGGGGTTCCTGACCATTGCGCATGTAATGAATCTAAAACAAAAGTTGTTGCAATTTGAATTATGCTAAATAGCACCATTAGAAATGTTAAATCTTAAATAACTTCGAAGCTGTAATAGATAGAGATGCTAACTTCTACTCCTGTGTTATGGAATAGTTGTACATTGCCATACCAATATGCTTTGAAGACACACACACTGATTTGCTATGCAGCAAATCATCTTTTCTAGTTTCTTTCTTTCTTTCTTTCTTTCTTTCTTCTTTCTTTCTTTCTTTACAGGCAAATTTGTCCGACATTTCATTTGAAAAGTATTATATGTAGAAACTCCAAACTTGGCACAATTATACTTCTATGGATAAAGTCTGGCCTTTTTATAATGAGAAGTCATGCTTTTCAAAATTATGCAAATGAGGGCTAATTTAAGTTTTAAATCTTCAATATCTCATATACTATAGTAGATGTGGTTCGCAGTATATAGGAGTTCGATCATAACAAGGTAAAGGTCATCACAAATGTCAAGGTCATGTCAAGGTCAAAGGTCAATTTTAAGCCAAAATGTCATTTTTGAGGTCAAGGTTCTCTTCAGGTATAGCTCATGTCAAGGTCAAAGGTCATTTCAAGCTCAAAGGCCACTTTCCATGGTAACTTTCTTCTAGCCATAACTTGGTCAATTTTTATCCAATTTTGATCATGTTGGGCTCAAATGGTAGCTATGGTAACACTACATATTTTGAATTTTACATGTGACCTCTAAAGGTGAAAAGTCAAGGTCATTTGGACCTTTGAAAGTTTCATCCATCAAATTCTAATCAAGTTGGACTCAAATTGTAGGTATTGCAACACTGCACATTTTTGTAAGAACATGTAACCTCGAAGGGGCAAAGTTCAAGGTCATTTGGTTCATGTTGGGTTTAAATTTTGGGTATTGTAACACTGCGTAATCTACATGTAACCAACTTCTAGGGGTTGTTGACCATTGCGCACCTAATGAATTAAAACTAAAAGTTGTAGCAATTTAAATTATGCTAAATAGCACCATCAAAAATTTTAAATCTTGAATAACTTCAAAGCTATAATAGATGGAGATGCCATTCCAACTTGTACTCCTGTGTTATGGAATAGTTGTACATTGCCACACCAATATGCTTTGAAGACACACACACTGATTTGCTATGCAGCAAATCATCTTTTCTAGTTTGTTTTTGTTTTCAAAGAGTTGCAAAGTTCCTGTATATACATGTACTGGTAGTTTAGGAGAACTATAAATACAGTGACCTATCTGGAGGTGCGAGAACATGAAGACATGATTTTTAAGGATTATATTAGTAATGTGCATCAATTCATCAGTTATGGTTTATATGCAGGCCGAAGGAGAGGAGGAAGTGCTCGTAGCAGGAGACCCTGAGAGGAAACATATGGCTAAGTGTGATGCTGAAGGGGGCGTCCCATACCATCCAAACCTCATCAAGTACCTGGTAAATACTTTTATTGATAGCAGATGCTCCACCCCCAATCCCAGCCTGTACAGCTGTACAGCAAAACCTTGCTACAGATATTGATTCATAGAATTTCTCTACAGATGTTTTGCTACTTCAGCCATACCTCTTGTTAAAGATCGCTTTCAGGTTCTCTTTGTTGGTGGTCTTGCAAGAACAAAAATGTGATTAACTACTTTGTGACTTGCAAATAGTTGGTTCAGTGGACAGCCATTTACAAACTTATGCTAGAGACAGCATCGATGATGATGGGACTTCATTTACTGTACCAAGCTTACTCACAAGACAATTTAAGTGAACTGGACATTTGTAGCTCAGCTGACTTGTCAGTACAGCTGAGCTTTTAGGAGGCTCAGTGATACATTGTCCATGCATTGTCATTTTCCTACATTCACATTCTCAACTTATTGCACAAAACTATTAATCAGATTCACTTCAAACTCAGTGGGGATGTATGGCAGGTAAGTCATTACCAAGTTAATTCAAATGGTCATGCTCCAGTGATTTTTGGATTTTTGATTAATATTTTTGTTCATCTTGAGCCAAATTTTAAAAATCTTCTCCAAAACTTCCAGATCAGTTGGTGTGAACTTGCACTTCTGGAGACCCTCAGACCATAGTTTTTTCAACAGGTGGTACTGTAATGTTTATTTTAATATTTGTTTTTCACATATTTGTATGGGCTTTTGCTCTTTTCAACTTCTCCAAAACCATCATTCAAATTATGCTGAAGTGTGCTGGAAATGAAGCTTATAGGTAGGTAAAACAAAGTTGCTCACTAGGTGGTGATACATGTACTCTGGATCCCTCATTTTAATTAATTTTCAATTTGGGTGCTTGTAGGTAAATGCATACATTCCTATTGATTAGTATGTAAGTCAATGGGATTGCAATGGTAATTCACATTTTAGACTTATTTTCCAAAACCATCAACCAGATTCACTTCAAACTTGGTGGGAATGTACCTTGGGTGGGTCTCTCACCAACTTTGTTCAAATGGCTTCACACCAATGATTTCATATTTTTCCCATTTTCTTGTTCATTTTTGGGGTAAAATCTTAATGACAATCATTCCCCAAACCACCAGGTCAATTGCTGTGAAATGGTATAGGAAAACTTCTGGGGAACCATAACCTTAATTATTCAACAGGTGTTGCTGTGTTTCTTTTTGCTTTTTAAAGAATGTCTGCGTGGTTTTTATTTTCTTTACTTTTGTCCCAAACTTTATGTTGGATTCTCCTCAAACTTATTTGAAATGTACATGGGCTTGATCTCCACCACATTTGGTCACTGCTTGATAGTGCTGTCATTTTCTGACTTCTTACAAATTCTCAAAATTGGGAAGAAGATATATACATGTTAGTAACAGTGATGATGGTTTTAAACAAATGTGACAGTGATATCATTCTGAAGTTGACAGGATCACTAAGGTCAGCTGAGCACTGGGCTGTCACATTCCTCTCCTATATGGCTCTCCATGATGGGGGAAGCATTTTGTTTTATGTTATTCATGCATGTTTGTTTAAGTATTTCAAGATGGGCTTGTTTACGTGGAGCTTCACAGTAAATGTTCACCTAATAAGGCTTATAATTAAAGTTGGACTATCTTGTTATGTTTACAGGAAAACTTGGCTCACAATCTGAAAGTAGAGCCAATTAAGACCAAGCAGTGAGTGGTGAGCAACAGAGACTGCATCGCTGGCCATGTCACTACACTGCATCAGGGCTCTGACTGCCATGGAAAACTTGCCAGGTGAAAGGCATTGAGAAGTCGCACTGTGCCTTCTTCTGCAAAATTGTCACTTTATCATGTCCATTTTTATAATTCAATATCTGACCAACTTGCTGCTGGAAATGTCTTATGTAGGTTTGTAGCATTTTTAGCAGAAAGAAAAATGAAAGAGTCACCCAAAATTGCTGAGTTACGTAGATTTACCTGCAGATATGTACTTAGTGAAATATCAGAAGTTCATATAATTGCTTCAGGCAATATTCGACTACAGTTGACATGTCTCACTCTGCCTTCTGCTTCTGGGACACACAATGCTACAGGTGATAATTGAATTTCAGGTGTTAGTTCACATGTGCAGGGTGAGAAAATTCTTGTGTCCTTTGGTCCAAAACAAGCAAAAATTTGATGCAGGAGAAGTGAAAATTCAGAAAAATAGCATATAAGATATAGGGGCACTTGTTGTTGGACAAGTACACCCATAATGGATTTTTCTTGCCCTGTTGTGGCATGGCTTGATTCATAAAACATCAACAGAACTCATGGGAAGTCCATGTTCAAAAGGCAGTGCTATGCTGGAATTTGGTGGGAAGTCAAATGTTTAATATGTTGGTTAAAACTGCACTTTGTGATTACACACTCTGTGCATGTATGTCTCGTATATGTCATGAAGACGATATGGTGCTGATGTCAAATACTGGCTGTGTGCAAGTTGCATGAATCAAGTTCAGTGTTTTGGAGTGAAGAAATGTCATACCAACCAGTCAAACTTTTTTTTAAACTTACAAATCAAATATTTTTATGTGTGTTCCTGTACTGGTTGGTGCTTTGTGGCAAATGTAATAATTATGTGTCTATCAGATTCATAGATGCCACTCTAATTTTGTAACTAAAGTAAACTCATGGTGTGCATTTGAGTGATATTAGATTCCAGCCTGCAAGTTCCAGTCTTTCACTTCACAGAGATCTGGTAAATGGTGATGTATTTCATGAGAAAAATATAAAATTCTTGTCAAAGCTTTTATTGTGGTGCAGGGATAGTTTTGGGTGGGATGGTTTTGAACATTTTATGTCGAGGCAATAGATTTTGAGTCTGTTATAAGGGCTTTTATCCATATACATGTAATCAGTTTTGATGATTGTATAAGCATTTGGATGGTAAAACAGTTTTGAAACATGATATCCATGAAAATGAAGCAAAACTTATGCCGTGATTTTTTAGCTCAGCTGACTTGTCAGTCAGCTGAGCTTATCTTATGGTCTCCGTCTGTCGTCAATAATTCACATTTTCAACTCCTTCTCCAAAACCATCGGCCAGATTCACTTCAAACTTGGTGGGGATTTGCCATGGGTGGGTCTCCTCCAAGTTGTTTCAAATAGTCATGCTCCAGTGATTTTTGGAATTTTTTTTTTTAATGAATATTTTTGTTCTTTTTGGAGGGCAAATCTTACAAAATCTTCTCCTCCAAAATCACTCACCCAATTGCTTTGATATCACACAGGGACATTCCTGGCGACTCCTAGTTCTGAATTTGTTCACCAGGAGGTGCTGTGATTTTTTTATGATTTTTTTGTGTGCTATTGCTATTTTCGACTTCTCCAGAACGATCACTCAGGTTAAGCTGAAACTTGGTGGATATGTTTTTTTGTGGAAGGGTCAAACAAAGTTGTTCACTAGGTTGCACTGCCCTGGATTCCTGATTTTTAACGATTTTTTTCAATTCGGGTACTTATCGGTCAATGCACCTTTCCTATTGATTACAATGCAAGTCAATGGGCATTCTAATGCTAATTCACATTTTTTGAGTTCTTCTCCGAAACCGTCATCCAGATTGACTTTAAACTTGGTGGCAAAGTACCTTTGGTGGGTTTCTACCAGGGTTTGTTCAAATGGTCACACTCCAGTGATTTTTGGATTTTTAATGATTTTTTTTGGTTCTTTTTTTGCACAACACTTAAAAAACCTTCTTTTCCACAACCGAACACCCAATTGCTTTGATATTACATAAGAACACTCGTAGGGACTCATAATTCTTAATTTGTTCACCAGGTGGTGCTGCAATTTTTCACCTCAGCTGACTTGTCAGTCAGCTGAGGTTTTTTGAGGGTCCGTCGTCCGTCCGTCCGTCCATCCGTCCGTCGTCCGTCGTCCACAATTCACATTTTCGACTTCTTCTCAAAAACCGTCAGCCAGATTCACTTCAAACTTGGTGGAGATGTGCCTTGGGTGGGTCTCTACCAAGTTTGTTCAAATGGTCACGGTCCAGTGATTATTGGATTTTTAATGACTTTTTTTGTATTTTTTGGGGTAAATCTTAAAAAATCTTCCTTTCCGAAACCACTCACCCAATTGCTTTGATATTACACAGGAACACTCCCTGGGACTCCTAGTTCTTAATTGTTCACCTGGTGGCGCTGCAATTTTTTCCTAATTTTTTATGAATTTGTGTGTGTTGTAGCTATTTTCGACTTCTTCTCCAGAACGGTCACTCAGATTAAGCTGAAACATGGTGGATGTGTTCCTTGTAGAAGGGTCAAACAAAGTTGTACACTATGTGGGAATGCTGCGGATTCCTGATTTTTAAAGATTTTTTCAATTCTGGTACTTGTTGGTCAATGCAGCTTTCCTATTGACTACTTATGAAGTCAATGGGCATTCTAATGCTTATTCACATTTTCGACTTCTTCTCCAAAACCGTCAGCCAGATTAACTTCAAACTTGGTGGCAATGTACGTTGGGTGGGTTTCTACCAATTTTGTTCAAATGTTCATGCTCCAGTGATTTTTTTATTTTTAATGAATTTTTTTGGTCTTTTTTTTGGACAAATCTTAAAAAGTCTTGTAAGTCAATGGGCATTCTAATGCTAATTCACAGGACAACTGACACAAAATTTACTGTTTACTTGATAACTTGAGATCTGTTTGGAGTTAGCTACACATGTTAATTATTCTGTATGAAGGTCATGCTGAGACAGTACATGAATGACCTTGACCTCGTTTGTGGGGTCACAGTGCATTATACATGAATTTTATTCTTCATTATAACTTGAGAACTACTTGAACTTTGATGTTGCACATGTAAGTGTTCTTCTATAAAGTTCAGACTTACTCAGAACATGGTGTCCTTGATCCTTTCCCAAGTTCATAGAGCTGCAAGTGTGATGAATGTCAAGATCAGCTGAGGAACGGGCTGTTCACACAGCCCTCTTGTTTTAAAGAAATTTTGTCTGTTTTCATTACTTGTTACTTTTTCTCCAGAACCGTCTCTCAGATTAAGTTGAAACTTTGTGGATATGTTCCTTGTGAAAGGGTCAAGAAAAGGTGTTCACTAGGTAGCACTGCTGTGGATTCCTGATTTTTAACATTTTTTCCAATTCAGAGACTAATCGGTTAATGCACCTGTTCTATTGCCTACTATGCAAGTCAATGGGCATTCTAATAGTAATTCACATTTTGGACTTCTCTGAAGAAACTGTATGTCAGATTCCCTTCAAACTTGGTAGCAATGTAACTTGGGTGGGTCTCTACCAAGTTTGTTCAAATGATCGTACTCCAGTGATTTTTGGATTGTTTATGTTTTTTTTTTTAAATCATTTAAAAAGTTTCAATAGGAAGTCTAACATGGGAATTTCTTGTAATGGTTATAACTTTAATAATTTTGGGCAGATTTATGCCAAACTTGGTAGGGATGTACCTTTTAAGAATGGCTACCTATTTTGTGCAAATGGTGATGCTCCGATGATGTTTGGACCTTGGCCTCACTCCCAAGGTCAGAGGACAACTGACACTAAATTTACTGTTTACTTGATAACTTGAGATCTGGGTTGAGTTAGGACCTTGATATTGCACATGTTAATGTTTCTTTATGAAGGTCATGCTTAGACAGTACATGAGTGACCTTGACCTCGTTTCTGGGGTCACAGTGCAACATACACGAATTTTACTCTTCACTATAACTTGAGAACTACTTGAACTGGGACATTGATGTTGCACATGTTAGTGCTCTTTTATAAAGTCAGACTTAATCAGTACATTGGTGACCTTGATTCGATCCCGAGTTCACACAGCTACTAGTGTGAAGAGTGTCTAGGTCAGCTGAGCATTCACACAGCCCTGTTGTTTTGTTTTGTTTTGTTTGTTTGTTTGTTTTTTTTGTTTGTTTGTTTGTTTGTTTTTCCGTCCACAAATATATTTAAATTGAAAATAAACTGCAATGATTGTCATATATATGTATTGTTGCCCATGCCTTGAAAATGCATCGTTTTTAAGATATTTTACAACTGCGATGGTTTTCTTGTTGCTCGTTCCTCCTTTGAGAGATCACATGTCTTGAGAGTTCCCTGCAGAGGATCTTTGAAGACCTATTTCACTGTACAGCCTTTATTACAAGGCTCACTGGAGGTTCATAATGTATGTATGTCAACTTGTGAATATTAAGTTTTTAATGATTCTCAGCAAATGATGCTATGTCAGTGTGACTATTGTGGGACTCCTGTCTGATCGTGCTGTGATTTTGCAGTTTATTACTATCTGTCTCATGTATTTGCTGAAATACTTATGCTTTTTTTCTCCTAGTTTCTCCATATTCTGTTGACAAAGCAGCAACATTTATTAGCAGGCATAAATTAAATAGAATTGTTGCTTACTGCACTGCCAAGAAGCTGATTTTGGTGGTGAACTAGACACCTATAGCTAGTTGTTAAACACATGATGTTTCACTTAGATGTTTCACTTAACAGCTGAGACCAAGACAACTCAGTTGTCTTGGTCTCAGTTAACAGGAAATACAATCGTGTTGATGATAATAAGTTTTGTCATGAAACATTCCAATGTGGAGGAATAAAAGGCTCGTGTAAATCTCTGTTACTATTCACACATTGTTGTCTGATCATAGATGTATAAATCAGTGCTTCAGAGTATTCCAACGTGCACACATGATGTTCTCAAAGGCTAATTGAGGTGTGAGGTCCTATGTAATAGTAAAACCAATACTTGTCAATTATAAGGACACAATGTGTTGACCATTTTGCACTATTACGGAAGAAATGTGGACAAAAAGTATTATCAATTTCAACCAACAGAAAAAATGTATATTTAATCAAACATGAAAAAGAGGTTATGTATTCTTTAGGAAAATATATAGTGCTTGTACCAGAGTGTTTTTTTTAATGGATAAATCTACTACCATATTTGATGTATAGTTGTACTACTAGCTAGACATTGGTATAAAATATGTCCTTCTACATATTATTATAATAACAGGTCAGAAGCCTTTTATGACAAGAAAACTTACAATATTCTATGAAAAACATACATACTTATTATTGATTTTGCATTTAATTCTACTTGATTTGTTAAAAGATGATATAGACACCAACTTACAATATTCTATGAAAAACATACATACTTATTATTGATTTTGCATTTAATTCTACTTGATTTGTTAAAAGATGATATAGACACCAACTTACAATATTCTATGAAAAACATACATACTTATTATTGATTTTGCATTTAATTCTACTTGATTTGTTAAAAGATGATATAGACACCAACTTACAATATTCTGTGAAAAACATACATACTTATTATTGATTTTGCATTTAATTCTACTTGATTTGTTGAAAGATGATATAGACAGCCTTTTTCTTTGCATGTAATATAGTCAGTGGAGAGGTCTAGATTTGGTTGGAGGTGGACTGTTTTCAGAGCACAGGAAAGTAAGAAAAGGGATCATTCATTGTGCATTTTACAACAGTGTCACAATATATGTGCAGTCCAAATTATTGATTTTATCATTAAATACAAAAGTGTTTTCAAGTAAGGAAGAGCCCCCTCACCAAAACAGTCTGATATGTGCAAATATTAAATTTATATGTTTGAATATGATGTCAGCAGGGGTGAGCTTCATTTTGCACCTCTTATGGTTATTACAAAACTTTCAACATAATTTCATGCAAGTCTTGTCGGTGTTATATACCAGTGGTTGATACCTTTTCTTATATGTTGATACATCTTTAATTTGAGTGTTATTGTCACCTTAAAGTATATGTACTTATCTTATTATTCATCCAAATTTATGCAAAGACATGTGTGACTGTTTTGATTGAACTTTCCAATGCACAGAGTTTAAGAGACACATTCTCTCTGGATACATAAATTAAAACCTTTCTCCTTTAAATGTGCCAAAGTTGGCTGAATCCCACTCCACCTCCCCTTGAAAAATCAGCATTTTATGCAGCGGATGTGGTGTTTATTTCCTTAATACTGACCCCTGAAGTGAGTCCATCCCTCTTAAAGACCACTGTTTGAGGGAAATAATTACATGTCTAACTCTAGAGTGCATTATTTGAAAGCAAAGGTGTTTGCCTTCTGAATGTCAGGTTACAGGGTATGGTTACTGCATATTTATATACCCCAAGCACTGGACAAAAGAAAATCTGTTCCGAAGGCAACACTAGTGTATGCATAAATATACCAATGCAACAGAGTTGCCTGTTATTGTCACCTGTATGTGCCAGCAACATGCTTACATACCTGTATGCAACAGAATTTTTGTACGACGTAGATGCAAATACATGTATAAAGATGCAAAGACAAACTGTATTGAAGGAAATAAATACAGACATATTTTCCCATCACTGTTTTGTATTTGTGTAGTTTATTATTTAGGAAATACATAGTTGGGATTTTTTTGTTTTGTTTTCATTTGTTTCGTTTTGTTTGGGTTTTTTTCTTTGTTTTTGATCTTAGTATAAATTTCAAGATACATGGATACAATTTACACATTTTTGTAAGCCATTTATTTGATTTAATGAAAAATGGTGTGAAAGGGGAGTGTTCATCAACAGTATGATCAGATATATATTTAAAATTACAAGTTGAATTCTTTCCAGTAAGTTCCACTCTTTTGTCCATAGTTTTAGTATTTTATTGACCAGTAATTATCTTGTTATTTCCTTGGTTTAACTTACCATTCTTCCATGAAGTACCTTGTCAAAAGCCCTCTGCAAATCTAACATTATGTCCAAGGTAAAATAAAAATTTGGGAGAGAGTGAGGCCTGTAAAAGTTACAACCTATCTTTGTCATTGAATATGATCTACATCTGTTATCAAAGATTCCATCACTGAGCAAATATGATATGTCAGACTGACAGGTTAATACACAGAGTACAGTACAGACCACACATATGTTAAACTCTGCAAGGATTTGACTCAGGAGGTTGAAATTGTGCATGATTATGTACCATAATATGAACTACATTGTGACTGCAGGTGTATGACATTGACCAATTTTTCAAGATTACGTGGGCATTTTGTCTAAAATCAATGTGGACGTGATAACTCAGGAAATATTTGACTTGGGAAGTTGAAATTTTATATGAAGATGTTCCTATATATGATCTTGCTTGGGATTGCAGGTGGGTGACCTTGACATATTTTTCAAGGTCAGTTGGGCATGTCATCTAAAATTGACACGGATGCAACAACTCTGCAACGATTTGACTTAGGAGGTTGAAATTTTGCATGTTTATGTACCATAATACCAACTAGGTTGGGATTGTAGATGGGTTACCTTGATCTATTTTCAAGGTCACATGGCCACTTTTTAAAAATCATTGCAGATGCACTCAAGAAAGATTTGTCTGAAAGAGGTTGACATTTTGTGTGATTATGTTTGTATGTAAAGCTTTTGTAAGACCTTGCTTGTGACTGCAGAAGTATGACCTTGACCTATTTTTCAAGGTCACGTGGGCATTTCGTCAAAAGTCAACATGGATGTGATAACTCAAGAAAGATTTGACTTGGGAAGTTGAAATTTATATAAGACCTTGCTTGGGATTGCAGATGGGTAACCTTGACCTATTTGCCAAGGTCACATGGGCTTGTCATTTAAAATCAATAACTCAAGAAAGATTTGACTTGGGAAGTTGAAATTTTACGTGGAGATGTTCCCGGTCCTATATTAAACCTTGCTTGGGATTGTAGGTTGATGACCCTGACCTTTTTCAAGGTCACATGGCCACTTGACAATAGTAAGGGCGCAAGGGGAGACATTTGATTTTCTTAGTGATATTAATAATTTGTTTTCTTGATACAAAAAAAAATTAAATTATTTGTAAAAAAAATTATGGTGATCATCGATAAATATATTTATGACAACATAAAATGCTGAATGAGTAGCAAAGTGGCATCCCATAGATATCTTAATTTGCATTTAAAACATATTTGAGTAAAATCCGTATCTGGAAAAGACATTCTTTTATTTTCAAAGAAATGTAAGATTTAATTTAAGATATTTACACTGAATATGTCTCAAGTTTAGTGTATGTGAGGTAACATTGGAACTGATTTAAAGATATTTTAGATGGAACTAAAGCTATTTTACATTGAAGTCAAGATATGTTTTAACATATCTTGAATTTATTGTCAGATAAAATATATATATATGGAACGCCATTTCTTGTTTTATTCAGTGTTTGATCAGATGGTTAAACATTAGCTAGTGGATCTAGCTCTATATATTACATATGAAAATTTTTAAAAAGTAATGTAATTCATCAATCCAAACCTACAGTCTATACAACTTGAAAAACGTGGGCACATTCAAGTATCATCATTATCAACGTGAATCAGTACTTCTTTTTGAATGAATAGCACGGATATAAAATTGATAGGCATAGGCCTATGTATAGTTTAAATCAGACCACTATCGAACTGAACATGTATACTGCCCCAGAGATCGGTGCAGTTATACAGAGTACAATACTTTTATTTTTGTTCTTAACTTTTTTGAAACCAAGTTATATTCCTTTGTTATAACTTTGAAAACCAAAACAAGGATTGTCATACTACAATTTATTGAATCTAAAACGAAGAAAGCGACATATAAGATCATACATGGTGACCCAAATATGAACTTGTTCAACAGTAATATACAGAAAACTTCAAACAAAGCACTATTCATGATCTTAAATCTGTTTGATTATGGTAATCACAGATGAAATTTTGTTACATTTTTGTGGTGTGGAAGTAAATTTGCTTACAAATGTACTAAATTTAAATGATGATAATGATGAAGATGATGAACAAGTTAAAATTATAACACATTCGCCATATTATTACGAAGATTAATACCAACATTAAAAAATAAATCAAAATAGTTTTACTATACTCTCCTCAAACATAAATTCGATAAATGCCAAATTCAGGGAAATTGAGGCCTTTGTTCAGAAGTTGAAAGAAGACGACTTTGAATTTAGCATCATATGTTTTCAAGAATGTTGAATTAAGCACAATACAGATCTTTCTCTTGTACAACTGATACAATTGTGTTTCACAAGGTCAAGTATGCTCCCGGAAAGGTGGTGCATGTAAAGGAAAAATATAATTATACTGTCAAACCTATCTATTCACGTTCCAATGTGTAGGAAGGGCAATTTATAGAAATCTCTGGTGGCGATCTCCGGAAAAAAAATAACCATTTGTAACGTCTATATACCACCGACGGAGCTCAGAGATTACCATCAAACCTTTATTGAGAAATTTCAACAAGTCTTGAGTATTCTAGAAAATGGAAATGGTGAAGTTGCAGTTTGTGGTGACCATAATATTGACTTATTAAAAGTAAATGAACGTCTTATTTATCATGAATATTTTGACGTTATAATGTCTCACAGCTTTTGTCCAAAGATAACGTTTCCCACAAGATTTTCGAATACTAGAGGAACACTTATACACAAATACTATGTAAAATAAGTGACGTAACCTTAAAAGCTATATCCGGTATAATGGTTAAAAAATTTTCTGATCATCAGCCGTACTTCATTAGTTTTGATATGCCGAGAAAACCTAGTAAAACCCCCAAAATGATCAAAATAAAAAACAAAGTCTTTCCGATCTTCAAAAATTTAATGAAGAGCTTCGCAAGGCCAATATATATCAACAACTGGATACAACCCCGCTACAAGATCCAAATCTAAACTTTGAAACTATGAGTACGATTATTGAGAACGCAAAAGTAAAATATATACCATGTAAATATGTAAAATTTAAAAAGCAAAAACAAACAAAAAAAAAAACAGAGTTGAGTAACTTTGGGAATTTTACGTTCAATTAAGTTCAGAGATGATTAATATAAAAGACTAAAATGTACTCCAGTAACATCGCCCCTTCATCCAACATTAAAAGTTAACTTATCAACGTACAACACAATACCCAAGAGAAGTATCAGGACGGTGAAAAAACACTATTATGAATCATGTTTCACCAGATACGAAAATGACATTAAAAAGACATGGATGACAATAAACGAATTACTTTCAAAAACGAAAAAGAAAAAACATTTTCCGTAATATTTTTCGGATAATGGTCAACTAATCAGTGACAAAGTCACTTTAGCTAATAAACTCAATCAGTTTTTTACTCGTGTTGGCCCAGAATTGGCTTCTCAGGTTGCACAGCCAGCCACTGAATACACAGAATACTTGCACGATATAATTGACACCCGCTTTGAATTTAGAGAAATCGACGAGAAAATAATATGTCAAACTACTGATCACCTTAAATCCAGCATAGATGGCTTATCAACAAAAATATTAAAGTTCATTAAAAATACTCTTGCTAAAGCGCTTTTAATAATTGTGAATCAGAGTCTTAAAACAGGCACTCTCCCTGGAAAACTGAAAATTGCTAAAGTTGTCCCTTTATATAAACAAGGTGACGATACTTCTTTCACAAATTATCGGCCAATTTCTATATTACCTGCTATTTCTAAAGTATTTGAGAAAATAGTTTTCAATCAACTATATGACGATTTCCAGAGACACAAACCTTTTGATAATAGTCAATACGGTTTTCGAATTGATCTCTCAACAGAGTTAGCCACAGTTGAGCTTATAGACAAACTAATGTTGGAAATGGATCAAGGAAAATTACCACTATGCATATTCCTTGACTTGTCAAAGGCATTTGACACAATCAATCATGACATTTTATTGCATAAGTTAAATCACTATGAACTCAGGGACGTTCAACTTGGGCCATTCGAAAATTATCTTAAGAGTCGCAGACAATACGTTGAATATGATGACGTAATCTCTGACACACTACCAGTGACTACAGGCGTACCACAAGGTTCTATATTGGGACCCTTATTGTTTATAATATATATATATATATATATATATATATATATATATATATATATATATATATATATATATATATATATATATAAGACTTATCTCAGGCAAGTAACATTTTCGATTTAATTATATATGCCGACGACTCAACCTTAACAACAACTTTAAATTCACGGGTGCACGGTTGGCCGAGCTGCAACATGCTCGCCTTTCACCTCTGCGGCCCGGGTTCGATTTACGACCGGGGAAGCATGTGGAAAGAGTTCCTACCACTCTGACTGTGCACGGTGGTTTTCTCCGAGTCCTTCGGTTTCCTCCACCAAAACATGCAGGTAAGAAGAATACGCCACGATCTGTGCCATGGAGAGTTATTAATATAGGCTTGACCTGTTTCGCAATCCATGTAAAATATATGAGTCTATTTTTTTTTTCTTTTTCTTTTTTTAACTCTAAATTCGTTTAGTATTGATGTCAACAATACATCAACTGATGAGAAAATCAGTATTGAAGTAAAAATTACTGTCTGGCTATACGCAAATAAATTGTCACTTAACATCCAAAAAACCACGTCAATGATATTTCATTAACCTCGAAAAAGATTTGGAAAACCAACTATCAAAATAGATGAGACTGAAATTGCATTGGTAGAAAACTTTAATTTTCTAGGGATTACAATCGATCAACATTTGAACTGGAAAGCCCATATTGCCAAAACATCAAACAAGATATCAAGGTCGTTAGGCATTTTGAATAGGCTGACCAGATGATTTTTCAGCCGGTACTTAGTGCCGTCTGTCGGCTGCAGATTAAGGCTGCCGATTTGATCCAGTCCTTGTTTGCTTCGCAAACTCGTGCGGTGTGTCAGTATTTCGCGGGCCAATCAACAATTCTATAATATATGTATATATTTTTTCTACATAGTGAGAAACAACAACATGCAAACGAGGACTTGCCAGTCTACTTGGACTTCAATGACAAAGAGAAGTGAGCCTCAATTCCAGATCAAAATTGCACTTGATTACATAACACATAAAACTGTACTTGGTGACCTACTTTTTGGGGCACTGTGACCCAGTTATTATGGAGTTTAGCGCTTGTCCAAGTTGATTGTTTTTTCGTTAAAAACTTGGAAAGTTATGACCCGATTTGAACAAACAGACCACATATGGAAAGCTGGATGTGGGGCGCATGTTTTGAACATAACAATTTTTTAATCCGAGTTGAAGGTCAAGGTCAAATGGGCAGTTTCAATATAGGGGTCATCTCATGAATTCTCTGCACCCAACAAATTTTGAGATAGGTCCGTATAACATTTAGAATGCATAGAGTATATAAAAATCTTTGTCAATATCAAAGTTGGTGGCGCCACCTATAGTATTATGTAATATACAGGTCAATATGTGAAAATTTTGTGACCACAATACTGTCCACAGTTTTGAAGTTAGCCTTATATAACTTTCAGGACTTATAGGGGGTATAAAAATTCTAAGTTCTTTTTTATATTGGTGGTGCCACCTACAATACTATGCAATATAGGGATCATAAAATGAAAATCTTGTGAACACACTAGCATTTGTAATTTGTGGCAGATATTCACCAAATTTGGCAAGATTAAGGGAAAGTTCAAAGTATAAGTTGCTAATGATACTAGTGGCGCCATCTATAATTTTATAGAAACTATGAGCCAAAATGTGTTTTAAGATATAAAATTCCATATCTTGAAAAGTAATTGAGTTACACTTGCCAAATTTACAGGATATATAGACAATGTCCAACGCTAGAATTGTATCTAATATCAGTGACCTTGACCTATTTTTGTGAGGTCACCATGCCTGTAAAGTTGAAAAGGGGGGTTTTCTAATGGCTGGGTGTAGCTTGGACTTCAATGACAATGTCAGTACATCACCAGGCAGGCCTGTGGGCCTCTTGTATTACATAATCTGGGTGTCCTTGATCTTCTGTCCCAAAGGTCACTGAGGGCATAAAGTTAAGGACTCGCTTATTGTTGTCTTGGCACATGCAACATTATTCATCACAGAAGTTGCTCAAATAAGTTATGATTACATGTGGAGCGAAGTGCCATCTGGTGGACAATTTTTACATTAAATCTACATAAGCTTTATATGTTCAGAAACTCACAACTTTGAAATAAACAGGTGCGATATAGCCACGATGCCAGCAGAGCTACCCTCCATATACAATACACAAACCTTGAAAAGCACCAAGGTGAGATACACAACAGCAGCAGGCATATCGTAATAACTTCTGTGCCCTGCTAATTACACTCTTTGATCTTATCAATGTGGTATATTAGCTGACCTGTGCTTCAGTAATTGCACACATCACCACAGGAGCTGTTAGTTTGTCTATATTGATTTTTGCATTTTTCTTTCTTTATTAATCCTCATTAAATGAGAGAAATATCTCAGTTTAGTAAATTTGATTATATTTATACACACTACCTCGCAGTTTCAGTGGAATATGTGTGCTTGTTCAGGTTTCCATGCTTTTGGTCCGAGTTTCACTCAGCATGAGCTGTCTTGCGCTAGTTGTAGCGTTAGATCAGGTGACATTGTAACCCCTCATTTACATATCTAAGACAACTTGTGATCTGCTTATCCAGTTGGTAATTTTTTCTGATATGACAGTTCAATAAAACAACTCAAAATTGTAAATTATCACTACAGTAACCCTTTCACAACATTTACAAACATTCCTGATGCCTGGTATTGTGTTTATGTCACCAAATTGCAACAGTCATTAAATTTGAATGTGCACAAATTCGATTATGAAACGTTATTGTTGATTTCATCATCTTAGAGCCAGCAAGCAAAGGGGTTGAGAATGTCTTATTTGTCCCTGATGTGTTCATTAAGCTCACTGAAGCAGTCCTCACTGGGGCTCAGAAAGTTAAGACTGTGCCCCAGGCCTTGGTCAAGCAGTGTTTTGTGAGGTATGGCATACCTTTACGAATCCATTCAGATCAGGGCTGACTAAGCCCCGTACTACCCCTTGGGACCCCTAAGGTAATACTCAATGTGAGAGATTTAACAGAATAATGCATAATCTGTTACATTCCTTGCCACCTGAGAAGAAAAGAAAATGGCCAGAACATCTGCCAGATCTGGCATATGCACACAATGCAGCACCCCATGCATCGACTGGATACTCTCCACACTGTCTATTCTTTGGTCATGAACCCCGCTTCCCCATTGATCAGTTATTACAGACTGGAGAAGAAGCGACTAATCAAACAAAGGATCATGTCAGTGAATGGGTAACTGACCACTACCAGAGGCAACAAAAACATTCCTGCTGTCTAATGCAAAGCTTGGAAAAAGAGGCCATACAAAGAAAGACAAGACATGACGCAAAGGCCTCTGACCACGATATTCCAGTTGGAGCATGTGTGTACCTGTGTAATCATGTCCTTTGGAGAAACAAAATTCTAGATGTGTGGAATAGTACAACTTATAGGATCGTTAAACGAGTTGATCCAACAGGACATGTGTATGTTGTTGAGCCACTGCAGGGAGGAGGGCCAACAAAGACTGTCAATAGGGCAGAATCCTTAGCTTCTCGTATATAATCACACTATGATGCACCCAACACCATGTCCTTGGATGAGCCTGAACTGGCCAATCAGGTGGAGGATGTCCTGTCAGATGCTGACAGTGAAAGTGACCACGAGGAACTGGAGACATGCATTCAGAAGGAGAATGTCTCATCCCAGGACAGGTCGCCACCAGTCCTCGATAGGACTGGATCAACACCAGATGGAGATATCCAAGACCAGGAGGTGGAGGATGTTAGTGAAACTGAGCCTGAGGAACTTCTTTCCAGTGACTGTGCAGATGAATTGGCAGATCTGTCAGATAATAGCAGGGACAAACCCCTCAGAAGGAGTTCTTGACCTATGGCAGGTCAGCGCTCTAACCCCTACAATCTCCCATGTTCTTCTCGAGAGAAGAAGTCCCATGTCATAGTTGGACAAACAGTTCCCTTTTCCATAAGTCCTTCAGTGGTAGCTCAGTTTAGTGAGAGTTATTTAATATTTGCATAATTACTGGGCAGTATGCCGCAAGCTCCAAATTGAAAGGAGTGTATGTTGCTTTTGCTGTGGGACCAGCAAAAAGAGAGCAGAGAAGTGTGTGAGGGTGTGATAATTCCCTCACTACACATGATCACTTACATATATTTAGTTATGTTTAATTGGTTTCTTTTGAGTGAGTTGTGAAGTTCTTGTCAGGAGTGAAACAACAGATGCTCACTGGGTCCGATTCAAATGAGCTGATAATTACATGAGTTAGTGATTTGATATGATTTTTATCCCCATTTTGTATATAGCTACTGTGTTTGGTGTTTATGCAGATATTTATGTATATATATATATATATATATATATATATGGGTCATAGAGCTGACATGTGGTTCAACTGCAGGCTTCACTTGATAAACCCTGATATGTAGGCCACTGAGAGTTAATGTGAGTCACAATGCTGCACTCCTGTGGCGGCAAACTGCCAGTACAGTGGTGTGGCCCATCAGGTCAGAGGGACTCTGTATGTCAAAGCTGAGTGTAACAGTATATTAGGTACCCTTTAAGATGGTCAACTCATAGGCTGGGCCCACTCACCCTTCCCAGTGGTATCAATTATGTATCACCATCAGAGATGAAATACAATTCATCCGCTACAAGTCTTGGAGTAACACTGCGTTGTTGGGGCATTTCCTTTAATTAATAAAACGTTACCACATCTGAGTTTTACGTATGGCCCTTGTTTTAATGTAATGTGCAGTGAATCAGGGAGGGATGTTGTTTCCCAAATCTAATACTCCATCTGGTCAACTAGATGGAAAGTTGGGGTAAGATAAGTAATGCAATACCAAAAAAACTGCGAACATGTATGTGATTCAATAAAATTCTTAAATTACCCACATCCTCGAAATTTGCTTTTAACTGCATTCATCAGTCCCATTGATTCACAGCAGGCCCAGTCTCCAGGAGACAAGTCAGCAGCCATACATCTCTGGTAAGTGATTTACATTGATTTGTCTATTTTGTCAAAAAATGCGGTGTTATGTATTTTATTCTATGATTTCATGTGTTCAGGAATCAAATAATGGCACAATATTTGTTTATTTGAACATTAAAGATTTGATTCACTCAGAATTTAAACCGGATCTAAAATTATTTGGAGTTGAATCAAACTTCAATCTCCAGTCTGATTTCATTCTTCAGAAGGGAAAATTTATAACAGCCATAACTTCAATTAATAATACAAACTTTGAAAGAAATTTTGAATAACTTCCTTTGAGACTGCCAACCATTGTAGATAGATAGATAGATAGATAGATAGATAGATAGATAGATAGATAGATAGATAGATAGATAGATAGATAGATAGATAGATAGATAGATAGATAGATAGATAGATAGATAGATAGATAGATAGATAGATAGATAGATAGATAGATAGATAGATAGATAGATAGATAGATAGATAGATATGAGTAGAAGGTAGAATTGGTCTGTCTAAAGTGTGAATTATAGTGAATGTTATGTTGTCAAGAAGGGACAGCCCAGATCCTTGCATGTAATTTTGTACTTTTTAAGTCCAGTATGCATGTCTACAAAGGTGCAGATGAACAGAACGTATTGTTGAACATATTGTCCAATGGAAGCACACGTGTGAGTCACACCTTGGCAGACAAGGGTTAATATTCCGACCGAGTAGGACAGACAGATATGTTCCATACTGTGAATTTAGCCATAAAGTTGAAGTGGTTTAGACAGGACACATATTATGCAGCGCAATGTGAATTCTATGTATACAATGTTATATACAGTCCATACAGACAATTTATCTTGTTGTAATGATATGATAATCAAGTAAGTATTCACACATTTCATTTTTGATACATAAAAGTGATCATCATATGTTGTTTAAAACACAGTGGGTTTCATTAGTTTCCAAGGTTAATGGAGATGGACCCAAATCAATCAGTCACTTAGCCATCATAGGGCAGCAGTGAGTTAAAGCTACCAGCAGTTAGTGTTGATCACACTCAAGCTGCAATGAGTTAATGTACAAGTAGTGAGTAATACAGTGGGTAGCAAAGGGTTAAGGTTGTCATTGCTGCAATGCAGTAGCACAGATTTGGGCAGCAAATAGTTAACTTTACCAAATGCTTGGTATAAGCACTGTATACCCATGCTGTAACCAGCATGAAGGTTTATATTTTAGGGTATTTGCCTGGGTAACAGGTGGAATGCTGCACATTATAGTTAACCTTGTGTTACAAGCACCTACCAGCTTAAAGTGTCACAACCACTGATAGACATATGTATCAATATATATCATGGACTAGTATTTTCTTTTATGTTTCATATGTGTCTCGTTTTCCATATACTTATAATATCACAATATTGATATTTAATCTGCATTTATGTTAAATGAAAGCTCTGCACACACAAGCAGAGGTACATCAACAGGCAAGATTTATTGTTTCAAATATATTTCAGATTCATAGTACACACATGTACTACTTCTGGGGGCATTCATCCCAAGTGCTGGGCTAATTGCTGCACTGTGGCATGAAATAACCAGCCTGGTGTCTGGCACACAGGGGTGAGAATACATCAGATTTATATGGAGTAATATAGATGGGTGTAATAAGTACACGTGTCTGCAAGTGGTTTACCTGTTCAGGTCTTGCATTACAGTTCGCACACGTACATGTGCATTAAAGCCATTAAAAGGGTTAATTAAGCATTCATGCATTATTGGTATTTGGCATAGTAGTAACCTACTTGCTTAATTATGTATCTTTTACTGGTAAGGATGCGTTAGTAATATGAACTGTGTACATGTACTTGAACCATATCTATGACCTTGTTTCGTATTGAGTTTTATATACCTATTTGGTAATTCATCCCAGGAGAAAGTCATAGGGAAAGTACTTGATGTTAATTGTGCCTTGGGCTATGATGTATTACTTGTCATTGTTCTTACTTGGTATTTATATTTTGCTTACCAGATTTTAAGTGATCCAACCTGTGAAGTACATGCATTTGAAAATGTTATATTTTTGTTTCTGTCCATGATAAATCCTTATTAATGTGGTTTTATTTCTTATATTTTAGGGTCATTTTGGGACATTTCTTTTGGGAAATCTTTTCTGAGGTCTTTGTTTGGTCTCCCATAAATTGGTGGGTGGATGGATGGACAATAGCAAATTCAGGTTGTTAAACGTCATTAGACTGGTGTCGTCATTACCCTTCATTACATTTATAGCAGATGAAAAGAGGTGACAAGAAGAGAATAAAACTTGAAAACATGTGGCTTATCAGTGTGAATTAAAGCAGGGACGCATTGATCAGTCAGTCCATGTTGGCTTTGGCAAAATGCATGGAAAGTTCCGAGTGGAATGGTCAGTTGATGGCAGCTTTATAGATAAAAGCTGTCTCTGCACATCACACTGCATCTCAGATCACCAGTCCGCAATCCAGGTTCACTCACTGAGTTTACTTCCAATTGTCGCTTAGTACAGTCTGTATACAAGTTCAAGTTTATTGACTCAAAAACCCGTTATGGGCTACAAGAGTATGACAAAACACGGTGATATTTGTATTGTAAAACAAAAACAAATGACATTAGGCTACATCTAGAAGACTAGCTACAGGACAATCAACTTGGTTACAGGGGTAGTACCTGAGTGATAATGAATATTTCGGAACATCATGTCATTGCACCATAAATGAAACTTATACATAATTTTCACATAACTAGAGCAGTAATACTCTATTGTTCAAGTAATACATGTACTATAATATCAGTCATGAGTAGGATGAAGGTCTGCCTCCATTACAAAACAATGATTCCACAATAAATGGCATTTGTGAGAGATTGCTATTATATAAACTGTGTAAATTAGATTGGTCCATCAAAGACAATATCCAGGGTGTAGAAGTTGATATGTGGTACTTATTGCAGGACACCATTAATAACAATGAATTTAACAGCTCTTCTCAAAGTTAGGACATTTGTACAATTCAGAAAATTTCAAAACATTTGGTAAATGATAAAAATACTTCTTCAGATACATTTTTCTCTCTGATTGGAAAAGTTGCATGAGAGTAGGCAGTGAAACTCATCTCCCACATCGCTAGCATTACACAACGTACATTTTCTCTCTGCTCGTGGGACACTGGCATATCTTTTGACATTTACAAGGGCTGGGAAATTACAGGTCCTGAATTTAGACAACTGAATTCGGTCTTTAAGTGATAGAGTGAATAAATACCTTTCCATTTCAAATTTATGCTTAAAAAGTCTGTAATTATAACAGATATCAATATTGTTCACATTACTAGACCGATTCTGGAAATACTGCTTTTTAAGTGTAGCTTCACAGCAGATTTAAACCAAGTTAAATTAAGATTTTCAAGTGTCCACATTTGAGACATACCCAGGGAGTCAAGTAGGCCTTTTTTTGTTAACCAGTTTGAGGTATAGATACCTTTTGTGTCTAATACGAAGAAACCGGTAAACAATCGAGGAAATTTTATTTTGATTCACAGTAATGGATGTATGTATTTTGCTCCAAAAACAAAGTAGTTTACTACAAGTTGTTAGATGCACAGGGAGGGCATATACCATACAACTAGGGGTCGATTTTTTGACGTGTAAAATTAACTTAAGAAATTTCAACTGTATGGTTTTGAGCAGAGAATAATCATTACGACCCCATACTTCTGCACCATAGGTTAATTTTGGCGTGACAAGCTGATTAAAAAGTTCTAACATGATATCTATAGGAAGATACATTTGCTTTGCTTTTTGAATAACTGAGTACATGGCTTTATGAGTTTGATCATACAGATGTTTTATGCATTTATTAAATTTATTATTGTAATTAAAGACAACACCCAAACACTTGAAGCTATCAACAACTTCGACGTTTTCATTGTTGAGAACAAATTGTGGAAAATTCGTTACTCTGCCTCCAGAGAAAATAACAACTTTAGTTTTATCAACATTTACAGTTAGACCCCAGTTGTTACAATATTCTTGCATTGCATCTAATGCAACCTGTAAATCAGCAGCAGTTTCTGCCATGATTACCATGTCGTCTGCATATAAAAGTACAAAAAGATTGAGATAAACATCAGTATCATCCTTCAGCAAGTGATGGCAAATCTGTTGTTTAACAAAGTTTAAACCATTAAAAGCTCTACCCAAGTGAGATTCCATATCATGTAAGAAAATTGAGAACAATAGTGGGGAAAGATTTTCCCCTTGGCGGACACCTACATTACACCTGAATGACTCTGAGACCTTGTTATCAATAATGACACATGATTTGGCACCATCATATAAGTTAAAGATGACCTTCAAAATGTCACCCTTTATATTATGAGCAAGCAGCTCCTGAGGAAGACCCCTGAGTCGAAACCCGGGTCGAGCCAGCTCTTAGGATGGAGTCCCAACTTCTGTAAGTTGCAATTTTACTGTTCATATTATTGTCAGTTCTTGCAAGTTGCAAATTTACTGTCATATTATTGTTAGAAACTCACATATCCAACCCACCAGAATTAGTACTGTAATAGCCCACACTCTTTCGAACTAGCCCCCTCCTTACATATCAGGAATTGACCCCCATCAGCCCATTGACATACCACACCATTTAACTGTAAAGGTATTTCACATAATTTTCCCAGGGTTTTACCAACGTGTTCACAACTGTATGTCGGTTAATAAAAGCCAATTTCGCACGTTTGTATATACACACATTTGTTAGTGTTTGTGGTTCTTACCTATAGCAGAATCCTATGTTTTGCACAGCTGATTATTGGAAGAATCGCATTTTATTTGAGTTTTGTCAATTTTTCATTGATTACATTACATGTAACTCAGCTTCAAAATGACCTCCACCCCCTTAAACATGTCCAAACCCCGCCAGACCAGGAATTCCTCAATTCCAGCTACAAAATCAAACAACTGCGCCATCATCTATCCAACCTCTCAGATACCACTTCACAAGACCACAACCCCCTGAAACCCCATCTCAAGCTAGCAGCCGTAGAGCCCTCAGAGCACCTGGACATGGAGATAAACCTAGTCCTAGATACAGCAAGCCACCAAATAGCCACCATCCTAGAACAGCATTACCTAGATAGGCTAGATGTCCATGTAAAAGGTAAGGACCACCTGGTAGACCTACTACAAAGAGATGGCAGCAGAGAAGCCCTCAGAGCCATCAGTAAAGCCCATTCAGTCTCGGAACGTTATGCCAACAGAAAGAACCTCAAGATGCCTCACCCACCTAGAGATACTGCCCACACGCCCCCCCCCCAGAAACAACAGACACCCCCAAGACCCAGCCACCTTCTCATTCCAACTTCACACACTCTACCACCCAAACATCCCCAACCAACACACACAAAGCTATCCACAGATCCATCCATACTCCACCCCACACTAACCACACAACCAAACAGAGTGCAAAAAACATACCCTCCTTACTGGATATACCTACCAGGCCATCTCCCAATCTCAGAGGCCAAGGATTACCCCCCACCTCCCACACTGTACATACCCGCAACACAAACAGGGTTAACAGATTAGGCAGACCTACAGGGGCCCATCCAGGTTCCACCATGTACCAGAGGTACACACACAACACACAACAGAACACCCAACCAGGAGCTCAAGCTCACAACCCACCACAGCACCCACACAAAAAACACCACATGACACAGACCTCCGGCAACACAAAACTTACACCCCAAAACACGAACATTCTCTACCAACCCCATACCCCTTCCACAGCCCACAGACACCAGCCGAGACCACTCATTTTAAATTCAGCTCCCCAGATGACCCCCTCCATGGGCCACGTACCACCGTTCCAATCACTGACTCCCCACCTACGGACACCCACCCATCCCGGCCAGACACCTCCAAAGGGCCCCTCTTCCCCTCTCCCACACCAAAACAGGCCCACCCCCACTACACGATACCAGAAAAACAATCCAGCCACTCCTTAGTTCCCCAACAGGCCTGACCCAGCGCAACCTACATGGCTCTAGCAACCTGCCACACCCCTACACCCGACTGCTACAAGACCATACACCAGCCCCTCCACCTGCAATACAAACACACCAACGAGGCACTCACAACCACTTTCCCCCAGCCACTTGGACTTTCAACGGGCGTACTGATAGAGTACACTATGCCCCCCCCCCTCACAAAAAACAGCCAAAAAACGGCCACCC
Organism: Hermodice carunculata; assembly: GCA_964020975.1. Taxonomy (NCBI): domain Eukaryota; kingdom Metazoa; phylum Annelida; class Polychaeta; order Eunicida; family Amphinomidae; genus Hermodice; species Hermodice carunculata. Next base: position 50,183,293 of record OZ026630.1, on the reverse strand, counting down.
ACCCCTGGGGACACCTCCGCCCCTACTGAACAGGCCTCCTTGCAAGGCAACCAGCCCCCAGACACCCCAGCCAACCCCACATACAGGCCCGAGGACACCACCACCCCCCCCCCAAAGCTCCACACCCACTGCCTCCCACAGCAAGTGGAAAGATGCGCTGATCCGATCCCTGTCCCGAGCCATAAACTTCCTAAAAACAGACGCAAAATCTCAGGCTCAAAAACAGAAAAACGTAGACACACATCCAAACAAAAGCAGGTGGACAAATTTAACTTCCAAGACCTTATCATCAACCTTTCCACCTATAAGCCCACCAAACTTGAAAGGGAAGTTTTAAACAAGGGACTGTCCTTTGCTCCCACCTCCAAAGTGCCCAGCCCTACCATGATTGAAGACTCGGTCTCAGAATTCATCAGACTGTTAGATTTACAATATTATTTCCACAAAGATTCATCCAGCACAAAACCGCCATCCTGGTTCAAACGCAAATCTAACTGGTCCCCTCCCTCCTCTTGCTCAGAAATCAAACACTTCCAGACCGACCTCACCAGAATCCTAGAACAGCGCCTCCACGGGAACTCACCCTCCAACTTTACAAAAGAACACTTTAAAGCAGTCAAAGCCCTACAGAAAAATGACCACATAGTTATCAAACCTGCACACAAAGGCTCGGGAATAGTCATTCAAGACAAAGTAGACTAAATCTCAGAGGCCCTCAGACAACTACAAGACCCCACATATTACAAGGAAGTAGAATCAGACCCCTCGGACCAACACAAACAAGACATAGACAATTATCTACTTTCACTTTTAGACCAACATCTCATCTCACAGGACAGCTTCAGATACCTCACTTCCTTCCTGCCTCGCACCCCTATCTTTTACCACCTCCCCAAGATACATAAGCCAGGTTTACGCAAACCTGGCAGACCCATAGTCTCCAATTGCGACGGCCCCACTCGCCGTATCAATGAACTAGTTGACTTCCATTTACGACAGATTGTACAATATGTACCGGACCTCCTGAAAGACACCACCTCCTTCCTGAACAATATCTCCAAGTTTGTTCCCCCCAACAATGACTTCCTACTTTGTACCCTAGATATCTCTTCATTATATACCAACATACCACACACAGAAGGCATCAACTTAGTTACAGAATTCTACCAACAACACATGCATCGAATACCACACAACACAAACCAGCCTCCCCTCCCACCACAGGTCCTCAAAGACTTAGTGTCCCTCATCCTTACCAAAAACAACTTTACTTTCAATGGCCGCCACTACATCCAAACCTGCGGCACAGCCATGGGTGCCAAGTTTGCAGTCAACTATGCCAACATATATGTATACAAACTACTTTACCAACTGCTCCCACAGGTCCAGGGCCCGAAACCACTCTTCTTACAGCGTTACATAGATGACCTTTTCTGCATCTGGCCACACGACCACAGTTCCCTCATGGTCTTCCGAGATAGACTTAATGAAGCACACAACTCCATTAAATTTGAGCTCCACGCATCCCCCTCTGAAATCCCCTTCCTAGACACTCTAGTTTACATTCAGGATGGTAAACTTCAGACTAGACTCTTTAAGAAGCCCACAGACTGACAGCAATTCCTCCACAAGACATCCTACCACCCCCTTCACACAAAGACTGCCCTCCCTTACAGCCAGGCACTCCGCTACCGCCGCATTATCTCCGACCCAGCCATCCTTGACGTGGAACTGGACTCATTAGTATCAGCCTTCCAGCACAGAGGATATTCCACCAAAGACCTCAGACCCCAAATAGACAGAGCCAAACACACACCTAGGCAAAACACACTCCAATACAAAACAACCCAGAGTACATCCCACAGGCCAGGGAAAAGCACTTCCTATCTAAACCATTACTGTCACCCCTATTTCACGATTACCCCATGCTTGCCTTCAAAAGACCCCGCAACCTCAAAGAATATGTAGTCAAAGCAGCACTGCCCCCGTCCAGCCCTGACATCTCTTCTGACGAAGACATGTTCATCCCACCCCGACCCCCAGGAGCCCACAAATGCCCTCTTCCCAACCGCCAAGCCTGCCAATATATACACACAGGGACCACTTTCCACAGCTACCAAACCCCCACCCAAGTCCACCACATCCGCAACCACCTAAGCTGCCAGTCTACCCATGTAGTATACCTGATCAACTGCACCAAATGCCAAGCGCAATACATAGGCCAAACAACACAACCACTTTCCACAGCTACCAAACCCCCACCCAAGTCCACCACATCCGCAACCACCTAAGCTGCCAGTCTACCCATGTAGTATACCTGATCAACTGCACCAAATGCCAAGCGCAATACATAGGCCAAACAACACAACCACTTTCAAAACGACTACACCAACACCTCTCCACCATCCGAAGACAAACCCACACTTCTCTCAGTCTTCACTTTAACCGCCCAGGCCACAGCACATCACAAGATTTTGAAATTCTACCAATAGAAAACATCTCCCACAAAAGCCATCTTGAAAGCGTGAACAGCCACATACTCAGATCCAGAGAAAGCCACTGGATTAAAACCTTACATACTCTGGCCCCCACAGGACTCAACCTAATTGGGTAGTATAACAACCCCCCCCCCCCCACATACACCTATATTATTCACATATAAACCAGTCCCCACCTGGTTCCCTTCAGGGTTTGACGGCTCGAAAAGTCAGGTTGTGCCAGCATAATCCAGTCCCCACCAGGAGACCAGATAAATACATGCTGACAAGACCCCACTTTTCATCTTTCGCCTAGTACACCTTATAGGATCATTAAACGAGTTGATCCCACAGGACATGTGTATGTTGTTGAGCCACTGCAAGGAGGAGGGCCAACAAAGACTGTTAATAGGGCAGAATTCTTAGCTTCTCGTATATAATCACACTATGATGCATCCAACACCAAGTCTGTGGATGAGCTTGAACTGGCCAATCAGGTGGAGGATGTCCTGTCAGAAGCTGACAGTGAAAGTGACCATAAGGAACCGGAGATATGCATTCAAAAGGAGAATGTCTCATCCCAGAACAGGTCGCCACCAGTCCTCGCTAGAACTGGATCAACACCAGATGGAGATATCCAAGACTTGGAGGTGGAGGATGTTAGTGAAACTGAGCATGAGGAACTTCTGTCCAGTGACTGTACAGATGAATTGGCAGATCTGTCAGACAATGGCAGGGACAAACCCCTCAGAAGGAGTTCCTGACCTATGGCAGGTCAGCACTCCAACGCCTACAATCTCCCATGTTCTCCTCGCGAGAAGAAGTCCTATGTCATAGTTGAACAGTTTCCTTTTCCATAAGTCCCTCAGTGGTAGCTCAGCTTAGTGAGAGTTATTTAATATTTGCATAATTACTGGGCAGTATGCCGCAAGCTCCAAATTGAAAGGAGTGTATGTTGCTTTTGCTGTGGGACCAGCAAAAAGAGAGCAGAGAAGTGTGTGAGGGTGTGATAATTCCCTCACTACACATGATCATTTACATATATGTAGTTATGTTTAATTGGTCTCTTTTAAGAGAGTTGTGAAGTTCTTATCAGGAGTGAAACAACAGACCCTCACTGGGTCCGATTCAAATGAGCTGATAATTATATGAGTTAGTGATTTGATATGATTTTTATCCCCATTTTGTATATAGCTACTGTGTTTGGTGTTTATGCAGATATATATATATATATATATATATATATATATATATATATATATATATATATATACACACATATATATATACATATATATATATATATATATATATATATACATATATATATATATATATATATATATATATATATATATATATATATATATATATATATATACAGTCAGGCCGCGTTTATCTGGCACCATCTGTTTTTGGTCATTTTGCCGGATTAACAAGGCTGCCAGATTAACAAATCACAGTATAATTCACCAGGATATATAGAGGTATAAGAGACCAAATTTGTACCTAACAATGAGTAAATAATAAAAAACATAATCACATACACGTATTACCAATCATATGAAATTTTAATAACGAAACGTGCAAATTATAGAAAAAAAGAAAAACAATTCATTCAGTGTATTCATATCCATATCCATATGTACAATTAATGTTACGTTCAAAATTCATGGAGCGAGCGGGCCAACCCCAATGTTAATCTCACACATGTATTTGGACATATTTTGCCTTTAATAGCTTATTTTGGCACAAAGAAATCCGATATTTTTTTATTTTTTTTTTTTTTTGTTTGTTTTTGTTTTTTTTTTTTTTTTTTTTTTTTGTTTACTGCGCTCATTTTTCAAATCTTTTAACTGTTCTTCGATGCGCCAAACTTTTGCTACGTCGTCACCACAAAATCCCTCATTGGATTCTGGCCATTGCAATGAACTTTAGCCATCAAAGGCGAGAACAATACAACGTCTAATCAACTCGGAACTTGTTTGGAACACGTCAGGTGATTGTTGATTTTGCAGTACGGCGCAATCGCGTATGTTATTGCAAGGTACATGCTCCATTGAATATCAAGTGACGGATTAAAGAGGCAAATTACATTAAAAAAAGCTCTTTTGTTCTGCAATTAACATGCCGGTGACGAAATTCAAGGGTGCCGGATTATCATGTAGTAAATCAATGGGGGAAATCCGTTCACAGCTCATTGCTGCCGAATTTCAAGGGTGCCGAATTATCAAGTGACGGTTAAAGGCGGCCTGACTGTATATATATATATATATACATATATATATATATATATATATATATATATATATATATATATATATATATATATATATATATATATATATATATATATATATATATATATATATATATATATATATATATATATATATATATATATATATATATATATATATATGGGCCATAGAGCTGACATTATGTGGTTTAGCTGCAGGCGTTACTTGACAAACCCTGATATGTTGGCCACTGAGAGTTAATGTGAGTCACAATGCTGCACTCCTGTGACTGAAAACTGCAAGTACAGTGGTGTGGCCCATCAGGTCAGGGGGACTCTGTATGCCAAAGCTGAGTGTAACAGCATAGGTACCCTGTACGATGGTCAACTCATAGGCTGGGCCCAGTCACCCTTCGCAGTAGTATCAATTACGTATCACCATCAGAGATGAAATACAATTCATCCGCTACAAGTCTTGGAAGTTGGAAATTAATAAAACGTTACCACATCTGAGTTTAACGTATGGCCCTTGTGTTGATGTAATGTACAGTGAATCAGGGAGGGATGTTGTTTCCCAAATCTAATACTCCATCTGGTCAACTAGATGGAAAGTTGGGGTAAGATAAGTAATGCAGTACCAAAAAAACTGCGAACATGTATGTGATTCAATAAAATTCTTAAATTACCCACATCCTCGAAATTTGCTTTTAACTGCATTCATCAGTCCCATTGATTCACAGCAGGCCCAGTCTCCAGGAGACAAGTCAGCAGCCATACATCTCTGGTAAGAGACTTACATTGATTTGTCTATTTTGTCCAAAAATGCGGTGTTATGTATTTTATTCTATGATTTTATGTGTTCAGGAATCAAATAATGGCACAATATTTGTTTATTTGAACATTAAAGATTTGATTCACTCAGAATTTAAACCGGATCTAAAATTATTTGGAGTTGAATCAAACTTCAATCTCCAGTCTGATTTCATTCTTCAGAAGGGAAAATTTATAACAGCCATAACTTCAATTAATAATACAAACTTTGAAAGAAATTTTGAACAACTTCCTTTGAGACTGCCAATCATTGTAGATAGATAGATAGATAGATAGATAGATAGATAGATAGATAGATAGATAGATAGATAGATAGATAGATAGATAGATAGATAGATGGATGGATGGATGGATGGATGGATGGATGGATGGATGGATATGAGTAGAAGGTAGAATTGGTCTGTCTAAAGTGTGAATTATAGTGAATGTTATGTTGTCAAGAAGGGACAGCCCAGATCCTTGCATGTAATTTTCTACTTTTTAAGTCCAGTATGTATGTCTACAAAGGTGCAGATGAACAGAACGTATTGTTGAACATATTGTCCAATGGAAGCACACGTGTGAGTCACACCTTGGCAGACAAGGGTTAATATTCCGACCGAGTAGGACAGACAGATATGTTCCATACTGTGAATTTAGCCATAAAGTTGAAGTGGTTTAGACAGGACACATATTATGCAGCGCAATGTGAATTCTATGTATACAATGTTATATACAGTCCATACAGACAATTTATCTTGTTGTAATGATATGATAATCAAGTAAGTATTCACACATTTCATTTTTAATACATAAAAGTGATCATCATATGTTGTTTAAAACACAGTGGGTTTCATTAGTTTCCATGGTTAATGGAGATGGACCCAAATCAATCAGTCACTTAGCCATCATAGGGCAGCAGTGAGTTAAAGCTACCAGCAGTTAGTGTTGATCACACTCAAGCTGCAATGAGTTAATGTACAAGTAGTGAGTAATACAGTGGGTAGCAAAGGGTTAAGGTTGTCATTGCTGCAATGCAGTAGCACAGATTTGGGCAGCAAATAGTTAACTTTACCAAATGCTTGGTATAGGCACTGTATACCCATGCTGTAACCAGCATGAAGGTTTATATTTTAGGGTATTTGCCTGGGTAACAGGTGGAATGCTGCACATTATAGTTAACCTTGTGTTACAAGCACCTACCAGCTTAAAGTGTCACCACCACTGATAGACATATGTATCAATATATATCATGGACTAGTATTTTCTTTTATGTTTCATATGTGTCTCGTATTCCATATACTTATAATATCACAATATTGATATTTAATCTGCATTTATGTTAAATGAAAGCTCTGCACACACAAGCAGAGGTACATCAACAGGCAAGATTTATTGTTTCAAATATATTTCAGATTCATAGTACACACATGTACTACTTCTGGGGGCATTCATCCCAAGTGCTGGGCTAATTGCTGCACTGTGGCATGAAATAACCAGCCTGGTGTCTGGCACACAGGGGTGAGAATACATCAGATTTATATGGAGTAATATAGATGGGTGTAATAAGTACACGTGTCTGCAAGTGGTTTACCTGTTCAGGTCTTGCATTACAGTTCGTACACGTACATGTGCATTAAAGCCATTAAAAGGGTTAATTAAGCATTCATGCATTATTGGTATTTGGCATAGTAGTAACCTACTTGCTTAATTATGTATCTTTTACTGGTAAGGATGCGTTAGTAATATGAACTGTGTACATGTACTTGAACCATATCTATGACCTTGTTTCGTATTGAGTTTTATATACCTACTTGGTAATTTATCCCAGGAGAAAGTCATAGGGAAAGTACTTGATGTTATTTGTGCCTTGGGCTATGATGTATTACTTGTCATTGTTCTTACTTGGTATTTATATTTTGCTTACCAGATTTTAAGTGATCCAACCTGTGAAGTACATGCATTTGAAAATGTTATATTTTTGTTTCTGTCCATGATAAATACTTATTAATGTGGTTTTATTTCTTATATTTTAGGGTCATTTTGGGACATTTCTTTTGGGAAATCTTTTCTGAGGTCTTTGTTTGGTCTCCCATAAATTGGTGGATGGATGGACAATAGCAAATTCAGGTTGTTAAACGTCATTAGACTGGTGTCGTCATTACCCTTCATTACATTTATAGCAGATGAAAAGGGGTGACAAGAAGAGAATAAAACTTGAAAACATGTGGCTTATCAGTGTGAATTAAAGCAGGGACGCGTTGATCAGTCAGTCCATGTTGGCTTTGGCAAAATGCAAGGAAAGTTCCGAGTGGAATGGTCAGTTGATGGCAGCTTTATAGATAAAAGCTGTCTCTGCACATCACACTGCATCTCAGATCACCAGTCCGCAATCCAGGTTCACTCACTGAGTTTACTTCCAATTGTCGCTTAGTACAGTCCGTATACAAGTTCAAGTTTATTGACTCAAAAACCCGTTATGGGCTACAAGAGTATGACAAAACACAGTGATATTTGTATTGTAAAACAAAAACAAATGACATTAGGCTACATCTAGAAGACTAGCTACAGGACAATCAACTTGGTTACAGGGGTAGTACATGAGTGATAATAAATATTTAGGAACATCATGTCATTGCACCATAAATGAAACTTATACATAATTTTCACATGACTAGAGCAGTAATACTCTATTGTTCAAGTAATACATGTACTATAATATCAGTCCTGAGTAGGATGAAGGTCTGCCTCCATTACAAAACAATGATTCCACAATAAATGGCATTTGTGAGAGACTGCTATTATATAAACTGTGTAAATGAGATTGGTCCATCAAAGACAATATCCAGGGTGTAGAAGTTGATATGTGGTACTTATTGCAGGACACCATTAGTAACAATGAATTTAACAGCTCTTCTCAAAGTTAGGACATTTGTACAATTCAGAAAATTTCAAAACATTTGGTAAATGATAAAAATACTTCTTCAGATACATTTTTCTCTCTGATTGGAAAAGTTGCATGAGAGTAGGCAGTGAAACTCATCTCCCACATCGCTAGCATTACACAACGTACATTTTCTCTCTGCTCGTGGGACACTGGCATATCTTTTGACATTTACAAGGGCTGGGAAATTACAGGTCCTGAATTTAGACAACTGAATTCGGTCTTTAAGTGATAGAGTGAATAAATACCTTTCCATTTCAAATTTATGCTTAAAAAGTCTGTAATTATAACAGATATCAATATTGTTCACATTACTAGACCAATTCTGGAAATACTGCTTTTTAAGTATAGCTTCAGAGCAGATTTAAACCAAGTTAAATTAAGATTTTCAAGTGTCCACATTTGAGACATACCCAGGGAGTCAAGTAGGCCTTTTTTTGTTAACCAGTTTGAGGTACAGATACCTTTTGTGTCTAATACGAAGAAAGCGGTAAACAATCGAGGAAATTTTATTTTGATTCACAGTAATGGATGTATGTATTTTGCTCCAAAAACAAAGTAGTTTACTACAAGTTGTTAGATGCACAGGGAGGGCTCCACATTCACCATATACCATACAACTAGGGGTCGATTTTTTGACGTGTAAAATTAACTTAAGAAATTTTAACTGTATGATTTTGAGCAGAGAATAATCATTACGACCCCATACTTCTGCACCATAGGCTAATATTGGCGTGACAAGCTGATTAAAAAGTTCTAACATGATATCTATTGGAAGATACATTTGCTTTGCTTTTTGAATAACTGAGTACATGGCTTTATGAGTTTGATCATACAGATGTTTTATGCATTTATTAAATTTATTATTGTAATTGAAGACAACACCCAAATACTTGAAGCTATCAACAACTTCGACGTTTTCATTGTTGAGAACAAATTGTGGAAAATTCGTTACTCTGCCTCCAGAGAAAATAACAACTTTAGTTTTATCAACATTTACAGTTAGACCCCAGTTGTTACAATATTCTTGCATTGCATCTAATGCAACCTGTAAATCAGCAGCAGTTTCTGCCATGATTATCGTGTCGTCTGCATATAAAAGTACAAAAAGATTGAGATAAACATTAGTATCATCTTTCAGCAAGTGATGGCAAATCAGTTGTTTAACAAAGTTTAAACCATTAAAAGCTCTACCCAAGTGAGATTCCATATCATGTAAGAAAATTGAGAACAATAGTGGGGAAAGATTTTCCCCTTGGCGGACACCTACATTACACCTGAATGACTCTGAGACCTTGTTATCAATAATGACACATGATTTGGCACCATCATATAAGTTAAAGACGACCTTCAAAATGTCACCCTTTATATTATGAGCAAGCAGTTTCTTCCACAGAGAGATGCTGGGAACGGAGTCAAATGCTTTTTTGAAGTCAACGAATACACAGTAAACTTTTTTTCTACGTGATAAATAGAAATCTACAATGGTGTGCAGGGACAAAATGTGGTCCATGACGGAGTATCCAGGCCTAAAACCAGCTTGTTCCTCCCCTAGGAGCCCATTGTCATTAAGAAAATTCTCTAGACGCTTATTAATTATTGATGTGAATAACTTGCAAAAACAACTTAGAATGGTGATACCTCTATAATTTTCAGGTCTTTTAGCATTACCCTTGTTCATGTAAATGGGCTTAATGACACCAATAGTCCATTTTTTCAGGAATGTGATCAGTATGTACAATAAGGTTGAACAAACTTCATACAATGGGGCCATCTTATCAGAAGTGTATTTTAAAAACTCATTCAAAATCTTATCTGGGCCACAGGCTTTATTCAGTTCTAAATTCTTGATTACGCTCATGACTTCCTCTTACATAAAATACCTATTTAACTTTTCGTTATCCAGGTCGTTATAAATATTAATGTCGAAATCTTCATTGGCATTATCATCATTATTAAGGTTTTTGAAGTGTTCCACTTAGACATCCATTTTAAGTTGACAAGAAGATTCTTTTCTCTAAGACTAAGTATCATTTAGAATTTTCCAGTATACCTTAGGGTCTTTACTTTTCAAGCTTCTCAATCTATTGTGTAGTCTATTATTGTATAATCTAAATTGTTCGTTAATTTTCTTCTTATAAGCTTTACTGGCAGACTTCCTTTCAAGCTTGGACTCTCTGGACCTTGTACATTTGTCGTGATCCTTAGACTGACAAAAACCATTTTGTTTTAGTCTCACATTCTCTATTGAACCAGGGTTGTTTCTTTTGTTTGCGTTTGTATTATTTTTTGTGTGATTTGTTGGAAAAGCACCAACAACTTTAGCACCATCAAGTAACAAATTTGAAATTTTATCGGTGAGGGAATTCATGTCATTTTGTGAGAATGTATGACTTATACACAAATTATCAATAGATTCCTTTAATTCTTGGATATCTTGCAGCTTTAGGCTCTGTACAACTTCTGTAGTATTGCATTTATCCCATCTGGGTTTTACATTTACATGCTTGGTGTTCCAGTTGACACCATCAATTTCCTGTGTTTCAGTTTTAGTCTCTTTATAGACCGAAATGCTTAGAAATACAGGTCAGTGTACATCAGAGAATAATTCATTAAATTCCAGTATTTCAAAATTGTTTTGCAAAGAAATGGCATGTGAAGAAACGAGAAAGTAATCAACCACATTGACATTTTTGCATGTTAAGGAACCAATGCCAATATCTTTCCCAAAGCGACTCTTGACAATAAACATGTCTGTATATTTGCACAATGAAACAAGGCGATGGCCAAAATAATTGCAAAATTTATCTTTTGAAGCTCTATTCTGTAAGTTACCAATGCCGTCAAGATTAGTATCCCCTAATCATTCATGTTGCATGTCTAGGTCTATGTTATTTGTTCTCAGAATACCTGTGTCAATATCAATAAAATCATACAGGGTGGCAGATCTGGCATTGAAATCACCAAATATACAGACACTTGAGAATAAATTTGTCAAGTTTAGGACATCAATCTCAAGATCATCAAAAGTACTAATGTCAGAATATTCTGAAAAATTTTCTGGAGGAATGTAAACACAACCTAGTGCTAGTTTGAAATTATCAAGATCTTCACCCAATGCGATCCATAATGCATCCTTGCACTTTGTATTCCTGATGAGACTACAGTGGTCATTCAGGTAATCTTTCACGAAAATTGCAACACCCCCAAGATGCAAGTTTACATTTTGCTCCACAAGAGCTATATACATAAAAACCAGGTAATTTAATGTTATCATATTTGTCATGTTTAGATTCACTTATACCAATGATATCACAGAGATCAATAAACTCTAAAAAGTCTGGCCGTCTTCACTTACTGTGTAGACCACAAACATTTACGGTGACTATCTTTAGATCTGAATTATTTATTTTAGCATTACCCGTCGATATGATAACATTTTTACCTGACAATATATGTATCGGTTGCATGTTTACTTCCCCTTTCTGACCAGCACAAGCCAATGTAACATTCTCAACCTTCTGTACGCCAAGACGGAAATGTGGATAAACATTTCAGCACAACCAAATGTAACATTCTCGACCTTCTGTACGACGAGACGGGAATATGGGTTCACATTCCAGTCATTTCAGTCTTCACTGTTATGCACGTTACGAGAGCTGACTTGATTTGCATTGCTAAACACTTTGCATGAATGGTCCTAGCGACAACACATAAGTAAATCTGTGGGCTACCTTATCTGCTAGGATGTCCTTGGCGGTTTCAGTTAAGTGGAGATTGTCTCTCTTCATATAAAGATCTGAGTTGTCCACAAATGCCAACTGGCGACTATTGGCACAAAGTTGCTTTACAAAGTCATTTAACTCCGCAAATCTTTGTTGTAGTTCCAGGGGTAATCTACAGTTGCATGGAAGCCCTGATAAGAGTATCCTTGTATTTGAATACAGAGCACATGCTTGCGTAGTAAGAGCTTTGATTTTTTGTTTAATCAGCATTGTGCTATCACTAGAATGGATGTCAATACCCATGGTGTGGATCATGAGAAAGTCTATATGGTTCGCCTTTGAAACGTTACACTAAGAGGACAAAAAAGTACTGAATTTTACCTTTCTGTACTGACTTGGCTATTTTTCCTCTGAATTGTACTGACTTGTACTGAACCAACAATGGTAAGTAGAGGCAAGTACTTTCACTTGTACTGGAATGTACTGAGTCAGTACAAGTAAGACCTTTTCAGACATAATGAGAGCTTGCCTGGGCCCGTTGTTTCTGTCAGTACAAATCTAGAACAAGTAAGAACAAGCAGACGCACTTCAAAGGCTTGGCTCACAGCAGGGCCCTTCTAATTGACAGGTGCCTTAAAAATATACCCTGTCCTGCAGTAAGTAAGTAAGTAAGTAAGTAAGTAAAGGTTTTATTGACAAAGACTACAGGCCTATACTGACCTATTTGTCCTACATACATTGTATACAGCACTGTGATCACATGAACTACAGGCATCTACTACAAATTAAAGAATGTAAGCAGATAATAGTACAATAAATATATACATAAAGAAAACATAGGCTCTTCATCTACCTGTACATCAGCTACATGGGTCATTAATAATTACTACACACTTGTGACCCCGCAAATGGCACCTTACACTGTGTGGCGCTAAAAGACAATGTGGAGCCTAATGAGACTAGTAGCCTACTGGAATACCTCCTGCACATAATTATCAATGTTAGTTTTCAAGCATGTAAGAAAACCTCTAAACTTTCATGACACAAGGCCACTGCCACAGTTCGTCACTTTCATTCTGTGTAGCACCAAGTTACAGAAACCTGTAAGTTATATCCTTGAGGCTTTAAACCATAATTTCCACCCTATCTAACAACTATTCAGGTGACAGAGACTAGTATAAAAGGAATTGCTATTACTGCTATTCTATGAATTAATTACTTTGATCCATTTACCAAAGATACAGGAATAACATTAAAATACACTGTGCTCACAGGCACCATATAGGTGTCATTAAAATGTGAACAACCTTTTGTTGAGACTAAGATTAGGAATGTAACAGCCGTTTGGGGTTTTTTTGGGTTTTTTTTGTTTGGGTTTTTTTTTTGTTTTGTTTTTTTTTTTGTTTTTTTTTTTGTTTGTTTGTTTTTTTTTTAGCTTTTTTCCGCCATGACATATTTGCGATGGGATTTACTTCACTATTCATTTCTAAATCCGTCATGAATAAATTTGCCTAGGATTGAGAGAAAAGAGTGTTCGTTGCATTGCAGTTGTTAGAGTGAAATCAGCACAAAGCAAGAACATAAAGCTTACTTGTCTCTTTCTTTCTTTCTTGCTTGCTTGCTTGATTGCTTGCTTGCTTGCCTGCCTGCCTGCCTGATTGATTGATTGATTGATTGATTGATTGATTGATTGATTGATTGATTGATTGATTGATTGATTACCAAACACTCGGGACCACACATAAGAAAAGTCATTATGGCCTAACCACCTAGGCCCCTATATTCTCTACGTGCCCCCCCCAAAACACTATATATATATATATATATATATATATATATATATATATATCATCCCAGCAAGCCCAAATGTACTAGAATGCTGTGGAAGTGCTCCACCGCCTGTTAAAATTATGAGGTTGCCCAGTATATATATATACATATATATATATATATATATATATATATATATATATATATATATATAGTGGAAATCTTGTCTCTGACCAGGATGTATTTGATGTATGCATTGCGGTCAGTTACAACTCAGTGCTGATAATTAAGATAGTGAGTAAGTAATTCTTATATTGACTGTAAAGATCATGACTAACCTATTTGTCACAATACATAAGATACAATAAACAAAACCGTAAATATGTGCAATAGCACCTGGAATTGAGACAGTAATTTACATAAGGTTGTTTTCATGATTCCATCCACACTTCATACCACATGGTTTTCATTTTAGTTGACCATGCACAGTATACCACCCCGTCAAGTTTATAAACAATGTCACAATACTACATAATGTCTAAATGCTCCCTAGCTAGCAAGGTTACATGGCCCTATACAAAGGCATGCATGCACACAAGACAGCATTCAGTTTTGATTGAGCCACATAGCTGTGGAGTTGAAAGATACCAACTCCATGCACTTCTGGGTATAAGATTATACGTATCCTGGTTATGCTCAACCTGTGGTCTATCATTACTGTAGTCTCCGATGAGTCCTGAAGGACCAAAAACATTGGGTTTATTTGGAACACTGCATGTATATCTGTTCTAATCAAACACTTTCCTAGTCTTCTTATTACTATACTGTAATTAATATTCATAAAAAAACACATGCAAACAAGAAGCAATTCTATGACTTAGTCATATTGAAGCTCTAGAAAATTATGTCAATCATGATTGAAAACAAAAAATGTCATAGATGTACTGAAAGAGTGATGATAGACAGATATCCTCACTCATTAAGTATATCTAAGAACTCTGAGAGGGAGTTTGAATGGACACATTGTAAGGTTTCTAAGTGCATACATAGAGGTAGTCATGCATGCAGGCTGCTTTTTTAAAGGCAGAGTTGCGTACCACTTGGGGGGGGGGGGGGGAAGGTAAGGGTATTTCCTTACTAGCACACTGGGGTAATGTTTTTCCTATAGTAGGGAACTGGAGGCCCTCTCTTTTCTGTATTTCTGATCACAAATGTTAATACTGGCTATTATTTTGGAATATTCTTATTTTCTGTACTCTGTTATGGCAAAATTATTTCCTCTACTGGTGTATTGGGACATCCCCCCACCCCCTCCTGCCCTTCACTATACAGGCTATCAAGTATATATCTGAGTCCGACTTGTGATCTTTTACTACAAGTTCGGGCACTGACACCACAATCTACAATACTTTTGAAGCTATTCAAGGTTTAAATTGTGTGTGTTCACCTAACTTGCATAAATTAAAATTCTACAACTTTGGTTCATGATTCATTGGCTGCGGTTATGTCACAAGCCCACAAACTGAAGTGAGAATAGCACTTCCATGTATAATAGTTTTGAAATTATTCACAATTTCAACTTTGTATATTCACCTTATTTGCATACATTAAAATTGTGCAACTTTGGTTCATGATTCATTGGATGCAACTATGTCACCAACTTGTAAATTGATGATAGAATGGCACCTGTGTCTATAATAGTTGGAAGTTATTCACTATTTAAATTGAGATAATTTGCATAAATTAAAATTTTAAATTTTGGACATTGGTTCATTCGATGCGTCAGTGTCACAAACCCATAAATTGAAGTTGGAATGGGACCTGTATCTATAATAGTTTTAAAGCTATTCAAAGATTTAAATTTTGTATATTCATCTAATTTGCATAAATTAAAATCCTGCATCTTTGGTGCATGGTTCACTGGATGCAGTTTTGCCACAAACCTATAAATTGAAGATGGAAATGGCATCTCTGAAATTCATGTAAATTTTGGAGATATTCAACTTTTAATTTTTTTATGCACATTGAAATCTTGTGTCTATCTGCAAGAGAGATATGGAGGTTTTCTAATTCTGATTGCCCCTAATTTGCATAATTTTAAGGACATGGCCACTGAACCATGTCCGGTTTTGGTTGTTGAAGTGACTACAGAGCTGGGCCCAGTACTGCAGACAATTTACATGGCGAGCTGGATCGGGTATTCTATCCAATACCGTGAGAAATCACTGGCTTGCCGGGTCCGATATCGCAGCCAAATACTGTATGAGGGTGGGCTGCGGTACATAACTAATACTTCCATAACTATCACAGAACCTGCAAACAAATGTTTTTTTGTTTTGTTTTTGTTTTTGTTTTTTTTTTACAGCAAAAGTAATGATTTATAATCACATAGCTATTTATATGTTGAAATAATTTAAAAACCACTGCATCCATTCTTGACAGATTATCTAATGATATTGTATATCACATAGTGTTTTTAAGGTGGCTCTCATGCTGGCGGCTTTAATAGCCTTAATGAGAGTCTCCTGGCCAGTACCTGTTGTACATTATGCTTTGTATAGTCTTGTTTTTCATGGTCAAATAATAGATTTGCCCTTGTCTGTCCATACGCTCATCCATTCAACATTAAAATTGTCACATTTATGTCGCGCATATCTCCAAAAGCATTTGAGGTTCAACCATGAAACTTTGTGGAAACATCTATCAATATATGAAAGTGTGCACCTGGGGTTTTGTTTTCCCTTGGATTAATTATCTTGTGTTAATTAATCATTCATTAACTTAGGGAAAATACTGATTTGACGTTAGACTTGTCACATTTGTGTCACATGTATCTCAAAAAGTATTGAGGTCTTACACCAGTTACATGCCATATTCTTCAATGCTGATGGGGGCAATGGCAGAGGTGGGCATCCATGTCCTTTGGACACTTTTCTAGCGTCTGCTTTTCTGACCATCATATATGTTCATACTGGCCATTATTTTGGAATATTATTATTGTTTTCTATACTCTATTATGGCAAAATTATTTCCTGTACTGGTGCACTGGGACACCCCCACCCCCGGCCCTCCTGCCCTTCGCCACACAGTCTATCCACTATATATCGGAGTCCCAATTGTGATCTTTTATTACAAGTTGGGCCATTGTGTAAACAAGTCAACCACTGTTAATTGCATGGAGGTGTAAATGGTAAATTGGGTCATTGTTTGTGTTGTTGTATTGTTGGTGTTAATAGAGCTAGTCAAAAGCTGACTCAACCTGGTGATGGGACCAATACAGTTAGTGGGGGCAGGAAAGTGCTGTAGTTTAGTTTAAACATATTTATTTCATTTGGACAGCCCTATAGTACAATCAGTTGACTAATATAATGGGTTCTCCAGAACACGGAGACGCACAGAAGTATATACAAAACACACAGGACAATACAAAAGTTACCAGAGTAGGATATCAGCATACCATCGATAAAGGTTGTCAATACCAAACTAATTACGTAGGAGATACAATATTAGACAAGATTTCAAAATATGATTTCCTCTAGACTAGTAAAATGCATGATACGTTATACAAATTATCATTCAAGTTATTGAAAGTTCAGTCAAAGAACCGTCTAGTATCAGAAATGACTTATGAAACGCTTCACATATTTGAATATTTTGGCAATTAGCCAGCTCATTGCTACCATAAAGGAATATCTCAACTAGTCTATCGATACCAATATGGATAATAAGATTAGGGCTGACCCCTGGGGCAATTATAGGGATAACAGTTTGGAACAAACTGTGTCTCTGAACAGTGAAATTTGGGCAGAAAACAAGAAAGTGCTTAGTATCTTCAATGGGATGGAAGCAGGCACAAGATAGGTCTGGAAGGATGTTGACTTTGTACAGGTCAGAGTTTAATTAAGAGTATCCCAGACGTAACTGAGTGTGGCAGATGTTGGCGAATCTATCACCATGAAGGCAGAGGTCGGGAACGTTATCAGTGGCCAGAAGAGTTGTTTTTAGTTTTGACTTGAAAGGGCTTCCCTGGTAGGGGGTAGTACACTGTGCATGGTCAACTAAAATGAAGACCGTGTGATATGAGATGTGGATGAAGTTATGAAACCAACCTTGTGTAAATCACTGAAAGAAAGAAAGAGAGAGAGAGAAAGAAAGAACTAGTTTTTACACAAGTAAATTTTATGTTCTTGCTTTGTGCTGATTTCTTTCGATCAATCAATCAATCAAAGAAAGAAGCTAGTTTTTACACAAGTAAATTTTATGTTCTTGCTTTGTGCTGATTTCACTCAAGAAAGAAAGAAAGAAAGAGAGAAAGAGATAAAGAAAGAAAGAAAGAAAGAAAGAAAGAAAGAAAGAAAGAAAGAAAGAAAGAAAGAAAGAAAGAAAGAAAGAAAGAAAGAAAGAAAGAAAGAAAGAAAGAAAGAAAGAGGCTTTATGTTCTTGCTTTGTGCTGATTTCATTCTAACAACAGCTGAACATGTTCTTACTGCAGGACAGGATATATTTTTTAAGGCCCCTGTCAATTAAAAGGGCCCTGCTGTGAGCCAAGCCTTTGAAGTATGTCTGCTTGTTCTTACTTGTTCTAGATGTGTACAGACAGAAACAATGGGCCCAGGCAAGCTCTCATTATGTCTGAAAAGTTCTCCCTTGTACTGACTCAGTACATTCAAGTACATTTCAGTAAAGTGAAAGTACTTGCTTCTTCAGTAAAGTGAAAGTACTTGCTTCTACTTACCATTGTTGTCAGTACAAGTCAGTACAATCAAGAGGAAAAACAGGCAAGTCAGTACAGAAAGGTCAAATTCAGTACCTTTTTGTCCTCTTAGTGTTAGCAGACCAAGGCTTAATCGACTTGAGCCTAGAGCAGATGCCTTCTAAGCGGGCACTGTTAAACAGTACCCTGAAGCATCTATACCTTTCTTGAGACACCGTCCTGCCATACCACGCATGTTGTACACAGTTCTTGCATGTCTTAAGAATGTGATAATTGCAGTTGTTGAAGTTTTTCACAGAGACCTTCAGGCCAGCGAGTCCATGGACAGGGAAATGTTGCAGACAAAGGGCCAGACTACATGACCCAAAATATATCTGGAATGTTTGCTAGGCTCACGCCATGCAGTGCCGTTTCAGCATCAGTGTCACTGGGGTTTCTTCTGCCACACAACTGAGAAAGATGATGCTAAGCTGTAACGTAGTACAATATGGCGTCCATGGTATTTATCAGTTCAGGGTGTATCAAATCAGCTGCTCCAGCATATAATTATCAGATTATAATCACAAAGCAGAGAATTCGATACAGTTCCATTTTATCTAGTAAGTTCTTTCGGAAACGATCTCGTCACTTCACAAGGCTCCTTTGTTTCTCGTCAGTCATTTAGAATGGCATTCATGTTCTCCTGGTATCTTGAATGAGTTTTCACTGTGACGACAGGCAGGCAATCTTCATTGAAGTGTTGCCTGCGCAGTCCACCGTTTGGTAGTTAAATACATTGTAGCTCAAGGGTCTCGACTGAGGGAATTTTATAATGGAACAGCGGGATCCAGGTGTAAAATGTCCAAAGTTTATTGGACTACCAGTGACGACAATTAGTACATCTTAATCCCTCCCTAAATCTCCACGGGAAAACTAGAAACAAACAAAGAATTTGATGTGCACACTTGAAAGTTATATATGGTGTTCTCTGTTCTATACAAGAGAAACCTGCCATGTGCTCATTGTGACTATTACGCTACAGACAAAGAAAACTGTAACACCCAAACCCAAGTAGATTTGACTGTAAACTTCTAAAAATTGATACAAGATTAAACCTTGTTACTTACATTTTATGAAAAGTACAAAACTTATAACATTTACTTGCCCCCTTTAGCCCTTTTAGTCACAAAGTCGCATGAGAGCAGTCAAGTCCACACTTGCTGGTGGCTTGTCGCAATGGCTCTGAGGTATCAATTATCGTGGAATTGCCGGGAAGGTATGAAATTGATACTCATAGAGTGGACTGGCCATACAGAACAGACCCCAGATACAGATAGAGGATGCCCATGTGGACTGCTTGACAATAACACTGCAAGCTAAGAACTTAAACTTAAGAACAATAACAATACAAATGGAAAAAATGAAATGTGTTTTTTCATTACAAAATCGATTTGATCAAAAGAACAATTTGATTGATGCGGATGATCAAATAACATCTATTCATTCTTCTGGCCAAATCAATTTAATCATCTGAACAAATATGTTTGTTCATGTGATCAAAAAAGGGTAGATTTGTTCCTCTGATAAATCGGTTTGATCAGAAGAACAAATCGATTTATTCACACGAACAAATGCATTTGTTCACATTATGAAATCGATTTGTTCTTCTAATCAAATATTTAATCAACTGATAAAATACTGAACAAAACAAGAAAAGGAATTCCATAGATATATGATTTCAGATATCGTTAAAATAAATTTAACATACAGACCTATCTTGAAACAAGTATGAATATGTACATATGGTCAATTCAAATTTAAAATGTCTCAAACTTCTTTCACAATACATGTACATTGTATTTCAAGATATCTTGAATTCTGTGTTTTCATAGTAAAACGGCCGAGCGATACCAATCAATTTTACGTATGTGCAAACAAATCTCATATGTACAATAACTTAAAATAGTTCAACATATGTGAAATAGTTTTACACAGATGTGCAAAAGATTTACACATATGTTAAATAGTTTTGCACATGTAAAATTGAAGTAGTTTTACAAAGATGTGCAAAAGATTTACACGTTAAATAGTTTTACACATTATGTAAAATTATATTTGTATCTCATATTTGTAAAAGAATTTCACAAATGTGTAATTTTTTTACATATGGGAAATAATCATTCATTTCACATATGTGAAAAATAATTACACATATGGGCACAACTGTTTCACATGTGTGAATCTTTTACAAATATGAGATACAAATATAATTTTACATAATGTGTAAAACTATTTAACGTGTAAATCTTTTGCACATCTGTGTAAAACTATTTCAATTTTAAATGTGCAAAACTATTTAACATATGTGTAAATCTTCACAAATGTGTAATCTTTTTTACATATGGGAAATAATCATTCATTTCACATATGTGAAAAATAATTACACATATGGGCACAACTGTTTCACATGTGTGAATATTTTACAAATATGAGATACAAATATAATTTTACATAATGTGTAAAACTATTTAACGTGTAAATCTTTTGCACATCTGTGTAAAACTATTTCAATTTTAAATGTGCAAAACTATTTAACATATGTGTAAATCTTCACAAATGTGTAATCTTTTTTACATATGTGAAATAATCATTCATTTCACATATGTGAAAAATATTTACACATATGGGCACAACTGTTTCACATGTGTGAATCTTTTTCACATCTGTAAAATACATTTATTTTACATGTTAAAAAGATTTACACATTTGTCATATTCTTTTACACACATGTGAAATTATTTATTTCACATGTGGAAAGGATTAACACGTATGTGAAATCCTTTTGCACACATGCGAAATAGTTTTACACATATGTACAATTGTATCTTTATTTCACATATGAGTGAAACTTTTTCCACATGACTTTCTTTAAAATGTCACGTGTAAATTTTCCTGCATATGTGAAAAAATGAATATTTCACACATGAAAAAGAAAAACACGTATGTAAAAGGTTTACACATATGTGGAATTGTTTTTCACAATGACACAGGTATAATAAACATTATATTTCACACATGTGTGAAACTATTTCACATATGTATAAAAGAATTTCGCATATGTGTGAATCTTTTTAACATATGTAAAACAAATGAGTAGTACACATATGTGTTAAAGATTTTCACATATTTATGATTGTGGAATAAATGCTGAAACAGTTTGCCATTATGCTCATTCGTGTCATTTTGTACTTCACATGTACCTTTTTCTGTTTTTTGTATTTACCACCCAGTTTAAATAAAATAATGCAGGGAGGCGTGTGGACCTTTATCATAACCAGTTGAATTATTTATAACTGGTTGCGACCCAATGGTTCCAATGCCACCGTTCCTCATTGGTCAAAAGTTTTGATGGGCCCTCGTGATGTGGAAAAGCTGATCTATGTATCTGACCCAGTTTATCGGGTGCATATAGTGACTGATCATGACGACTCCTGGTCACAACGACCCAAGTCAACACGTACATCAGTCAAAACATAGCCAAGCAAGACGACCATCGGTAAAAAGGATGGAGGACTCAGAGATACTTGTCACGATTCCAGAGATCAAATCCTTCGTTGAGAGATGTATGGTGGCCGCAGGAAAACAACCAGGCCATGCAACGTGTATGGCTGAAATTCTTGTGGCGGCAGATCAAAGGGGTCACCTGAGCCACGGACTCAACCGGCTTGGTTTGTTGCAACTTTGTAACTTGATGCAGCTGTAGTTTGTACCATAACCTATATACATTGTGTAACAACGTGGCTCAATGATCTAATTTTGTAACGAGGTCAGATATACGGTATCGATACAATCTTTTGGCGTCTTTGACCACATAAATACATCTCTGTGTTTCTTAGTAAGTTATCAGTCAAGTTTAGATCGCGGTTTATGCAGGTTTAACGAAACAGCTTAAGACCTGAACACCCTTATAGTATCAACACAAAAGTTTGAAGGGTAGGCCTATATCTGTATCACACGATTAGTTCACGTGTGAAAAATATTTATAAATATGTGAAAAAGATTTACACATGTATGAAATAGTTTTACACATATATGAAATAGTTTTAGACATATGTGTAAAATAATTTCACATACCAGAATGTGAAAATCTTTATGAAATGCTCAACTTAACAACGCTGGAGATGAGATGAATAAGAACTGCAGTTTTTCAAAGGAAAAGAAGGGATTAATCTGCAGGAATTTTTTTTTTTTTGGCCTGCAAATAATCTTAATTAGAATTTGTCATTGATCCTTAGCACAATTCTCAATGTTGTGGCCCATCCCGATACTAACAGATGTCCAAGGACTGAAAGACACACTTTACACGTACCATTGTATTCCTTGAAGTCCTGACCTCCGAACTCAAGGCGGATTCTGACTAAATGCTTCTAGTTTCTCTGACCATAGTTGTGCAGTTATATTTTCTGTTTGAGAATATATACATCGATGAGGTAACATATTTATTCTCAAGGAAAATACAATATATATTTGGTGAACAATAATGATATAAGTGCACTTAAATTTTTGGTAGATATTGCCCAAACTGTCAGAAAACTTTCTGAAGTTACCGAAAGAGTGAGGAACTCTCACAAAAAGGGACGGCGTTACAGGTATTGTGTTTCATAGCTGCATATGACTGGATCTTATTAACTTGGATAAATAATGTTACATAAATGTTGTAAATAATTGATTTGAGTATTACCGATTTTTAACCTTTACCCCCTCTGTATGCCAAATTTAACTAACTTTTTTTAATCCCAGAATGAATTACCATGGTTTCAATATACAACACACACACGAAGAATGCAATGTTCTTACGCTTTTTGATTATGCCATGTTTTACAGAAATGTACGTAAATCAAAACACAGTGAGTGATAGAGAGCCAGAAGTTATCAAAGAAACAGCAGCAACTGCGCATGTGGATGGCCATAATATGTTGGGTCCAGTTGTAGGGAACTTCTGCATGGACCTGGCAATCAAGAAGGCACAGAAAGCTGGAGTAGGGTGGGTGGTAGCTAAAGGTGTGTGTTGACTTCTGTATGGACTGTAACCTTCACGGTCTCACTTTGTGTGCAAAAGTAAAATGCACCAGAGCACATTCCGTTGTCTTGGGATGAATCTATTGGTTTGTAAATTCAGAATGAAAGCATGTGTGAAATGCATAATTTTGATTTTGTGATATTATGTGCACGTGTTCCAATATGTATATCCACTGGTATTGATATGTAATGCATGGCTACAGTTTGATTGACTAATGTCATTGACTTTGAACAGACAGATTACAGTGTTGTTAAAATTTGTGACCTGAAAGGTTCACTGATTATACAAGTAAATAATGTGTATTGAGAAATAAATGTTACAAATTGTAAATTATTTATATTTCACTTTTTAGCTCTGCTGATCAAAGGGCGCAGAGTTTATGCATCACTCATGTCTGTCCATCGATCTGTGCTTCTGACTGTAAACATTTTCCCTGTGAGCGCGATACCGTTCACAGTTTTTAAGACATCCCCATACAACTTTCAGGACTAATCAAGTGTATGAAACTCCAGGTTGAGTTTGATATTAGTGGCGCCACCTACAGTTCTATGTAATATATGGGTCAAAATGTGAAAATCTTGTGACCGTTTTTCGATGCTTAACGTTTAAAAGATCTTCATGAAATTAAATGGGATTGTCGAGGAAGTCCAAGTCAAAGTTGGTTATGGTACTGGTGGCACCACCTAAAATTTGATGGAAATTCTGACCCAAAATGTGTTTTAAGATATACATTGTGTACAAAACTTTACTTGGTGAACTACTTTTATGTGACTATGACCTATTTTTCAAGGTCATTAAGCACTTAAGGAAATAACATTTAATTGAATATCTTGATCAAAAATAAGGCGAATGATGCCAAATGTATCACAAATGTGTATCATGTGGAAGTTTGATATTGCAAAATATGACAAAGCTTGATTTTTTTTTTCAAAGTCGTGGATTGAATACATTTCAGAAAATAAGTTTTGGTGATGCTGGTCAGCAGAACATAAGGCCCAAGGGACTCTTGGTTCAGAACTTCTGTGAAATTCTTTGCAGTAATTTGTTGATGTGGCCTTATAGTTTCAAGGTACTAGCTTGCGTAGACTAATTGTTTTCACTATCAGTAGTTGGTTTTTTTTTTTTTTTTTTCAAATCAACATACATAAATTCCTCTTGAAACAACCCTCTTTTGGGAGATCACTTGCCTTTTGTGACCATTTCCACTGTCAAAAGTCACCTCCTTTGGGAGATCATATGCAGAGCCTAACCTGTGACCACCCAAAATGACCCCCAAAGGCCACTTATCATTCATGAAATTTACCATTTTTGTTCAAGATTGTTAAAATAATTTGTCAAACGCAGTTCACAAAATCAAAATATGTGTACAATGCCTACAATATGAGTAAACACATAACAGCAAAATGCATCGGGTCTAATAAATGTGCATCAGTCATATTTGAATCTAAATTATGGATGGAGATTCGAAGTAGTGGTTAGTTGTTGGGCAGGTGGTGCAAGAGTGAAACCTCGTTTGGGAGACCACATGCTTTATGTGACCACTTCTTGGATGGCAGTGGGGTTGTCTCTTAAAGCAGGGACTGCTGTATATGAAAGATCTGTGATACAATTTTGCAGATGTGCAAGTTGTGCACTGGCTTTCTGTCATATTTGAAAAATGTATTTCTGCAAGATTATAATTTTCTGTTGGGAGTATTTAATTTACCAAGTTTTACAGTTGCTGTATTGACAATTTTAAATGCATCGAAAAAATACATGTATGTTTGTTATGTGTGTTATTCTCTAACCTTGAAAAATTACATAAAAGTTCAAATTATTTTTCAGTTGGTGTGAGGATAATGTCTTTAATGAATTTCTAATTACAGGTTGCAACCATTTTGGAATTGCAGGCTTCTATGCTTTACAAGCAAGCAACAAAGGACTTCTGGTATGGAACACTGTTTGAACGTGATTTCTGTGTATCTCTGTATAAGCCTGTTGAAATACATACTTGTAATGGGGATAGCCCAGTATTTATAATTATTTCTTGGCTGTCCTTAAATTTGCCAGCAACGGCTTTATCTGTGCATACTCAATCTATTATATGGTGGGGGGGGGGGGGGGGGAGAATTACATTTCTGGGTTTTCCATCATAATTCCAAAATAGCATCTGTCCATTAATCTTCAATTCAGTCAATACATGTAGTTGTTGCCACAGTATCTCAAAAGTGCCAGGGGCCCATCCGTTCAGGGGCCGAAATATTCAGTAACACCAGGACAAATTTTTCTCAAATTTGGTACACCAGTGCCTGTCGTGAGGCTCAGGTGAACTGATTTGATTGGGGGGGGGGGGGGGGGCTGCTTGTATGGTCCCTCAAAACGCGTCATTTTATCATGATAATAAGCCCATGCAAAGTTGAACACTAGATATTTCATTGGTGTTCTTGATTTACTTTTCTTGGGTCATGACCTACCTCTCTGAAAACATTTTTCCTCATAAATTTAAGCTTTCTCCTGATTTTACCAAAAGTGATTTCTGTAGATAGCTAGTAGATAGGGTCACTTTTTTATCCATCTGCATTTCTTTATCTATGTGAAAATGTTGAAGATCAAGGTCATATGGCGATCTATGCATGTTGTCATCTTTAGTAACACATCATTTATTTGGGTCATCTGCCCTCAATATTCCATCCTTCTTTCCAAGCAACGCATTATTGTTTTACCGCAATATCTCAAAAATGTCTTGGTAGATTTTGCTCAAATATGGTACTCAGTAATCCATGATGATAAAATGAACTTATTATATTTCTGGGCCACTGTGACCCATTTATCCATTACTATGATTTATTTAGTGATGGGTTACGTTTTTGGGAGCACTCAGTCAAAGACTGGTTGGCCCGTAAAGGTGTCCATGTGAGACAATAATAAACCCATAGTGAGGCTCAGCACATGATGATTTATCAGAGTGCATGACCTGCTGTTCTGAGCTCATGACCTGCAGGTGTTATCTTTGGGGGTGGCATATCAATGAATGTACGTATGCATGCGTCATTGTACTTTTTTTAGCTCCATTGAACTCAGGTCGCAGAGCTCGTATGTGATCACTCATGTCTGTCCATCCTTCTGTGTGTCTATAAACTTTTGTTGTGAGCATGATACAGTCTTTTATAACTTTCAGGACTTATCAAGTGTATGAAAATCTAGGTCAAGTTTGATATTGGTGGCACCACCTACAGCTTTATTTAATATCTAGGCCACAAAGTGAAAATATTGAGAATGCATGCTGTTTTCGAAGACTTTTTCATGAATTATTATGAAACTCAGTAGGAATGTCAATAAGGCAAAAAAAATGCATTGAAATTCGCTGGTACCAGCTACAGTATTACAAAAGACATAGACCAAACAGTGTGAAAAACACATTAAATTCAATATGTTATGAAACAATATTGCCTCCAAAGTGCCATGTGTGTGTGTGTGTGTGTGTGTGTGTGTGTGTGTGTGTGTGTGTGTGTGTGTTTCGTCTAAGATCCCAAAGATGGCGATTAAGAAACATGACCATCAAGGTCTCTTTGCTGTTACCTTATCATGCATCAATACAAATATTAAGCAGTATTAACAGAAGTTTATGTCTATCACAAGTAAATGCAAGGGTTGCCTCCTAAGCATCCCCCAGACTCGCTATTGTTTTCTTATGTGGGCGCTCGTCGAGCGCCCACATAAGAAAGCAATAGCGAGTCTGGGGGATGCTTAGGAGGCAAATGCAAGGGTTGAATAGTCAAAATCCAAGATGGACTACATTTTACAGTTCTCACACTGACAACATTTCAGATTCAATATTGTCTGAACAGTTAAACCACACCTGACACATTTTTATTCACAAGATATAAAATTTAGACAAAACAGATTTGCCATCATTTGTGCTGGTCAATGTCCAGACTTGCATGATATGAGAGTGACGCACACTGCATTGTACATTATAGACCAGCTAACAGAGGTAGATTATGTTTTAATGTGTTAAATAGCAAAGGTAAGAGATACGAGTTCCAACATATAGATCAAATGACCCCACAGGTGTTGCTGACCATAAGCATGTTTACTAGACGAACACGTGCTCCAGACCTAACCCTTGATATTCACATACTGAAGTAAGGAGGGTCGCTTTTTTTAGTGTGTTATGGCATAATGACGTACGTAATAGGCAAGGTCAAGAACGGAAGGCTCAAGAACTGCCTCAAAGAGGGCACTGCAGTCAGTGGAGGGATACGGTTGTGTATTCCCATTACTTTGCATTGTAATTTGCAACTTGATAACTTCAAAACTACTGCACATATAAACACCAAATTTCGGACAGTAAATCTAGATGCATAACTAAATACCTCACAAAAATCATATAACCACAGCTGGTATTCTGGGTGTGACGCATGCCAGTGCGCCTCACCCGATGCCAGCTTTAATCACCTGTGTCATTATGCCATATCACACACAAGAGCGACCCTTGTTGCTTATATTTACATTTGCCCCGTAATTTTTTTTTTAAATTTAGTACATAGAATCAAGAGAAACATTGAATCTAGTACATAGAATCAAGAGAAACAACCAGAAACTGATTGGCCCAGCATGTTCAAGTGTTGAGTTTCGGAAACCCAGGTGGGTGTGGCTTATTGTAATGTCGGCGGGACGCATATGTCATGGTCTGACAACACACAGGCTCTCTCTTATACTTGTAACGCTAAGAGTTAGGTTGAATGTAAATATATGCACATGGCAGACTTAATCGTTACACTCATTTATGCAGCACACACATTGCTTAAATAAAACATTCAAAATGTACGTTATAATGATATCAGATATGACTCACAGTTACTGCAAGGTGAGTTGACATACTCAGCTGCTGATATCCTGCTTGAAGTAACATTTACACAAGCAAAATGATAGATGTGTCTACACGTACAATGAAAATACACATAGTCGTCACATCTGTATGAACAATGGAGATGTGTTTGTGTGTAGGAAATACGACAAGTTGGTCTTTTGCATGTATGACTGCCACCACTAAAAGACTCGTTTGAATGGACAGAATATTATTTTTGCCTTTTAGGGTATGTCATTCACAAATACTTCGCCAACTGTGATACCTACCAGAGCACGAAAGGTATTTTCTGCATTTTTGCATCCGAATAGATTGATGCTCCAACAGTTTTCAAAATATATTGACCACAATAGCTTATATTGATTGTTCAGTCTGACGAAGTCTACAAACAATAATGAACCTGGTTCAAGTATCTCCCTCAATATTTGTATAAAATGCAGTGGTACAAACATGGTCGCGAGTAGCCCAATTGTTTTATTGATGTTTGGTAGGCAGGTAATTGTAAATTATGTTGATGATTGGGGGTTATGATTGGTCTTTCTATTGAATGTGTCTTTGATTGTGAGAAATGATGAGGAAGATATTTGTTGGGCAAACCAGAAAATGAATGAATGAATGAATTGGAAAGATTTTGATGCTGCAAAGTGGTTTACTGTATATAAACAGCTGTGACGAGAGCTCTCACTTTAGGTAGGTAGCTCTAAACGTGTGTTTTGTATTAATAGACGGTGTTAGCAACCAATGGTTTTTTAGGTCTCCAAGGCCTTGGTCAGCTTACTGCTCGGGAACATCATTATTTTTTACCAGCTTTAACAAACTTGCCCATCCTCTGAAAACATAAAAACATACTTTTACAGATGTAATTAAGTAATTTGCATAGATTAAACTTGTGTCAAGAGACTGAGTTTCAGTGGTCATAACACTGACACACAGCCTTCAAGGATCTTTTGACAGGTAAATTGCAAATTGACCAGTACGTATCCAATAAACTTAAATATCATTTGGCAGCCAATGCTGGGAACCAACGCAATTGCTATGGCAGCCCCTGGCAAGGACAGAGATGCATTTGTGTTGGACATGGCCACTTCAGCTGTGGCCTGTGGAAAGGTAAGCAAGCATAGTATAGGTATATTACATGTAGGTTTTCCGCAGTATGTCGTCCAAAAGTGGTCATATTGTAATGCATTTCCCCAAGCTGAGATAAACCATAAACTGGGAATCATGACATGTAAGATGTCTCTTTCTACATTTATTTCATTCCAAAATCTGGCAAGTTGCAATCAAAGTGGATAACAGCTGACTTAAATAGCATCTTGACATTCAACCCAGGACTCCAGAGGGCTGACAATGACACTGCCGTCTCAAGTTCACTTTCTCAAGTATCGTGGTGTAATTAACGACCAAATTTACACAAAGAGTATTCATACAGCTGGTAGTGGTTGCAAAACCTCCCCCCCCCCTTTGTTGGATATAGGGCTGGGATGAAAGTTCTTCAGCGGCCTGATATCACTGCACGTGACGTCACCGACCAGTCATATGAATCCTGGCAGACACAGCATAGATCATGTTTCTGCTCATATATAGCAAGTACAAGAAGTTTTAACTATTTGGCAAGATAAATGTTACCGGTTGCAGAAGTTGGTCTTTTTGCAGATGCCACTTTACCCGTTCCCACTGAAATTGCCCAGATATTATATGACATCAGCTACAGTGTTTCAATGTAAATTTTAGTATAATGTAATAGGAAAACATTTGGATTGAAAATTGTCACGATATCATGTCACAAGTCAACAGCTTTCCTTGGCCAGGGTTGGGTACAGTGAACCCAACCCTTAATTACCAAGGAAAACTCCTGTCTAAGTTTTGTCCGGACCAGCATATGATTAAAATCAAAGTACACATATCCAGCTGGCATCAACAAGATGCTGATTATAGTATGGAGGTCAATGTCACAATGAAAATTCAGTGAGCCCAGCGGTCAGCTTACACGTGGTCCATTCATGTCAATTACAAACTGAAACTTCAAAAGAAGCATACATCTGAAAAAAGTAATAAAATGTGTCCGTTAAGCCTCTTGCCTCATGAAACACACATTGCGCACGGGGATTTTTCTGTTTTGCTTCACCACACAGGGGGTAAATGATAGTGCCGTTCTGCAGGGTCGACTGAGCACAGGACTGTCAATAACTGTCCTGTTGTTTTGCAGTTTGTGACAACTTTTAGGATAGATGGGACCACTTAACTTTGAAGCAGTACACTAACCATAGCATTTACGTTATACATCTTTCATGTTTTTGGAATTGGATCGTTTAATATGCAGTGGGAGAATCATATGATATATGCTGACGATAGTCATGTCAAATATGCACATTGCCACCTTACAGGTTCAGTTATGTGACAGGAAGGGAGCTGAGATGCCCATTGGATGGGGCTGTGACTCTGAAGGCAAGGTAAGCAAGCACTGGTTGAAACTACATGTACATGTAGTATACTGCATACTGCTTGGAGAGACAAAAAGCATTTATAGTGCATGTAAAACCTACTCTATGATTGCAGATGGCTGACCACCATGCTTCATTTTTTCAAGGAAACAAGGCTGCTGAAAGGAACTTTATCTATTTTATGTGTGATAAGCCTCAACGGATTTGATGGAAGTTCATCCAACTTTACGCTGAAAGCTCTGATTTAAGACTGAGTCAGCAGCTTTCCTAGCTAATCACAGCAATAGTCATTTTCTCATTACCGTTAAACATATACTGGTTAAAGATTCGCATCCCTCATGAGAACACCTTTCATTCAAATACCAGCAAACCTAGTGGAAAGCAAAAAGTAGTCTCAGTCAATAGCTCTCCTCGGGACGCTTTGCCCGCAATGTGCGAAAACTATCCCGAGGAAAGCTATTGACTAAGACTACTTTTTGCTTTGCACTAGGTAATAAGAAAATGACTATCGCTGGATTAGCACTTTAAGAGTTAATTTGATGACATGGTCTAGTATAGGTCTTGGCTTAGTATTGCAGATGTGTGACATGGACCTATTTAAGTTAGCTCAGCTGACTTGTCACCTGTCAATTGTTCCCTGTCCATCATTCATCATCTGTTGTCTCTCCATCATCTGATCAGATTTACATTTTTGACTTCTTCCTTGAAAATGTTGTCATCATCCTCTTCAAATTGAGTGGAGATCTACCTTTACAAGTTTGTTAAAATGATTATGGTCCTGCGATGTTTGGATTTTTTTTATGATTTTTGTTCTATTTTAGCCAAATTTTAATTTTAAAAATTTGCTTGTCCAAAGCCACTTGACCAATTGCTTTCAAATTGTACAGGAACACTTCTGGGTACCGCTAGACGTCAATTTTTTCAGCAGGTATTGATGTGATTTTGTCTGTGTTTTTGTGAATTTTGCAATTTTTTAGTCCTCCAAACCTGTCACTCAAGTTATGCTGAAATTTGTGAAAATGTACCTTGTGGAAGGGTGAAACAAAGTTGTTCCCAAGGCTGTTGCTCTGGATCCCTTATTTTTAATGATATTTTTCAATGTGAGGTACTTACCAGTTGATACATACCTTCCCATTGGTTATTATTATGTAGTACATGTATTACCTTAAGCCAACGGCAATAGCAATGATGGTAATTCACATTTTTTTTACTTCTTTACCAAACCATCTATTAGCTTTTAATTTCAAGGTTGGTGGCACTGTACCTTGGGTGGGTCTCTACTACGCTTGTTGAGATGGTGATTCTCCAGTGATTTCTGGATTTTTCATTAATTCTTTGTTCATTTTGGGGCATGTTCTCTTCTCTGAAACCACTTGGCCAATTACTTTGAAATTGCAAAAGAACACTTCTTGGTACCCCAATTAAGACCTCAATTTGTTGAAGAGGACGTAGCACTGTAATCATTTGTGAATTTTTGTGTGCTTTTGCTAATTTGGATTTCTCGGTTGTAAGAGCACAGATTTCAAAAAATATTTCCATTAGTCTTTATGCTTAGTTTCATCAAGTTTTCTGATTTCATAAGGATATTCCAATCAATCCACGAGTTCCTTGACTTAAAAATTGCATTGCAGCCATAGCATCAGTGTACATCAGTAGCTTTGCCTTAAATGTTTTAATAACGGTGCTCTTTAGGTGCATGGTTACTAGTGACAACTTACAGGAACATACCTATTATACATGGGTATTCTTTTGGTGTTGTTATTTTTGACCTTAAATGACCTTTAAAAGTCAGACCGAGGTCAGCGACAGTAAAAATTAACATGTTCATCTTTTACTTAAACCCTAGCTGCTGAGTTTTATTCATACTTGGCAGGAATATACCTGCATCAAATGTGTTCAAGATTTATGACATTGGGCTGATTTCCAAGATCACACAGCAATTGTATGTTTTATCTATGCAAAACCCTTTCTCAGGTTGATCTAAAACTTTGTAGAAGTGTTCCCATTCAGCGAGTCAAGCAATTCGTTTACAAGATATTGTTCCTGTGCACTCCTGGTTTTTAACCATTTTTTCCTTCTGGATCATCATCATCATCATCATCATTATTATTTGCATATATTCCTATCGATTACTATATTGTTTCCAAAAGTTAAAAAGTATATGATAAAAGTTGACAAAACCTGGCGACAATAAGCATCTTACAGATAATACGGCCACACACAAGATTGGTGATCTTGACCTTGTTCCCAAAGTCGCAGGATCACACTTAAAGAAATCCGTATCCATATGGAAGAACTTTGACGAAAGATTTTGGACCAAAATGGAATGTGTGACTTGGTCAGATCATGTGTCTCTATAGTAAGATCTAATTACTGTAGCTTGCAGGTTCCCTGATGTGACCTCGTTCTCATACATGTATATTCAGGAAAAACACTTCGGGATTGTGAACTGTTGGGTAGATGTGTGATTTGGTTCTGACAAACCAGAAAGCTGCTTTAACCTGCAATGGTAGACTGCACTGTATCTTCTGTCGGTGCGCATGTTTGATTTTAAGGGTTATCTCAAATGGCTGATACTAAATACTGTATATAACTGCAGGTCACCACACATCCAAAAGAAATGTTGGAAGGGGGAGGATTGCTGCCTCTAGGTGGCCTGGAAGAAACCAGTAAGTCGCCTACTGCCTCAGCAATTCCTGCAAACTTTCATCAGGAGACCAATTAAGGTCAGCCATTCCATCTGTTCTTAATAGGTGGCAGCACCTATCCTGCAAACTTTCATCAGGAGACCAATTAAGGTCAGCCATTCCATCTGTTCTTAATAGGTGGCAGCACCTATCAAGTGATCATCATGGAACATCTTGCAACTCTTTGATGTGCCCTGAAGTTTCAAGTTTTTTTTAACTTATAATGACATAGATAAAAGCTTTGTTAATATATTATTTTCTAATTTGATTATTTTTTTGAAGACTAAATCTTGGAAGAGGCTACTTCTATTGCATTTTTGATTAAAAGATCATTTTCCAACACAACATCTACATTTCCAATTCATTGACATGTGCCATATGGCACTGATGTGTGACGGATAGTTGAGTAATCATACTTCTATTTGAGAAATTTATTTGAATTTCAGGTGGCTACAAAGGCTATGGACTGAGTATGATGGTAGAGATCTTCTGTGGCATTCTGGGAGGGGCCAAGTATGGGCCTAATATACGGATGTGGACATCAAAGGATGCAGTTGCTGATCTGGTCAGAGAATCTTTTGTAGTTCAGTTTTTAAAAAAAACTAAGTTGACAACTCTCAATCTACAGGTGTTGTATTTGGCAATGTTGTATATTTGCACAAGCATCTTTAGTGCATCATGTGTACATTTTAAAATTTTGTAAAAGAAGTATATTGTGATCCTGAATTTATGTTTTTGTGCTGGCTGACAGCACGCCATGGTCATGCTATTTCAAAAGTTATCAGATAGATGTGTACCTCATCCTGTATCAAGACTGGAGAAACATGTTTTCCTATTCTCTTCTTTTTTTTCCAGGGCCAGTGTTTTGTAGCCATCAACCCTGATGCCTTTGCTCCAGGCTTTCCTGATAGAATGCAGGACTTAATGGACACATGTAGAACTGCAGAACCAGTAAGTACCACAGAGTAAATGTTATTCCTAGGGATAGCATAATCCATATTGCAATGAAATAGAGACTGTCATGATAGTGGGTCTCTAAGCAGACCTCAATACCCATTGCTAAAATGCAGCTCAGTTGACTGACTTAATTTTCAGCTCCACATTTGTTATTGCATGCTTCAAATTGAACTCATCAGACTTCTATCTACTGTAGGTCCACTATAAAATCTTTCAGTACCAAATTTTGGACTGAGTTAAATACTTTTCTTGGGGCTCATTGCACCCAGTGTGTGCTGAGAAAAACTGTTGACCTGGGATATTCTCTCTGGAATTATAGGCATGATGGTACTTGAATGAAACATCTTTTCAAAAGGAATACGAATCTGGGATCCTGATGATAATTCAGACTAGTCTGACTTAACTGTATTTGTGTCTTTTTGTCCAGTACCACTTCCTTGTAGTCGTTACTCTATCTGCAGTCCGAACTCTTTACTCCCCATAAGCTAACCTGTCCCTGTCTAACCTATATACATATGGAAGTACTATTGTTCATATTGCACACGTTCCTCTGTAAAATTTTGACATAGGCTGTATTAGCCCAAATAAATTAAAGGGTCTTCAGGGGGTAACTACTCAGAACATGTTTCAGAGCCTATTACCCATACATGTCTCTCTGAGTAGCGGCTCCTTGTCTAAGCTAAATATTCAGCAAAGACAAACCACATAAATATGAATAAATATGAACGTGGCAAATGATGAATTAGCTTAATACGTGAAGTTTTGCTTATAAATGCAGAGCTTCATGATGAAAGAAGAATACCTGTCAAACAAACCATAATTATTAAATTTGTATAGTACAGGTTCAGATAAGAAGAGTTTGAGTTGCCCCTGAACCAATATGTACCCTTTCTAGCTGGATAGCTTAATTATCCTGGTTAAACCACCCGCCAGTGTATAACTGAAGCGGAAACAAAGTGGGACATTATATTCAGTCCCAGTGATTGTAAAATAAACAATTGTAGCTAGACCACCTATACAAACTAAGGGGAATCCTAACAAGGACTGCAACAATGGACATCCTGTACCATAAATGTAAAACAAACTCCATGATGACACCCACTCCTCACTTGAAAGTCTCCAAACAATTAAGCTCTATTTCACTGCCAACCCTGAGTCAATGTCTCAACTTAATGTGTCAGGTTTGTGACATTTGAGAAAATACTGTCAATTTTGAGTGATTTTTTTAATATTGAGTAAATGTGCATTTAGGCATGTCAGAAAAGAAAGAAAGTCATTAGCATTTATGTCAAAAACATGTTATCAAAACAGTTTTTCTTAACACCATTTTAAGTACAATTAGGTATCCATGTAACTGTCGTAGGCCACTGCTTGCTACCGATAGCCCCCCCACCCCACCCCACCGGGGGGGGGGGGGGGGGGGTAACCTGACAGAAAGCATGTAAGCCTAAAATGTCTGAAAGTGAACATTAAAACAGAATGATGCCAAAAGATAAAGTGAAGTAGCAAAACAGTTAAGTCTAAAAACTGTAAAATTATTGTAGCCAAACTTTCTCAAAATCTTTGGATATTAAAAACAAGTTTTATAGGGCAAGTAAAAAAACAACGAAAGTCAACTGTATTTAAGTCAAGAGAATGCAATGAAAATATAATATTTCTTAACCAGATATCATTTACAAGTAGATCGACTTCAGTCATGATTGACACTGAAAGAGTTAACATTTATTTCTTATGCAAAAGAGTTACTTACAGTGTATGCAGATATACAGTCACCTTGGTGAGGGTGTACCTTGGGGCAAGTCTCTGACAAACAGTTTTAATAGTTTGATTTCTTTTTGAATAATTTTTTGTTTCTTTGTAAATTTTAGTAAATTTTAGCAAATGATTTTAAAATGTGTAAATTTATGCTAGAACTGCCAGTGAATTGTGGTTTACTTGCAGGCAGAAGGAAAAGAGGAGGTGCTTGTTGCTGGAGACCCAGAAAGAATACATATGGCCAAGTGCAATGCTGAAGGTGGCATCCGTTACCACCCAAATGTCATCAAACACATGGTAAAGTACTGTATTTAAATGCTAATACCAGGTGTCACTGTAAGCTCAACCCATTCAGCGAATCCAGCCTTTAAAAAATGTATTTACAGAAATTTCAAACTTTAAGTGGAAACTTGTAAAGATTTATTATTTTTGTTATATAAGCTGCAAGATATTTGTTACATTCTATAACCATTCATGTACTTCTGTTAAATGTATGTATAGAAAAAATAGTGTCCTATAAATGATGTAAACTTTATACAAAGTTTACTCTCGTTCATAATGATAAAGTTAATTTGAAAAATTACATTTTTGACGTTCCGATGTTTTGATGTACTTCCTTTCTTCCTTTTCGCATATGATTGCAACTTGACTTAATTTTAACACACACTTAAAATGAGTTAATAAAAACATGTAATATTCTCTACTTGTAGGACACCGTGGCAGCTAGACTGAAAGTAGCGCCACTAAAAGCCAAAAAATAAATAGTGAGGAACACAGAGACAGAGTAGGCTTTGTCCATGTCAAGGCCCCCCATTGTCACGGAAAACTTGACAGATGGGGAAATAAACGTGTACAGGATATGTGTGTGTGTGTGTGTCTGTCATTCTGAAAGTCAATATTTGATCGTCTGTAATTGTAGTATTTCAAATTGTGAGGAGTTTGCTGGCATGTAGTTTATATTCGTCTACATCAGTATTCTAGGTAAAAAGTGTCTGATGTTACAAATGATATGAAATATAACGTGGATGTTTACTGCAGTCCCTGTTTGTTATAAACAGATGACTGTTTCTGTTGCCTGTTGTTTGGAAATTTATGGTAGAAAATCTACACAATGCTTACTAAGATTGTAGCCCTGATTAGCAATTTTTCTGGGCATATTAAAGGTAGTTCACACACAGAATGTTAACTGGAAATATTTGTATGCTCAAAATACAATCGAAATATATAATTGCATTTGCAGTGTATAGCTGAAGCATGGCTGTGATACAGGGTGCTTTCTTGGTTGAGTATATGTGTACAACGCTGCAAATACTAATGTTTAAACTAACAATGCATGCAAGCCTGTCAAATGTAGACCTTTAAAGGAGACCAGTATGTTTTGATACGTCTATATGTACATTTCAAACATCTTGCCTAACATGGTAAATGTATGTATATGGCTATGCACCTCTAAAAATCATTGAAGACATGTTTGTAGAAGACTAATACTCTAGACTTACTGATATATTTTGTGATTTTTTCTGCTGATATTAGTCCCAATGAAATATATCATAAGAATTTAAATGATTTGATCTGAGTTTTAATATACTGTGCATATCAGTTATTGTTCACTGTTTGCCAGGCAAACATTAAAAATAATTTCTCAATTGGGAAATATATAACAAAGCGATAACATTTGTGGCAGGTTCCAAGCCTCCATGCATTAACCTACATCATGTATATATATATATATATATATATATATATATATATATATATATATATATATATATATATATATATATATATATATATCTTGAAACAACAAGACAATCAGAAGATACTTCGCGTGCAAGTAATGTGTACAAGCGAGGACACTTTTGCTCTTCTTTTACCATTCTACTGATGACAATATCATTGGCATTCATTTTGTGAAATAATCGCTTCGGAAAAAAGTTATACTTGGGTAGGCCATGCACCTAACGCATCTGAGACAAAGTTGCCTCGAAATACACATGCCTGGTGCTATAATTGAGATCTTAATCAGATCATCAATGGCGAATGCTTGGGTTATCTTGATTTACTCCAGGGCTAGTTCAGTACTTTGTGAAATGTACTCAAGGCATTTAAGGAACAACGGTGCTCTCCTTTCAAATACGTTCAAGACCTAAGCATTTAGAGAAGATCTGGTTCAACTTCGAGAAATAAAATGGCGATACTTCAGCCTTACGGTTTTTTCTTTGCCTCTTTTATTCTTGGTTAGTTTGAAGCTTACGTTTTAATCACATGTTTAGCAGCATAAACTTAATATGATTTTCATACAACTATAGTTTTGTTGAGTCTCTAGCAAAAGCGGCATGTTTGTATCAGGGGCAATGGTGAAAGACATTTATACTGATTTTTTGGGTGGCCTCCCCCAGAAAATTTTGTTTTTTTAAGGTTCAAATTGGTGCAATCTGGCAGCATCTGTGATCTTCTAGCATGTTATTTTGTGATTTTTGGATCGGGAAAGTCATCGGAAGTCAACTTTTTTTTAAAATCTTTTAATTCGCTTGATTTTTAGTACTTTTTTTACATCGATATTTTCTGTTGAACGGGAGACGAACGTGAGATTTGAAGTGGCCGTAAGGCAAGTCCTTTAACCGTAAGACTCACGTTCAAAACTTGAGAGTTGACACCTATGTTAAATGCTCTTCATCTGTGAAGGGGTGAATGAAAAGTGGTTACACAAAAAACATGAAGTCATAATGGAAAGGTTTTTGAAGAGCAATGGTGTCATAAAGTTAATATTTTGAGTGCTGTTCAAGTGGAAATCGAGATGCAAACACACATCTGTCACTTTTTTTCTCCCCACGAAAAATATTGGCAGTTCATCACATAACTAAAAGTTTACGTGAAATTGTAAATCAAGATGACAAAACCAGACATCTTACGATAGTTCCATCTGTTACAAAATTTGTCTTTACCGTCAATCATCAGACTATTTTCTCGCATGTACACATAACAAGAAAACATATATCTGTTATAGCCTATAGATCTATTTATAATTCAAGCATGCACACATCTTACGATAGTTCCATCTGTTACAAAATTTGTCTTTACTGTCAATCATCAGACTATTTTCTCGCATGTACACATAACAAGAAAACATATATCTGTTACAGCCTATAGATCTATTTATAATTCAAGCATACACGCTTCACCTCAATATGACGTTGGAGACAACAAACTCTAGTTTGGTTGTGAATCTGATATTTCTACATCCAAGAGATAATTACCAGCCTACTAGATGCATATTAAATGTATTACGTCTTACGTGTTACCCAATTCAAGATCCACATCCACTTCAAAGATTGTCCAGCCTGTTTGGCAACAGTACTTTTTTCACATGCCCAGGAATAGTTTGAAGAGCTTGGTCACCTGCAGTACCTCGTCTTCCATCCTATATAGTACTGTCGATGTAGAACGTGGCCAATTAATTTAGCAAGCATGTCCAGTTCGTGACCATTTAAATTTAACACCTGGCAAAGAGATCCCACGTGCTTGCTTTATGTTCCCAGTTTGGGTGAAGGCTGGAAAGCTGGTCGTTTTGCTCCGCCTTCTTCTTCATGCCACCTGAGTGTGTCTGAGCCACGGGTGTGCTTCAACAGCACATAGTTTGGCCTTGCAAAGACATACGATATGATAAGTTTATTGACCTGAACCTAATACAAGGTATCGTCAAAATACATAATACATATTTGAGAGACATACAAACCCCCCCCCCCCAAAAAAAAAACACACACACACACAGACAAAAAAAACCTACATGACAAATGATGGTACCAGTACTTGTATAGCAAATATACATTGTCCTCTCCAACACCTGCATCCTGTCTTCGCAATGATGAGGGCTGCCCACTGAGGGGGGTAAAGGATATTTCCGTACAGCGTATTGGGGCGATTTATTTTCCGTACAGCGTACAGAGGCAATTTTTATTTACCGTACATCGTACTCAGATGCATTCCCGTACATCGTATAAGGGTAAAATTATTAATCGTACAACGTCCAGACAACTGTTATTCGTCGTACCCATACCGAAAATGTCTTGGTAATAAAACACCAATTAAACCTGTTTAATTGAATTTATGGGGCTGTTAGGACTGCGTAGTGGTTTTGTTACATCATTGTTGTAACAAAACTTCCTCAAAGGAACCCAAACTCATGGTTTTAATGCGATCC
Organism: Hermodice carunculata; assembly: GCA_964020975.1. Classification (NCBI taxonomy): domain Eukaryota; kingdom Metazoa; phylum Annelida; class Polychaeta; order Eunicida; family Amphinomidae; genus Hermodice; species Hermodice carunculata. The sequence goes on along the minus strand of OZ026630.1, from coordinate 50,142,665 downwards.
TTAGTATTAACATGCATGAAGTACAATATACTGTGCCATGCAGAGCACGTTTCCGGCAGGCTCAACATCATTGCTGATTTTTTATCGGGCTCCTCTGATTTGCAGAGACTGCACGACCTGGCACCAGGCCTAGACATGCTGGGGACGGAAATTCCAGCTGCTCTTTTACCCATCAACTGGAGTCTGACCTAAGTGATATCCTGTCAAAAGCCTTAGCCAAATCAACACAGCGCACCTATGCATATGCAATGAAACTTATGAACCAGTTCACTGCAATTACAGCAATTTCATTTCCATTTGATTGTACCCAAATGGCTTTGTTTTTGACCTACCTCAGTAATAAATCATACAAAGCGAGCACGATACTCACTTATGCATCAGGTGTTTCATTTTTTCACAAGATTTCAGGTCATGTTGACCCTGTTCCCTCTTACTTAGTTCAAAAAACATTAGAAGGTTTGAAAAAGGCATAGCCAAGTGCTGACCTTAGATTGCCTATCACATTGAATTTATTATGTGGGTTGACAACAAAAGCACTGCCACAGGTGTGCCAGAATGACTTTGATTTCTCCCTGTACAAAGCAATGTTTACGGTAGCATTTTTTGGTTTGTTGCGTGTAGGTGAAATCACGGTGGCGTCTAAAGACCAATCCCATACATTAACATTGGACAGTGTCAAATTTAATAGAACACACAAAGAGTATGTTCTTACTCTCAGCTCTTTTAAATTTTCCAAAGGAAAGTCAGCAGGAATCAGGCTGACATGCCGGGAAAATGACCAAATATGTCCTGTGTGCAGCCTGAGAGCATTTCTCATGACAAGAGGGATACATGATGGTCCCCTGTTTTGCAAACGTGATGGTCACCCAGTGTATAGAAAGGATTTTGCAGATATAATGCGCACATCATTCACTATTATGGGAATGGACAGTTCCGGCTATCAGGCACATAGTTTCAGAATAGGTGGCGCCACTTATGTGGCACAGTTGGGAATGTCTGATGCAGAAATTAGGCAGCTGGGTAGATGGAGATCCAACGCATTCAAAAGATATATTCGGTATTAGTATTTGGCCTGCGGGTGGGGCAACCAGGACTTGTCCTGGCTGGTGGCGCGATACCCCACCTTCATGGGCTATGTAATGAATGAATGTTACAATCAATGACTGATGAGTTTTATTTGTGGCTGAATTGTAAAGCCTTATTTTATTATTGAGTGACCATAAATTATGTCTTGAATAAAAGGACTCCATCTCCCACAGAAATATTTGTATTTTATTTATTAGCCCCTGAACGAGCTTGGCCAAAGACCTCATAAAACACCAATTAAACCTGTTTAATTGAATTTATGGGGCTGTTAGGACTGCGTAGTGGTTTTGTAACATCATTGTTTGCATGTAGAGATAACCAATGGGCCACAGTGGAAAATCTCCCGCGAAATTTAACACGTGATTGGCTAAGCCAATTAGAAGCATGCAATTCTTCTGACCTCTGACCGGCACACGCTCCAGTCATTCATTCAGCTAGCAGAGCCAGCAGAAGAAAGTCGACTGTTATTTTTATGCAAGCTAGTGTGGTTCAGTTGAGAATTGTTACAGAAGTTATTTTTCAAAAAGCTAAAAAGCAGGTAAGTGCTCACAAATTTTCCCGCCTCCTCCCTCAACCAACCGCATCTCCTATTGGTTATCTCCATATGAATTGTCAGTTTAGACTGCATGTCAGTGAAACCGAATGGTAGCATCTGATAAGTCCAGCAACTGGTATATATTGCAAAGCGTAGTTAACCAACCTGGACGGAAGTCCTGTTACCTAGTTGTTTTTGTATTCAGCTTGTGCATTGTAAGTAGAAAAATATACTTCTTTTTCTAGTCAAATATGAACCTGATCCAATTGTTCGGTTCGAGTATTAGGATTGCTAATGAGGAAAATGAAATGGTAGTGCACTTTTTCCCAGTCAACACCACATGTGATATTACAAAATATTTATTTATTCATAGCACCTTGCAATTTTTCCTTGGCATGGCTGTACATGTAAGTCAAGGTTTTTTGTGTAAGGGTACAGTTGATCATGGCTGGGTTTTTTCAGTGCAACATGAAGTTTGCAGTGCACTTTTCTCCAGTCAACACTGGAAGTTATATTCACAAGCATTGACTATTTTTATATCACCTTGCAATTTTCCTTGGCATGGACTGAACATACAAGTCAAGGTTTTTGTGCGAGGGTTAAAGTTGATCAAGACTGGGTTTTACAGTGCAGTATGAAGTTTGTAGAGCACTTTGCCCTGTCAACATTGGATGTGATATTCTCAAGCATTTGACTATCTATTTATATAACCTTACAATTTTCCTTGGCATGAACTGAGCACATAAGTCAAGGTTTTTGTGTAAGAATTAGGCCAATGAGGACTGGGTTGCCCAGTACACTGAAGACTGGACAGTGAAGGCAAAAGAATAGAAAACATTAATTGATGTTACCTTACATTTTTCCTGGGCTGGCATATGAGCCTAGGTTTTTTGGTATGGTAAGTTTCATCATGCCTGGGTTGTCGAAATGACATAAAATTTTGATGATAATTCCTGGCATATTTCATAGACGACTATTGACTCCATATAAGTCTAGGTTGTTAGTGTTGAGGCCCAGGTTTATAACACGAAGTGCGATGCAGGGTCAATTTCTCTTAGCAATTTTTCCTAGGCACAACATCATTGTATAGTACATGTTATAAAAGGTCTAGGTTTTTTGTGCTTAATTTACAGGTAAGGTGAAAGTAATCCAAATTCCTGTTATTTTCCTAGGTATATATTGGTTTTTGTGCAGGAATGTTGGCTTATGATGTAGTCGAGTGGATATATGCAACATGAAGACACATGTAATTTTAGTACAACAGTACAATCTCGATGTGAAACTTATAAGGTGCAATACGAAGGGGGGCGCGATACCCCACCTTCATGGGCTATGTAATGAATAAATGTTACAATCAATGACTGATGAGTTTTATTTGTGGCTGAATTGTAAAGCCTTATTTTATTATTGAGTGACCATAAATTATGTCTTGAATAAAAGGACTCCATCTCCCACAGAAATATTTGTATTTTATTTATTAGCCCCTGAACGAGCTTGGCCAAAGACCTCATAAAAATCAATCAAGAAAATCAGAAGCGGTAGTAGCCCCAAGGGACCTCCCCACGCTCTAACCGCAAGCTAACAGAACACGGGGAGGTCCCTTGGGGCTAGAGCGGCAGCCTCCCCAGGGAGCACTCACAGTGGATGAAAGTTCACTTGTCATTATATAGCTGACCACCCTTCGTGACGCTGTTTCGCATCCCTCACACACAGTTACTTCAAACCAATGAGCACGAAGCTTGAAGCGATCATAACACACATCGGTTAAGGAGTGCAGCTTTCCAGTGTGTGGACACAAGGAGTTATGAAAGTTTTCCGGCCAGTTTTTTTCAATTGATCACATGCAGAAAGACAGCCCTTGCAACTCTACTCTGCATAATCATTGCTTGTAACAGTCCTGCCAGTGAACCGTTTAGACCCATTTAGGAAATATTTTTCAGCACCCGAAGAAAACAAGGAACATGTATTGTAAACTACACGTAACAATTAATGTGCCATTTTTGCCGTGAATATTAGCGCAGGACTGGAATGTCAAAAATAAAAAATCACTCAAATGACTAAGAATTAAGATAATTATCTTAAGCTCCCCCAGCCTCTGTGGTGTACAGTGATACTAAAACACAGTGTGCATCTCTATTAACAACAGGGCAACATTTTTCCCTGGTATCAACTGCCAATGAATGAGGACTAAAGCCTGCAAAATGTAAACATTGTCTTGTGTGAATAGCCTGTGCTGCATATCATAAGTCGCAGGCTACTTATTTCACTGCTTATTTTGACGTATCTTCATGTGTGTTGTTCATATGTGTGTATATATGCATATATATATATACATATATATATATATATATATATATATATATATATATATATATATATATATGTGTGTGTGTGTGTGTACATATATATATATACACATATATATATGTATATATATATATGTGTGTATATATATATATATATATATATATATATATATATATATATATATATATATATATATATATATAATTTTCAATTTATGGTACTTTGATTCTGTTTATGCTGTTTATGCTTCTTACAGTGAACCTGCTTTGGCATTGTGAAATATGATCAGGTTAGAGTGTTACAGATTAAATATTCCCAAATGATTTTGAAATAGCATGTAATACTATTATGTACCTCTCTCCATTTGTGAATATTTGATCTGTTTGAATTGAATTTACAAGTGATAGTGATATTTTTGGCCATGGTATACAGTGATTAGCTTAGATCAAAAACAAATTAAACATTCTGAAATGAATTTAGAACAATTCAGTTAGATTGTGCCATTGAAATAGCAAGTCATACACAGATCAAATAATCCCGTCTGAATTATCTGATCTGTTTGATTTGAATGTGTGATAGTGGTGTATATTTGGTCATGATAAAAGTGATTAGGTTAGACCACTGACTGATTAAATATTCCTAAATGACTGAAGAACCATGCAGTTAAGATATCATTTAATTAGCAAGTCATAGCGGTCATGTTACCCTTTTCATTTGTGAATATTCGATTTATTTGAATTGAACCTTTGATACTGAAATTTTGGTCATTTTAAACACGATTTGGATTAGAATCTGACATATCAAGTCCAAATTCAGTCAAACATGCCAGATGCATGTTTGTGCTAGAAAGCATAGGTACTTGCTTAAACAGCAAAACATTAAACGTATAAATATTGCTGAAGCTGATATTCAAAGATCTACTAAGTGTTTCTATAAAGATAATCGCAAAAAAGATACATTCTTCTGGACCTTCTATTGGCTGCTTTATTAATGGTAAACAATTTATATGATAATTTAATTTGAATGGAGTTTTTCCCTGTTTCTTATGTAAAGAAGTGGCAAAAATGCTACAAGGAAAGAAACTTTTGCTACAGATATTTTCAGCTGGACAGCACTGAATTATTTCGTGCTGACTGTGGTCACCTTGGGTTTAAGACCCAGTGGTACACCAGCAACCCGGCCTCTCTTCAGCAATATATTCAGCAGATAAATAAAGCAGTTCAAGCAAGATTTTAATCATCAAATAACTATAGAAATATAGCAGCTTGCCGCTCAAATTGAGTAATTGCACTTAACATAGCATAAATTTTGAAAATATACCAATTATACTTAGAAGTTTACGAAAGTGGCATGAGAACAGCAGCCCTCAATCGCCACGTGTACGACAGATCTCAAATGCAACCTGAATGCATGAATTGTGCGGGCCTTCGCATTCACCACGCCTCTGGCCGCCAATGACCCATGACGCTATGGAAAATGAACGAAACCCTGTCGTCACTTGCCCGGTTTCGATCAATGAATTTGAGTGACTCTTTTTCGTGCATATACTTTACATACGTACAAGAAATTCGCAACTTTTTAACTTTAAATTAGTGGCATTTTCTTTTTATTATTTTTTTCTTGATTGTGGACTGAATAGCTTCTCCTTGACGCTCTTTGACGCGTTGCGTCCAAAGCGTCTTGAGGAAAGCTGTTAAACCGGACCATTGTTTTTTTCTGAAAATATATGCATGTCGGTATTTAAAATTGAATGAACGGTCTTTCCACAAGGAATTTGAGTCTAGTAATTTTTTTTTTATCATTTAGAGTAGTTACCGTGGGCTTCAGTAGTTCGAGTTAAGTCGCAGTTGGCACGTGTAGGACAGATCTCAAATGCAACCTGAATGCACGAATTATGTTTGCCTTCGCATTCACCACGCCTCTGGCCGTCAGTGAACGAGTTAACTATACAATTTGAGGTCATAAAACGTTTCGCTGGGACCCTTTCTCTCTCCAGCTTCAAAGCAAAATACTGGTCACAGAAATGGCAAAAATACAGGTTTTGTGTTATAGTGTAACACGCAGTCATATAAAACCTAGCGCAAATGGAAGAAAGCGTAATGTGTTATAAAATTACAAAAGTATGTAAAAAAGAAAGAAAGAAAGAAAGAAAGAAAGAAAGAAAGAAAGAAAGAAAGAAAGAAAGAAAGAAAGAAAGAAAGAAAGAAAGAAAGAAAGAAAGAAAGAAAGAAAGAAAGAAAGGAGAAATCTACATGTTGCCTTTCACAAATGGAATGCTTATATAGCGGTGAATATGAAATTTAATTTAAATTTAAAATTTAAATTTAACGCAATAACCTCTTTATTGGGAAAAAATATGACGAACCGGTCGAGAGCCAGACCAATGTTTGCGCCGCAGGCATTGTGTCATTAAAATTTGAAAAAAAAAAAACCCAAAAAAACGAGTTTATTCCGTGAAAGCGTGGATGGAATCAATTATCGCGTCCTCCATTTGCAGATGCACCGAAGGGCCCTTAATAAATGATTTATAGCAGATTGACTTATGCATTTGTATTATATAAATGAATAACGACATGGTTAATTGTATGTGGTTGTGTATTTAATGCCCATTCTGTTCTTTTTCAGACTGTTCTTGTTCAATTCTATCAATATAATTCTTTAGAGTGCAACTCCATTGTGGTTTAAAAGGCATTGCTAGTCTGATGTCTTACCAACATTTTATGTTAAATGTGACTGTAATGTAAACATTATATTCAGTGAAAATTGAATGCATCCAAAATTTATATTCAAAACTTTATTTTGGTATTAATAAGTCCGTGAGTTGTAAGTGTAACTAGAACAGACTGATTTTCCAACAGAAAATCAAATGTCTCCCGGTGGAACACTTACGTCTCTGAATAAACTACAGGTGATAACAACTTACAAATGACCAAGTTTGCTTGAACATTACAATCCTATTTTAGATCTCACCTAGATACATTACTCTAGCAATTTTCTTCAAGTTCTTCAAGACTTATTGCAGAGAAATCAATTTCACATCAATGACCCTGTGACCTTCAAAATTAGGTCAACGTCACCCAAATACAATCCCAACCTTGGTCTTACCTTGATACATAATCCTACCAAGTTTCATCAAATTCCATCCTGTTCTTCATGACTTATCAAATGGAAACCAATTTCACATAAGTGACCCTGTGACCTTGAGAATTCGCTCAAGGTCATCCAAATACAATCCCAACCTAGGTCTTGCCTTGATACATAATCCTACCAAGTTTCATCAAAATCCATCAAGTTCTTCATGACTTATCGAACGGAAACCAATTTCACATAAGTGACCCTGTGACCTTGAGAATTCGCTCAAGGTCATCCAAATACAATCCCAACCTAGGTCTTGCCAAGATACATAATTCTACCAAGTTTCATCAAATTCCATCAAGTTCTTCATGACTTATCGAACAGAAACCAATTTCACATAAGTGACCCTGTGACCTTGAAAATTAGGTCCAGGTCACACAAATACAATCCCAACTTATGTCTTGCCTAGATACATAATCCTACCAAGTTTCATCAAATTCTGTCAAGTCCTTCAAGACTTATCGCACGGAAACCTATCCCAACCTAGGTCTTGCCAAGATACATAATTCTACCAAGTTTCATCAAATTCCATCAAGTTCTTCATGACTTATCAAACAGAAACCAATTTCACATAAGTGACCCTGTGACCTTGAAAATTAGGTCCAGGTCACCCAAATACAATCCCAACTTAGGTCTTGCCTAGATACATAATCCTACCAAGTTTCATCAAATTCTGTCACGTCCTTCAAGACTTATCGCACGGAAACCAATTTCACATAAGTGACCCTGTGACCTTGAGAATTCGCTCAAGGTCATCCAAATACAATCCAAACCTAGGTCTTGCCAAGATACATAATCCTACCAAGTTTCATCAAATTCCATCAAGTTCTTCATGACTTATCGCACGGAAACCAATTTCACATAAGTGACCCTGTGACCTTGAAAATTACGTCAAGGTCATCCAAATACAATCCCAACCTAGGTCTTGCCAAGATACATAATCCTACCAAGTTTTATCAAATTCTGTCAAGTCCTTCAAGACTTATCGCATGGAAACCAAGTGTTGAAGAACCTGAACAACAACAACAACAACAAGAAGAGGAAGAAACGGGCACTAAAACAATATGTCCCCCGGCTTCCACCGGGAGACATAATTTATTAGGGTACAGTGTTACACTTCTAGTTGCAGAGGTCACTGCTAGGCTGGTGGTTCTCTCTGGTTTTTTATCGCATGTTGTACCTTAATAAATGATTTACAGCAGATAGACTTATGGAACTCTCATGTACATGTATAAAATGTATACACATTATAGGTTGTCATTTAAATTGAGTTCTATTTCAGGCTGTGCTTGTTTAAATGCTCACACAAGTGTCATAAACTAATATAATTACATTTGTTCCTTTTTTCTCTGATTACTGTTATGTGTGTTCATTTGAAACATCAAACATTTGTATGTATACAGTTCAATATACACGAAAGTCGAGTTGCAGATCGTTAGTATATTGAGTGTATTTTGTATATAATAATAGAAACCTATGTATGACAGAGATGATTGAAATAGCACCTTTGATATTCAGTATTATTATTGCCAGTAGTATTTGTAAATTCAGTACTGAGTAATACATGTATAAATTGATATGTGAATTTCATATTGAATTTAATATACATGTCCATGCAGGTAGATTGCCAGAACATTAGTACTGAGTTGCACATAAAAACAGCAGGAACTTATTTGTACATAGCTAATTACATGTAACAGGAGAGGTCACAATAATCTGAACGAACAATCCCGTATACAGAATTCTTCAGGGCTAGAGATGTGTGTTAAAGTAATCTCGAATTTAAAGACTACTTTAAAAGCTGCAAGAATAAATTAACGTTATTTATTTCAGCTATGTACATAATTGTATCACACAAATTTTGCTATTTCTGTAACGAGCGATTTTAAAGTTATTAAGCTGTAAATTACAATGAAAAGTAAGGGGAATACACAACTATAGCCTTGAATGACAAATGCCTTCTGCTGGAGAGCAGCAAAAGCTTCTCTCCTGGCTCTCCCCTGTAGAAGCATGTGTAATATATGTTATTCTATATTCAGGATGTACACACAGTAGTAGCAACAAGTCTACTACTGTTGTAATTTCTGTAAATGAATATATCTTGTTAAAACTGAAGTAAGGAGGGTGATACCTTCAGTTGCATTTTGATAATCTAACCTATAATATCTAAAGTGTTTTTTATTATCACTGTTACATGTATGTGTATGCAAGTCACCAGCTGTGTTGGGTACCATGATTGTAAAGTATTTAAATCAGAGTACCCACAAACTTTGCTAAAAAAAAAAACCCCTGTATTTTCCTTGTACTTCCAGAATTTTCCATTTTTGATTTCCGTGTGGTTTCATTTGTGTATAACCGTCAATTACTTACAAAGATGAGACTAAAATATCTTGTCTGTTTTTAAAATGGAAAAATATGCAAATGCACTAAAAATTCCTGTAGCTATCTTCATTTTGCATTATATTTCTAACATAGAAGTTCATGTTTTCCCCATAATCTGCTGAATCAAAACGAAGTTCACTGTAAATCAATTTGTATTTTCCATGCTGGGGATTTTTTTTTTTTTTTTTTTTGGCATTTGCTCTGTTACCCTGGTTTCTCGTCACACTGTGGGTACCCATATTTGTATATTGGGGTAAATATAGATAGCATGTTGTATTTTGACTGTAAATATACATAGCAGTGAGTGGAACAAAGGATTATTAGCATCCTCTGTAATTCCATTACTTGAATGTCTGAATCAAATATATATATATACATATATATATATATACTTGAATGTCTGAATCAAATATATATATATACATATATATATATATCATCAGGGATACCATTGATTATCTTGGTCACATATATATATATATGCTATATTTAAAGGGATAGTTCAACATTTCAATTAGTACTTTTAGTGAAGGGGGGGGGGGGTAAATGGACCTGCACATCTCTACAGATAATGGAGAATGATGGTCATTTATAAACCCAAATTTTCTGGTATTTTGGTGTTATTTTTTGGAAGCTCATCATTTTTATGTACTAAGTTAGGGGGAGGGAAGGGGTTATGAAATTTAGTACCCTGAGTAATAATTAAAAAATGATGATGATGTTGAACCATCCCTTAGTAGTTTTGAAGATATACTCTTATGTACATACAAGTGTTTATAAATTTAATTCCATTTAATTCAATACACATAAAAGTAGAGTGCCAAAATTTTGGTATGGAGAAGAACATGCATAACACTACATAAGTCGATTATAAGTGACAGTAGCACATGTAATATTAATTTGAATTGACAAGAGTGTCAACAACTGCTGTAACTTCTTTCAAGATTCAAAATTCAAGATAAACTTTATTACCGACCAGCATTCCACAGAAATAACAAATATATGTACATATATTACATAAAAGTAAATTGTGACAAAGCAAGGAACAAGAAAAAAATATTAATCAAAAATAAAAATAAAAATAAAACACTTATCACAGTTAAAAGCACATAAAATCAGGATAAGGAAATTAAGTGATAAAAAAGTCAGTTCTGTCGTTGAACATGTAAGTTTGGGATCAATTTGGTAAACTGATGACACATTAAATTATGTTTAAGTATTCTATATTTAATCTTCCTATGTTGGAAACTTTCGCTTTATGTGTGTCAGTATAATATTTAGAACTAATTTTGTGTAATTATGTACTTAATTGAAAAACAACAGTTGCATGCTAGAAATAATGAACATTGAGTTAATTAGGCATATTGAATAATACCTAGCATTATAACATAGGTGACTTAATACAGATAATGCACAGTGTGCCATAATTAAACCATCATTTTATATGCACTCTAAATGTATTTATGCACCTTGTTATTTTTGAATTGAGGGTTTGTGATTTGACTTCACACATTTTCTTGTTCTATATATATATATATATATATATATATATATATATATATATATATATATATATATACACACACACATATATATATACATGTGTGCAGAATACACTATACAAAACCACCTGTTATGTGTGGGCTCTCTCGGCTTGTCTTCCATAGCCGACAGTACACACTAACTACTGTAGATGTTACGATTTCAATTGGGACTTGGAACATGGAAGGTATTAATAAATGTTAGAATTGCAAATACTGTACAAACTCCTATTGAGAACAATATATTTTGGCTCTTGTACATGAACTACCCCTTCACAGTCCACGTTTAAGAGCGCATGGTCATGGTCATGGTTGTGAGTATGCAAATATGAATGCCAATGGATAAAAGAGTGACAGAAAAAATGTAACTGATAAACCAATGTTAATTGCCTAAATGTAAATATATGTACATACACGGGAGAAATGGAAGAAAAGAAAGAAAATGTTGATTCATCCATGATATTTAACCATCTGTGGCAATTGTATTTATCCTAAGTACATTGGTCAGAGATTGGCAAATGTCCTGGATAATAATAATATATGAGCTGGGTGATTGTTAGATTATGGAGATGTTCTGAAAAAAAAAGCTGTATGCCAGACCCAGTCCACATAACGCCACATGTGAGTGTTGTTATACTGTCAAACAGAACCGAAAAGAAACCTCCAAGAACGCATACCGTTGATTGCGCAATAGGACTGACAGTCCTCAGTCCTCAGTCCTGCACAAATATCGGGCCGCTGCCACCTAAAGACTCCTGATGTAAATAATACCCACAAGTCAACACCAGTGTCAATGAATATTTGGGCCCCCAAATGGATGGGCCCCCCCCCCCCCCCCCCGGCCCATCCGTTCGCCGAATAGATGGACCCAGGCCCAAATATTCAGGCCCCCAGGGGCCCAAACATTCTGGAACATTTTGGCCCCTTCCGAATGTTTGGGCCCCTTTCATATTTGATTTTTGTCACATTTAAAGACATTCGGTACACTGGTCAAAAGAATTTAGAAATCTCTGGTTTTTGGTGTGAACCAAGATATTGGCATTTGAAACAAAATGCAAGCAAAAAATTGGAATGTCACGGTGCTGCTTTTGTCGCTAGGTGGCGCTACATGTAAGGACTACAGAAATTTGATAGCAAACATTATATATGTGGGTAAAAGTAAGAAAAATGAATTTAGGATGCAAAAATATGCATAAAATAACTCAATATGAGTGTATGGAATGTATATCAAGCCTTTTAATAACATATATGTAGACAAAACATGCTGGAATGTGACTTTACATTCATCTCGTCTTGCAAAAATGTATAAGTGCTCACATTATTTTTTAAGTTTGAAATAGAAAAAATATTTGCAAATCCCTGAAAAATTGTAGGGGGTTTCCAAAATATGCACTGATTTCATTGATTAACAAAAAAAGATATCATACGGTGCTATTTTTTCTGCAATTGTACAAAGAATTCATGCATGTTGACTGAATTTGTTCTAAGTTCATAGGTACAAGGTATCCATTCATTGTCTAACTTCGATACCATAACAATATACATGTATATATGTTAAATAAACGGCCGTACCTCGTTAATTTTATATTCCAGTCATAATACATAATTTCACTGAGAAGAGGCAAACATTTTAAGAGTCTCTCCATAGTGCAATACAGCAATGTGGAAAAAGAGGTGAAAAATAAGAATATCAAAATTGTAGTTGCCTTAGTACATTGTCGAATGGTAACACAGGCAGCACATTATCAAATATGCCTGTGCCACCTTTTGACGCTAGGGTTACTGTGTTTCTTCCCCCTTCCCCCCTCCCCCCTACCCCCCACCAGTTGGGACAGCGTTTATCACATTCACAAGAAATGTAAAGTACACTGGCCAAGCCATATCGTTTTTCTGATTCTGTATTTTTTAGGGACAATGTTTTTTTTATTTTTGACATTCCTCGCATACAAGATTATCGGCTAGTACACTTAGTTCTACCATTCTACGACCTTCGTCCCAGTTATAACTGCAGTGTTTACATGTGCATGTGGCATTTGGGGGGGAGGGGGCGTGGCACTTTCGACGGTGGCTTGGTCAGCGTTCGCTGATTGTGTACCTGCGCTTTGGTCTACCACTGCCGTGTTTCGACGTATTCTGCCTTGTTTTAAAGCATTTAGTCCTTTGTTTTGGCATTTGTTAACAAACCGCCCATTCTTCACTCTGCGTAAAAAATCCATATTTCTCAAACGGAACTGTGCAAAATAGGAAAAGCGAACAGCAGCTAGTGCAGGTATCGACAAATACCAGCTCTAACTGTATTGAGGCATTGGGCCATAAATGGTTGCGCATATCGCGGTGTACCGAACGTCTTTAATGAGACATCTTAACTACACTTGTAACATTGATGATGTTAATAGTGCAAAATAGCAAAATTGGTCATGTTACAGTAGACTAAAGGTAAAAGGTGCTGGTCACAGTGTTTTGTCAGCTCAGCATGAGGATAGATTCAGCGCAAAATGTTAAAACGTCAGGGTTTCCGACAGAGGGTAAAACAGGTAAAATAGCATACCCTAAAAAAATACAAGGGTACTTTTGCTTACCCTACAATTTTGGTAAAAAAAAAGTACAATTTCAGCATAAATTATCCCAAAATACCCCATAAATCTTCATTATCAGACTTTTCACTTTGAAATATGAGTAACTGAGTACCCTAAAATTTCACTCTGGCAGAAACCCTGAACGTAGTCCTGAATCATGTGAATGACATTATAATTGATGCGGAATTATGACCAGATGACTCAATTCTAAGTTTACTTTCTCATAGAAAATGGGACATTTAACTTGATGCAAGTATGTTTGGGATCTGAGTATAAAAGTTATAACTGGACAAGAAATTTTCATGAATAGCTGAGCTAACCCAAACTACATGTACTTCTGTAAAATAACTATAAATGACTTTTAATTTCCAGCTTTGTAGATAGGGGCAGGGGGGAGGCTTTTGATTCCCAAATGTTTGGCCACTTGACCCCTAAACAGTATCTAAGTGCCTCGAGGTGGATATAAATGGGAAAGAGGCTCTTTGATTCCAGACTATTGGGCCCCCATTTGGTACCTAAATGCATTATGTGGATCTTGAATATTTGGGCCCCCTATTTGTAAGTAAATGCCTTGCAGTGGATATAAATGGGGAGGGGGCCTTTTGGTTTCAGAATATTTGGGCCCCCTATTTGTACCAAAGGGCCCCCCTCCCCATTTATATCCACTCTAAGACACAAACAAATAGGGGGCCCAAATATTCTGGAAGGAAAGGGCCCCCTCCCCATTTATATTCACAGTAAGGCATTTACTTACAAATAGGGGGCCCAAATATTCTGGAACCAAAGGGCCCCTCCCATTTATATCCACTGTAAGGCATTTACTTACAAATAGGGGGCCCAAATATTCTGGAACCAAAGGGCCCCCTCCCCATTTATATCCACTGTGCATTAATTTACAAATAGGGGACCCAAATATTCTGGAACCAAAGGTCCCCCTCCCCATTTATATTGACTGCAAGGTATATACCAAGTAGGGGGCCCAAATATTCTGGAACCAAAGGGCCCCCCTCCCCATTTATATCCACTTCAAGACACATACAAATAGGGGGCCAAAATATTCTGGAGCCAAAGGGCCCCCTCCCCTTATATATCCACTGCAAGGCATTTACTTACAAATAGGGGGCCCAAATATTCTGGAACCAAGGGGCCCCCTCCCCATTTACATCCACTTTAAGACACAAACAAATAGGGGCCCCAAATATTCTGGAAGCAAAGGCTCCCCTCCCCATTTATATTCACAGTAAAGCATTTGCTTACAAAAAGGGGGCCCAAATATTCTGGAACCAAAGGACCCCCTCCCATTCATATCCACTGCACGGCATTTACTTACAAATAGGGGGCCCAAATATTCTGGAACCAAAGGGCCCCCTCCCATTTATGTCCACTGTAAGGCATTTACGTACAAATAGAGGGCCCAAATATTCCGGAACCAAAGGGCCCCCTCCCCATTTATATTCACTGCAAGGTATTAACCAAACAGGGGGCCCAAATATTCTGGAACCAAAGGGCCCCCTTTCCATTTATATCCAATGTAAGGCATTTACTTATAAATAGAGGGCCCAAAATTTTCTGGAACCAAAGGGCCCCCTCCCCATTTATATTCACTGCAAGGTATTTACCAAATAGGGGGCCCAAATATTCTGGGACCAAAGGGCCCCCCTCCCCATATATATCCACTGCAAGGCATTTACTTACAAATAGGGGCCCAAATATTCTGGAACCAGAGGGCCCCCTCCCAATATATATATCCACTTAAAGACACTTACAAACAGAGGAATATAGCTGGTAACCCACATCCCTGATTCCATTCCAGTATATTTAGGCCCTCCCAGTATGAAAGAGCTTTCATATTTTTTTTTAATTTGGTGTTTTATTGTATTTCTTCATTCATATCCAGAGCCAGATATGCCGCGTGTATGTCTCCAGAAATGTATATAACAAGGAATCAGGAGGCAATGGAGACGCCTGAATCTATACATGTGGGGTAGATTTGTGCTAAAGGATGTGTTGCACAAATAAAAAAACCAACTTGGTATATACTTAGAGGGATTGTGAGATAATTCCTACAATGTATATGCACCCACATTACTTGTAAAATACACCAATATGTACATGTATATACATGTAGAGTGGCAAACATTAAGCCTTGCAAATGTATTCAATCATTTGATTTACATTTATTTTACAAAATGATAGCAAATTCTTTTAAAGATAATTCTTTTAGTTTGCAAAACATCATACAGGATGTATATATAGAGTGTACTGGGCCCAAGCTAAGTTATTCCAATTTCTATGGCGGGGGGGGGGGGGAGGGCGCAAATGTTTACAGGGGGGCCCAAACGTTTGGTGAATAAATTGGCCCCTGGGGGCCCATTCGTTCGGGTAGGCCCAAGTATTCTCTGACACTGGAACAAGATTTTAACCAATCACGGCACGTCTACTAAATTAACCATGTGCGCGTGTTTAGGCCTTGGACCAGTAACCTAGGCCTAATGCATTTACATATTAATAGCGACATTTGCTGGCTTATTTCTCCTGTTTGAGATGTAAAACCACAACTTCCTTTGCATTCTACTTAAAGTTTATACTGATAGCAGAAAGTTAAAACCATCAAAATGGGGGGTCATGTGATTAGATTTTTTTTCACAGGTGCATTTATGTACTTTACCTCCATGATTGACCGTTCAGCGCCAAATACATGTATGTCTCCAAAATACACAAAGTTATCAAATTATATAAAATATTTCTAGAGTAGCAGTGCTTTTCTAAAACTCACAGTTGATAAGTGTATTTCGATCCAAAATTATGATGGGACTTAATTTGGGATGCTCTGCTCCTGTGATATTAACATCCAATAGACACAGCAACAGCATTCAGTACTCAATCATAAGTCGTGGATCAGTTGACCCGACCTTGAGGGGTTACTGGTCCAAGACCTATGTATATAGTGATCTGCATGAACAAACTTTATTTTTTGTCATCATAAAGTACAATGTGGTGCTTGAAAAAACATGAAATGATTGGATGTTAAAGTTGTTTTCTTGTATGAAACAAGAACTTCTGCATTTGTATGTATCACCTTCCCAATAAACCTTTCCAGTACAATATATGGCACTGGCGTCGTTTTCAACAGTGCTTCGCAGATTGGGAAAATCGGGGTGTAACACCTCTGCATCAGACGGTCAGTGCCATACGCCAACATGGGCAAGCAAGACCACTGCTGTGTGCCAAATTGCCAGAAAAATCATAGTAAGCAACCAGACCTAAGATTTTTTGCACCACTTTTATTATCCTAAGCATGGATCAGTTTTATTCCTGTTTTTATCAGTGTTTCTCTGTGGTATTTTGGCCAGGCTCGCAGCTTTGCTGTATCCTGAATTAGCTTCGCTAGCTGTGCATATTGACGCTGATAAATGGCCCATAATGTTGCATATAAAAGGTTGATAGATATATTTTGCCCATATTCAGTCAAGTGACGTCTCAAATATGTATTGCCGCACTAATAACGTAAAAACCACATGTGCAATTGAGAGCAATTTTGTGGAGTTCTTGGTGGATGTCCAATCGCGAGGCTTCGCCCGCCACTTTGAAAAACTTGAACGGCTTGCTCATCGAAAATTGTTTCTTGTGTATTTTCGGGACAAAACCCTTCGTGTACTCATTTTATCAAAAGTATTTACAAGCAAAGTTATGTGATAGGCAGTGACCTCCTGTTTAGTTTATTTTCAATGCAACACTGGCCTCAATCTGTACAGTTCTGTGCTCTATAAGTACTTGCTGAAGAAACCATGTTTGTGTGTGGCTGCTTCTTGCCTGCTAGGCTGGTGTGATATTTGAATATGGCACTAACCGCATTGTAGTCGACCCAAAATGTTTTTTATGCTGGGATTTAAAAGTAATTATGCATGTATGATGCAGACACGTATAATCTAAATTCTCCCTTTCAACTTCTGCTCCACTTTCTAGTCTCAGCTTGCATTCGCCTCCATTTCTAAACCAGTGCTCAGTGGCGACCCGAACACCCCAATTACAGGCAGAGCCACCACCGGTGACAAAATGTACTGAACGTTCGCAACGCCCTCTATTGGCTCTAACGTATTGAGAAGGTCTATTCCAATAGACAGTGCAGCTTGGCACTCTCTTTTGACATCAACAACATGTCATATGAAATACTACAAAAATATGTAATTATAACACAAAGTGGAAGGCAATGGTAGCAATTTACTGGTTTTGGCATGCAAACATTTTTGTCATAAAAAGACACACATAGCTTAGTTCATCGTTGAACCAGCAAATTGAGCGATGACACCCTGCACAGAGTGGTCCACCCTGCCATAATTAACACTAAATTGTATTTGGCTCAGATGTGGCCGACAAATATGATAATTCCTCTTGACACCACTTGTGTGCTTAGCTAATGTCAAAAATAGTGAAGTATATATGTCATTTGGTTTAGATGTATACACAGAAAAACATGCATATAATCAGACTCAAAAGCCTGTATATTGGGGACAGGGTATAGATCTTGGACCAGTACTACTAGCAGTAGCCAGCCTAGGCCTAATGCATTTACATGTTAAAATAGCGACATTCGCTGGCTTATGTCTCCCATTTGAAACGTAAAACCACAACTTCCTTTGCAATTTACTTAAAGTTTATACTGACAGCAGCAAGTTAAAACCAAGAAAATGGGGGGGGGGGGAGGGGGGATCATGTGATTAGATTTTTTTCTACAGCGTGCATTTGTGTACCTTACCTCCACCATGATTGAGCGCGTTCAGCGCTAAATAGGCCTACGTCTCCAAAATACACAAAGTTATCAAATTATTTAAAATATTTCTAGAGTAGCAGTGCTTTTCTAAAACTCACAGTTGATAAGTATATTTTTATCCAAAATTATGATCGGACTTAATTTAGGATGCTCTGCTCCTGTGATATGAACATCCAATAGACACAGCAACAGTATTCAGTACTCAATCAAAAGATCATTTGACCCGACCTTGAGGGGTTCCTGGCCCAAGACCTTACATCCACGTGCCAGATGCACGTGGTGCCCTGGGAAAAACCTGGAGAGGGTCTCAGCGTTCGTTCTTTCTTCTAAATTCTTTTTGGTGCACTGTTTGGGCTTTTTTCTTGCAAATTTGAACAATAGTTTTCGTTTATAACTAATTTATTTTTTGACGGAATTAATTTCTTTGATTTAGCGAAAATTGTTAGGGATGAGGAAAGCACCTTTAGATTTTTGAGACAGAAAAAATTGTTGAAACCTCACAAAATTTGCTTTGACTGTAAGTGTAATAACTGGTGTTCTCAGGTAAGACGGATCAAAAATGGATGGGTATATAATTTGGCGTTGTAATTAATGTAGAAAGAAATTCAGTGTTCGCCAGGATTCTTTTTTTTTTTTTTTTCACAAGTCTCATTTGTCGTTGAAAGCTTCACTGTCAATAATTTATTATTTTTTGTTTGGAATAGGATTTACCATTAGCTACAGTTCCACTGTTAGTGTTACTTAATTCTTGTGTTAGTAAACATACACTTGTTGATTGGTTGAATTTTTGCAGGGATATTTGTTCTAGGTGTTTGTTGAAAAATGTAGAAAAATTGGGACGTGTTGGGGATATTGTAGAAATAGATGAATCAAAATTTGAGAGGAAAAGAAGTATGGGAGGGGAACAATAACTGAATCAGAAATGAGGGTGGGCCATGGGTATTACGTTGTTTTGAATTTGAAAGGAGGAGAAAGAAATTTTGTGTTTTTAGTGTGGATGATAGATCTAGAGATTCTTTGTTGCCGTTAATTCTAGCATATATTGAAGTTGGTAGTACGATAATTTCGGATCAATTTGCAAGTTATAATTAATAATTTATATCAAAATGGATATCACCATGAAACAGTTAATCATTCTATTGAATTTGTCACAGATGAGGGGGTTCACACAAACGGAATTGAGGCTTGTTGGGAAAACATGAAACAAAAAATTAAACAAATGAGGGGTTGTAACAAACAACAAATTAATGCACATTTCGACGAGATTAATTATATATAGATTCAACAGATGTAAAAAAAGTTTTTTTTTCTTCAAAATTTACGTAAATGATATTGCAAGCATGTACAATTTATGCGACACACCTCCGAGTCCAATGCTGATGTCAACAGACCAAACTTGCTCGAGGTAAGTACGGTAATATTTTTATTATAAATTATAACATTTATAATTATGATAGGCCTACGGTCCCCGATAGTACTGTGACAATTATCTTGGATAATCGACAGAAACGCTGATGCTTAATTTACATGTTAGAACCGGTCGGAAGTCATCTCATATAAGTGAATTGTGCTGCTAATGATTATTTAAAACACATCGGGAACTTTCATGAACATTGAACCATCATTACTACATTAGTCCTATGGCTATAGGGGTTTGGGTCCCCTAAAGTTCAATAAGGCCAATTATTGAATTAAAATAAAACACGCGAGTTTGCCCAGACGCAATTTAATGAAAGTCCTCATAAAGCCCCATAATCAATTAATCAGGCAACATGCATTTTGCAAGTTTTATCTTAAAAACTTTGAGTTGTGATACAGGAACAAAATGTACTATTAAAGTTGACCAGTGACCTTGTGAAATAAGTCAAGGTCACCCAAACGCAAGCCCTTCCAGAGGACTATATAAACATGTTCAATTTGGTATTTGTATCTTCAAACTGTTTTAAGTTATGATACAGAGTCAGAAACCAAATTCACTAGGCCTAACCCTAATTCTAACATGACAGCGTAATGGCCCCGTTTCGTTGTTGTAACTTGTATCCATGGCAATTATTTTCGGACAACCTGTCCTGTGATTGTAAATAATGTAAATTAATTGTTTACAATCACAGGACAGGTTGTCCGAAAATAATTCATTGTCATGGCTACAACTTGAGCTACAACAACGAAACGGGGCCATTATACTTAGTTATACTATAGCCTAGGCACTGTCATGTTAGAATTATGTTGTAATTGACACGCATAGGTCTACACGCTTGCCCATTTTCACTTAAAATCTACAACGTCCTGAGTTCAATACAAAAAAAACCCTGTAGACTCCTTTTGAACCCTAGCGTGCCAAGTGAATTTTAGAACTTAGAATTTCGTACCACCCATGAGCATGCCATGAGCATGCCATGAGCATGACGACGTTATCAGAAACTAACAAATCTCGCACATGAGTCTGTTTTAATTTGGACCGTTTGGCACGCTAAAAAAACAAAAAGGATAATAGACTTAAAAGAAAAAAAATGATAGACTAAAAATAAAAAATGGACCAAAGGGTCAACCAACATTCAGAATTTCATTCAATATTGGCCAGTCTGCAATGTAACGTTCACAGTCTCCTGTCGCGCGGTCAATCCACAGCTTGCTGAATTGTCATGATACATAGGCCTACTAAAACTAGGGCGCGGATGCGGACCGCGGAGCCTATGCTTAAACGCGAACCCCAACTGCGGACCCTCGATAACCTCCATACCGTCCCGACTGTATAATTTATAAACCAGCAAAATTTCAGGCCTTAAACATGCTTATTTATCGAGATATTTAAAGTTCCGCAAATTCTAGCTTGTGTGGGCCTATATGTGGAGTCCCGTGACGCGTAGGCGCAGGCCTACCTGCGCTCATTTATCGAGATATTTAAAGTTTCGCAAATTCTAGCTTGTGTGGGCCTATATGTGGAGTCCCGTGACGCGTACGCGCAGGCCTACCTGCGCTCACCATTGCACTCACATTCATTGATCACTGCAGTGCTCAGGCAGCGACCCACTTGCCATCGGGGAAAAGCTTCAGTCGAGCAACATGAGTTTTCTTTCACTATCAAACCAGTTTTTATTCCAAATATCGGCTACACTGTGGCGGTTTCTAAATTTGCTGAAAAGTCCATTTATTTGTTCCTCCGAAAGCTACCAGACTAAGTTTCGTCATTCTTCACCTAGCTGGCTTTTTTTTTTATTTAAACCTTTGCCTCTTGCTTGTGCGGGCGCGCCCGTGTGTGTGTGTGTGTGTGTGTGTGTGTGTGTGTTTGTTTCGTCAACAGGCTGCGTATTTTTTATTCTTCACTTCTGCTTTGTAGTATTGTACCATTGGAAGTTTCTGAAGGGGAAAACGACCGAAAACTGTCGCACTTACCACTTGTAAATCTTTATAGGTTGTCGCCTGTATAACTATAGGGTAGGTGCACTACAGCATTGATCACTTCAAGTTGTTTCAAGTAGCCTATACACCTGCCTATATATATTAGTCTAAGCCGAAATATAAAGGTGTATGTTCTGTCTTTCCTTTTTATTATTTCTTTAACTTCTCCCCAATCTTTCTTTGATTGAATTTTTTTCCTCCCTTAAATACAAAAATAACCTTATACAATTCTTTGATATTACCTCATATAAATAACGGCATACTTACCTGGGGATTTAAACATAATAAAATAACAAAGCTTCAGAAGAAGGCAGTGCGTTGTATATCTTGTAGCGATAATAATGCACATAGTAAACCAATTTTAAAATGTTTGAACCCATTGAAGGTAGCAGATTTGTTGACTTTCGCCAAACTTAAATTTTATTACAAATTTGTGCATGAGAAACTTCCGACAAGACTGCTTTCATTACCATATATATCTATTAGACATATGCAAAATCACGATACTAGAAGTATAAGAAACATTGGGTTATTTATTGATCAAGTTGACAACAGATATGCGCAGGAAAGTGTTTTTTTTTTTTTTTTTTTTTTTTTTTTTTTTGATATTCCAAAAGTCATACACTCAACTGATGACAACATATCAAATAAAATCTATTCTCATAGCCTAAAAGGTTTTTCAAACTATGTGAAAACTTTTTTTTTTGGGGGGGGGGGAACAAGTACAACCATGAATGCACTGTGTATGATTATTACATTTGTCAACAAAATAATCAATGTAAAGGTTTTTGTACACCATAGCATTTTAAGATAGTTACAAGAATTTATTAGCCATCTTGATGTATAACATTTTTTAAAAATCATCATGTTCATAACCACAATTCTTGTTACAAGGGTGGCTCTTGGGACAGCAACATGCATAATGTTATAGCAAGAGTCTCCCTTGACCAACTTAGACAGTTTCTTGTTGTATCAATATTTATGTATTATACCATTTGTTGGTCATAAATAAAAGAGTTCTGAGTTCTAATAAACATCAATCTATAAAGGATAGGGTTAAAATTACATAGGCCTAGGCCTATAGAAATTGCCACTGTGCAAATTTAGTTTGTGGAAATAGTGTTGAACGCAACTTGTGGAAAATTGTGAGCAGTTAAATGGGACACAAGAAGTTTTTGAATTGAAAAAAAATATGTAAATTGTAACGCTAAAGGCCTAACGTTATATATACGATCCTATTATGGTATATTCATCAGACCTATCCCAATTCTTTAAAACTATAATAGCAACGTAAATGACTTCGTGTGAACGTATGAAGGTAAACTCTACGCGTCGTGTGCTACGCTTTCCATAATGTGAAAACTTGTCTGCAGTTTAATTTGTATTTATAAAGTGGTAGAGTAAAATGGACACAATAAATTTTTGGTGTAGACAGCGTTATGGAATGGTGGACAAGCAGACATCTTAAGGGATTACACCTGCTGCTAATTTCCGAAAGTGAACATGGCTTACAATGTTGTTTGGACAAATTACACGGATATTATAAAAACTGATATTCGAATAACAATGAAGAAAAGTCCAAAGCAGTTATATTTAAGAGGTCTACTAAAAAATAGGAGACGCTTCTTTGTTGGTAATGAGGAACTAGAAATAACTAATATATATACCAACCTCGACATTAAAATGACATCTAATGGAAATTTTGCCGGAGCCATAAAACATTTATGTGAAAAAGCTAAAAAGGCTCTTGGACGCTTAAAACATACCCTGTCTGGTGAAAAAAAATGACATTTGTTTATATTTGGATTTATTTGATAAACTGTTTGCCCCTATATTTCTTTATGGTTGCGAAATATGGGGTGCATATGTTCTATCTCCTATAGATTGCATCGGTCAAGTATATATCAGGTTATTTCAAGACTGAATTCGAAAAGTTATATTTAAGTTTTTTTTAAATATACTCTAGGAGTGAAATTCTGAATCATACAATGTTGCATGTGGTTTTGAGAGCTCGGAGCTTTTCCAAATTCTCTGAAAATACTTTTCTGGACAATCTTTTCCAGATAAAAAATTATGAACATATTCCAAATTTAAATCAAAGTTTCAAATGGAAAATTATTTATTACATGGTATTGAAGAATATAGATGAAAGAAAAACTAACCCAATTAAGAATCAGTGTAAATAATTTAAATATTACAAAAAGGGTGACACAAAAGACCAGTTAAAGTGCCAGTAGATGACAGAATGTGTGACTTGTGTTCTGAATTAGAAGACGAATTTCATTAAATCTTAATTTGACAAAAGTTCTTTGAAGCCAAGAAACAACTAATTGATAACGTGTCAGAATTTCTAGTTGATTGTGAATATTTAACTCCGGAAGATAAATTTCTTAAGTTAATGAAATGTGATGACGTGGAAGTAATTTGTAACTTGGGAAAATTTATAACAGAAACTGTAAAAATAAGAAGAAAGTTGTGAAGGAAAGGTATCCTGTTCTCTTGGTTCCACTCGGTACACATACCTCTTTTTTTTTTGTTTGTTTGTTTGGTTTTTTTTTAGACAACTCCTATTATCATCTTTATCTGTATGTGTTTGTAAGTACTGTTTATGCTCCCAACAGGTTTGCTGATGGGGGATGTTTATGATGTAGACTGTATTTGTACTGTTTTTGTATAAGACCCAGCAACAAAATACCATGGATATGTGTGAAATGATGCAGTTGCAATAAAGGTCATTCATTCACCCAGTCACAGTGCTCTTCATTACCAATCCCTCATTCTCCGCATGAGAGAAAATTTAGTGAAGGCCGTTGGGAGAAACTTTGCCTTTTGTGAGCTACTCGACTTGCATTGATTCCGAATTTTATATCGCTACCATGGGGGTCTAAGAGCTCTAGGCCTGCTTTGCACACAAGGGAGAAACAAACAAATGTAGAAATGGGCTTTGCAGCAAATTTTGAAACTGTCATGTTTTAGGCCTACCTCACGGTATGCTAGACTTAAACTGAGAAAAGAAACTGACAGTCAAATAAACTCACGCTAAGGACTTAGCCATCGGCTGTTCCACCATGGTATAGGTGGGCCACGGTGTCCTGTGCAGTCACTAACCTCGAGTCTCGGGTCACTGAGGTCAATGGTGAGCGTGATACCAGACTCCAGGAATAAGCTATAGAATTTGCGGAACTTCAAATTTCTTGATAAATAGGCATATTTAAGACCTGGAATTTTGCTGGTTTGTAAATTATACTTCAAGGAATATAGTGTCATGCAACTATACAGTTTGGGGTTTGCGTTTCAGCATGGGCTCTGCGGTTCGCGTCCGCGTTTTAGTATGTATGCCTACCGTTAAGGCGGCATATGACTTATTGCGAGACATGGTGACCGATGCCCTCCACAAGTCATTGTCGGAACTCGATAACGATTCTGTGGCTTTATACGATTTCGTAATTTCATTTGCGATTCTGCGCATACAATGTCATTCCTTCCAATTTTGCGCACGAAACTGGATGAATCTATAGAATTTTGTGAACTGAATACCGTTTGCATCGACAAAATCGATAGGATGATTTGAATTTCGTTGTAATAATTTCGACAAAATTGAAAGGTTACTCGATTTCGTGGACGAAATAACAAACATGCACACAAAAGTGAAAACCTTATACCATTTTGTGGACGAAATTCAAAATTATTCGCACAGAGATGAAACAACAGGCTTTAATGAATTGTGTGAAACTGATTGGATTTTGTGATTTTCTTTTCCAATTTCGTCCACAGAATCGCATGAAGCTTACAATTTCGTGGCAACATTGTTAATTCTGTGAATTATATATTAGAATTTCGTGGACAAAACTGATAAATTTGATTGACAATTTTGTTGACAGAATTTAAGCCATATGGCTTTTCTACAGAATCCTAAGTTTTTCAATTTCGTGAACAAAATCGGCAGACTTACAGGGTTTTGTGAACAAAATTGGTAGGCTACACGATTTTGTGGACAAAAGTGGTAGCTTCACTCGATTTTGTGGACGTAATTGATAAACTTGCCCGATTTCGTGGACGTAGGCCTAATTGATAAACTTATGGATTTCATAGACATAACTGACAAACTTTTGGATTCTATTGACAGAATTGATATACTTAACCATTCAGTGGATGAAATTGTTCGAGTTTACGGATTTCGTCCACCAAATAGATTAAAATAACCAAAAAATTGATGTTTCACTTAGCATCCCGTAAGGATTGTAGGGGAGAGTGGGGAGCTTTGGGATATGGGGAGCACTGGGACACCCTCTTTATTTTCTATATTTGGAACAGGAAATCTCCAATGACATCATCAGCAGGAAGCTGGAGGCATTGCCTGGCAGCCATGTTGCAGTGAAAGAGAAAAGTCTAGAAGTTTTAGATTGTGAGTATAATTTTGTTTTTTCAGCAGTTAAAGTAAATTTTTCAAATTGACTGTCAAACCATATTACAAAAAGTAGGTCAGAGATTCTCCAGGCTAGTTCAGTTAATATTAATATGTATTAGATAAGGTATATAGACAGCCTATAACTAGAAGCCCTATTCTGCATGCAATTGATCTGTCCTCACAAAAGGAATTTGTGGTCATATGGGGAGCATTGAGACACAAAGTGTGGGGAAGGTTGAGACACTGTCCCAATGCTCCCTAAGTGTCCCATTGCTCCCACGTTTAGTGTCCCAATGCTCCCCAATCGAAAAAGTATTGAAAATGTCCCATTGCTCCCCAATGGAGAATTATTAAGTTCATTGATTACTCTTTCGTTTTGCAGTGCATACATCTGCCAAGATGCCACGTAATTGGAAACGAGAGTCAGAAACGCATGGCAAAACAACAGAGGAGGAAATGAGACGTGGGGTGAAAATGGTATTGATAGAGGGGCTCAGCATCAGGGAGACAGCTAAAGTCCTGAACATTTCTAAATCATGTCTTCAAAGGTATGTTAAAAAGTCAAAAAGTGAAGGAACCATGGACATTCGAATGAAGCCAAACTAGGATAGCAGTCGCATTTTCAGTGAAGAAGAAGAAACTAAATTGAAAGATTATCTGTTGCAAGCAGCTAAAATACACAATGGCCTCACTACCGTTGCTACCACAAAATTAGCATTTGATTATGGGAAGAAGAATGACAAATCCCTACCAAGTAGCTGGGAGCAAAACAAGAAAGCAGGAAAAGACTGGTTTTTGAGCTTCATGTTGCATCATCCCCGTCTCTCTGTGAGAAAACAGGAGGCAACTAGCCTCAGTAGAGCCACAAGCTTCGATGAGAACAACGGTGGTGAATTTTTTGACAATTTGGAAGCAGCAATGCAAACACACCCCATTGAGCCTAGATCAATTTACAATTGTGACGAAACGGGCCTCACAACCATGCATACACCTCCAAGTGTCCTTGCAGACAGAAAAGCTAAGCAAGTTAGCCAGGTCACATCAGGTAAACGGGGTAGTCTAGTAACTTTGTGTGCTGCCATAAATGCTCAAGGAAATTCAATAACACCCTTTATGATCTTCCCCAGAGTACACTACAAGGATCACATGATTAAGGGAGCTTCACCAGGGACAGTTGGTGCAGCATACCACGCGAGGTGGATGACTACTGACAATTTTGAAGTTTAGCTACACCACTTCATTAAGCATACCCACTGCTCCAAAGATGATCCTGTACTCCTTGTAACGGATAACCATGAAACACATCTGTCCATCAGTATCATGGACAAAGAGAAGGACAATGGAATCCATGTTGTGACTTTCCCCCCACATTGTAGTCATAAACTACAGCCTTTAGATCGGACAGTTTATGGTCCTCTAGAAAGGTATTTCAATGATACTTCAAATTCATGGCTGATGCGGAAGCCTGTGCAGACCTTGACTATCTATGAAATGGCTGAACTAGCGGGAGAATCTTTTCCAAGGGCCTTTGTACCTGAAAATATCATATCAGGATTTCGAGTCACTGGGATTTACCCATATGACAGACATATATTCACTGACAATGAGTTCATGTCTTCATATGTCACGGATCACCCAGCACCATCTCAATCAGCTCAGTCAGTACAGGAGATGATCGATGGAGTAGCACAAAATGCAACCAATACTGATGATGAGCAGCCCCTTCCAGGAAGCATGACACAAACAGCAGACTCAGGCAGAGACGTTCCACAAATGGGTGGACAGAATGCTGTACATCCTAGTAAAAATAATGATGATCATGCATCACTATCCACAGGTAGCAGTGTTACTGCTATGCCTGCTCAAAATGAGCCTCAGCCTAGAACCAGTGGATTGAACACTGCCAGGCAGCAGCCAGTTGGGGGCCAAACGACTGATGCTATCCATTCTGAAGATGGCAATTCCCAAGTAGAAACCATTTCTTCTACAGAGGCCACGTCAAAAAGAAACACTTTTCACCCCTGGAAATTCGACCCTTCCCAAAGGCTGAACCAAGGTAAACCTCCAATAGAGGCAGAAAGAAAGGACATAGTCTGTTCTTGACTGACACACTTGTGAAAAGGCAGCTTGAGGAACAGTTGGGAGAAAGGGAGAAAAAGAAATATAAAATAACACAGAAAACAACGAAAAAGTGCCAAAGCAAAGCAGGAAAAGTATAGCAGCAAAATCCTACAGTGTCTGAAAATGATATCCGTGATGATGGAGGTGATTCACCTCATTTCAGTTCTTATGATTCTGATGACGATTTTGGAGAAACATTTGAAACTGAAGATAACATATCAGTGCACAAGCTAGCAAAGGATGATCTTAAATCAGGGGATTATGTTTTGGTTAAATATAAAACCAAATCAACCATACGCCATTACGTTGGGAAACCAACAACAGATGGAGATACTGTTGAAGTTGAATTTTTTGCCCGCCAAGGCAGCAGGGATAAGAGAGCTCTGTTCATCTTCCCAGATAACAAGGACTTGGATGATATAGATGTCGAAAACATTGTGTTCAAGCTGCCACCCCCTACACATGTTGGAGGAACCAGGCGCACAGCCAACCATTAAGTTTTTGAAGTTGATCTCGGTGAATACTTTTAGGTCTTTAAGACCTAGGAATATTCACTGAGACAAGGACTTTGTAATGATATGATAAGTGCAGTTGTTAACGTTATCTTTATCACATTTCTGTGATGAAAGTGGGATCAAAGATGCTATTGCTACAGTTCTACCATGTGTTGTAGATGAAAAGCAATCATCAGACTGATACTGCCATTATGAAAAAATGTTAAAAATTATCTACAGTTTGTTATAGATAAGCTTATATTAGGATTAACTGTTGTGAAAGTTAGTTAAGCAGTGGTGATAATGGCCCCGTTTCACTGTTGTACCCGGAGTCATTATATTTGGATATAATCTGGCCTGTGCTGTAAACAATGTAATTCACATGCACAAACGCTTGCCCCTAATGACCAATTTTCACTTGAAATCTACAATGTCCTGACTTCGATACAAACACGCAGGCGCCTCAAAACTAGAGACAAAAGTGCATTAATCATTTCAGCCATTTAATCTAAACACTTTAATGTCCTAGAAGTGCAAGGAAGTGCATGATCATTTCAGTCATTTAGTCTAACTTTAAAAAGTGCATTAAAAGTGCGCTCCTGCAAATTGCCAAAACTCAAGTCCTAGAAGTGGACTTCGGGTTAGGCTAACTCTAAGTCTTACCCCTGCAAATTGCCAGGACTCCAGTCCTAGAAGTGCATTTGGAATGCGTTCCCTTCAGTAGCACTTCCGCTGATGTGTACGGTTTACAGAGGATTGAGTGCGGTAAAAGTGCGCACTTCTTTGCACTTCCTTATGGGCTGGGTGATGTTCTTTCAATCAGTATATTTGAAATATTCTAGTCAGTCTTACTGGATGAAATGTCCTCCATTGTACATATTTGTTCTGTATTGGGTCCTCGATTGTTATGTCATATCTATACGGATGTATATATCTGCCTGTCTTTCTGTATATCCGCCTGCTGATCTGTTGAACTTTCAGTCACTGTGCCAAAAATCTTTTTAAACAAAACCATAGATGTGTAAAATATGTCCTTCTATGTTCTTGTCTCCTCATCAGAATTAAAGTATAGGAATTGGATGAATGGGTGGATTGATAGATGGAAGTGTGAATGGATGGATGATAGAAATATGTGGACAAAAAGGGAGGAAGAGGATAATGGATGGGCTTGGAAATATAAAACAGATAGTCGCATGTTTCTAGGTTCCATTTTCAAAAGTTTTTAGGTGCATGAATTCTTAGTTCCATGATTTGGGCAGTCTGATAGGCCTATGTAGACAAATACAAAGATACAAACACATGCAAACATAAGGGATTCCAACTGAGGACCAGCGATAAAGCATTATATACGATCAAGGACACTCTGCAGTAAGAATAATTCTGAATATTTTAAAGACGGTTATGCTGTTTAGATTATCATGCAGATTAGCAAAGGTAAAGAAGGCTTACTGCTGTATGTAAAATCGAGAAGAATGTGTAAGAAAACAAATTGCTGTGTGGTGTGAATGTGAAACAATCTATCTCATGATCATATTTTACAATCATAATCTCTTCCACAAGGTAAAAATACTTGAACCATTCCTTGAGTGTATCTTGAAAAAGACATAAATATATAATTATGCAATGAGGCAAAGAGTCTGGAGCATGCACTAAACATTGCACATGGAAATGAGAACATAGTTTCACATTTTAAAACAGAACAACATAACTCATGGATATGTATGCAACTTGGTTTGTAATTTGTATGTAGATAGGGGTGTAATATCGAATGGTTTGCAAGATGGTAGAAAATGATGCACATGGATGGATATATAGATGTGTTGATGAATGGATCTATCTATCCATCCATCCATACTTGCAACCTACCCGGCTTGAATCCATACCCATGCTGATATGCATCTTTACATTTAAGCATACATGCCCTAAGAATGTAAGCATAAGTAGTAGAGTGGATGAAAAATCGACACATTAATTAGAAGAGATATGACTGCATCAGGCACTTATAGAATGACAGTTGATAGGTATACAGTGGTACATTAGGAGTATCAGTTGAGTGAGTATGATGGTAAGGATGGATGGATTGGGGGATCGATGGCTACATGGATGGATTAATGAATTGACGGTACAATGGATGGATAGATGGACTGACATAGGGATGCATGGATGCAAGATTACATGGTTGCCTAATGTTTTTTACCTGGAAAAGTATGATGTTATAAAAAATTGTGAAATATGTGGACGAGACTTTATTATTCAGTGATCGTACAGTGTCCTTTATTGTATGTACTGCAGACAGCCTATTTTACTTTCCTTTTTTTTTTTTTTTTGCCTAATATTTGAACAAGTGCTACTCTGCATCTGAGTCCCTAAAGAGAATCCTAGGCATAAATACAAAGTAAAGGGTAAATTTATAAAATCCCTTGAAACTTGGTATCGATGCAACCATTAAGCAGCTGATCAATTCAACATTCGTCTATCTACTTATTAATGCAATGTATATAGATTTGAAGCTGGGATAGAAAAGAGTGGTATAAATGGGTTTTTAGAAGAATGTTAATATTCACAAAAGTAGGATTAGCAATAAGAATAACTACTGGAAGGGTTGACATTCACCAACAGTAAGTTAGATTTGTTAATTGTGTAGGTTTGTGAACAAATTGCGCCATAATTGGACAAACAGGCTTGAAGACGGACAGGTCAATCCATACACATTCATACATAAGCAATTGCAACCGACGACCTAAGACCGATTATAGAAAATCCAATTGAGAACACTGTCTTGAATCACATTGCAACTGACAATTTCATCATTTGGTGATGATAAGAGGATTAAGAGAATTACCACAAATAACTTAGGCTGATTGTTATATTAATTCCCACCCAAAGGGGAAAGTCTTAATTAAGCTTAACTACATGAAAAACAGATACAACCAGGTTTGGGACCACCACTTTGATGCATTGCAAACTATTGTCATGAACAATTGCTGGCCAAGCTAGGGTGAGCACATAGATCTCATTAGAGCATTAATCTCATGACAATACCAACTTCCCCTTATATTATAATGAAAAAAGTAAACCATTTAAGACAATCCAGCTGCTACATTAAAGTTGGCATCTACTGGACAGAAAGGTGCCCCAATCTACAAGACCTTTCTACACAAGCAAACGCATACCTATAAAGGGGTCGGGAGGGAGGGTAAATATTCTTCACTGAAGATCTTTTGAATTATATGTTAATCCATTGTGTCTTACATACACCGCTTGTGAGGAATAGGATTCTCAGGTCCGTGAAATACTTATCTTTTACAAAACTGCAGACACAAGCAAAGCACAACTGGCTGCCAACACCGCAGACTTGAATGACGCGCCAAACACCTAGGCTACACCTCTAGCTGTTCATTACGCCACGTAGCTTATTTTAGCCTATTAGTCCAAACAAAGGTCACGTGCCCTCCCCCTCAAAGGCCAATTGTAACACTAACTGCCCACCCAAGCGCCCTGCCTGCTGTCACTGGCGGGAATTAAAATAGAATTAAGGTATAGTTCTTTTTCTTTATTTTACACATCGAAAATTATACATGTATATATATATATACTGCTTCTTCCAATTATTTTACAATTTAATTTATATTATAAAAATATGCCACATGGATGGATGTATATATGGATGAATAAATGGGTGTATGCATACATACATGCATGGATATATGGATGCCAGTATGTATGAATTAATTGATGTGTGGAAAGATATAAGGATGTCAGTATGGGTGGCGCATAAATGGGTCGATCTTTCAGGTTTTTTCATATGGCATGGAAAAGTTCTTAATTGAAGTGAATTCCTACATATTAGCACCTGATTATATGGCTGGATGTTTGGAGCATCCTTGATTGTATATACTGACGTCAGCCCACTCTAATTTTAAATTGATCTAATATTCATGCCATAATTACCCACTTTGATACAATGAAACTTGATCTAACCAAAAAAGTGTCCTTGGTTTTATGTATTATGCTCTATGTTGGGTCCACAATGCTTGTTACATGTGTATGCAGGTGTACGTATAGGTCTGATTGTGTGCACATCTGCCTGTTGTATTGCAGAACAAGCAATCCATGTACATTAGAACATAACAAAGAACTAAGAGATTAATTAATATCTAAAGAGGAACAGAAAGTGGTCCTCAACCTAGTGTGTTGAGACAGTCCGGTTCTAGAGAATGGAACTTGTAGATCCAGTGTCGTTCCCTTTTGCGTCGAAAAATGGTCGAGGATTCAAGCGACGGGTCCTGATGAATGACTTTTAGGACTTGTGTGAAAAGGATGTCGTTGGCCGAATGGCGGGCTTTGACCCAGTGGTGGTATATAGGACTTGGTTTTCTAAGTCTGATGTTCCTTTCGTGTTCGAGATCCTCTCACGGATTGTTCTCTTCGTTTCTCCGATGTATTGGATCGAGTATTTGGGGCACGTGAGAAGGTAAACGACATTGCGGGATTGGCAATCTGTGCCTGTTGGTATTTTGATCTTTTGGCCGGTGTGTGAGATTGTTGCTGTTTATTGTTTGCGAAGCATGGAGCAAATGAAACAGTTCTCACGTTGGCATGGTTCGTGTGGATTGGCTGGGACATGCCTTTGGTGACCCTTTATGGGGCAGGGATAAGTTAATTTGGCTCTGACCAAGATGTTTTTGAGACTTGCGCATTTGCGAAACCCGAAGAGTGGTTCTTCGGTGAAAACTTTCTTGCACTCGCTAGAAAGTTTGAGTATGTCCCAATATTGTAGGACGATTTGTTTAGTTTTCAGATTGCGCGGGTTGTATGTGTGGATCAGCGGGATCTTATTGAATTGTGTGGTGGCGGCAGTTGGAAGCATAATCTCGCTGCGGTGTTGGAGGAGTGCTTTCTCCCTGCTAGTGTGGAGTAGGTTGATAGGGTAGCCTCTCTTGCGGAAGTGGTCAACCATAAGGTTGAGATGATAGTCTCTGTCGTCGGGGTCGGAACAGATCCGTATTACCCTAAGGAATTGACTAAAGGGGATAGAACGTGTAAAGTGTTTGGGGTGGCATGATGTGTAATGTAAGTAGCTGTGTGTGTCCGTTGGCTTACAGTAGAGAGTGGGCGATAGTCGGCCATCCGATTTTCTGATGACTGTTGTGTCAAGAAAGTGGACTTGGAGATAGTAGTCCAGGGTGAATTTGATGGTTGGGTGTGGGGTGTTGAGCCATTCCTTCCATTCAAGGAGTGACTTCTCTGCCTTGGTCCATATGCCGAAACAGTCGTCAATATATCGCCAGAAGACGTCTGGTTTGACCTGTGATTTTTGTAGGAGTTTTTGTTCTTAGTATGACATAAAGATATTGGCGAAAGAGGGGGCCATGGCAGACCCAATGGCGGTGCCGCCAATTTGGAGGAAGTGTTTGCCATTAAAGTCAAAGTTGTTCCTGTGTAGGACTTCTCTCATCATTTTGGCTATAGCGGTGGTTCTCAGTCTAGGGTTCGGGTCCTTATTGGGCGCCAAGACTGTGGCTACAATGCCTTCATGATTCAGGATGTTGGTATAAAGGGATACTACGTCCAGGGTAAAAATGATATAAGGGTCCCCTGGTGGGGTTTTGTGGAACTCCTCGATTTTGCGGAGGAAGTCGCTAGTCTCACGGAGGTATGTGTGGATTTGGGGAACCAAAAATCTGAGGTGTGCATCAACGAATCTGGACAGTTTGTCTGTTGGTCTATCAATTGCACTAAGAATGGGTCTTTCCGGTACGCCTTTTTTATGGATCTTTGGTAGCAAATAAAACTGGGGGGGGGGGGGGGGGGGGGGGGGGGAGGGGGGATATTCTGCAGTTGTGAGAAAGGTGTATGTGGTGTGGTTAATGTCATCCCTGTCGTGTAATTCATCTAAGAGTCTGTGTATAGCTTCGACATTGTCCTGCGTTAAGTCATGGTCTGTTTCTATGTAGAAATTAGTATCTCTGAGTTGTCTTTCTGCCTCACAGATGTAGTCAGTGGTGTTCATTACAACTATGGCAGAGCCCTTGTCGGCTTTTTTGATAACTATCTCGGGGTTGTCTTTAAGTTCAGAAAGGGCTTCTTTTTCTGTTGGGGTAATGTTGGACTTGGTTTTCTGTCCAAGGGGGAGTTCTCTGGTCGATTTTTTAATGACGGAGATAAACATATTGAGAAAGTGGTCCTCGCCCGGGAATGGGTTAAAATTGCTTTTCAGTTTAAACTGCTTGTTGATGGGGTCTAGGGGGGCAGAATCAGTGTCTTTGAAAAAGAATTTAATTTTTGCTTTCCTTGCGAACTCATGGATGTCGTCAAGGATATCGGCCCGGTCAGGTGGGTCCAGGGTGGGGCAGAATGTGAGGCCTTTCTCGAGTATGTTTACCTGTGTGTCCGTCAAGGTGAGGGATGATAAATTGACAACAGACTGCTCGCTCAAATACGTTTCATGAATTTTATTCTTATCCATAGGTTCCATGGTGAATACTCAGAGTGAATAACACTAAACTAAAGTAATGCGCCTGGTGCGCCGTGTGCCCTACTGGGCTCTAA
Source organism: Hermodice carunculata (assembly GCA_964020975.1). NCBI lineage: Eukaryota > Metazoa > Annelida > Polychaeta > Eunicida > Amphinomidae > Hermodice > Hermodice carunculata. The sequence continues at coordinate 50,107,358 of OZ026630.1, read as the reverse complement.
GTGAAGATATTAAGAGCGCCTGGTGCGCCTTTCTGCCTTAAGGGCCTTGTAAAGTTTTATGAATGTGGCGAGATCTTCAGAACTTCATTTGGTGAGGTCTGGTTGTTTTTGTCTGGGCTGCGGTCGTCGGCCTTTGGGTGGTGGTCTTCTGGTATTGTTTTTTCGAGTCTGGCCTTTGAATTTCCGCTGCTTTTCAGCTTTCGTCCTTGTGATGAATCTGTCAGTCAGGGTCTGTACTAGGTCCAGGACCGGGCGTTTGTCAGATTCGTTTGGTAAGATATTCGCAATGGCTTCTTTTAGCGTCCGGATGCTGTGTTCAAGAGTCTGGATCTCTTGGTTATGTTTCTCGATGAGGAGGATCAGAAAGGTCTTCTGGCACTCGTTGGCTGCGGCTGTCCACTTATTGAGGAAGTTGGGGTCCCCCTTTCCGATGTTGGGCTGTGCTCGGATTTGAAGACCTCTGGGGATTTTATTTTCTTGATGAAACCGTTCCAGGTAGTCGAGGTTGAGCTGGTATTTTGTCCGTTTCGCTTGCTGATTCCTCAGCTTCCGGAAGGTGGCTTCGGCGGCTACCTGAACAATCTTGGCTTTCTTTGGGTCGGTCTCTTGGTTGTCTTCGTCCCTTCTGCGACGTTTATGTCACTGTGGAATTTGGTCCCTGTTGGCTGTGTGAATGTCTGTCGCCTGTATGGCTGTGTCAGTAGACGCTGTGGTGGCCAGGGATATATCGGACTGGATCAGGCTCGGCGCCAGGGTGTCCCACCGCCTGGTCGCATTGACTGTGTCCCTGTAAATGTTGAGCCGCTGTTGGATGGTGGAGAGGGAGTCAGTGCTGCTGGATGGGCCCACCTGTTTTCCCGTTAAAGTAGTTCCCGGGTCAGATAGAGACATATCAAGGGGAACAAAAAACAAATTGCCGAAAACTGCTACTGAGAATAGTCCTGAGCGCTTTCGCAAATTGTGTTGCTTCATCAGAGGACAAAGTCGAACTGAATCCGGAGGGCTGGTGGGCCTTTATATGCCCTAGCGTTCGGGGTGTACTTCTAACTTAATTGGGTTTTTTTTTTTTTTAATAGGTGCATTGTGACGTCACTGCCATTGGAGTAGTCTTGTATTGGGTCATTGATTGTGGACTTATCTGTGGTTTTAATTGGACAACGACAGATCATTCTTGGGTTCAAAGGTTATGTGAGGTTGCATGGGCGTGGTGGGTACGCCCACGCAGAAAGCTGAGGAGGTACTGTTAGTCCACCACCAGCCCTCTTCCCCCATTGTCCAGCGCATTAGAGCCGCTCAACAGGAAGCCACCATCCAAGCTGGCCTGTTAGAGCCGCTCAACAGGAAACCGCCATCCAAGCAGGCCTGTTACCTGACCCATCCACATCGGACAGTGGGGTCCTCAGACGGGAGCTCACCCCCGCTCCTTTTAGTGTCATACAAGCCATTCAAGCCGCTGGGGCATCAACCCAAGTGCTAGACCACCAAGCTGAGACTCAAAGGAAAATTTTATCAGATATGGACTTTTTTAACACCCAGGAGGAGTTTGGTTCCACAAAAACATCCACTCCGGACGATGATTGCTCCAGGACCTACCTTGAGATCATGGCAGCTTATACCACACCGGACCTGCCGGCCGAACCAGCCCGGTCTACACCCCAACCAGGCCCATCCCATAAACCACCCTCTATCCGGAGGAGACTGAAGCTGCATCATGAGGACGGCCTCCCGATCCCGACCGGACGGAAACTCATTCCATTGCACAGGGCCATCACGCCTTTTTGGGACTGGCGTCCTATGTATAGTATGCGACACCTACAAATCCTCCACGGCGTCGCCACCAGACTCGAGATCTTGCGCAGACGTGGATCCATCCCCCGCCGTATCTTCTCCAGGTCATTCTCAGCGACCCAGCCGCCGCACCACTAAGGCTCACCAGACTGCCTGTGCCACTTTTCTCCATGAACTCTGGTCTATACCTATTCTACTTCTTTCATTGTTTCCAGCAGATAATAAATTGATGGCCTTGTATATTTCTTTCTACTCTCTTCTTGCTGTTCTTTTCTCGGGTTCAGTTTTTCCATACATTTACAAAAATGCCCGACACCCATCGGGAATTTGGCCCGCACCATTTACGGACCAGGTTGTCCATTGGACAACAACCACAACCCCTTCTAGCTTAGAGTCACTCTGACTCTCTTTCTTACATACGTCCAATACCATTTGTGACCACCATAGATCCGTCGTACCTCCCGCGACTTTGGGACGGACACACCATTCCTCACAATTCGCATTCCACAGTGGTCCTAACCACGAACCTCGCTTTTGTTAACGCTCTCACCCCTTTTTTCTCTCAGCTCACTCGGTACTCCATTCCCTTTTGATAGCTCCATCGGCCATACCATTACTATGACCCAGGTTGTCGCAGCTAATACTAACCGACCCACTGAACCACCCAAACGGTTCACACTCCAACACCCCCTCTACAAAACTGGCTCCCATCGCCCACTTTTCCCGGTTCACAGCGAACCGACCATCTGGTATCCACCGGCTCACGCGAACCGGCCTACTGAGCCACAAATCCGGTTCACATTGAACCACCATTTAAGCTCAAAAATGAACTGTACTAATCAAACCACTAACGGTCCACAAAAAATCTCCTGAGGAACAGCTCACACTGAACCGACCTACCAACGGTCCACAGTGAACCACTAACTCAGATATCTGACCCCACTGTTCTATTTACATTGAACCGACCTACAACTCAAGGTTGATAGGAATGTCAATACCGAACCGCCTCAATGTCAAAGCTATCTGTCCACGGTGAACCGACTTACGACCACACACGAGTTCACCACGAACCGACCTACAAATCCCCACAGACGGTTCACATTCAACTATCACACATACCACCATCGGTTCACAACGAACCGACCTACAAAAACCAACCCACCCACAAGGATAAACAACTGGTTCACATTGAACCAATCTATGACAACCCTTCAGTTCACCATGAACCGACCTACAGGGCCCCATAGACGGTTCACATTGAACCGCCATAGGTTGCACTACCAGTTTACCATGAACCGACCTATAACGAACTGGTTGACTCTGAACCGACCTACACAGCGCCACAGATGGTTCACACTGAACCGTTAAATACACCATTACCAGTTCACAATGAACCGACCTACAAAAAACCAGCCGGTCCATCCTGAACCGACCTAGAGAGCCCCACAGACGGTTCACATTGAACCGCCATATACACTACTACCGGTTCACATTGAACCGACCTACAATTACCAACCGGTCCACTTTGCACCGACCTTGAGAGCCCCACAGACAGTTCACTCAGAACAGTCAGACATACAACTACCGGTTCATAACGAACCACCTACGGTTCAACCTACACGGTTCACAACGAACTACTTTTGTTCCCCTCAATTAATATCTGTCTATATGTTGGCCTGCAACTTTTGATTTATATATAGAAAAATGGATGACTTGATGGCTAATAGAATGCATGGATGAATGGATGCATCATGGACATATCCAGACAGACAGGTAGAAACAGAATTATGGAAGGGCCTGGAAATATAGAGACAGATATTTGCTTATTTCAGGATCCATTTCAAAGGTGTTTAGATACATGAATTCCTAATTCCAAGAATTGGCAATAAGTATGTAGAGAGACAAAAATACATGCACGATCAAAGATAAGTGATTACAAACGAGGACCAAAGACAGTGCATAATACATACGATGGAGGACACTGCTCAATAAGAATAATTCTGAACATTTGAAATACGGTTATGCTAGTTAGACAATCACACAGATTATCAAAGGTAAAGAAGGCTTACTGCTGTACATACAATTGCGAATAATGTCCAAAATAACAAACATACTGTCTGGTTCGATTATTTAACAATTTATTATATGATCATATTTTATAATCAATTGATTTACCACAAGGTAAAAATACTTGAACCATTCCATGGAATATATATTTTGAAAAATTGAAACATATAATTATGTAAGGAGGTAAAAAGGTCTTGGAGGTTGCCCCAAACATTGCATATGAAAGCTGGAGCTTAGTTTAACATTTTAAAACAGATCAATGAAAAATTTATGGGTATGTAAGCAGGTTAGTTTGTAATTAGCATGCATTTAGGTATGTAATCTCGAATGTTTGCAAGATGGTAGAAAGAGGTGCAAATGAATGGATACGTGGATTTATTGATAAATGGACCGTCCATCCATCCATATATGCACCTAATTGCCCTCCATTCACACCCATACCTGTGTGCATCTTTGCATTCGAACATCCATCCATCCAAGGATGTTAGTATAAGTAGTATATTAAAGAATTTTAATGATTACTTTGGAGAGGTATGACAGTAGAAGGCACTCATAGAATGATTAATTGATGGATAGACATTTTTACATTATGAGTATCAGTTTTGTTAGTACTACGGTAAGATGGATGGATGGATTGATCGATGGTAGGATGGACGGTTGAATGGACTAATGAATTGGAGGGGAGTTGCATGGATGGATGGTTCGATGCATTGACGTGGGATGCATGCATGCATTTATGTATGGATGCATGAAAACATGGTCGTCTCATGTTTGTCCCTTGAAAAGCACAAGGTTATGAAAAAAATGTGAATAATTATGTGGACAGAACTGTATTGTTCAGAGATTCTAGAGTGTCTTTTATTGTCTGTACTTAAGACTACCTATTTTACTTTTCTTGATTCACTTGAAATTTGAACAAGTACTGCATTTGCAATGTTGGGATTGAATCAGTTACTGCATTTGGAATATTGAAGGTCAGTGTAGGTCAAGAAGAAGTGTCCTTGATTGTGAATATTGTGCTCTGCAGTTGGTCTTTGATTGTCATGTCATATGTTTGGAGGTGTATGTATTTGTCTGTCTCTCAGCATACCTTCTGGCTAATCCAATGATCTATCCATGACTGTGCCTATAATTTTTGAAATGATACCTATAGATGTGCAAAATCTGCCTTTCTCTGTTCTTGAGTGTCAATTCTTCACTCTCTGCATCTGAGTCCCTTAATTAGAGAGAATCCGAGGCATGGATACAAAGTAAAGGGGAAATTTATGAAATGCCACACTATGTTTTGCTGCGGGATGTGTTCTTTGACTTATATAGTTATAATGGAGTTAGAGTATCTTTATAATGTTCCAGATTCATAAATATCACAAAAAAGATGTAGGCGTACTTTCTTCTGCTGTTAACTCAGCTGACTGACAAGTCAGCAGAACTAAAAAGTGATAGGCCTACCAGGTCTCTTTATTTTTGGCAGAAGTAATAAAATTTGGGTTTTGAGTGGTTAGGCCTATACATTTTGGAAAAACTATAGTCTAGTTAATGCAGAATATTTCAAAAATTGAGAGAACGAGTTTGAAACCACCGGTTCCCTTTTATGGGTGACTGCCTGTCTCAAGTCAAGAGTGAAATTTATTTATTCACATTGGTATTGGAAGATGAACGTTGATGCTTTGGTAACTCTGGGATCTCTTTGCTGTCATTGTTGGGTTTGGAATTTATGAATATGGGCCATGTTGTTCTGTACTACTTGAAACTTTGCATCAATAGAATCATTAAACAACTAATCAATTTACCATTGGTCTATCTACTTATTAATGCAATGTGTATAGATTTGAGGCTTGGATAGAAAAGAGTGGTATGAATTGATTTTTTGGATGGATATTAATATTCGTAAAAGTGCGATTAGCAAACAAAATAACCAATAGAATAATGGACGTTTACAAACAGTAGGTTAGATTTGGTACTTTTTTCTTTTTTTTAATAATCTTTTATTGAGCCAACACATACATATATTCATTTGTTTGCAAGAGTACAATAACAGAGGTATACATCAATGATCATAATTATTCAGTATTTCTTGAAAAACACAGCTTTATATTCTATAACTTAATCGATGATCAAACTTTCTAATGGTAGCAACTCCCATTTCTTTTCATGTTTCACCAGCTTGTTATTTTTCTTAGCTATATAGTGTTCAGTTTCAATATTAAGATGCAATAAGTGTAAACAACCTTTCAAGTTAGGGTGCCTTTTTTCAATTTTACTTCTCCAGATGTAACTTTTTGCCACGCAAAAAATCATATTTTGGTAAGCTGAACCTGGGTTGTCTATACCCAACAGAATTTCTTCACAGCTAAACTGGTAAATTCCGGTATTTTGTGTAAGCCACGATTTCAATTGTCTCGTGAATCTTTGGACTATAATACAATCCCAAAAAATATGAAAAAAGGACTCTTTTTCTATTCCACAGAAAGTACAAGTGTCTGAATTTACTATTCCTATTTTATACAGGAAAACATTAGTTCTAAAACAACAGTGTTAAAAACGAAAGAGAAATGCTCTCAGCTTAGAAGAAATAGTGGTACAATAAATCAGATCAAAATAATTGTTAAATTCATCTTGTGACATTTCAATATTAAGGTCTTCATTCCACTTTTCTAAGATTTGGTACATTTGTAGGTTTGTCAGTAGATTCCTCTACAACTAAACAAACAGGCTTGAAGACAGACAGGTCAATGTAGACACATTCATACATATTGCAACCAAGGACCCAAGACAGATTATTAAAAATACAATCGAGGACACTGTCTTGAATCACATTGAAACTGATAATTTCATCATTTCGTGACACTCAAGAACGAAGAAGGGCAGATTTTGTTTATCTATAGGTATCAAAAGATTATAGGCATAGTCATTGATAGATCATTGAATCAGCAAGCAGGTATGCTTAGAAACAGAGAGACACATACACCTCCAAACACATAGCATGACAATCGAGGACTCGTTACCAAGCATAATACAGACAATCGAGGACACTTCTTTCCATATACTGACCTTCAATATTCCAAATGCAGTAATTGAGTGAATTCTAATATTGCAAATGCACTACAACACGACACTGTTCAATCAATGAACAATAGTCCTCTCCACATATTTCACAAGTTTTTCACAACCTTATGCTTTTCCATAGAAAAAACACAAGACGACCTTGCAGTCATGCATCACAGTGTCAGTACATCCATCATTCAGCCCATGCATCCATCCCATTACTCCATTCATGCATCCATCTAGCCATTGATCCATCTCACTATCCATCCCTACCATCGTACTCACAAAACTGATATTACTGATGTACCAAAGAGTACTGATAAATTTGTCATTCTGTAAGTGCCAAATGCGGTCATATCCCTTCAAATCAAAGCATGAATTCCTTTATCTACCCTATTATTTATGCTTATATATTTGGATGGACATATGCTTGAATGCAAGGATGCATATTGGCATGAATATGGATTGAGGGTGTGTAGGTTGCAAGTATGGATGGATGAATCGATCGATTCATCAACACATCCACATATCCATCCATTTACACCTCTTTCTACCATCTTGCAAGCATTCGAGATTACACACCTTAATACACACTGATTACCAACCAACCTGCATACATACCCATATGTTTTACGTTGGTCTGTTTTGAAATGTTAAACTATATTCTCATTTTCATGTGCAACATTAGATGCATGGCCCCAGACCTTTTTATTACATAATTGTATATTTCTATTTTAAAAAATATAACCCATGGAATGGTTCAAGTATTCTAATCTTGTGGAAAAGATAATGATTAATAAATATGATCATAAAATAAATTGTTAAATATTCGAACCAGACAGTATATTTGTTATTTTGGGCATTCTTTTCGATTGTGTAAATAGAAGTGAGCCTTTTTTTACCTTTGATAATCTGTGTAATTATCTAACTAGCATAACAATCTTTCAAATGTTCAGAATTATTCTTATTGAAGAGAGTGTCCTCCATCATATATGTTATGCTCTGTCTTTGGTCCTTGTTTGTAATCACTTATCTTTGTGCATGTATTATTTTTTTGTCTCTCTACAAACCTGACTGCCAATTCTTGGAACTAGGAGTTCATGTACCTAAACACCTTTGAAATGGAACCTGAAATAAGCAAATATCTGTCTTCATATTTCCAGGCCCTTCTATAATTCTGTTTCTACCTGTCTGCCTGGATATTTCTATGGTGCATCCATTCATTCATGCATTCTGCCATGCATTTCTATACAAAAATCAAAAGTTGCAAGCCAAAAAGATAGACTCATTTTCAAGAATCTCTAAGTTCTTTATATGTTTGAATATACATGGATTAATAGTTCTACAATACAGAAGGCAGATATGCACAAAAACAAACCTATATGTAAACTTGCATACTCCTGTAACAAGCACTGAGGACCCAACACAGAGCATCATATATAAAACCAAGGACACTTTTTCAGTTAAATCAACTTTCATCACATCACATTGGGTAATTATGGCATGGATATCAGATCAGTGTAAAATTAGAGTAGGCTGACTGCAGTATATACAATCGAGGACACTGTCCAAACATCCAACCACATAGTTAGATGCTAATATGTAGGAATTAACTTCAATTCAAAACTTTTCAATGCCATAGAAAAACCTAAAAGATCGACCCTTTCATCCTCTATCCATACTGACAGCCTTATATCTCTCCAAACATCATTTAATCCATGCATACTTTTTTGTGTTCTTATATACATGGGTTGATATTTCTACAATTCAGGAGGCAGATATGCACACAAACAGACCTTTACATACACCTGCATACACATGTAACAAGCATATATCCAGGCATGCATGTATGCATACATCTATTTTTTCTTGCATGTATCCATCCATCCATGTTTGTGGCATATTTTTATAATATGAAGAAAATTGTAAAAACTCGGTTGCTTGTGTAATGTGTACACTCTCTGTTTCATTAACTAACTTTCTGCTTTACTTTCACTGACATCAACCTCTTTTGCATGTGGTTTGATGCCGCCTGTACATTCCAGGACTAGCAGGGTTGTAACAAGTGGCAGCCAGTTTGTCGCCAATTTTTTTTTTTTTTCTAACATCATTCCCGCTTGCTTCCCAAGGTTATGCTGTTATTGCTTTTTGCCCCTGACTTACACTTTTTGGGCCAAGACTTGACAGCAGGTGGTGATGGTTGTCTCCTGGCTCTCTGTGGTGTGTTAGGAAGAACTGATTGTGGGACTATAGTCTTGGGTATGTTGGCTCTCCACAGGCAATCATAAAATTCAGCCAAGCCGGGAACACTCTGTGCATCTAGTCTCCTTTGTACAGATTTGGCAACGAGATGGTCTATGTGACTGCCCTTTATCAAACCACCTTTCACCTTCAGTTGTCCATTGCTGTTGATATTCAGATCAGGGTTCTTTTTCACATACTAGTACTCAATAAGCCATTCTGCATTCTGCCTCAAATTCCTGGAACATTGGCGATCGCACCTTGGTATAGTTTCTCAATTTCCTGCCTTTCCATTACTCCAATGACAGAAGTTGCCTGTTGAGACAGATGTGATAGGGAAGCAAGTGGCCTGGTGTGGTATAGAAATACTATTAAGGACACATTACAACACCATAGGTCACTTAAGCTGGTCTCCACACACTTTAGGTGCTTTGCCAGAGCTCCCAAAAAATTTCTGTGGGTCCAGTGCCGTACCATGCTGCTGCAATGACTGTCCTAGATGCCCTGTGGCATGTCACAGCACCCCTAGTGTCAGTAATGCATACTAGCGAGCATGTGCAATCAGTTTCCTACTCTGGCGTCCATCTATGGTGGACGCGTTTTGTTGGAAGCTCCCTTTTTTTTCTTACCGTTATCGGTACTTTTGTGGCTTCTTCATGTGTCGTGAGTTAGTCGATAGGTTCCCGGGAACTGGTCCTATCTCCGGTTGGTTCGTTCAGGTAACGGGTAGTTGAGGTGCATCCATGAACTTGGATGCAGATTTGAACGTCCGTTGGGATGCCAACCATCACAGGATGGCATTTGGGATGATCATCCTGCATGCGTAGGAGCGGTGTGTTCTGCACTGAAGAGAGTCCATGCGACGTTTGTCGACGTTGGACTGCCTATCAGTGACAGAAAGTCTGTCGGGCCGACGTGAGGTCGGCCAGACGAAGGCTGCAACGTGCAGAGTCACGTCAGCGAGAGGACAGTGTGCTTCTCAAGGGATCGGTGGCTTGCTTTGCGGCACGTGCTGCAAATGCAGCCATCCAGGCACCTGGCAGCTTGCCACGTCGTGTGCAAGGTGGTCCTCGATTCGAGGCTTCCATTGGTGGGCATGCCAGTATGAACAAGCTTGTTCATGCTGGTCCTCGAATCGAGGCCTCTGATCCTCGAATCGAGGATCGGCTTTGAATCAAGGCCCCTATGGTAAAGGTGCCGTCTACGGACGTTAAGTGGACTGTGGTAGAGAGGTCCCGTTTGCGGGTTCCCCCCACAGCCCCTTCTGCTACAGTGAGCAGGTCTGTAGGCAAGTGTCCCTCCTGTCCTGTCTGCCCTACTGCCGGCCGTTCGTCGGTAGTTCTGCGAAAGGACGGAACCTTGGTAGTCACTAAGGCAGTAAATGCCAAGATGGGGGGGAAGTCAGTAGTGTCTTCAGGTGGAGATAGGGTGACGTTGTCATCACTACCTGTTGGTACTACTCTACTCCTCCAGGCTTTCCTCCCTGTGCCCTGCCAGGTCAAGCTTTGGCTGTGCAGGCGGAGGTGACGGCCCAAGTGATTATATATGGGCAAAGTGGAGGTGCTGTTCGCTGCGGTCGGCGAACGGCTGGACAAGTTGGAGCGTAAGGTTTCCTCCGGGGGACCTGTGGTCACTCCTCCTTCGCCGGCCCACTCAGTGTTGCCTGACCCCCCTTGTGAAAGTGGGGCCGAGTCTTCTCCCGAGTCGACTGCTCCTAAGCCTAAGGTGGCTAGTGCGGTCAGGGCGGTGGCCCCCACTACGTCCTCCGTGGTGTCCGCGGGCGTTTCCAGGTCTCTTGGGGACCAGGTGACAGACCAGAAAATAGTCCTCGGTGGTAAGGGCTCGGCCGGTTTCTCCCTTACCTCCCTCCCCGGGCCGCGAGCGTTTGCGCTCCCGCCACGGGAGGGAGAAGAAGAAAAGGAAGAAGATGAAGAGGCGTCATCATCACCTTTCCTCCTCTCCGTCATCGGATGGGAAGGTACATCGCCAGAGCTGTCGCTCAGGTGTTTCGCCTGCCGGAGGGAGGCAGGTCTCTCCCTTGGCAATTCCCACTCTGGATGGTGGTACAGTGGTGCGTGGATTGGATGACCGGGTGCCTAGTCCCACCGAGGGAGTCGATCGGTCCGGGTTGGAGGCTCAGCCATCTTCTCCCAACCCAATGGAGATTGATCAGGTGGTCGATTTTTCTTCCGTTGGGGAGGTTTCCTCTGCGGTGACCTATGCCTATGTGACGGCGGGCCGGGGCGCTTCGGTGCTAGAACCTACCCCTGCAGAGGCTAAAGGAATCGCTTCGGAGACAACTGGGCCGGTGCAAGAGGTTGCGGCAAGTGTCGCTCCCCCGGCCCCTAGGCCTATTCGCCTAGTGCGTGCCGGTAGGCCGGTGTGACCTCCTCCCGCTGGGGAGCTTCTGTCGGGCATCTTGCCCGAGGAGACTCTTCATGCGTTGGAGGAACTGCAGTCTCAGTACAGTTCTGGGACTCTGGCACCGGCCGCAGAAGCTCCCACAGTGTCGGGACCTCTCCCCAGGCCAAGGCAAGGACTAAGGAGGAGTGCCTCGAGGATTTTCTCCTTGCCTCGGGGGAGGATCTGGAGGATTGTCCCACATCGGTACAGCCAAAGGCAGTACCGATGTCGGTCGACAGAGTGGAGCCGGCACCCAAGTTAGAGGTGCCTTTCACCACCTTCGTGGCGACGGCCTAGCCCCGGGTAGGTTGCTGGCAAAGCTGAAGTCCAGGCTGGAGTTGTACCGGACGAGTCGATCTGTGTATAACTTCTCCCCTGCGACGGTGGATGCTGCCTTATGGGGCCGCGCCGTTAAGGAGTCCGAGTTTGTAACCCTGCCTCTGTCCTCTCTCTGGCGGTTTGAGCAGGATGCACAGGTTATGACTATTGTGGGCCCATTCTTGGACTGTGTGGGGTGTTCTGCAATGCGCCTTTTGGAGGAGGCGCGTGATAACCCCTCGGCGCCAGCCTCCACCAAGCGTTTGGTGGAGACCCTGCTGGGTCTTGAGCAGTCTCGGGGCCGCGCTGTGGGTCACATTCTTAACGGGGCCATTACGCTCGATGCAAATGTTGAGTTGCTGCGACATAATGCGCTCCTCTCTGCGGCCAACCTACCGGCGGAGGTAAGCAAGGCTGCTTATCGCCTGCCCCTGGATCCTGTTGGTCCGGGGCTGTTCGGTCAGGGGTTGGTCCCACTCCTTGATAGGGCGGATCAGATGGCCAAGGAGAAGCGGCAAAGTCTCTGGATGAGGCTTTGCTGCAGGGTGAGAGGTCGTCCAAAGGGACGGGCCTTCCCCGTCAGCCTGCCGCAGCTGGGCGTGGCCCTAGGCCACAGCAGAAGCCGCAGAGGCGGAGGCTGAAGCCGACTAAGAAGGGTGGCCAGTCTTCGAGGTCGGTCTCTTCCGGTGCTAAGGGCAACCGGAAACCGGCAACTGGTCCCTTGGGATGCGCGCCGGTCATCCGATGTCTCTGCGGGCCCACCGGTCTTCGATCCCTCTTCACTTTCTTGGCGAGGGTCGGTAGGCGGGCGACTAGTGTCGTTCGCTGACCAATGGGATCTATCAACGGACGATGTTTTTGTCAGGAATGTCGTCCGTCACGGCTACGTACTGGACTTTGCCGAGGGCAGTCCTCCTCTTTCGAAAGTCCCTTTCTCGTTTCTGCCTCGCGTAGAAGCGGACCAGGCACTCTTGGACGAGGCCGTGCAAATGCTGGTAGACAAACAGGCCATCGAACCAGTGCTCGATGTTGCGTCTCCAGGCTTTTACAACCATATCTTTTTGGTGCCAAAAAAGGACGGCGGACAAAGACCGGTGATCGACCTGTCAAGTCTCAACGAGTATCTTGTGCAGCACTTCAAGATGGAGACCCCCGCCACCATCATGGCAGCGATGTGACAGGGCAATTGGGCAACCTCGATAGACCTGGAAGACACTTATTTTCACATTTCCATAGCTCCGTGCTCTCGGAAATTTTTGCGTTTCATGGTCAACGGAAGTGTTTCAGTTCCGTGCTCTCCCGTTCGGCCTGGCGCTCGTCTTCACTCGGGTCATGAACGAGGTAGCAGCTTTTGTGCACCATCAAGGGATCCAGCTGCACATCTATCTAGACAATTGGCTCCTGCGGTCTCAGGACTACGGCCAACTTCTTCAGAACACGCAGTTCGTTTTGAATCTGTGTGCGAAGTTAGGTCTCATTGTGAATCTGCCGAAGTCCAGTCTAACCCCCACGAGGGAGTTTGTTTTTCTGGGGATTCAATTTTTGACGGTCCTTTTAATCTGTCTCCCGTCTGAGGACAGATGGAGGCGACTTGTCTCCCTCTTGAACATCTTCAGGAGGGCGTCGGCCCCATCTACACGTCAATGGATGCGTCTGGTAGGGACCCTAACGTCCATGGATTCTCAAGTTCCCCTGGGGAGGCTTTATCGTCGGCCTGTCCAGCTCAGTTTCGGGATCAGTGGGATGGACAGAGCAGGCTCTTGTCCCAACGTATCTCGATTCAGCCTCACGATCAGCTAATTCTGAGTTGGTGGTCTCGTCGGGCGAACGTGATGCCGGGACAGTCCCTGGTGCCGTTCAGTGCCGAGGTAACTCTGTTTACCGACGCCTCCCTTCAGGGCTGGGGAGCCCATTTGGACTCTGTGACAGCCTCAAGCGAATGGTCTCTTCTGTGGAGGCAGTTTGCCATCAACTGGCTCGAACTGGAGGCAATTCATCACGCCCTTCTCCAGTTCAAGTCACAGGTGGAGAACAAGCACGTCCTGATGATGTGCGAGAACCGTACGGTGGTTGCGTACATCAACAAACGGGGAGGTACCAGGTCAAAAAGGCTGTTCTCCCTGGCCAAGTCGATTTTGCTTTGGTGCCGTCAGTACGGCGTCAGGATCCAATGTCGGCACATTTCGGGTTGCCTAAATGTCAAGGCGGACCTACTCTCGCGCCGATCGCAAGTGATTCAGACCGAGTGGTCTCTGAATCCCAGGGTGGTGGAAGCAATCTGGGCCCTTTGGGGCCGACCGCACATTGATCTCTTCGCCACCAGGGACAATCGCAAGATCGACACCTTTGTGTCCCCATTCCCCGACGAATTGGCGTGGGCCACAGACGCCATGTCAATTTTGTGGCAGGGGATGTGGACGTATGCCTTTCCTACAACCCCACTCTTGCCGAAAGTGTTGCGCAAGATTAGGGAGGAGCAGTGCAAAGTCCTTCTTGTGGGCCCTTGGTGGCCCAAGAGGGAATGGTCCTTGGACCTCCTGGACTTGAGCTTGGAGCCCCCGCGGGCTCTTCCTCTTCTTCCTCGTCTGCTCCGTCAACCAGGCTCAAACAAGTTCCACCAAAACCCGCAGTTTCTCAGGCTTCACGTCTGGAAACTATCGCCTCTGGCGTTGCTTCAGCAGGCTTCTCAAAGGGAGTGGCTGAACGGGTTGCCCGCGGGAAACTTCGTAAGTCTTCTTTGAAGATCTGTGACTCGCGTAGGAACAAGTTTGCTGTCTGGTGCTCTGCTAAAGGACTATTGCCCTGGGAGACGATGGTCCAGCAGGTCGCAGATTTCTTGTTAAGTCTGTTTGAGGAAGGGCACTTGAAGGTTTGCACCATCGGGGGTACAAGTCAGCCATTGCTGCTACCTTTAAGACCAGGGGGCAGAGTCTGGGGACAGACCCCTTTCTCTGCGGGCTTGTCAACAGTTTTTATACTGATCGACCAGTAGAGCGCAATGTGGTGCCTTGCTGGGACCTCTCCGTGGTGCTGGGGGCATTGACCAAGTCCCCGTTCGAGCCTAAGGATATGGGCTCGATCGATCTTAAGATCTTGACCTTCAAGACGGTCTTCCTGTTAGCTCTGGCCACAGGTGCTAGGCGCGGGGAGATACACGCCTTAGAAAGTTTCCTCATCAGGTGGTCTTCTGATGGGATGGATGTTTTTCTAAGGCCCCGAGTGGGATTTGTGTCCAAGACACAAGTAGCCCGTGACCCATTGACTGTGTTGATGGGGTTTTGGGTTAAGTCCCTTTCGGCGACAATGTCAAGGTCCGAGCCAGATCGGGCCCTTTGTCCCGTGAGAGCCCTCCGATTCTATTTAAGTAGGACTGAACCTCATGGATCTGGGCGGAAACCTGTTTCTTCCCCTTAAGCAGACTGAGTCTGGGACCTTGTCTCCTAGCACCATCTCGGGGTGGATAAGGAAAACGATTTCCTTAGCCTACCATGTGGCCAGCAAGGAAGAAGAGCTCTGCATTCTCTCAGGGCTCATGAGACTAGGGCGTTCTCTGCCTCCTGGGGCGTGTTTAAAAAGTGTCAGTAGGGGATATTATGGCTGCCTTATGGTGGCGTTCTCCTAATACCTTTATGTCCTTCTATCTGCGGGACTTGGTAGAACAGGAGGAGCGGCTGTTGGCGCTGAAGTGCTTCCTGACAGCTGTATCCAACCGGTCTTAGGGGGTGCCTCTCCCACTCTCTCCAGCTCAACGGAGCTGGTGTAGGGTCACCGGGGGTCCAGGATGGTTTTTTCTGGTGCGTGGCTCTCTAGTGCGGAGTTTTTTGGGCTAGATACTTTAGGAGGTACCTCCCTCCAGTCTCATTTTATATCAGCTTAAGTGACCTATGGTGTTGTAATGTGTCCTTAATATGAAGTTTTTCAACGTAAAACTATTAAGAAACATTATTCACCATAGGTCACTAATATTCCCACCCAACCATTCCCGCTTTCGGTCCCTCCTACACAATGTAGGAAACTGATTGCGCATGCTCGCTAGTACGCATTACTGACACTAGGGGTGCTGTGACACGCCACAGGGCATCTAGGACAGTCATTGCAGCAGCATGGTACGGCACTGGACCCACGGAAATTTTTTGGGAGCTCTGGCAAAGCACCTAAAGTGCGTGGAGACCAGCTTAAGTGATCTGTGGTGAGTAATGTTTCTTAATAATAGTTTTACGTTGAAAAACTTCATTTGTGTCTCCTTCAGTCTTTTATGTGTCTTCAGTTATTCCTGAAAAGCTGCCTCGTCAGCGGCTATGTCATTATTTTGCACTGCAGCAGTCAGCTGATCATCGATTTCTAACAGTTTTGACATGTAAGGATATGTCAATGCATTGACGGGTCTCACAGGTATAGGTTGAGTTTTGGCTGCTGGTGCAGCATCGACATCCACCGATTTCATCTCTTTCATGTTGATCATTTTTTTTAGTGGGTTTGAAGAGAGATCTTACAAGTGTTGCTGTCAATGGCTGGTTGAGAATTTTTTTCTTCTGTCCTCTTGATACGCCCCTTGCAGCTAAGCTCCGTAGTTTGTGCTTATGTTTTTGAAGACTCTCTTTTTGACTCTTGGAAAGTTTCACATTGCCTGTTAGTACATTGAGTACACATTCACATATGGCATCTATAAAGTCGGGAGGTGCTTTTCCTATTATACTACTTCTCATACTCAGTGGGCACATATTCAAAGAAGACAGTATGACAGCATTTCGTCCCATTTATCTGGAAAATTTCTATCTTGCATCCTTCTCTTTGGAACACTTTCTCCGTGCCATCATGTGTTCTTGATCATAAACACTGTAGGTTCTGAAGCAAAAATGTCTGTGCGGTATCTTATATATCTGGGGGTGCCAGGTGCACAGTCAAGACATAACCATTCTGGTCCTTATGGTTGCTTCCTCAAATGCATCCACTACCGCTCGACTTCTGTTGGGTTCTAGCTGTCTCAGTAAAGCAGTTATTTGCTGTCTGCTTCATGCATTTTGGAAAACTGCCAAATAGTGAGCATTTAGACTGACAGTGCGAAAAAAAATGTTGTCGGCAAACAAGTTCTGCACAATTAATACAATGCTTGTATTTTGGTGGGGACTTGTTTTGGTGAACATGTCTAGGACACGCTTGTCCATTTCGTCCATTAGGTCATCAACCACCACCAAGAGGGGTACATTCCCACATGTCTCTCCCAGTCCATCCAGACCAGACACGAAATCTACCTTTGGCTGCATGTCTTCATATTCATCTTGCCAAATTCCATAGTGCCACACGACTCTGACTGGTGGGGAAACTATCATGGTTTGTGTCTTGTTTATCAAGTGTTTTACCCATTGGGTTTTCCCAGATCAACTTGGACCAGCCACGATACAGGTAAAAGGATGCTTGAACCTTAGATCCATATCAGGACCTATATTCTGCTCCACATAACCGTAAACCAACTAAATTTCAGTTTGGGGATCAATTTATGTCTGTAAGCCAGAGTGGATATATCTCGCGCCAAATGCAGCGTTTATCATCATACACAGACAAGGCTATCTTATTCACTGCTTCAGTCACCAGTCGGTGATGATAAGAGCATATTTTTCTCCCCCTTTTCCAGATATTTGAACCAGATTCAGCGTATGGATATAATCATCAAAAGTCAGTCTTTTGATGACTGATCTACTCACACCTTTTGCTCACTTAGTGTTCTTTCAGTTAGGCAATTTGATGCTGTACATTTTGGCACATAACCCTCAGTATGCAGCCATCTTCTGTCCACCACACTCATCCTTAAATTTACTTACAACTTTTTTGTTCCCGTTAGAGTAAAGAGGGTGATCTGTAGGATAGTTAGACATGTCCAAGTTGTGGGAAATCTTGCTCAGTTCTGAATCCAAATTGGGAGTCTTCACATGATAAAGCAATGAGTCAGTGTCCGTAAACATGAGTTTCAGAGATTGAATTCTGAACAGTGTACCATATTCTGGTAATGGAACTGATACATGAGTACCTTTGAAAGATCTAGCATGGCTTGTCCTATGTATATGGTTTTTTTCAGTGTGATCTGTGTAGTGAGCTTACTTATGCCCACCAAGTTCTAATGAAAAATGTGGTGCGTCTTGTAATTTGGTGCTGGTGTGTGTCTCATCAGTTTTTTTCTCGTGTGTGAGGAGCTTGTAATTGATGCGATTGCAAATGTTTTCCATTGTTTTTCCAAAGACTGCGTTATCAGGGCTGGGCACAACCAGAATCCTTGTAGCAAAGCTGAAACCTCTTGTAGCAAAACCTCATCTTTGGTGGGGGATTTTTTTTTTTTTTTTTTTTTTTTTTTGGAGGGGGGGGGGTGCTTCGAAAGCCCCCCCCCCCCCCCCGGAGAATTTTGGAATTAAAGATATTCAGAGAATGCATTTTGAACTTTTAAATTGACTTATTATATGTGAAAGACAACATATATTACCACCTGATGATTTTAATGGGAACAATGAAAATGATGTCAATTTGTACACAATAAAATCTTGAAATAAATTTTATCAAGATCTTTATTCTTCTTTATAAATTACGCCAGAAATACATGTATCAAGATTGAAGTGTAGTTAATCATACTTAAATTGATAACTCTGATTATCCTTTGGTTACATTCTACTCATGAAGTGATCCAAAAAATAAAAGACAACAAAAGATAAATACAGAAAAATGTTTATATTTTATGACCATAGTCACAAGTATATTTTTCTGGGGCATAAGCTGAAAAGACTGTCCACAAAAAAACCCATATTGGGAACACACATACCTGTGTGGTGTCATATATGACTGGGATCATGTAAAAAAAAGTCCTCCCTAATTTTCTATATCAAAGTCAAATTGACACCAAAATAAATTCTCTACTGTTCTCTATTCATAATTTATGTCATAAGAAACTTAAATGTCATTGAAGTGATGCTCATTGAGCACCATGCACCATTTCAATGCATTCTTTATACATGTATTGTTATGAGGACTAAAAATGTATCCAGCACCTAAAACATATGGAATATGATTTAATTTCATCACCAATCATGCTATTATCATAAATCATGTACCACAACTGTATGAGTTTTTCATTGGAAAAATACAAGAGGGAACACAGATGTTCTTCACATTGTAAAATACAATCAGAAAAATATAAGAGATCTTTACATCTTAGTTAAAATGAAGAAAACTTCTAGGCCTACAAACAAAATGGTTGAGACAGATTTTTTGTTTCTTAGTTAAACATATATAATGCAATAAAAAATACTTGGTCCATTCTAATCTACTAAGACCAAAATATCAGAACATTTGTACATCTACAATATAAAAGGAGAATGCCCTCCAGAGACAGACTGCATGGAAAAGTGACTGATTATCTTGTCTTCACCAAACAAGAATAACTACTGGGGCATTCTACATGCAAAAATCATGGGCATATATGTAATTCAGTGAGAAAGAATAAAACTTTGTGTCACTGAAACAATAACGGTGATCTATGAAGAAAAAATAGGTCCACTTTAAGAGCACCACCTAGGCTAATTTAAGGCTATCCTACTTCTTCCAAATCTACATGAAAAGGAAAAATATATAAAACCTTTTGTATATAAAATACAATTACCAAACCATGTAATCCATTCAATTCATCAATATCACATGATATTGCATTACATGAGAAGCCAATTATCATATTGTTCACTGTAGTCTTGTGCTGCCTGTTTATATGTTTTTTTTATGTTGTCAAGTTTCAGTTGCACAAAGTTGTGATTGCATTGTGCTTTGTCGCAAAATGTTTTGTCGCAATTTTGAACCTTTGTGTCGCATTTTTTTGCGAATTTGCGACAGGTTGCCCAGCCCTGGTTATTCATCAGTTTATAGAAGTCCTTTTCGAAATCTTCAGTCCGCAATGCAGTGTTTTTTGCTATGTGAGACTTCAGGCAAGACTCCTTCTTGTAAACCAGCACACGATGGACCTGCTGGAACTTTTTCAATGCCATCCCCAAGCTGAGGTGTAACTGTAATGCACAACCATGAACAACATACGTTTTCCTTGGTCAGAGACATGGTATCAGTTTCTGTCCCAAGGTTCCTGGCATTTTTCCTTAGAGATTTGCAGAATATGGGGGCGTAATCATGTCTGACATAATTATTAGGGCCACATACATCGTTAATAGGGATGGCACTGGAAAGGCTGGATTTGAAAAAATTGTCTTCTGGTGGTCCATCCCTCTGTGGTCCTAAAAAACTCGCATCACCACATGTTACACCGAAAAGGATAAAACACATGCACCCGAAGGTAAGAACCTTGTTTTCTTTTTCAAATAGCATTCGTTTCCTGCCCTATGGTCAGGTGACTGCTCTCATCCAATAGGGAGACAGAAACATTTGTGCGCAGAGACTGGTCACGTGACTGTTCTCGGCCAATCAGAATCCAGGATTTCAGGATCATCAACTTCAAAGTGATCCAGCTGTCTTATTTTCACAGTACTCCTAGGTCCGCAACATATGCCCACTGGGTTGCCACTAGAACGAATGTGTATCATGTTAAATGAACATAGAAATTGAACAGACCTATATGATAAGCCAGTTTGAATCTGCACACACAATTAAGAGGCGTGGAGAGCTAGCTGCATGATTGAGTATTTGAGGGCTCTGAACTACGTACTTGGAGGCTATATGCTAGACTCTTTACAATTTTTCTAAAACACTGCAGGTCCAATGTAACATTTGAAACAAAAAATGGGGGTAAAAGTGCTACAGCTTCGCCACAACAAAGATATTTTCCACACACAATGTGAGCATTGGGTTAGAATTGTCATTTGAAATTTTCACTTGACAATCATCTTTCTGATTTTCAAACAAAAAATATTTGTCTATATTTGATAACCATGTTGATATAACTACCTCCATT
Source organism: Hermodice carunculata (assembly GCA_964020975.1). Taxonomy (NCBI): domain Eukaryota; kingdom Metazoa; phylum Annelida; class Polychaeta; order Eunicida; family Amphinomidae; genus Hermodice; species Hermodice carunculata. The sequence continues at coordinate 50,086,564 of OZ026630.1, read as the reverse complement.
GAACCATTCTTTTTTTAAGAATGGGGATTTGGTTGAGTGGATATATGCATTTCCCATTTCAGCTAGGCGACTGGTACAAAACGTTGCAAGTTTGAGGCCCACTCGTTCGTATAAAATATAAATTAAAATTCATTAAATATCGGGAAATGGTAGAAGACTTGTATGTAGCAGAGCTTTTTGTGAGGAACATTTTCAAAGAGTGAAGAAAATCCAGCTAGTAACTTTGTTTGAGCAGTAAAAAAATTAACAATAGTATCCCTATATTAACCGTGCTGCTATGTTTTCTTATCTGATCATAAAGTTTAATTTCAGAAATTTGTTCCAAATTGGAAACAGTAATAGGGCTACCCAGTGAACCATTTGGTGGAGATGAATCAAACTACATTCCTACCAAATCTGAAGAAAATCAAACACACAGATTGGAAGAAGTGAACAATTACATACATTGCAGGCCTTCAGATTTGAGGAGTGATTTTTCACTTGCGTAAAATAATTGAGGTGGGCTCCTAAAAGCACACCTCAATCTTGCATTTAAGTGCTCTGACTACAGCTCACCTAGAATGATTTCAGGCAAGTTTTTTTCAGCTCACCAATGACTTTTAGATGTGAGAGCCGGACAGTGGCAAATTAAGTAATGAAGCAGGATTATTGGACAAAACCACCAAAAGGTATCCCAAATACATATATGTATATTTATTTGCTGTACAATTTCAGAAGGCAGTGTACGGTAGTTACCAAAACGCAGCACTAACAAAATGTCATGGCAGAGCTCTTTACATTATCCTTCATCCACACTTCATAGGCCAGCTATAATAAATATATGGAACATTTTATATATTCATTGTACAATGTAGTTTCTTAAATAGAAACAACACAAACAATCCTGATACTGCATGATTAACTGTGATTTATTGAAAACTGTTTGTATCGCAAATACATAGACAAACATAAATGAATGGACCAGCCATTCAGTTTTACATGTTTCAAAATTTGTTTATTGTATATGGTATCACATGCAGCTAAACAGATGTAAACAATTACACGGGAAGAAATTCTTATGTGCTGATAACTTCAAGCCCCCTCTCTTTTGGAATAGTATTTTGGGATATAATAGTTAAATATATAAACTTACCAGTCCAGAGGTTTTTCAGACCTCATAAAATACTATATTAAACTGGTTATGAATGTATTTAATTCATATATCTGTACATGTTCACAAAAACAGATTAATTATTTGAAAATTTAAATTTCAGTGGAAATAAATTATGTTAAAAATATAGAGAGACTGTCATCACACAGCTTCTAAAAGGGAATATTTCCATATAAAAGTAGATATTACATAAAAAAACATAAAGTACTTTATGGTGGCCACTGTGATTTTGGGCACAGGTCAAACACTCAGGCACATACATTGGGTTCCAAACTGTTGGTATGACCACACAACCGTGCATGGTCCAGACATGGGACATACAACTGGGCCTGTTCATCAACTGGAAAAGCTGCATTTGTATGTAGCCTACAGACTGATCAGTAACTGTACATGTCTATCATGACAATGTACATTTCCTCTAGCTTGGGCACTGCATGGGTCATAACCCAGTTTACATGCATGGGGTCAATCTGGGGGGTCAATGCTATATGATTGTAAAATGTACCCTCAGGATTAGGTTTAGTCTGTACTGAAGTACACAGGGTTTTGGATGCCATGTTAGCACTAGCAGTACTACCACAAGAGCCAAATGCTACAAAAACTTCAAAATGGCTGCCAAAATTCTCAAGATTTCCATTTTTGTGCAGAATTTAAACAGATTTGAAATCTGTAGTTTTTTCTGGAAAATTTGAATTTTGACTACTAATCTTAAAATCCTAGTGCTGACCTAGGAGTGGGGTTCAGTCTGCAATGATGTACACAGGATCTAGGATAAGGTTCAGTCTGTTCTGATAAACACTGGATCCTGAATAAAGTTGTTAGTACTCATTTAAACAGGATCCAGGATAAAATTCAGTCTGTACTGCAACAAACTGGATCTAGGAGAAGGTTCAGTGAATACTGATGTACAGAAGGTCTAGGATATAGTTCATTCAGTCCTCATGTACCCAGTATCTGGGTTGAGGTTCAGTCAGTATTAATACACAGGCAGTCTAGGTTGAGGATAGATCAGATGTGGCTTCAGCTTCTGCCTTCTGAGCTGCTTTCTCCTCTGCTTGTGCTTTCAGTGCTGCTTGCTGTGCCTCAAACTCCTCAATCATTGTTGTACCCTGCAAGTACATGTGCAACTTTCACAATTAGTCAACTTTGGAGCAGTAATGTACATCTGTATGTACACTGCTAAAAATTGTTAGTTGACATGTAATCAACAGGCTCTCGGTAAAAGGCTAGATAGAGTGCTCAAAACCAGCTCTACTGACACAGAAATGTATCCATATCTGTACTCTCTACCAGTCAAATATCCCACAATACCTCTGTCACATACTTAGCAGGCATCCCTTAATCGAACTTTACACTCTCTAGGTCTCACTGTAAAACAAGATGGCTGTGTGAACAGCCCATGCTCAGCTGTCCTAGAGATTCATCACACTTGTGGCTCTGTGAACTTTGGATAAGATCAAGGTCACCCATGTACTGAGTAAGCCTAACCTTTATGGAAGAACATTGACATGTGCAACATCAAGGTCCCAGTTAAAAAAAAATTAGATTAAAAAAAAAATAATAAAATAAATAAATAAAGAAATAAAAAAATAATAAATGTATAGGCTACCACCTTTAATACATGTATATTGGGTATATATATATAGGTATATATAGGTACATTCCCATCAAGTTTGAAGTCAATCTGACCGACAGTTTCTTCAGAGAAGTCCAAAATGTGAATTAGCATTAGAATGCCCATTGACGTGCAAAGTAATCAATAGAACAGGCGCATTTACTGATAAGGACCCAAATTGAAAGAAAAAATAGTTAACAAGATATGTTTGTAAAACATAGATACCCCCTGCCCTCATTACCCTTGCCCTCCCTACCCTATTGATAGTGGTAGATGGGGCACTCATGACCTTATAAAATTAGTGAAGGTTGATCATACATCAATGTCACATATCTTTAAACTTTAACCTAGCCCTTAAAAAACGACTAAAAACCTGGACAATATAAAAGTTATAGCTGAAAAATTAGTCATCATTTAGAAACCATATTCAGCAAAGTGGCTTTATGACCTTGGAAATTAGGGCAAGGTCACTCATTTTCACTTGACCTTCAGTTATTGTGCAAAAACCACAGGAAGTCTACTGTCTGTGTGTGACCCTCAAAACTGGGTCAAGGTCACCCATCTACAAACTCAAACTAGCCCTTATAGGCAACCATAAAGCTGTGCAATATAAAAGTGCTACCTCTAAAATGCAAGTTATCATGCAGAAACAGTATTCAACCAAATGGCTCTGTGACCTTTGAAATTAGGTCAAGGTCACCCATCTTCAAACTTGACCTAGCCCCGAATACGGACAGTTATCCAATGCAATATGAAAGTTCTAGTTTAAAAACCTCTTCAGTTATTATGTGGAAACCAAAGTTAACTCAGGTAGCAACGTGACCTTGGAAATTAAATCAAGGTCACCAAACTTTAAACTTCTAGCCCTTAGCAAGAACTATAGACCTGTAAAGTATCCCAGTCCTAACTTAAAAACTTCTTGAGTTATTGTGCAGAAACCACAGGAATTCTACAATCTCTTTGTGACCCTGAAAACTGGGTCAAGGTCACCCATCTTCAAACTCAACCTAGCCCTTACAGAGACCCATAAAGCTGTGCAATATAAAAGTTCTAGCTCCCAGGTATAAGTTATCATGCAGAAAGCATGAAACCAATCATATTCAGTAAAGTGGCTCTGTTACCTTTAAAATGAGGTCAAGGTCATCCATCTTCAAACTTCGCCTAGCCCCAAATATGGACTATAATCCTGTGCAATATAAAAGTCCAAGCCTAAAAACCTCTTCACTTATTGTGCGGAAACCAAAGTTAACTGAGGTACCACTGTGACCTTGAAAATTAAGTCAAAGTCACCCATCTTCAAACTTTGGCTAGCTTTTGACTAGAATGATACACCTGTCCAGTATCAAAGTCCTAGCTCAAAAACTTCTTGAGTTATTGTGCGGAAACCACAGTCTACCGACCCACAGACATGTGCAAAGCTAAATGCCCCACCTTCTTCGAAGGGGGGCATAAAAATTCAGGAATCCACAACAGTGCCACCTAGTTAACAACTTTGTTTGACCCTTTCACAAGGAACATATCCACCAAGTTTCAGCTTAACCTGAGTGACGGTTCTAGAGGAGAAGTCCAAAAATAGCAAAAACAGACAAACAAATTTTAAAACAGGGAAAATTGCACCTGGTGAACAAATTAAGAACTAGGAATGTCCCTGTGTGATATCAAAGCAATCGTGTGAGCAGTTTTTAAGATTTTTTAAGATTTGCACCCAAAAAGCCCCCCCCCCCCCCCCCCCCCAGAAAAATAAAAAAATCACTGGAGCATGACCATTTGACCAAACCTGGCAGAGACCCACCCAAGGTACATTGCCACCAAGTTTTGAAGTCAATCTGGATGACGGGTTTGGAGAAGTTGAAAATCTGAATTAGCATTGGAATGCCCATGGACTTGCATAGTAATAAATAGGATCGGTGCATTTACTGGTAGTACCAAAATTGAAACAAGAGGATCATGATGATCCTGTGCTCTGCTGACTGGGATCTGCTTTTACAGTATTGGAACGCATGGACTGCAGTCTAGATTTGTACAGCTATATACATGTATGTAGAGTGGTAGCAAAGTTTGTCCTTAAAATAAATTTTGAAGGCGCCTAAGTTTAAAATAAACACTACCAATAGATATCGCATAGGAGTTTTTTCTCAATCTTTCTAGTGATCATGGGCGTAGGATCTTCCATTACCAATGAAGATACAAGTCAACATGCAGATTTGATCTTAAGGTCAAAATTGCTAATATCTTAACAAACTCCACAGGCACTTTGGTATCAATGTTTAATAACATCTTGTGCTTTTATGTTCATGTTGTAGAAAATTTTTAACTTCCACACATATATTTCAGTTTAGGGAACATTTATCCTTATACTTTGAAAATAGCAAACAAAATAGCACAGATATATAAACATTTAAACAAAGAACAAATATATATATATGTTACACAACATTGTAATGCAAACTAGATATATGTACCTGCTTGCTTAATTGTCTGTTTCGGACAGCAAATCCCTTCATGTGATATGTACATTTGATTCAGCATTTATCAAAGATACAAATTGACAGTGTAGAAAAGGTCATAGTTGACTTTATTCAGGAAACAAAATTGAATAGGGCAACCTGACTTGTCCATGGTAGTACATGTATTATCAATTGACATACCTTGCTGTTTCAATGGCTGCCAATGTACAGTGGCAGCACTCACTTACAGTCAAAAAGTCTGATATCGCATAACTTTGTCAAAAATTAACATATCCACATTATTTTCGCATTTCATTGTCTAATGTCCAACTATATTTTGATAAACTTTTAAGCAATTCTATCATGCTGTTCTGGAGAAGAAGTCGAAAATAGCCTTAACACGCAAAAAATCATTAAAAAAATAGGGAAAAAAATTGCAGCGCCACTTGGTGGCCAAAATGAGAACTAGTTGACCCCAGATGACCCTATGTGCAATATCAAAGCAATTGGCTTCGTAGTTCTTAAGGTGAAGAAATTTTAATTTTTTTCAAAAAATAAATTAAAAAATTCATAAAAAATAGAAAATTATTGCATCATCATCTCCTTCGCAAACTTGGTAGAGGTCCACCTGGGGATCATCCATGTGCAAAATCAAAACATTCTATGTAGCGGTTTTTGAGAAGAAGTCGAAAATATAAAAAGTCTAACGACAGACGGACGGACGACGGATGCAAACGGATTCTATAAGCTCTGCTGACTGACAAGTCAGCAGAGCTAAAAATCATTAAAAATGAGGAATCCACGACAGTGCCACCTAGTGAACAACTTTGACCCTTCCATGAGGAAAACATCCATCAAGCTTCAGCTTAATCTGAGTGATGGTTCTGGAGAAGTCGAAAATAGCAAAAACACACCTTAAATCGTAAAAAGTAGCAAAAAAATGCAGCGCATTTGGTGAACAAATTCCTGTCTTTGCCTATCATAATGAAATAAATACACAATGTTATTGGTATGTTCATTGTAACAAACAAATCTAGAACACTCAGTCCTTTTAAGACCAGCTATATCACAGATCATGGTACATCAACTGACAGCTGCTATGACACCAAGCCCTATGTCTGCCTTTTATCATTTTAGTGTCACTGTACTTGTAATGAAAATGTATATTTTCACAAATACAGTTGTCCGTGTATGTATACAATGTGTATAACCACCACTTTAACTCCAGTGACAAATGTAAGGTACTTCAAAGTTATGCACCGAGTAATCAATATCATAGTTACCAGCATACTACCTGGTGTCATCCCCCTATTTTTCCGATCTACGGTGAGGATACTGATTACCCCAAAATGAACCCGAGTCCCTTCAACCCTTTCCCCCTTGAATTAACACCAAGTCAACAGCTTTCCTCGCCATGGCTTGGGTGCCAAGGGTCCACCCCAGGCCAAAGAAGCAGTTGACATATGGGACATGCTATTGTAAAAGGTTTAGTCTACAATTCCCATTCAAACTGTGTTTCATTACTATTGAGATTAATTAAAATCATTGATGCCAAAGACATTTGACCACCAGTCACTTTTGGCCAGTTGACAAGGGGAAAAGGTTAACAAAGTATGCAGCTGTTTAAAAGAGGTGACCTTTTACATGAGATTTAGCTACAAAGTACATGATAATTTCAACTCTCATTCTCCAGTAGCTGCCTGACTTTTTGTCTCATGCCAACAACCCTTCAAATTTAACTCTGTGACCAATCAAGCCATTTGTCAATCGGCCTAATGTTAACATTTCATCTAATTAACTCCTGAGGTATGTAAATAGCTAAAAAGAAGTATAGACCCATATCTTTCACATGGATTGCGAAACAGGCCAACTGTATATTAATCACTCTCCATGGAACAGATGGTGGCATACACTTTCGTACCTACTTTTTTGGTGGAGGAAACTGAAGGATTTGGAAAAAAACACCCTGCACAGTCAGAGTGGTAGGAACTCTTTCCACTTGCTTCCCCGGCCATGAATTGGACCCGAGCCGAAGAGGTGAGAGGCAAGCGTGTTGCAGCTCCACCAACCATCCACCAGCAAACAGCTAATTTAATTTAATATGCACTTATGGAAGGTCATGAATGATTTTTTTTCACTTTTATTTTTAAAACTTGCCTGAGGATTTTACAAGTCTAGATCAGTCCCTGCATACTCTATAACTAGGCCTTTTTTTTCATGACTAACTGAACAATCCTAACAACTTGATTTTAGCAGCTTGCCAAGGAGCAAATTTATCACAAGTACACTGTAAAATCAAAAAGTAAAATTACCCAAAGATAAAATGTTGCAGCTCCAGCAGAAACATCTCGTACTTCATCCAGTTCATATTTCTCAAAGAGAGCCTTCGACCTCTTGGTGGCATCTTCCTTCAGTTTGCCTGGCTCACATTCCAGGCATCGTCTCTTTAGACCCTCTTTGCCTGTTTTGCCAACCAGTGCTTGTACCGTCTTCCAATCCTGAAATGAAAGTTTACATTTAATTTTGATATATATTTTTGAACATTTATACCTCTGTATTTTAACCTTTTCTCCCATAGATAAGACTGAGTCAATGTTTCTTTAGCAGGAGGGAGGGAAGGGGAAGGGTGCAGAGTACCCAACCAATGGAAAAGCCAGTGACGTGTGACCTGCAAATATGACAGGTCTCATGCAAACTGTTTTTCCAAAGCACTGAAGCAGACGACATTTGACTGCAATTTTTTTAGTCAGCCTGGGGATGGGTAGCAAAGGCTTAATACAAGGTACCTGCACACAGGGTGTCTAAACTGTAAAAACTTCAAGTCCTGCTTTGTTCACTTAACTTTCATCTCCAGTTTTAGGGTTCAAATAACTTCTACTCTTTCAATCATGAAGCTTTCCTGCAAAGCCAGACCTTCAAGAGAGATGTCTTTAGTCCTGAAGTCTGAAAAATACAGCTTAAACATGGACAGCCACCTTTACTTTGAAATCATACAGTTGATAGTGTCATAATGATTTTCACTCCATTGAGAATTATTATGTCTTGTAGACAATACACACTCTTGATGCAGTTGAAGTGACTGGAAATTAACCTTCCTGCTCAGATATTGATTTAGAAATTAAATACAGTGAGCTCTATCTGATAAGGGTCCTCACGCCATAGGCCAACTAAATACAGAATGGGTGCCATACATTCATATGTTGCTGTATCTACATGTATGACAAAACTTTATCTACATACCTGAGTTTCTTTCTCTTTGTGGCCAAGCAACAAAAACGTTGCTGTCATAACTGTGTGAACTGCTGGGGGAGGTTTCTGGTAACTTCGTATCTCTGCCACAGTTGACTGCTTCAGTTCCAGAATCTCGGCTCTGATGCGCTCAAGACGCCTAAGCTGCAGCAACATCTTATTAGCCTCGATCATCTCTGGTGCCAGGTGTCCCTCAAAACCATTGTTTTTGACAAAGGCTATGGCTCTTTCCAACTCCTTCAGTTGACGCGCTGTCATTGCCTTCTTCAAACCTGTAAAATTTGTATGCTGGGTATAAAAATTCTTTATTCAATATGATTTAAAAATGAACAATTTAAACTAGTACTTGTAGTTTTAACAGATTCATCATGTTTATAATTCATCTTCCACAGAGCTTGAACAGAACTCATTCATCACGTTGATTATGACAAGAAATCAGGACAGGGCTGTACTTTTCTGTTTTTAGTCTGAACACTCTCCCAAGCTGTGTGTGACAGAATAGAAATGGTAAGATGAACATTCTTCAGGTTCGTGCAAGTCTGACAGAAATTCCTAGCCACAGTTTCTCAGCTAAGTCTTCATGTTGCACACGTTCCTTTGTAAAATTTCAACATACGCTGTATTAGCCCAAATAAATTAAAGGGTCTTCAGCGGGTAACTAAATTACACAAACAATCCATTGATAATTTGATAGATACACATAAAGATGAGATGAAAACGAATTTTAATATCAAAATTTCTGAAGAGGACTCCTCTATTCCACTTTTGTTCTGGATACCCAAATTACATAAAAACCCTTTTAAATCTAGATTCATAGCCGGTGCTTCAAAATGTACAACAAAACAATTATCAAAAGAAGTAACATTGTGTTTGACTGCAATTAGGAATCATTTTCGTAAATACTGTAATGCAATTTCTAGAAACTGTGAAATAAATTGTTTTTGGAGTGTTAGCAATTTTTCCAAGTTTGTATCTAAATCAAAGATGTAAAAGCAAAAAATATCAAATGTTTTGATTTTTCAACACTGTACACAAATCTACCCATAGATAAAGTCAAAAGTTCACTTTGAAAATTAAAAAGCAAAATGTTTAACATAATGGTAAACCATACATAAATATTAATTCATGTACAAAGAGAGAACATTGGTCACACACAATAAATATTCAAAAAGCAAGGTTAACTCTTACACTGTTAAAATATTGCTCAAGAAATTTACCCAAAAGATATCCATTTGGAGGGTAACAATTCAGATGGTTTCAGAGATGTGTTTCTGGACTTGGATATTCAGGTCACTAATGACAGGTTATGTATCAAAGTCTATCACAAAATAGGTTAGTTTAACTTTGCAGTAGTTAATTATCCTTTCCCTGACAGTAATATTTCGGAAACTATTGGATATAATACGTTTTTGTCACAGATTTTGAGATTTGGTCATATTTGTTCCAAATTTCAGGACTTCGCATCTAGAACCAAATTTATTTACAAGAAACTTGAGTCAAGAGGATTCAAAGATGTACTTTTGATCAAATATTTCTACAAATTTTGCTGTAAATATCCAGAAACAGTTAGAAAGTTTGGCTTCAATAATTTTAGACTTGCCTGTTTTGCTACTTAATTTTATCTTTTGGCATCATTCTGTTTTAATGTTCACCTTTCAGACATTTTAGGCTAGCTTGTTTTCTGTTAGGTTAAACCCCCGGGGGCTATCGGTAGCAAGTAGTGGCCTATGACAGTTACAAGCTTGCCTAATTGTACTTGATGTCTGGTCAAGATCTATTATATTATCATTGCATTCTATTGACTTAAATACAAATAACTTTCCTTTTTTTTCTGACTTGCCCTGTAAATTTTGCTGTTACTATCCAAAGATTATTAGAAAGTTTGGCTACAATTATTTACAGTTTTTATACTTGTCTGTTTTGCTACTTAACTTTATCTTTTAGCATCATTCTGTCTTAATATTCACTTTCAAGCATTTTATGCTTACATGTTTTCTGTCAGGTTAGTCCCCCCCCCCCCCGGGGGGGGGGGGGGGGGGCTACTGGTAGCAAGCAGTGGTCTAAGACAAGTACATGTTTGCCTAATTGTACTTCAAATTGGGTTAAGAAAAATGGTTTTCATATCATGTTTTTGGCATAAATGCTAATGACTTTCATTCTTTTCTGACATGCCTAAATGCACATTTACTCAATATTAAAAAAAATACTCAAAATGTTACAATAATTTACAGTTTTTAGACTTGTCTGTTTTGCTACTTAACTTTATCCTTTGGCATCATTCTGTCTTAATATTCACTTTCAGGCATTTTATGCTTACATGTTTTCTGTCAGTTCTTTGCTGAATATTTAGCTTAGACAAGGAGCCGCTACTCAGAGAGACATGTATGGGTAATGGGCTCTGAAACATGTTCTGAGTTGTTACACGCTGAAGACCCTTTTATTTATTTGGGCTAATACAGCCTATGTCAAAATTTTACAGAGAAACTTGTGCAATATGGACAATAGTATTTCCATATGTATATAGGTTAGACAGGGACAGGTTAGCTTATGGAGAATAGAGTTCGGACTGCTGAATAGGGTAACAACTACTAGGAAGTGGTTTTGGGTAAAAAGACACAAATACAATACTGCACTGCACTTTGAAATTCATGTAAATACATTAAAAAGTTGCTCCATTAAATTAAAGTTTGTTCTTTTCATACATGACATGATCCTTACTATTGAATAGTGTGAATGGCTCAGAATTAAAGGACTTCTTCATATTCAGATACATTTTCAGAAATTTTGACTCCATGTTGTTGTATGATGATAAGGATAAAACATATCTTTTCATAGTTCGAGAAGTGAAAGTGATGAAGGAGAATGTCAATTAAGACAGTCAGACATGAAAGTGGACTTCGGTTTTATTTCTGGAACTGTTCATATTTATATTGCTGTTAAGGCAAATGAAGCAAATTTTGTCACAAGTCCTCTAAGTCTCTAAGTGAGCAGTCTGACCTCATTCTGTACCATTCTAGTAATGGTCCTAATCACTGGCCTTGCCTGCAAGTCATGTTGCAGTTCCCCTTAAATCGGCTGAAGCATGACTTGCCAAGCAATGACAGCAATGAAACCAAAACAAAAACAAACAAAAAACAAAACAAAAAACAGTACTTATTAGGCAAGGCTTGTTGGAAATTAATGACAGCTCTTTTTATGAAGAATCTGACTGTACAATCTTCATGTTGCAGGTAAAAAGAGAAAACTGGGACTGTTATGTAGCAAACAAACATCATTCCATGGTACATTTTGACTTGTATTTTCATTGTAAGCCAGATCAATGCAGAGTGGAGAGTAAGAAGACTGACCATCCCGAGCCTGGAACTCCTTCAGCAGACGTTCTGCTTTAGCCAGGTCCATGTCATCATCTGGTAACTTGGCTTTCTTGAAGTCATCCATGGCCGGCTTGAGTCGCTTGCGGTCCCTGTTCTTTACAGCCACCTTCAGGTTGTACCGGATCCTCTTATTGCGCGACTCTGTAGTCACAGAATGTGTTGTCAATTCAATATCAAAATGATTCATGTACCAGATAACGTGTAAATTAGGGGCAGTATGGCATTCTTCATGAGTGACTTTGTGTTTTGTTTTGCTGCTTACTCATTCTCAGCTGTGGACTTATATAACTCTTTAATGCTGTTTATTGCTTTATTTTCATGGTATTCTTATTTTCACATATATCATGGATGACATAAAATCACATTTAAAAAAAAAATGTAACATAGGTTTGCTAGCAAGAACACTCAACATAGCAAATTCAAAACTCAGGTACATAACTATATCTATATACATGTGTGTAGAGAGAGAGAGAGAGAGAGAGAGAGAGAGAGAGAGAGAGAGAGAGAGAGAGAGAGAGAGAGAGAGAGAGATGAGAGAGAGAGAGAGAGGAGAGAGAGAGAGAGATGAGGAGAGAGAGAGAGAGAGGAGAGAGAGAGAGAGAGAGAGAGAGAGAGAGAGAGAGAGAGAGAGAGAGAGAGAGAGAGAGAGAGAGAGAGAGAGAGAGAGAGAGAGAGAGCATCTGTTCCCTAAGAAATGTATCAGATAACTGTATGTGTCAGATAAACGAATCAAATAACAAATAAGAACCTTTTCCCATAAATATCTGTGTCACCATATTGAATATGTTGAATATCTGAGTGTCCTTATATTGAGGTTTCACTGCATATATATATATATATATATATATATATATATATATATATATATATAAATAATACTTCAGCAATGGGGAGTCCATATAATAAATATATGAGACTGAGGCAGACCGCAGACTTGAGGGGACCAAACAGTGGTCACCCTAATGCAGATAAAAAAATGCTTACATTTATCTGATACTCAGTTAATTGGACACAAAAAATGTTTTTATTTATTATACCAATTATACTAGGTACTTGTGTGGTCCCCCTTATTCTGCAATTTAGTCACAGGTCCATCTAATGCTTATTATACACACACACAGAGACACACACACAGACACACACACACACACACACACAGACACACACACACACACACATATATACCCTTACTAACTTCATTATATCTCACCTCTCTCCCTGATCTTAGCCTTCTTTTCTGCCTCCTGAGCATCACGCAGACTCTTATCATCCTTGGCTTTCTGTATAGCTTCCTGGGCTTTCTTTGCTTCCTCCTCTGCTTCCTTCTCGTCTTTTGCTGCTTCCTGATGGACAAGAATAAATTTGTAATTTTTCTGTTGTAGGTATTTAAGCATATAACCCACAGTTATTCATTATTAAAAAATGGTGGTTAGGTCATCAGGTTCCAGCACTTTATGTCACACAGTCCCAGAAGTTCAACATATATATTTCATAGGTGTCAACCCCTTAAGATGTATGACCAGGAGATTGTTGTAAAAAGTGCATGAAATTAAAATCCCTGCCATTTTAAGAACTTTTTGAGTCTCCAAAACAGGAAACTCCTGGTGAAAATGGGAAAGTTGACAGCTATGATATTTCGAAGTTATTTTATTTTATACATTGCATTTAACTGTAAATGTACTGGGTGTGGGGGACACATACATACAGCAGTTATTAAAGTCTGCATAAGTATAACAGGTTATAAGATTTAATTGGTGATTCTCCAAGATGTAGGTGTACAATTTACATGACAGTCATTTCATTCAAGCAATTCTGTTACATCTATAAATACCCATACATTAGTCTGAAGCTATATATCTTTAGTATCTAGGTTGCCCAACCATACACATGATGGTCAGTATCACATTTTTAAAGGCAGTTCACTCCCCCAAAGCATGCAGTGTGTTAGTCCTTCCAGGGTGGAAAATTCCTATGATCCTATGGAGGACAAGTTAAATCCTTTTGAGGACAAGTGACTCTCAAATTTCAGTTGTCCCATGGATAAGTAATTTTTTTGTCACAATTCATGATCTGTTAAATTTCTTGTGGGGGGGGGGGGCATAACAGACATACACTCATTGTATGACAATGATTTCCATTAAACCATGCTTTTTCAAAAACCAAAACTTAGGTATACTTTATTAGCATAAGTGATATGAGGGAGGACAAGTGAAAATTTGTGTCACTTGTCCCACAGACAAGTAGTTTCAAACCAAATTTTCTCCCCCTGCCTTCACTTTTGAAATTTTTACTATGATAAGCCACTTAGCTCTTACATCCCAACTGATTCTAACTGTACCAGAGATCATGCAATAACAAGTCACAAACTCCCTCCATGCTTCCACACTGCACTGAACAGCAGCAAAATACGGAACTCCCTCTGCTTGGAAAGCCACAACATGCTCAGCTAGGTACAGATTTTACCGGTTCTTAACATTCATATAGCAATTTTTCCAACAGACTGTTCTCTTTTTTTTTAGCCAAAACATAAAAAAAAAACATTACCCATGGTGCAAAACAATGCATCACAAAACAGTTTACCAAATGAAAAAAAAGTCTGCAATATTTAAACAGAGAATTTCCAACTAGAATGCCTCCTGTCACAGTATGTAATTTGATACAAGTTGGTTTTAACTTCCAGTTGCTTTAAATTGCCGTGATCTAACAGTATTTTAAATGGTCAAACCCAGGAATTTGGTAGGTCCACATATGGTGTGTTGCAAAAGGATTCATTTGCTCTGTGGCTGATGACTTGTAATCAAGAAATCATGTAAATTCACATATTAACTCTTTCAGTGCCAATCATATCTAAACTCAATCTACCAAAGTGAAACTAGTCTGAATTATCATGAGGATCTCAGATTCATATTCCTCATAAAAAGACCTTTCATTCAAGTACCAGTATGCCTCCAGTTCCAGAGAAAAGCTGTCGACTCAGTCCAAAATTTGGCACTTAAAGAGTTAATCTTCTATACAACATGCACACAGTGTGTAAATCATCAATTGCCAAATCTGTAATGGACCACAGACATGCAGCCAACCTCAAACACAGCAAATATGTTGTTGCCTGCTGAGACAGACCGTATCCATTTACATAATTCTGATAGCGCTACACTCTTAAAGCACCATCAGGATTATCAACAGTGCATAGTGAGTCTGTTAGCAGGCAAATACATGTACATTATGATGATTGAAAAACAGCAACCATGCCATAACATTTGAAAAACAGCAAACTATGTTGTGATATTTGAAAACAGCAACTGACAAGATGGAACACAAGAGGTCAAAACAGAACGACAATTCTTTGAATTGATCACACCCCCTCTGATCCCCAAGTTTAACCAGCATGCCCCTTGTACCCTGTGACCTGTGTGAGCTTGCCTGTAGCAGCATGACTAAGCGCATTAATTCCTTATCCAACTTGGCTTGCTGCAATATGTAACGTACCAGAATGGTACACACAGTAAGGAACAATTCCTTTTCACATGAATACAACACAAAAATATTTTTCATGGTCTCCATGTTTCTTACATTTTAAAATTGCAAAAAGTTTTAAACCAACTTTTATTTAATACAAAGAAGTTGAACTCTCTTTTGAAATGAAACAAATTCAGTGTAAACTCTAATAATGTCCAGCATTTATAACCTTAACATCAATGTACAGTCCATCCACTGTCAACATGTATTTTGTAAATTATTGTGCACAAATCACACTAATATTTTTTACGAAAAAAGGTCCAATTAACCCTCATAAATATAATGTCAGTGTCCTCAGCATGAACAAGTAAGAGTTGTTTCAGTATCAACTCTCGGACATCTACGCCAATGAATTACATCCATTTGTTTACAATATTTTACATATATATCAGCAGCTACCATCTACAGTGGTACCTGCTATTTCAGACCATCCCTACTGTCAGCAAAGTGGTCTTATACTGCAGGTGGTCTTAAAGATACATCTTACAGAGAAATACACTAAAGGGTCTTCAAACAGGGGTCTTAAAAAGACACGCAGACTTCCATTAGAGGAGGTCTTTAGAGCAGGTACCACATGATGATGGTGATGGTGGTGGTAGTGGTGGTGGTGGTGGTGATGATGATAATAATGACAAGACATGAACATTTTTACTGCAGGTGATGGGGTTATTTTAATTCATTGATTGTCGTGTAGGTATTTTCTGAATTTTACTTTTCAATTGCATGTGTCCCAATGTCAGATATTTTATACTGAATCTGATGCAAGTATTTGTCTTTCAAGTTTGGCACACCACCAGAAAAAGTATGACCTTACCTCAAGGATCTTCTCTGCATTCTTGGCCTCCTCTGCTTCCCTTTTCTTCTTCTCTTCCTCTTCCTCCAAAAGTTTCTTCAGTCGCTTCTCCTCCTGGGGAAAAAATCATCTTTTAAACATTTTAGAATAAATTTGCTGACATCAAATCTCATTTTTGAACATGTCATGGTCATCAAAGAATTTAATTCAGCCACATCTTGGCTGTATTGCCATAGTCCAGAAACTCATTGATAAGGAGACCCAGGTATTTGTAATGTGGAACTACATTTAAACTCTTCTCTTGAAAACAGAAGTTAAAAGATGATCTAGTCTGAGATTGGTGTCTGAAATGAACAATTTGTGTATTATCAGTGTTGACAGACATTAATCATTATTTGCACCATTCATCCAAATTATTCAATATCATTTGCAGACCATTTTCCTATTCCACCAGCAGTACAGTATCATCTGCATAGAGAAATATGCTAAAAAGCCCATCACCAATATCTATACCTTTACCAATACTCTTGATTTCCGTTATAAGAACATTATGGAAAAAACATATTATCTCCTGGCAAAAGGGGTGCATTAGCTAAATTCCGGTGAGGGTAGCTCCCATAACATTGGAAACAGTTACATATGAGCATTGACAGAAGTCGACAAACTTTGTCCCTTCTGTTTTGAGGTGGAAAATGAATCACATGTCCTACCTTGTGAAACATACCCAGATCTAAGAGCAGTTATAACATGAAGCTATGGTTATAAACAGGGATTTTTATAGGTCAACAGAAAATGACAAATTGTGTATATTACTATCTGAACTGGTGTTATGTGACTTATCAGCCAAGACCTGTAAAAATATTTTAGTCCGTAAACAATTTCTTTTACATGCACTGTGATTAAGTGAATCATCCTTTAAAGTGTCACATAATTTTACTTTAAATGCTTTTTAATGGTTGATGGTGGTCTTACCATCTCTCATATCTCCAACGGGAAAGGCCTGAGTACGTGGCCTATGAATTTGTATTTTGCTCTTTAGCTTGTTTGTTCCTAGGCTGAGATGTAAATAAAATATTTATCCTTTATCCTTATCCACGTAAAAATATTGTAATTTAATTAAAAGTGAAAGTGGATATGATCATGCAAAATACTGCTCTTCACAAATAGCTCTACATGCATACATATATTACATGTATTTAGTAGAGATGAAGCTGCCAACATTTGTCTACTTTAGCTTGACTTGAGATAGCATTGTTTATATCCTTTAATTAGGCTTTGTGTACTTTTTTCAGATAAATTTTCAGTGGCATTGTGCTTGCTACTGTGCAGTACACCAATCTTTGTCTATAAACAATGAATCAAAATAAAGTTGTGTTCTCACCTCTTCCTTCTCTCTCTTTTCACGTTCCTCTGCTTCTTGTCGCCCACGTTCTTCATATGAAAAGATGAAAATTGTAAATTGCACTTTGGAATACTAAATGTTCTCTGAATTAAGAAATTTCTCAGAACCACTTCTAGCCAATATATGTACAATGTACATGTATGTTTTAAAGTCATAGGGATTTTAAATTAAATCATCAGATTTTTTTGCAGGTTCTTGCTACATACTAAAAGGCAGGTGATCTCTCATTGGAGTGGTCTCTCAAAGCAGCGACTACTGTGTTAAGTCTTTCTGAGTCAAATTTTGGACTGAGTCAACAGCTTTTCTCGGCTCTCATTGGGCGCACCAAGAAAAGCTGTTAACCTGAGATATTCTCTCTGAAACTATGGGCATACTGGTACATGTACTTGAATGAAAGGTCTTTTTTACGAGGAATAGGAATCTGGATCCTTATGATAATTCAGACTAGTTTGACTTAAGTAGATCAACTTTAGTGATGATTGGCACTGAAAGAGTTAATATTTCACTTGAATTTGAACTATAATGTACATGCTTCATTTGACATATACATGTACATGTATATTTAAATTGCTAAAAAGAAATCTAGCATATCTGTCATCTCATTCCCAGGACTATGTGTCGTCCTGGTCGAACACAGACCACATTAACCTGGCTGTGGGTACCCTGTGTTGACCATACAATACTTTAACACGCTCTGACTTCCTCTGTTGATGTTCTCAAGGACACGGAAATTATGTTGGAAATGTATTGATTAGCGTGCATAGATGTTCTATAACTAAAAGATTAGAAGCGTAATGGCCCATGTGCTGTATTATTTACAGATTACATGTATGTTACAAGTGTATTGGCCCATGTGCTGTATTATTTACAGATTACATGTATGTTACAAGTGTATTGGCCCATGTGCTGTATTATTTACAGATTACATGTATGTTACAAGTGTATTGGCCCATGTGCTGTATTATTTACAGATAACATGTATGTTACAATGTGAATTGATGTGCTATGCCATACCTTCTTCCTCCTCCAGCTCTCTCTTTTTCTTCTCCATTTCTTCTTTCTCTCTCTGTCTTTGCTTTCTCTCATCCTACAGGATGACAAATAGATGTGTCACATTGGTTTTGACATGATTATTTGTTTTCTTAATTTCCAACGGCATGTGAAGATCACCTCACAAAAATAAGAAAGGCAATTAAATGGAGTTAATTGAATGTGTATCTATGATCAAAACAAGTTAGCCTTTTGCTGAAACATAAACAGCCAAATAAGTAATCAAAATATCAAGTGTCAAATACAAATGTTTTACCCTTCCCAGCCCTGGGCTTCCAAAAGGGGCTAGGTTGATCAAATGGACTTTTTAGGACCTCTGTAACAACTACTATTATTTATGCAGTATTTTCAAGTGAAAATAATGGGAACACATCTATGGTTTTCAATCATTGGGTTCGTATCATGAGTTATGTATGGCATTTACTGGGGTTTTTTTTGCAATTTTATTTTAACACCTGAATCCCAAGATTAAATATACTCATACAAAGCAAATATTTACGGGCATAAAACAGTATCTATCATTGTAACTTTATTCTTTAATTTATATTTTGTACAACTTGATGCCCTTAAAACTTAAAATATGTGCAAACTGATTTTGTCTGTTTACATCCAACTTCTAAAAGAAAGGTTTGTGTGAAGAGCCCACACTGAGCTGACCTTCATGTTGATACTATGACCCAAAATACTTGTAAGTCCCAACCTTAGCTGAGCTGAGCTGCAGTTTGCAGTGTGCTTAGATGAGCAGGACATACGTGTACAAAAGTAGTCCAATGTTAACCATGCTAATGCATATTCTTATTAATCATTGCATGATTTCTTAAAAAGAAGGAAATAACAGTAGTGCCATTAAATACAAGTTTAGTGGAGATCATGTCAAGCTAAATTCCCACCACATTTGAAAAGAATACAGGATATGGTTGGCGAAAAAGTTGAAAATTACAAAAACATCAAATTGTTTGAAAAAACAAACAACACATATCTGTAGCACTACCTGTTACACATAACTTACAGTTGAGCAGTTATTAAGTGTACTTAGACAATTTCAAAACAGTTAAATGGTTTTTGAGAAGATCTTTTAATGCTCCTCAAAATAAATGAACAAAAAAAAACCCACACACACAAAAAACAAGAGGACTGTGACAGTCCTGTACTCAGCTGATTAACTTACCCTATGACCTTGGAAATGAGGTTAAGGTCACTGACCTATTCTGAATCTAACTTTCATAGAGGGCCATCCCCATGTGCAAGATCAAAGTCACAGTACAAATACTTCAGGTTATCACGTCACCAGTAAAATCTATGTTAGTGGCCCTGTGACCTTGAGAATGAGGTCAAGGTGACTAATGTACAGTATCAATCTTTCCTAAATAGAGGACCACCAACAAGTTCAACATCAAGGTTCTACCTTCCACAGTTCTCAAGTTACAAAATGAAAAGTAAAATTTATGTAATTTCTGGGTCCCGGTGACATTGGGAATGAGGTTAAGGTCACCCATGTACTGTCTATGTCTGAACTTTGCTCAGGACAACCATCATGTTCAACATCAAGGTCCAAGTTCAAAGAGCTCTCAACTTGTCAGGTGAACAGTAAAATTTGAGCAAGTGGCCCTATGACCTAGGGAATGAGGTCAAGGACACTCATCTACTGTCTAAGTCTGGCACTTATTAAGGACAACTAGCAACATGCATGTCCTACCCTTTATAGTTCTCAAGTTACCCTATAAACAGTGGATTTCATGCACCTTCCCTTGTGACCTTGGAAATGAGGTCAAGGTCACTCACCTACTGTACATATATCCCCCTCATACCCAGAAGTGTCCCTATGCAATTACAAAGCAATTGGCTGAGTATATACAAGGATAAAGACTTTTGAAGATTTGGCCAAAAAATGAACAAAAAATCATTAAAAAAAACAAAAAAACATTGGACTGTGACTGTACATTGCCACCAAGTTTGAAGTCAATCTGGATGACAGTTTTGGAGGAGAAGTCAAAAATGTGAATAAGCATTAGAATGTCCATTGACTTACATAGTGATCAATAGGAAATCTGCATTGACTGACAAGTACCCGAATTGAAAAAAATCGTTAAAATCAGGAATCCACAACAGTGGCACCTAGTTAACAAATTTGTTTGACCCTTCTACAAGGAACATATCCACCAAGTTTCAGCTTAATCTGAGTGACAGTTCTAGAGAAGAAGTCAAAAATAGCAAAAACACACAAAAAATCATTAAAAAAAAAAAAAAAAATCACAGCACCCTCTGGTGAACAAATTAAGAACTAGGTGTCCTCGGGAGTGTCCCTGTGGGATATCAAAGCAATTGGAAGAGCGGTTTCAGAGAAGAAGATTTTTTAAGATTGCCCCCAAAAATGAACAAAAAAATCATGAAAAATCCAAAAATCACTGGACCGTGACCATTTGAACAAACTTGGTAGAGACCCACCCAAGGCACATCTCCACCAAGTTTGAAATGGATCTGGCTGACAATTTTTGAGAAGTTGAAAATGTGAATTGTGAATGGACGACAACAGATGACAACAGACGGACGACAGATGCCTCACCTCCTAAATGCTCAGCTGAATTATCAGCTGAGCTAAAAATAAACAAACATGAATGTCCTTCAGAGAGACCTACCCAAGCCATCTGCACCAAACTTGAAATGGATAAATATGGTACAATATGGTGAGGATTTGGAAAAAAATACAGACACAAACACGTATGTTGATGGAAAGAGAGCCACAAAATAAGCTCAGGTGACTACAACTTGAGTACAAGTCCGCTTGGTGACAAATTTTTATTACTTGATAAATCTTATGATTATTCATTTACCATATACATTCTGCAAAACATGATAGCTGAATGACAAAAAAATGATAGTCCTAGAAGTACTTTTGTTGTTGTTTGTATTCTTAATGTTAGAATACTTGCAACAATAGTAAAGGTCAGAATTAGCTCTCAGGTGTGTATTCGCCCCAATACACAACTGAATACACAAACATTTCCTAGAGTTGTGTATTCCCATTACTTTGTATTTTGTATGTTAAAGCAATCTTAAACAGACTAGTCACTTCTGTAGCTGTGGTTATGATTTTTATGAGGTATTAAGTTATGCATCTAGATTTAATGTCTGAAATTTGTTGTTTCTGTGTGCAGTAGTTTTCAAGTTATTAAGCGAGAAATTGCAATGTAAAGTAACGGAAATACACAACCCTAGCCCTTCACTCCATGCAGTGCCCTCTTTTAGGCAGATCTTGAACCTTCTGTTCTTGTCCTTGCCTATTACAGCGTAGGCATGAACACAATCAGAAACATGAACTTTAAACAGCACCACATCAAAATTTGAAGTCTTGTGAGTCATGCTATTTGTGATACAAAAAGCAAATTACCTATAGAGCCATTTTCCAAGGCATGGCACTGAAAAAATGTGATGTTCAGATTGCTTTAGGGGTACAGTAAGTCCTACCTCATCCTCAGACTGATGCAGCAATCTATTTTGTTATAGGGGTAAATACTTGTTCAAGATCTGAAAGTGTGTTCAAGAACAGTTCCTAACTCTTGTATGCTCTGGCCCAAACGCATGTAAATGTACAACTTGACAGAAACAATATTTGTCTACATGTGATGAAAGATTCAAATGTCAAACCTCCTCCTCTTTTCTCCTTTTTGCCTCTTCTTTTTTCCTTTTCTTTTCTTCTTCCTCTTTCTTTTTTCTTTCTTCTTCCCTCTTTTTCCTCAACCTTTCTTTTTCAAGCTGTCTTGCATTCTCTAATTCTCTGAGTTTTCTTTCCCGCTCTGAATACCAAAAACAAGTCACAATGAAGGTGAACACATCAGCATAAACAATGAGACATTGATTTCGGATGTAAAAGATTCCTCAATAATTAAACCAAATAAGCCAAAGGTGACTGACATATATATATCTATTGCTGCAGGTACTGCAGGTACCAATTTAGAAATGCTTGATTTATATATATGCATGTGTGTGTGTATATATATATATATATATATATATATATATATATATATATATATATATATATATATATATATATATATATATATACATACATACATACATACATACATACATACATACATACATACATACATATATATATATATATATATACATATATATTTATATATATCACACACACACACATGGCCCTTCAAGTGAACCCATCCAGGTGAGTTTACCAAAAGTCAAAATATAAACAATCATATGGTTATCTAGCCTACCTTATAATTATTTATTTTTTTTTTTTTACGCTTGGGTATATAAACAACGGCAATGGCCGTTTGCGCGTAACTCACAACGAGCTAGTGAGCGTTGAAATCAGTTCCTGATGAGCCCCGTTGGTGGCGAAACGCGTCGGACTGAGCAAAAAAAACTAATACTGAAAATTTACCATTTTCAGCCGGTTTTTTAGCCACCAGGCACTTGTCTGGTATTTACATCTACCTTATAATTATGTTTGATTGGCAGAAGTTTCTTTCTTGACCAAGTCTGTGTAAATTATTGAGAAAGAAAACAGCATTGTCGAGAACTCTCTAGTTTCAAATGATCAGGACCATACAATTTCATCTCATGAGCTAATTTGAACAGTTACATCAAAAGTTATAAAACAGAATATTCTATACATTGATGCCATGGAAACAGTTTCACTGTTTTGCTCCATAATAGACAAAATAGTGATGACTCAATTACCTTCCTGCTCTCTCCTGTCTGCATCCTCATCATGTAGTAAGTCTACCTTGCTGGGTATATTACACAGTTCCACTTCAATCTCAGCAAAACAAACTCCACTACCAGGTACAGCCCGAGTTCTCAAAAACTTTTCCCACTTTCTTCTCAGGAAATATTTGCCATGAACTGCTTGCATTAACCATCTGATAAAGTGAAAACAAATGCCTTATTTGTAGGTCTGTACAACATACCATGTCACGAACAAATAATACATTTTGTTCAGTATGAAGGCCAGATACAAGATCTTTCATGTTTCTAAATGTGTTTTTCTTCTCTGCCTTGAGTGTTATATGCCCCATGTCTGTACCTCGCACCTTTAAGACAAAAAAACGGTAAGATGGTGTTTGAATAGAGGCTTAATATGAATTTACAACCTTTACAGTACATATGTATGTTAAATTTCTGATTCCACCAAATGTCACCACCATTCTGTTTGAAGTGCAAATGCACTAACAATTTATTTAGGGACACAGTGTCAACTATGTTCTGTTGTATTATACTTTTTCTGGCCTGGCAGTCGTGATCTACTTTCATAATACATACATGTATATGCTGCCGACAATAACATTAAAAATGTACAGTAAACTTAATAACATATATATCAAATCATAAAGATGTACTTTTTGGTGCTCTTCAATGAACAATTTCCTTCATTTTAAACCATGTTTCTTCTTTCTTCATTCTAAATGCAAGAAAACCTCATAATGTATTATGACACCATCTATCCCCTGCAAAAGCGTCAGATACCTGGATATATCCAATAAATGTGTCCAAAAGCAAAGGACTTTGGCTTTAAGTCCCTCAAAATTTGTCTCATTGAGGGAATCTATCAGATATCAGAGTAGCATCATAATAAGCTATTAACTTACATGTTATGGCGTGCCATCATGAATGGTCTTACATACAAATCTCCGCCAAAAAACGTTAAGGCAGATGACAATGTACATCCAGGCACTTTGGGAGGATTTGAGCAGGAAAGGGTTAAACATAGAGAATTCTTGGGATACTTTGTCATGCAAGGTGTGAGACCATACTTGTTCCTTCATATATGCATGCCTGAAGTATTCACAGAAAATGACATACATTTTTTCCACAACAAGAATGTGTAGAGTAACTAAATACTGGCAACTCACCCAAAATTCTCCTCAATAATATCTGGGATTAAATCACTGTCCATTGTAAGATCTGCATACTCTATGCCTAATGCTGGCACCACACCTTACAATATCATTGTATTGTGTTTTCAAAATAATTTTTTGGCCTCCAATGGCTACTACAGCAACTCGACTTTACTGTATATCTACATGTCTTAAAACATAATTTACTGCATTTTAATTACATGTAGCCCAACAATGAAATAGCAGTGGGTGTCATCAGCAGATCGAATACATGTCAACTTTTGCAGTAACAAAAGTAACATGTCCCAGTGGAATAGACCCTACCTTGTAAAACGTAAATTACAAGCATACATGAGTGTGTCCCAAGCCCACCATAAAAATAACGTTCCCTGTGTTACAAAAATTACTTTACCCTTTCATGCATAGCTTCAAGGTTAATATGGGAGCTCCTACAATGTACTCACTTGGCCTGGTCCTCGGTGATTGTGTCTGTTAAATTGTGGTCCAACATTGAAAATTCCCACCGGAGGTCTTGGATGAGGTAGTACCGTCGATCCATCTCTTGGAGCAATTCAACCAATTCACTCTTGTCAACAGTGTCCAAGGCACAGACATACTTTATGGAGGCCTCCACCTGCAATATTGACGAGTCCACACAGAGTCCTTTAGTTTCCACTCAGTTGTTAATGAATGGTACACACATTCCAGCTAAATTTTACAAATGTTCTGCATAATTCATACTTTTTAACATCTTTTTCTTTAACCTTTAAATAATTGTTTGGTTGCACTAATGCTACTCACCCAGCAATATCAGTGTCTATATATATTTAGAACAGTTATTCCATGTTATTCTGTGTTCAAATGAAAAAAAAAAGAAAGAAATATTCTTTGGCTCAAACTACCTACAAAAAATATGAATTCAAAATCTGTGCCAAAAACACACTAAAACATGCCAGAGAGACTCTTAGATGACATAAAATAAGCTAGTACATGCCAATTTTAAAAAATGCGAGGACATCTTTCAGTTTAAAAAGCCTCACACTAGTGGGATCATGTCATACATGTATGGCAGTTAGTCATCTGTTTTGCATTCTGAATTTTATACCTTTTTAAATGCAATTAACAAAAATGAATGTTGCATTCATTGCAGTTCAATGCTTGAAAATGCACACAGGTTTGTGATCAAGTTTGAAAGAGCTGGCAGTATAAAAATTACAACATCACAAATTGTATTTACCTGTGGATAACTGATTCCTCCTATTCTCATTTCTTGGTGTATCATTTGCACCTGCAACGCTGTGAGTTCTTTCTGATTATGACAATCATATTCCTTGAATATCTGCTCCACAATCTGTTGTCTCTCAACCACTTCCCCCATCTTCAAATTAAAATCTTCCTTATGACATCAGAAGCTGATGATGGTATTGTCTGGAATAAAAAAAAATATTAAATTTTTATAGTGACAGATAGCTAGGCATCTACCACAGTTAGTATGTCCTACTTTCCTGGGTATAGGATACAAATTGCAAGCCAGACAAGTTAAACTGAAATGGAACAAGTCATACTTTCAATGACCTTGTCCTGATGACAGCTTTAACTTTGTCAGGATTTGGATTGTTCAACAAATGTTTAAGAAAATGAAGCAAATGAAATATGAAAACAGAAGCTTGTCAAGAGGGCTGAACTTGTGTGAGCAACATGTGCTCAGCTAACCTAGAAATAAGCCCCTAAAATAAGTCCGCAAGCTGAGCTGAGCTACAGCTTAAGCTGATAATATGTACAATGTACAGTGAAATCTTATAAATGACACTCAAACATCTGACATATTCAGTTGATGACACGTTTTGAGAGTCAAAAGTCCATTTCCCTTGTTATTTGATTCATTTAACTGACATGTTCAGTTATCTGACACCTTGTTAGGGGAACAGATCTGAAGCTGTGTCATTATGAGTTTTCACTGTATCTGGGTATCACTGACAAAGATACTTGACCTGGACTGGTGACATAGTTTAAATGAGACATGCATTTTAGACTTGATTACGTTTATGTGTGTGCATGCATGCATACATGCATGTGTGTGTATGGTTTCTATGGTTTCATCAAAGTCAAGGTAAAAATGTTACAGGACAAATACAAATAGCAAATGCATATCACTGTGACCCAGATATTCTACCCAGTGATCTAGTTTTATAACATAACATGTATATACTAGTCTTGATTCACGTGTGTGTGTGTGTGTGTGTGTGTGTCTGTGTGTGTGTCTGTGTGTGTGTGTGTCTGTGTCTGTGTGTGTGTGTGTCTGTGTGTGTGTCTGTGTGTGTGTGTGTGTGTATGGTTTCCATGGTTTCATAAACAAAGTAAAGGTAAAAATGTTACAGGACAAATACAAATAGCAAATGAATATCCCTGTGACCCAGATACTCTACCCAGTGATTTAGTTTTACAACATAACATGTATGTTAGTCTTGATTCACGTGTGAGGTTTCATGGAAAAAGATCAAAGCACAAAGAAGTCATATCCTATAGCTAGTGATAAATACATGTAGTTCTTTGATATATCACTGTGACCCAGCTGCATAAACTGTTTCAACTACAAGACATACATGAATATTTTAGGCCTAACATTAGTCCATGAAGATTCATTTTATATTGTTTTTATGGCAGCATGTGGGCCAGAAGACCACTTATCCCCACTAAATGAAGGCATCCATGCAGAAATATCAAGGGACTTTTTTCCTGAGAAATAACAAGCCAGCTGACAGCATCAGTTTTTTTAATAATAACTTTATTACACAGTAACATAATCATTCATTACATCACTATGGATACTAAATGACAAATGGCTTTTAATCTATAACAGATATACATAAAAAAGGAAAATATTTGTTAACGTAACAAGCCACTTCACTACAGCAGATTGCACCTCTCCCCTGAGGACTGCTTACACCATATGTTACCATATAAGACAACAAGGCAACCAGCTATGAAGTTCATGTACAAGAAACTCTAATTTTTACACCTCTTTTTCAGTACTTGATACCTTAATGTTGTTAATAAAATTGGAACAGCCTCCCTGCCCCTGATGAACGGCCATCCGGGGCCTGAAACACTAGGGGAGGCTGATCGCATTTATACTTTATTCTATGCTTTGTGTTCTCTCTATTTACAGTCTATTTTGAGCTCAATCTCCGGGTGTTGTCTATATACTATCCCATTCACTTAACTTGCTTCTATGTACATGTATAATCTCCTGAACTATGAACTAGTACATCTTGGGGCTACCTGCAGTTCCGGTAGCATTTTGCTTGTAAACATTCATAAGAGTCAACAGTTTATAGTAAATTTGAAATTCGGAACGAGCGGGACTCGAACCTGCTACCTTTGGCACCAGTCGCCTAGCTGAAATAGGAAACGCACATATCCACTCGACCAAATCCCCATTCCTAAAAAGAATGGTTCAATGGAGGTAGTTATGTGCGAGTGCCATATCAACACGGTAATGCAGTATATTTACTGAGACGGCATTTATTTCCAGAATCGGGGACTTAAATCCACCAGCATTAAGGAAATGCTGAAAAATGTATATTTCATATTCGGAACGAGCGGGACTCGAACCTGCTACCTTTGGCACCAGTCGCCTAGCTGAAATGGGAAACGCACATACCCACTCGACCAAATCCCCATTCCTAAAAAGAATGGTTCAATGGAGGTAGTTATGTGCGAGTGCCATATCAACACGGTAATGCAGTATATTATAAAACAACTTTATACATGTACACCAAATAAAATGTGGGAAGGCCAGCTTGTTGATATTTTTGTTAATGATACAGATCACAAGGTCACTCTATGTAATATTTGTAGGCTTCCCAGAGACTGGAAGAGTGATATCAAAGCATCCACCAGTAACCTCAGCCCTATAATTGAAGTTTTTTTCCCATGAAGTGTCAGGTAAAATTATTGTTGGTGATTTGGTTCTGGATCTGCTGAAGATAAATACCAGACAAAAATATGCACCATTTTTTTACGGTATGTTTTATAAATGTAACAATTTCTTCCCCAAGATAATACAGCCAATGACACTTGGTGACAGAAGTGCAACTTTAATTCATCAAATATTTTGTAAATTTCCACATTCCATGATCGGAAGTCATGTACATCTGGAATAATATACACAGACCTGTCTGATTATTTCCCCAATTTTACGGCTTGTGTTGATTTGAACTTAAGAATACAAGGTTCCCCCCCCCCCCCCCCCATATATGCTTAAGTTGACATCAAGGACAAATGGCCGTGCTCGTATGATTAACTGAAACGTACCAATGTTATGAATTTTCTTAATACTGACCTACAATGTGACCTGAATATGAATTATAACAAATCAGAAAATATAATAACTGATGCAAAAAATAAGCACCTCCCTCCAAAAACTGTTAAGCTCAATAAACATAAACATTTCCCATGGATCACAAATGGTATATTAAAACCCCTCAAGTTTAGACAAAAAACCGAAAGCTATGATATACAACGTGACATCTGCAAACAAACTCTTAAAGTGTACAAGAATATTCTTGACAAAAATATGAAAGAACTTAAACAATCTTATTACCATTCTTAGTCTGAAAACCTTAAGCATAATACCAAGAAGACATGGGACACAACTGAAACTATATTGAAGATGAATGAAAATAAAAAAATTTTCCCCACTTTTTTTTTTCTTATTGACAACAACAAATAAAGATATGATAGCTAATCAATTTCATTCCTTTTTCACCAAGATAGGTCCTAGACTTGCTGCTAGAATAAACTCTACAGACAGTCCTTCTCCACTGCATATCTTAAAACCATACAAAGCACTCTTTTTCTATATCTTAGGTGGATGCTCCCACCATCACAAATATTACACAATATTTTAAACCTAAATCTAGCACAGGTTATTATAATGTATCAATGGCATTGCTGAAGAGCTTATCACTTTCAATTTCTGAACCACTCACTTTGATTATAAACCAATCTCTTAGCACTGGAATCTTCCCAAACAATTTTAAAATTGCAAAAGTCATACCACTATATAAGAAAGGTGATGAAGCTATCTGAAAAAAAATATTGCCCCACTTCATTACTTCCTGCAAAGTCTAAAGCCTTCAAAAAAGTTGTATGTTTACAATTGAATGAATACTTTGTTCAAAGTCATTATTATAAAACAGTCAGCATGGATTAAAAACTACATTCAACGGAATTTATTCATAGATCGAATAATAAAACTCCTAGATTCTGATAAACTATCCTTAGCTGTTTTTCTAGACCTGTCGAAAGCTTTTGACACCCTGGACAATCAAAAACTTTTTGCATAAACTGAAACATTATGGTACTTCTGGCACTTTAAAGACTACCTCCCACACAGGAAATAATATGTATAGTTTGATGACATCTGTTCAAACATGTTGCCTGTAACAATGGGGGTCCCCACAGGATCTATCTTTGGTCTGCCTCTCTTCATAATATACACAAATGATATGCACAAGGCCTCATCAAATTTTGTTTCATTACTTTATGCTGATGACACTACACTGATCAATTCACTTTGCTCCTTTGATGTAACCAGAAATATGTCTGGCTTGATAAATATTGAACTACAAAATTTGTATAATTGGTGGGCAGCTAGCAAGTTACTATTGAACATAGCCAAAACCAAATACATGGTATTTCATTGTCTCAAAAGAAGATAATCTTTGGTTTAGAATTAAAGATTACTGATATTTCTATTTATAAGACTGGTGAATTTGATTTCCTTGGTCTATGCATACAAAAGAATTTAAATTGGAATGCTCATTTGCTCAAAATAGGAAATAAATTATTAAAAGTAATTGGAATATTTACACAAATCAATAAATACATACCTACAAACACCTTGTTAGCAAGGTATAATTCTCTGTTTTTGTCACGCTTAAATTACTGTCTTCTGGCATGGGGTTATTCTGAACGGGGTATTTTTACTTTAAAAAAAAAGATCTGTATGTATAATTTGTAACACTAGACATAATGCACACACTGATCCACTTTTCAAGAAACTCAGTATTTGAAAGCTGTCTAACATTATTCAGAGAAAAGAATTAAGATTTTATTACAAATACATAAAATATGAAGTTCCCATTTATTTCCGGAATATTTATGAAAGTTTACCAAACACTCTTACCTACTATACCTGTGGTACAGGGACTGTCTCTCTCCCTGTTCCTGCCAAAGCAAAACTGAAACACTGCACTAGATACTACAGTACATCCGACAACTACTCCAAGACACTCCTCCATGTATAAAAACAAATTATCTACATATTTGTACTTAAGGTTTTCTTCTTATACCAAGCCATATTTTGCACAGAGTTATCATGATGTGTGTAACTAAATATTGTATTGTTTAAATCGTGGAACTTTTCATCACTTTATTTTCATACCAGCATATCTCCCTCCAATATCCCTTAACTATCATTAATCCTGCAAATAAGAAACTTCTTCATAGGTGGCCCCAGTGATAGTGGATATGAAATCCTTAGCTGAGGTCATCCCAACATTTATGTCATTGTAACTGTCTATGTGTTTTCTCAAGTTGTATATTATACATTATATTGTTACATGTCTTTTCATGTTATGTAATGTTTGTCAAATAAAGCTGTTCAAACTGTCAAACTAGACCCTTGATTTAGTAGCCTTATTAGCCCTGCTAACCATAGGTTTCAGAGCTTATGCGATCACTCATTGGTTCGGGTTCACGAACGGGTTCGATTCTCGTCCTGGGCAGCATGTGGAAAAAGTTCCTACCACTTTAACCATGCACGGTGGTTTTCTCCGAGTTCTTCGGTTTCCTCCACCAGGCAAGGTAGGAAGTATACGCCAACATCTGTGCCATGGAGAGTGACTCGGTAAGTCAATGCTTGACTTCTTTCACAATCCATGTAAAACAAATGTGTCTATACTCATGTCCATCGATCTGTATACATTTGCTTGTCAACAATATATAGTGTGAACAAGTTTTAGTTAGCCCCTTGAATTTTTTCGGATGAATTGTATGGAGAAAAGTCTAGGTTTCTTTTGTTATTTATGGCATCACCTGATGGATTACATAGTACTGGGCCAAAAAGTTAAAAAATTCAAATTGCTCTGGTGTGTTTGATTTTCCATGGAGTCTGATGCAAGTTGGTAGAAATAATCCGGAGGCAATTATGTATAATCTGAACAATACTACTATACTAGTGGCCCTACCAACAGGTGAATGGGAAATAGGACTTTTCATTTGGTAACATTTATAAAATTCATTATCTTGAGACATTACAAGCCTAATTTCACCAAATGTACAACAAATGTGTATCATGTGTGCAAGTTGAATAGTACGTAATAGAGGTGACCTTGACCTACTTTCTCAAGGTCACAGAGGGCATACATTTCAGGAAATACATTTTTGGTGACGGTTGTCAACAGAGCATTAAGCCCGTGGGCCTTGTTTTATTTTATAACCTATTTAGACCTGGTATGTTCCTATTCGAGAATCTGTGATAGAGTGAAACCCCATTATAATTACAGCATTTGTTCTTGCAAAATGTGTCACATATATGAACATGTCAGACAAATGAGTCAAATAGTAAGGGAATTTGACAAAGTGTATCCCTGGTTTCTGTGGGCAGTTTTTAGGGAAAACGTTCATGTCCCTAGTGTATTTCTTTGTAAAATACCCACACCCTTGCAGGACATTAGGCAAGATCATTGGGACGTGACTTGTGTATTCAGGTATTAACAGGCCAATTAAACCATTGTTCTTGTATACTCGCACATAGGTTATTGTACTTGATATCTGGTTAATATTTTTCATTGCATTCTCTTGACATAAATACAAAACACTTTCATTCTTTTCTGACTTGCCCTATAATTCTACTGTTAATATCCAAAGATTATTAGAAAGTTTGGCCACAATAATTTCCAGATTTTAGACTTGTCTGTTTTGCTACTTAACTTTATCTTTTGGCATCTTTCTGTTTTAATATTCACCATCAGACATTTTAGGCTTACATGTTTTCTGTTAGGTAAACCCCCAGGGGCTACAGGTAGCAAGAAGCAGCCTACGACAGTTACATGTTTGCCTAATTGTACTAAAATCCTGTTAAGAAAAATTGTTTTGATAACATGTTTTTGGCATAAATGCTAATGACTTTCATTCTTGTCTGATGTGCCTAAATGCACATGTACTCAATATTAAAAATTACTCAAAATTGACAGTATTTTCTCAAATGTCACAAACATGACACATTAAGTTGACACATTGACTCAGGGTTGGCAGTTAAATAGAGCTTAATTGTTTGAGGAGTAGGTGTCATCATGGAGTTTGTTTTACATCTCTGGTGCAGGATGTACATTGTTGCAGTCCTTGTTAGGATTTCCCTTGGTTTATACAGGTGGTCCAGCTGCAACTGTTTATTTTACAATCACTGGGACTGAATATAATGCCCCAGCTTGTTTCCACTTCAGTTAAACATTGGCGGATGGTTTAACTAGGATAAGCTGTCCAGCTAGAAAGGGTACATATTGGTTCAGGGGTAAGTCAAATTGTTCTTATCTGAACCTGTACTATGCAAATTTGGTAATTATGGTTTGTTTGACAGGTATTCTTCTTTGATATGAAGCTCTGCATTTATAAGCAAAACTTCACGTATTTAGCTAATTCATCAATTCCCACGTTCAAATTTATTCATCATTATGTGGGTTGTCTTTGCTGAATATTTAGCTTAGACAAGGAGCCGCTACTCAGAGAGACATGTACGGGTAAAAGGCTTCGAAACATGTTGAGTAGTTACCCGCTGAAGACCCTTTAATTTATTTGGGCTAATACAGCCTATGTCAAAATTTTACAGAGGAACGTGTGCAATATGGACAATAGTACTTCTATGTATATAAGTTAGACAGGGACAGGTTAGCTTGTGGAGAGTAAAGAGTTCGGACTGCGGAATAGGGTAATGACTACTAGGGAGTGGTTTTGGACAAAAAGACACAAATACAAAGAAGAAAGCAGTTAAAAACCACATGGATTTATCACTGACCCAGATATCTTGACTCCCTCATTTAATATTTAGAAATCAATAGTTATGTATACACTGATTGAATGTTATGCTGATTGAAAATTTGTTTAAAACTGTGAAACAGCAACCGATCAAAAAAAAATGATTAAAAAGTCCCAAGAACTGTTGGCCAGGTGGTTTCAAAGAATACCAGTTCATTATATTTAATCCTGTACAAGTACTGCATTCATAGTTGTCCCAATCTGGGACAACTCTGAATACACTTCTTGTACTGGACTGAAAACAATGAACTGGGCTATGTATATTATATGGCATTCATGTATTTCCCATTTTTTGGCTTGGTGATCTGTTACTGGTTGAAGACTCAGCCATTCAGTGGTCAAAAACATATATATTTCCAGCACTCCTTTGATGCTGGCAGACTTTGTCTTACATATGTACAGTCCCCAATCTAAGACAACTCCAAATAGAATACTTGTACTGAATTAAATACAGTGAACTGGACCATGTCCATTATGGCATTCATGCATACCTGCCTCTATTGAACCATTCTTTTTTGAGAATGATTTAGTTGCTAATTGGAAATTTAAGAGAAATCAATGTATACCCCTCAATGAGCCTGTCATAGTTTTAACTTTACTTACAAGATGAACAATAATTTCTTACAATGCAACTGCCATGTAGGCCTAAACCAGTTCTAAAATGATTAATTGTACACTGCTGCCTTTTTAATACCACTGACCATGGACCCATTTCCAAGTTTGAAGATTATAAGTGCCGAAAAATAACTTTATCCTCCTCAGATGACCCCCAGGAAAACAAAACAAACCCCCACCCCTACCCCTGAAAAGTAAATACATGTACATGCAAGTAAAATACAAACAAACAAAAACCCAAAGAAACAAAACACACACACACAAAAAAGGGGGAAAATACATATATTTTGCATAATTGGAGTTAACATGCTACAATGTACATGTATATATGTATCAACCATGTATTTCACACCAGACAAGCACATATCCTAAGCTGATATTCAATAATATACAGTGGTACCTGCTGTATGCCACCACTGCCATGAGCAGCCGTGTTGCTTTTCGTGGTCACTAAGCTCAGACCCAGGAGTAAATTTCTTAGTAAAATTTTCCTGTGGTGACAGGTCACCTGCTCAATGTGGCCACTTTTTCTTGGCAGAAGGGGTCGCCACATACAGCAGGTACCACTGTATATGAATTGACTGTTGTTCTAAAAGTTACTGCTAATACAAATTGTGTATTCCAGGCCTACTATGTATTTTAAAATATTTACCAGCACTGCAGCACATTTTAGCACAAGTGAACCTGCTACCCAGTTCTATCTCAGCTGAGCAGCTGGGTTCAGAGCTCTTGCAGGCCTGGCCCTGGTCTGTAGCCATGGCCTGTTTAGAGGTGGCCATTGTGGAGACGACAAAGTCAGAAAGAATGTGCTGGGGTATACAATTTAGCATCACATGATAACAGATATCAAATGAATTTAAATTGACAGAGTCATATGCATATTACTTCCAATGACTGTTCTCTCAAGGTAGCACAGTTCACACCAAGGGAAAAGAAGATGATCAGCTCACTATTTCTATGGTGCTGCAGTGCTTTTAAAGCTATAGTGAACTGACCTGAAATACACACAGGTTGTTGGTGCTGTTTTATGGACTTTGATGGACATTCGGAGCTACCATGTTGCCTCGATCAACATATTACCTCCACTGGGTCTGTGCTTTTTAGAGAAGTTTTTTTTTTTTTTTTTTGTTTTTTTTTTTTAGCATAAGTGACCTAAATGGAATTTAACTTTGTTTTATTTACTAGTTATGATTATATTCTTTGACTATATCTGGTTTCTTGTATGTTTTTACCTTTGTGTCACCTTTTTCTTCTTAAATATTGGTGACATTAGCCTTGGTTGCTACCATTTCCTTTTAGTACAACCAACAATAAATAAAACTTAAAACACATCAGAACAATTATGAGAAACAAATAAGTATGAAGTAAAAGTTACTTAGCACCAATGTTCCATAAAGACAGTAATATATATATAAGTGTATTCTGGACAAAATCACTGCTTGAGGAAATCTTCAAAATGCTACCTTACCTGCTGTAGAGAGCCACGGGTCATGGTCACCTCTCGCCCCAACTGTTGTTGAAAATAAAGAACATTTGACTTGCCAGCTGAAATAATTCGTTCGGGGCACTGCCAGTGGGCTTCACCTGACCAGTGTCAAACCAGCCTCCAGGGCCCAGACACTGTACTGGAAACACAGTTCACTCTAAAATATGAAAAATGACTCACCTATGAATAAAAAATATTAAGGCCTATCAGTTCACCATTCCCTTGATCAACGGGTGTGGCAAGTGTGGTCTGAAAAAGAAACCCATAGTCGTAATTTCAGCAACAAATACATCTCGTATCATCGAATCATGCAAAACGTTATCACCAGTGCGCCATGTCTAAACAATTGAGCACCAAAGGACTTGCTGTTAAAGTGTCTTTGATTGGTAGAAAGTTTTACCCGAGCCAATCAAATTGCTTTTTCTTTTTGGTCTTCTTTGTACGTCAATGTGCCTCGTTCTGAAAATAACAACATGGTTGCTGTATGGTGAGAAGACGATCAGGTGCTCTCTGTTGATTTTTCTGCAGACAGCCTGTTTAGTGGCTTTAATACATCTTCAAATTGTGCGAGATCAATTAAAAATGAACGCTGATGTGGAATTTCACATACGTCACAACTATCCGTGGAGTCAGCTGCCTGCAAACGTCCGTCAGGTGAGATGCTTTGAAAGTGTCATCTG
Source organism: Hermodice carunculata (assembly GCA_964020975.1). Taxonomy (NCBI): domain Eukaryota; kingdom Metazoa; phylum Annelida; class Polychaeta; order Eunicida; family Amphinomidae; genus Hermodice; species Hermodice carunculata. Next base: position 50,050,218 of record OZ026630.1, on the reverse strand, counting down.
TCATGATCTGATCATTGAACTCATTCAAGATTACAACAGTTGCAACTTGCATGTGCTAAAAGGGGGTGTTGTGTTTCCGCAAATTAACTGGATAGTACAAGTGTGGAGTTATGGCAAGGATGATGATGCTATTTGGATTTTTGTACATGCAGTGTGAATCCAAAGTACAAAGCCATGAAGAATGAGTACAGATACAGCATCAACACTATGTCAGTATCGTCTTTCTCCATCAACTTGTCTTCAGTGTTGGGGATGCGTACTGGGCGTCATTTACAATAACAATTAACCATTTTTTCATTGATATAGGATGAGGTGTATGTGGCTTTGTCATTAGGAATAGGCTAGTGTGATAAACAGTACATGCAGTCTCCTTGGCGAGAGTAAGCACTTACTGTCAAGATGTTCATCAATCCATCTGTCTGTAAATTAAAAAAGCTTTGTCTTTGAAGTGACATTATTTCACTAACAAGACAGGTAGGGCTTCCATATACAGGTGGGTAATATGTAGTTATGGAGATTTTGTGGAATATGGTCCAGGTTTTCAGCAAACAGAGTAAAGCACATGTGTACACTTTTCACACTTGAGTGCACAACTGAGTGCAGGGTTTCATTGCTGAAAACCCAGACCATATTCCAAAGAACAGCATGTAGTAATCATCACTAGGGATATGTGCCATCACTGGTGCACTTCAATGATCACATCATTCTTGAATCCGTATTGGTGAATGACATTTTGTCATAAAGTAGCTTAGGCTTCCTGTGTATATGGGTTTATGGTAATCATCACTAGAGATGTGGGCCATGGCTATCACACATTATTGATCATGTCATGCTTGATTGAGTATTGGGGAAAAACATTGGAATGACATTTTTCACTTTCTGCAGACCAGGTAGGGCTTTCTTATTTTGGTGGATGATTTATAGTGATTAGAAAGTCAACAACTCACATGTAACAATGTAAGAATGTTTGCCATTCCATTATCACTATGTTTGTTTGATAATTAGGTCAGGACAAGACAAGTGTTGATCTTTGCATCAATCTGTAGTTCATGACCATACCAACCCAAAAATATTTGCTTTAACTATCATTGCATCAATAAATAGTACCATAGATGGCTGTACAGTTGGTTTTCTTTAAAAATGGTCTCATGTATTAGGAGATCTTGAGAAAGCTTGGAAAGCTATTCAAGACTAAATGCCACTGTCTTACATGTGAAGACATACATGTACGTCCATCCATCTGTCATACAAAAACTTCAGAGTGGTATTATTTCACTTACTAGAAAGGTAAGGCCTGTATACTTGGGTGAATGATTCATAATATCATTACTAGAGAAATATGCCATCAATGCCACACTTTATTCATCCTCACACTTAGCAGAGGATGCCAGATTTTACTTGACTTAATTAAGTGACTCCATGTGTCTTTATAATACAGACATTATCTACTTGGTGAGGTTCTATCAGTGCATTATCTGTCCAGGTAATTTCTCAGGATATGCCATCTCAGTCATTCTGCTATTTTGAAAATGTGGTTCAACTTCACTGTAGATGTACAGTTGAAATCAAATATTAACAAGCTTCAAACTTTTCAAAATAAATGCTTTAAGACGCTGCTAAACTTACACCCAAGAGCATCCACTGACTTTTTACACAGCTCACAAACGTGGTAAAAGTGCAAAACATCTATGACTAGAACACCTTAATTTTCGTTTGTAAACAAATCCATCATAAGCTTTCGCCAATTTACAATGAATATTTTACGCCAAACAACCACATGCACAGTCACTTCACAAGGCAAAGCACAAACCTTTATGTTATCCAAACAAACTCCAATGGTGGCCGTAACAGCACTAGATATGCAGGACTCATACTTTGGAACAAACTCCCTATAAACATCATGCAAGCAAATAATATACATGTAACCACATTTAAGAACAGATGGAAACAATTCTTTATTAATATATGCAGTTACATTTATTGTTGTTGTTTTTTTCCTGTCAAAATGTAAATTTAACATGCAGTTACTATGTATTTTGTTCTTTATTATATGTTCTTCGTAGATGGTCATATGTTAACCCCCTCTGTAAGACTCAGGAATCCACACTTCATACTTGTTTAAAGATCTGCCTCACTACATAGTTGTATGTTTGTATTGTATTTGCACAAGCTACACCAGGGACTTTTCAACTTAAGTGTAACTGTACACCAAAGTCATGTTATTCATGTCCATGATGTTAAAGCCTTAAGCTTGTGAGGATGGGTTTCTCTACCCACTTGTATGTAATTTTTATTTTAATTTTTTTCTGTAAGTGATTGTAATGTAATAGTGTTGAACTTATTGAACTATTGATGTGATTAATAGTGCAAGTCCTGACTGTTTGATCAATCACTGTGTAAATAAGTATGAACTTATATCATTGTTTTTCTTTTTTCTGTCTCTCTTAGAGTGTGATCAAGTGTGTATGCCTACGCACAAATCGGAGAGTGAATGAGCAGGTCTAGTTTAACCCTTTGAGTGCCAGTCACGGCTTAAGCTGTGCTGATGAAGCTGGATTACTGTAATGATTCCAGATTCATATTCCTCATTAAAAGACCTTTCATTCAAGTACCAGCATGCCTATGTACCCAGTGAAAAATTTGGTCCAGGTCAACAGCTTTCCAATGCGCGGAAAGTGCCCCAAGGAAAGCTGTTGACTCAGTCTGTAAATTGGCTCTGTAAGAGTGAAGCAGTAAGCAATTAAAGTCTCTTTAAATGGTGCCCAGCTCTGATGAGTCTAACTCCCCTGGGAACCCTCATCACCTCATTATCTTGATTGTATAGTATGATTTGAAAATAAAATTCAGTCTGTGTGCAGTATATGGCATTTATATTAATGCTGCACCTTAGTTTGGTGTACAAAAATTGTGACACTGACCATGTACAGCCATTACAGCTCTATGGTATGGCTAGGCTTCGTTGCTGGCTGGTGCCAATTTGTGTCCCAACAGAAATGTGCTCTGGCTGTTCTTATGGGCAAAGCGATGCATTTATATAAACTGAAGTAACCAGCATAACCCGTATTATCACTGATCATGGCACTCAATTTTCTGTGTTACGAACTTACAAAGTGCCTGAAATTGTTATTGCTGACTTGGCCAGCATCAGGATAACAGTTAACACATACATGTATCATGCTCCTGCAAACAGCTGAGAAGAGAAGGTCTCGTATGGAAATAAAGTTCTTTGCCTAATTGACATTGGGTATCTTTATTTACAATATCCTGACATGGTTATTCTTCAATTAATTGTTAATCCAGCATTGCAATTTTGGCTTTCACAAATCACTTCACTATTTCATTCAAAATTTTTAAACGTCCTAATATGTCATTCCTTGGGGAATTCCCTTCAATTGATCCCAATGGCATGGCAGACTGCTCTCATTTCACGACATAAAATTTTGCTGTGCCAGGCAGACAAGATCGGTGACAAACCTTTCCTAACTTCACAATTCTCTTAATCTTAACATGTGTGATACTGATCATGAGTGTCTTCCAAATTCTCCTGACACTGCATTGTAACTGTTATTTGAAGTAACATTAAGTATAAATGTACAAAAATTTACATTTAAAGACTATCTGTTTTGAATTTTCCTAACCCATTATTCAGTACCATAGAATAAAAGGTTGGAGTCATCATGTGACCAATAGAAATAAAGAAGTTTTAACATTCATGTTATATATGAATAATACATGTAAGTGTGAACATTGCCTTATTTTCCTCAGCTGCAACAAGTTTCTTACATAAGTTTCATAATAGTCTTAGGGAGAAGACTAAATATTCCTTGATCCATTTATTATCAGCTCTGCTGACCAAAGGTTGCAGAGCTTATGCGACCACTCATGTCTGTCAGTCTGTCCGTAAACTCCTGCTTGTTAGCATGATAGCGTCCACAGTTTTCAAGTTAGCCCAATATAACTTTCAGGACTTATAGGGTATATGAAAGTCTAGACTGCTTTCGATATTGGTGGTGCCACCTATATTATTATGTAATATAGGGGTCAAAATGTAAAAATCTTGTGAACACTCGAGCATCTTTAATTTTTGGAGGATCTTCACCAAATTTGGTGGGATTGTGAGGGAGGTCAAAGTCTAAGTTGCTAGTAATACTGGTGGCGCCACCTATAATTTGACTGAAATTATGAGTCAAAATGTGTTTTAAGATGTAAAATTCCATATATTAAAAAGTAATTGGATTAGACTTGCCAAATTTATATGATATATAGACCATGGCCAAAGATAGAATGTTATGTTATATCAGTGACCTTGACGTATTTTTGTGAGGTCACCACGCCTGTAAAGTTGAAAGAGGTGATTTTGTAATGGCAGGGTGTAGCTTGGACATCAATGGGAATGCCAGCACAGCACCAGGCATGCCTAGGGGCTTCTTGTATTACATAATCTTGGTGTTCCTGATCTTCCCTCCCAAGGTCACTGATGACATAAAGTTAAGGACTCTCTCATTGTTGTCTTGGCACATGCAACAATATTCATCACAGGAGTTGCACAAACATGTGGAGCAAAGTACAATCTGGTGGACAATTTTTTCATTAAGCTTTATATGTTCAGAAGCCACTTGAGGACTCACAACTTTGAAATGAACAGGTGCAATATAGCCACGATGTCAGCAAAGCATTAGGCCCATGGGCCTTTTGTCTATTTTTTTTATTGATAGCCTGACACCAGTTCAACCTTGTGTCATTAAAGAACTGTTTTTCTTCACCTGTGATTTCCGCACCTCTTTGAAATATAAATAAATGCGGTTTATGATGTTGAGAAAATTTGTTTTTATCAGATGGTGGTACATCATCCAGCACGAACAGTGAAATGTTTCTATCAATTAAATTCAGCAGTTGAAATCATAAAGTAGTACCTTTCACAGTATTTTAAAAAGTATGCACATACAAAGTAGATATAATCCCATACTGATTTCATCTTGCAAATATCAGCATGCAAGCAAGATGCATGTATGTCAAATGTTGACTGTTGACATGGATGTAACAAAAACAATCCTCAGCATTGTGTTCAACTCGTCAGCAGTAGATTGATCGCAGATATTACTCAGGAAGTTAACATATGCTTAAATTCACTCATGAGAGACTAAATGATTAAGGACCGAGACATGTTGGCACCATCACTGGAGAAAATGTTCCATAAATAATGGATGTGAGTGCGCACAAACTGCACAAACCTCCATGAGTTGATTCATTGCATGTACAGTGTACATGTATGTAATTTACATGTATGTTGCGTGCATGACATGGTTTTAGGTTGACCAGCTTAGAGAACAAACGGTTCAATCCAGTATTATTTTTATATTTTATTTATGAATTGATATAGACATTTAAGTCTTGCTTGTGTTTTTAGAAGGCTATGCACTGTAGATTCACATGCTATTGCTTTGTGGAGTTTTTAATTGGCTAAATGCTGTGATTGGGACATGATTGTGTACTGATTAGTGGCATGAATAATACCTCAGCCAAGCAGATCTTTTTTGGTCTTGGCCCATGTGTAAGTGTGCATGCATTTGTTTTTAATGTGCATATTATGACAGACTTTTTCAGGTCTTACAGAAAGAAAACCATGGCAAAAACTATACCAACCCCATTGGCATTTGATATCTTCAAATTGACACATACACCTGTTCTGAACTGACCATTATTTCAGTATACTGTGCTTATTAATTTCCATGTCCTTTATAAAAACCTGGTATAAACAGCATATGTTTTGTGACAGTAATAATCCTTATACATGGTCTTTCTAAACAGATTTTACTCTAAGTACACCAGGCAGTAGACCAAGATCAAACATAGTGAATTAATGCACATGGAAGTGATCTTTATGAGTAGTGGCTCCACTCATAAAGATCGTGGGGAACTCCCATGAGAATACGTGATGATGTAAATCCTGGGCCTGATTAGCGCACTTTTCAATTGGCACAAATATTCCATACATTGTCTTTTGGCCTTTAAAAGGCCATTGATTAATTTAGCTATACTGGCTTTACAAAGCCACCAAAGCTCTTTGGATAAGTTATTCTGTCTGGGAAATTTCTCTTCTGAAACCGGTGTACAAAGGTCTTAATGGTTAGGCATGAGTATTAGAGGGATGGAAAAAATATAATGTGAAGAGTTGATAATTTTGAGTCAATAGGAGATAATCTATTTGTTTGTTTGTTTTCTATTTTTTATATGTAACATTGGGTACTTTTGTCAAGTAAGGTTATGTAATACATGTATTGGAATATAGCAACTGTCATACAGCCAATTCTTGCAACACACCAAGTCCTCAAAATGACAAATAGGACCAAGATCTAGCTAATGTCACCAGCTTTCTCAGTGTCATGAATACATGTTTTTTTTTTTTTTGTCGTTTTTTTTTGTTTTTGTTTTTGTTTTTTGTTTTTTTTGTTTTTTTTTTGTTTTTTTAAATTTTATACCACAAGCATGGATTTCTGGCATTTCTGACACACAACTTCTAAATATTTTTTTCCCTTAGCTGGGCTACAAGTCCAACAGGGTATTGTCATCATGTCTACTAATGCAGGTATATATGCATCTGTGCATCTTGTAAACATGATGACTGCGGAGCAAATTGAGATATGACCATCAAACTTTAACCTTGAGCATCTTATCAAGACATTAGATTAGTTTAGTTACTGGTAACCTTGACTCACAAGGGTCAACAGAAAATTCTTGTAAATGCTCTATTTTGAGAACTAATGAAGCCACAACCGTCAAACTTGTACATCTGAAGCATCTTATCAAGACCTTGGAGGATTTTGCTCCCTGGTGACCAGGACACATTTTTGAAGATCAACATAGAAAATCATTGTAAACTCGCTGCCTAAAGAACAATCAAAGCTGCATCCTTCAAACTTTGACAGCTGCAGCATCGTGTGAACACCTATGATAAGATTGTGATATTGTGACCTTGACCCATTTTTCAAGATCATGGTGGTCAAAATTAAAAATTTTCATAAACGCTGTATCTGGAGAACAAATGAAGCTGCATTCTTCAAACTTTGTCAGCTAAAGCATCTGATGAAGGCCCTGGTGACCTTGACCCAATTTTCAAGGTACATGTAACATGGGTCATTGCTTTATATTTATAGGCAACACAGACTCATTATAGTGGTAGTTCCAAAAAAGGACATTAAGTTCTTGAATATTATTTTACTCAGCTCATTATGTTTAAATTTATAAACTGGCCCTTGATGAGACTTGTTAGCCTCAGGGGGTACATGACACTAAAAATACTAGCCAGGGGTCCTTAATGTCAGTCTGGCTGTTATATTCATCAATCTTATCACTGTTTACCACTAACATAAAAACCTGTCAGTACTTTTGGTCCTGTATCCCATATTGGCCTATGATAACCCTCCAGACAAGATGAAATAAGATGCTGTGTTTGAGTGGACTTTACTGCAAAATAAGGGCACCTTGTAGTCTTCTTTTCTGTAACAGGGAAAAATCTCCTGTTTGTGGCTTATAGTTCAGAATTTTGTCAGCCAGAATGTCAAGCTGCCTTTCCCTCCCAGTAGCCATTGCTGGTCTGTAAAGGCTAGTGTGGCTGGTTGTTTAGGTAACAAAAAAAAAAAAGGAGTACTCTCATTGGCTAGTGAAAAATGAGGGATATACTGATGTTCAATGCTATTTCAATTAGGAGGCTGTATCTTCCCTAGGGAAACACTTGATAAGTAATTGGATTAGACTTGCCAAATTTATAGGACAATGTCCAAAGGTAGAATCATATATATCAGTGACCTTGACGTATTTTTATGAGGTCACCAGGACTGTAAAGTTGAAAGAGGTGATTTTGTTGGCAGGGTGTAGCTTCGACTTCAATGGCAATGTCAGCACAGCACCAGGCAGGCCTATGGGCTTCTTGTATTACATAATTTGGGTGTTCTTGATCATCTTTCCCAAGGTTAGACTTGCACAAGTCCCTGGTCCATGTCCCTATTTTCCCATCCCGTGGTCTCACCCAGAAGTGTGATACATTTTCCCCTCCACAAAGTTAACTGTATAATATTATGTCAACTTCATGGTATTATTAAGTAGGTCCTACAGTTATTTTTTTTTAATTGGTCTACACTGCCCCCTTGCCGGTTTTAACAGTAGCAGCTATTGAGTCCTTGTCAGTTCTTATCCCATTATCATTGCGATAAGGCTGAGTGGAAAGTGGTCTTCAATGAATGCATGGCTAGTCACTGGCCACTTAAGCGAGACAAAGCTGACCTTCTCCCTCCGGCTGCCGACACCAGGGACTTGTTAAACTTGCACAAGCCCACTCGGGACTACCATCAATTAGGCGGGAGTGACGTCACAACATCCGGGGTTTCACGGGATCTGAGAAGTCAAATCAGTGCCACAACTTTTTTATTTTTGCATTAATGCAAAATGATCCACGTCATGATTTAAGTTTTGTTGAGTAAGACCTCTACATTTCTATGTGGTTCTTTTGTCAATTTAAACAAAAACGCTTGCCCTACACCCTAACAAAGGGAATATATCGATCTCAATCACGATTTGATCAATGCGGTCAAACCTGTGTGAATACAATTGCATGGGTACCGGTCCGAGCATTTTTCTTGGTTAGCATCATGAACGATGGTTCCTCTTTAATTTTTTATAAAGATCGGTTGTGTGTTATAATTGTCAGTAAATTTTAGTGGTAGAGCTTGTTGCTCCAGTAAATAGTCCATAAACACACTTTATCGCAGTTACTGACAAACTGTCAACATGATAAACACAAGCGGCAGCGGTATTTTCACCCGAGCCATGTTTACCTGCAGCTGACGTATTTTACTCTATTTCCGTGAAAAAAATTGGACCCTCTGCTCTATTGTACGCAAAGAGTGGTACAGTGGTAGTATGTTATCATTCTGACCAATTTACAGCATTAAATTTTGTTTCTTTCTTTAATAAATTGTCCGTAATCGTCACCTGTGTTCACACAAATTTCACCCATCTTTCAGGCCAGACTTCACAACACGAGGCAGCGAGTACTGCCGAATAAAACAGTGGTAGAAAAACTTTTTGATTGGATAGTGAACACCATGTGATCGATTCTGGGCCCCTGTAGTTTCCGACTAAAATAACGATGCATCTGTTTGAAATAGAAGCAGTTTTGAAGGGGTTCCCCCTAAAATACTTAAGTTTCAGCCAATGGGAGAGCTTGTTGTTAAAATGGACAAGGTTCTGAGCATTCTTTCGATATAAACAACATGGCGCAGAGACAAAAAAAGATTAAGATCGAGACGATGAAATCACCCTATTTTTGCGCAGTTTTGCAAAGTTACATCATTCAAATTGTCACAAGCAACGGCCCGATCATTGATTTAAATCATTGTAGAAGGAAAATATTCATTTTAACACAAAATCGAAATAGCCATCGGCAAAAACTGATGTTTTTCTACAATAAAATGTGCGTGCTTGCATGTAAATAAACAATAGGCAACACAAGGAATTTGAGATGGCCTTGAATCGGTCACAGGCTCGACTGCTCATGAATAATTCATAGCAGCGACTAGCCGGCAAGCTTTACAAGTCTCACTGGATTCCCTCCGCCTGACGCGGTGCACTGCAATTAATCCATCATTACACAGTACCTCAATTAACAGCTTCTAAAGAGGGGTGCGTTATTACCGCTCGCTTGTCTGTGTGATAAGAAACACAGTGCAGACCGCCCGGCGCTAATCAACTGGAGTCAATGTTATCTGGTTATGGACACGTTCTACACCAATTAGCTAGGTTTAAAGGCCTACCTGTATTGTAACTAAAATAAGGCAACGACGTGTGTTTACTTAAAATTTTATTTTGCAGTGAACTTGATTTTAAATAAAATACGGAAGACAGTCCAGTGAGACTTGAGCAAGTCTATCCCAAGGTCACTGAGGACATAAAGTTAAGGACTCACTCATTGTTGCCTTGGCACATGCAACAATATTCATCACAGGAGTTGCACAAATAAGCTATGATTACATCTGGAGCCAAGTGCCATCTGGTGGACAATTTTTACATTAAGGGTTATATGTTCAGAAGCCACTTGAGGACTCACAACTTTGAAAGGAACAGGTGCAATGTAGCCATGATGCCAGCAGAGCATTAGCCCATGGGCCTCTTGTTTTATTTTTTTCATTTTTCAGGACAATTTTTTTAAAATCTTCTATGAAACCCCTCTGCCAATTGCGTTGAAACTGCATAGGGACACCTCTGGGAACAGGCGGTGCTGTGATTTTTAGCTCAGCTGACTTGTCAGTCAGCTGAGCTTATCTTATGGTCCTCTGTCCGTCGTCCGTCCGTCCGTCGTCCGTCAACAATTTACATTTTCGACTTCTTCTCCGAAACCGTCAGCCAGATCCACTTCAAACTTGGTGGGGATGTGCCTTGGGTAGGTGTCTACCAAGTTTGTTCAAATGGTCACGGTCCATTGATTTTTGGATTTTTAATGAATTTTTTTGTTCTTTTTTGGGCAAATCTTAAAAAATCTTCTTCTCTGAAACCGCTCACCCAATTACTTTGATATCACACAGAAACACTCCCTGGGACACCTAGTTCTTAATTTGTTCACCAGGTGGCACTGCGATTTTTTCTATTTTTTTATGAATTTTTGTGTGTTTTAGCTATTTTCGACTTCTTCTCCAGAACTGTCCCTCAGATGAAGCTGAAAGTTGGTGGATATGTGCCTTGTAGAATGGTCAAACAAAGTTGTTCACTATGTTGGAATGCTGCAGATTCCTGATTTTTAACGATTTTTTCAATTCAGGTACTTATCGGTCAATGCAGCTTTCCTATTGATTACTATGGAAGTCAATGAGCATTCTAATGCTAATTCACATTTTCGACTTCTGCGCCAAAACCGTAATCCAGATTAACTTCAAACTTGGTGGGGATGTACCTTGGGTGGGTGTCTACCAGGTTTGTTCAAATGGTCATGCTCCATTGATTTTTGGATTTTTAATGAATTTTTTTGTTCTTTTTTTGGACAAATCTTAAAAGATCTTTTTCTCTGAAAGCGCTTACTCAATCGCTCTGATATCACACTGAAAGACACATAGGGACTCCGTGTTCTTAATTTGTTGACCAGGTGGAGCTGCAATTTTTTACTATTTTTTTATGAATTTTTGTGTGTTCTAGCTATTTTCGACCTCTTCTCCAGAACCGTTACTCAGATTAAGCTGAAACGTGGTGGATATGTTCCTTGTAGAAGGGTCAAACAAAGTTGTTCACTATGTGGGAATGCTGCAGATTCCTGATTTTTAACGACTTTTTCAATTCGGGTACTTATCGGTCAATGCAGCTTTCCTATTGAATATTATGGAAGTCAACGAGCATCTAATGCTAATTCACATTTTCAACTTCTTGTCCAAAACCGTCTTCCAGATTAACTTCAAACTTGGTGGGGATGTACCTTGGGTGGGTGTCTACCAGGTTTGTTCAAATGGTCATGCTCCAGTGATTTTTGGATTTTTAATGAATTTTTTTGTTCTTTTTTTGGACAAATCTTAAAAGATCTTTTTCTCTGAAAGCGCTTACTCAATCGCTCTGATATCACACTGAAAGACACATAGGGACTCCGTGTTCTTAATTTGTTGACCAGGTGGCGCTGCAATTTTTTACTATTTTTTTATGAATTTTTGTGTGTTCTAGCTATTTTCGACTTCTTCTCCAGAACCGTTACTCAGATTAAGCTGAAACGTGGTGGATATGTTCCTTGTAGAAGGGTCAAACAAAGTTGTTCACTATGTGGGAATGCTGCAGATTCCTGATTTTTAATGACTTTTTCAATTCGGGTACTTATCGGTCAATGCAGCTTTCCTATTGATTACTATGGAAGTCAATGAGCATTCTAATGCTAATTCACATTTTCGACTTCTGCGCCAAAACCGTCATCCAGATTAACTTCAAACTTGGTGGGGATGTACCTTGGGTGGGTGTCTACCAAGTTTGTTCCCATGGTCATGTTCCAATGAATTTTGTTTTTTTTTTATGATTTTTTTTTTCAAAAATCTTTACAAAAGTTTTAATAGGAAAGTTTTAACATGGGAATTTCTTGTAATGGTTATAACTAAAATACTTTTGGCCAGATTTAAGTCAAACTTGGTGGGGATGTGCCTTGGGTGGATCTCTACCAAGTTTATTCAAATAGTCCCACTTTATTGATTTTTGGAATTTTTATGATTTTTTTTGGGGGGGGGGGGCAAACCTTAAAAACTCTTCACCTCTGAAACTGCTCACCCAATTGTTTTGATATCGTTCATAGACACTCCCAGGGACACATAGTTCCAAATTTGTTCACCAGGTGGCACTGCAATTTTTTCTATATTTTTTTTTTTTTTTTATGAATTTTTTATATGGTTTTGTTATTTTTCACTTGTTCTCAGAACCATCACTTAGATTAAAATGAAATGTGATGGATATGTTCTTGTGGAAGGGTCAAACAAAGTGTTTACTAGGTGGCATTGCTTAAGATTCCTGATTTTTCAGTATTTTCCATTCTGGTACTTATCGATCAATGCAGCTTTCCTATTGATTACTATGTAGTTCAATGGGCATTCTAGTGCTAATTCACAGGACAACTGACACAAAATTTACTGTTTACTTGATAACTTGAGATCTGTTTTGAGTTAGTACTGTGATGCTGCACATGTTAATGTTTTTGTATGAAGGTCATGCTCAGACAGTACATGAATGACTTTGACCTCTTTTCTGGGGTCACAGTGCAACATATATGAATTTTACTCTTCATTATAACTTGAGAACTACTTGAACCTTGATGTTGCACATGTTAGTGTTCTTGTATAAAGGTCAGACTTACTCAGACCATGGATGACCTTGATCCTTTCCCAAGTTCATAGAGCTGCAAGTGTGATGAATGTCAAGATCAGCTGAGCAGGGGCTGTTCACACAGCCCTCTTGTTTTTCTATTTTGTATGATTTTTTATGTGGGTTTTCTCTGTTTTCCACTTCTTCTCCAAAACTGTCACTGAGATTGTTCTAAAATTCAGTAGAATTGTTGCTTGTGGGAGGGTTAAACAAACTTGTTCACTATGTGGAAATATTCCATATTCCTGATTTCTAAAAGGAATTTTTCAATTCAGCTAACTGTCAGCTAATTAATACATGCATTCCCATTGAACGCCATGCTTAAGTCAGAGAGGATTGCACTGGAAATTCACATTTGTAACTTCTCCATGACCATCAACCAGATTCACGTCCAACTTGGTGAGGATACACCGTGGGTGGGTCTCTACAAATTGTATTCAAATGGTCATGCTCCACAGTATTTTGGGATTTTTTGTGCGTGTGTGTGGGGGGGGTGGGGGACAAAACCTTTCAAAATCTCTGAAACCACGTGGCCAATTGCTTTGAAATTACATTGGAACACTTTTGGGTTCCACAGAGCTGGGTGGCACTGCAATTTTTTTTTTTTGCTTGTTTAAAATTTTTTTTATGGGTTTTCACTTTTCTAGACTTTGCTCCCAAGTGGGAGCGTTGGATCCTCTTCAGACTTATTGGGACTGTACATGGACTTGATCTCCATCAAATGTTTTCATTGCATGGTTTGCTGTCATTTTCCAGTTATTCACAAATTATCAAAATTTGCAAAATAGGAAAAGGTATATATGTTCATGTTTGCAACAGTGATGATGGTCTTAAAAAAGGTGTCCTTGATATCATTGGGAAGTTCACAAGACCACTTCAGTCTGTGCATGTCAGGTCAGCTGAGCACAGGACTGTCCCAGTCCTGTTTGTGTTATTCTACTCCATTTACTCATCATCAGCATAATGAAGGAGCAATGTGTGTGTGTGGCTTAAATTTTTTGAGAGATAAGCTGTAATAGTTTAACATATTTTTCTGGGAAGTGTACAGCAAACACAGCCCCCCCATGTGCCACATAAGCTAATCCACCAGAGCTCAGTTTGTAGTCTGTGAATATAAATTTGAAGGGTTTTCCAAGTTAAATTGTTTAAATCCCTAAATATCATCTGAACAAAAGAAATAAGTAGCACACAAAGATGAAAAAATATAGTGCAGAATGTATTGCTAGCTCCACAGTTTGATAAATTGTCTCACTTTGATCATTTGGCAAATGCGGAGACCCAGTGAACTCTCCACTGCCTGTGCCATGCTTATCACAGCCACAGCCTATGCATTCTACCTGAACTCAGAAGCTATTACAACATACGTCAAAATCTAGCTGTAGATCTGTACAGTTCAACAGAGCACTAAGTCACCGAAGAACAGCAAATTATACAGGAGAGTGAGTCCATAAATTTCTGTAGGCATGTGTATTACATGTATTTAGTGGAGCAGGACATGTACATCTATAGATTATGCTACCGAGGGAACAGATTTCAAAACATACCTGACATATCTTGCACATCAGCTAGTGAATGAAACTCATCAAACAGATTTTATGATCAATCCTGATCAATTGGATCTTTGTCCCTTGTTTTTATGAATTATGCTTTACGTTGGGTAATTCATTTGCGTGCACAGGTTGTTTAAATGTATAATTTCACTTTCATGTTCTACAGATAGTGGATCCCTCAACCATGAAAATGATAGCACATTTAGTTTTCTCAGGGTATGAAAGGGAATAATGCGTATGTAAAATCAAATACAGTATGCAATTAAAATCTTAACATGTAGTTATTAATTAGTAACAAATTTCAGTGTTACCTGTACTGACTTACTTACCCACAAGCCTGTATGTGTTGGCCATCCAAATTGACTTCAGAAATATTTTCATCTTGTGCCAATGTTCACCTGTTCACCACTGAGGCACTTAAATGGTTGCCTGCTATTAAAGTAGACTCTGTTTTTACCTCAGCTGACTTGTCAGTCAGCTGAGGTTTTTTGAGGGTCCATCGTCCGTCGTCCGTCCGTCCGTCCGTCGTCCGTCCGTCCGTCGTCCGTCCGTCCGTCGTCCACAATTCACATTTTCAACTTCTTCTCAAAAACCGTCAGCCAGATTCACTTCAAACTTGGTGGAGATATGCCTTGGGTGAGTCTCTACCAAGTTTGTTCAAGTGGTCATGGTCCAGTGATTTTTGGATTTTTAATGAATTTTTTTCGTCTTTTTTTGGGTAAATCTTAAAAAATCTTCTTCTCCGAAACCACTCACCCAATCGCTTTGATATCACACAGGAACACTCCCTGGGACTCGCAGTTCTTAATTTGTTCACCAGGTGGCGCTGCAATTTTTTCCTAATTTTTTATGAATTTTTGTGTGCTATAGCTATTTTCGACTTCTTGTCCAGAACCATCACTCAGATTAAGCTGAAACATGGTGGATATGTTCCTTGTAGAAGGGTCAAACAAAGTTGTTCACTATGTGGGAATGCTGCAGATTCCTGATTTTTAACGATTTTTTCAATTCTGGTACTTATCGGTCAATGCAGCTTTCCTATTGATTACTATGGAAGTCAATGGGCATTCTAATGCTAATTCACATTTTTGATTTCTTCTCCAAAATGGTCATCCAGATTAACTTCAAACTTGGTGGCAATGTACCTTGGATGGGTTTCTACCAAATTTGTTCACGTGGTCATGCTCCAGTGATTTTTGGATTTTTAATGAATTTTTGTTGTTGGTTTTTTTGGACAAATCTTAAAAAATCTTCTTCTCCCAAACTGCTTACCCAAATGCTTTGATATCACACAGGAAGACATCTAGGGACTCCTTGTTGTTAATTTGTTCACCAGGTGGCGCTGCAGTTTTTTTCTAATTTTTTTGTGTGAATTTTTGTGTGTTATAGATATTTTCGACTTCTTCTCCAGAACCGTCACTCAGATTAAGCTTACACATGGTGGATATGTTCCTAATGGAAGGGCCAAACAAAGTTGTTCACTATGTGGGAATGCTGCGGATTCCTGATTTTAGCTCAGCTGACTTGTCAGTTCATAGAGCTGTGGGGTCACAGTGCAACATACATGAATTTATACTCTTCATTATAACTTGAGAACTACTTGAACTTTGATGTTGCACTTGTAAGTGTTCTTCTATAAAGGTCAGACTTACTCAGAACATGGT
The DNA here is from genome assembly GCA_964020975.1 of Hermodice carunculata. Taxonomy (NCBI): domain Eukaryota; kingdom Metazoa; phylum Annelida; class Polychaeta; order Eunicida; family Amphinomidae; genus Hermodice; species Hermodice carunculata. The sequence continues at coordinate 50,034,134 of OZ026630.1, read as the reverse complement.
GTCCTTGATCCTTTCCCAAGTTCATAGAGCTGCAAGTGTGATGAATGTCCAGATCAGCTGAGGCTCGGGCTGTTCACACAGCCCTCTTGTTTTATATTGCTATGTGTAGGTACAGCTTCCCTGGAGGTAGAAGGTCTACTTTGCAGACAACTAAAATGGTATTGTGCACTACGCCAGGAACTCATATGGTAGTGCTTATTGGATATCATGCATATGGGGTTTGGCCATGAAAATTAATATTATAATGGAACCTGCCCTAGAGACAACCTCCCATGCTCAGCCGACTTGCCAGTAGCTGAGCTTATCTTATGGTCCTCCCTCTGTCCTCAACAATCAACTTCTTCTCCAAAACTGTCAGCCAGATTCAAACCAAACTTGGTGGCAATATAGGCCTACCTTGGATGGGTCTGTACCAAGATTTTCAAATGGTCACCCTCCAGGGATTTTGGATTTTTAGCTCAGCTGACTTGTCAGTCTCCTGAGGTTATGTGATGGTTAGGCATCCGTCGTCTGTCTGTCATCCGTGGTCCACAATTCACATTTTCGACTTCTTCTCTAAAACCACAAGCCAGATTCACTTCAAACTTGGTGGGGATGTGCCTTGGGTGGGTCTCTACCAAGTTTGTTCAAATGGTCACGGTATAGTGATTTTTGGATTTTTTTATGATTTTTTTTGTTCATTTTTGGGGGAAATCTTAAGAAATCTTTTTCTCCGAAATCACTCGGCCAATTGCTTCAAAATTGCATTGGGACACTTCTAGGGACCCCTAGACCTTTAATTGTTCAACAGCTGGCGCTGCGATTTTTTTCTATTTTTTCATGAATTTTTGTGTGTTTTTGCCATTTTCGACTTCTTCTCAAAAAGCATCACTCAGATTATGCTGAAACTTGGTGTAAATGTTCCTGGTAGAAGGGTCACACAAGTTTGTTCCCTAGGTGGCGTTGCTGTGGATCCCTGATTTTTAACAATTTTTTCAATTCGGGTACTTATCGGCCAATGCATACATTCCTGCTGATTACTATGTAAGTGAATGTGGACTGCTGTGGTAATTCATGTTTTCGACTTTTTCTCCGAAATCATCTGTCGGATTCACTTGAAACTTGGTGGGGATGTACCTTGGGTGGGTTTCTACCAAGTTTCTTCAAATGGTCACGGTCCAGTGATTTTTGGATTTTTTATGATTTTTTTGGTTCTTTTTTTGGGCAAGTCTTAAAAAACCTTCTTCTCTGAAACCGCTCATCCAATTGCTTTGATGTCACACAGGAACACTCTTAGGGAGTCCTAGTTCTGAATTTGTTCACCAGGTGGCACTGCGATTTTTTTTCTAAATTTTTTATGATTTTTTGTGTGCTACTGCTATTTTTGACTTCTTCTCCAGAACCGTCACTCAGATGAAGCTGAAACTTGGTGGATATGTGCCTTGTAGAAGGGTCAAACAAAGTTGTTCACTAGGTGATAATGCTGCAGATTGCTGATTTATAACGATTTTTTCAATTCGGGTACTTGTTGGTAAATGCACCTTTCCTGTTGATTACTATGCAAGTCAATGGGTGTTCTAATGCTAATTCGCTTTTTTGACTTCTTCTCCGAAACCATCAGCCAGATTGACTTCAAACTTTGTAGCAATGTACCTTGGGTGGGTCTCTACCAAGTTTGTTCAATTGGTCATGCTCCATTGATTTTTGGATTTTTTATGATTTTTTTGTTCTTTTTTTGGGCAAATCTTAATAAATCTTCTTCTCTGAAACCGCTCACCCAATTGCTTTGATATCACACAGGAATACTCCTGGGGAGTCCTAGTTCTTAATTGTTCACCAGGTGGTGCTGCGAATTTTTTAAATTTTTTTTATGATTTTTTGTGTGCTACTGCTATTTTCGACTTCTTCTCCAGAACTTTCACTCAGATGAAGCTGAAAGTTGGTGGATATGTGCCTTGTAGAATGGTCAAACAAAAATGTTCACTAGGTGGTAATGCTGTGGATTCCTGATTTTTAACGATTTTTTCAATTCGGGTACTTGTTGGTCAATGCACCTTTCCTATTGATTACTATGTAAGTCAATGGAGATTCTGATGCTAATTCACATTTTTGACTTCTACTCCGAAACTGTCGTCCAGATTAACTTCAAACTTTATGGCAATGTTCATTGGGTGGGTCTCTACCAGATTTGTTAAAATGATCGCCCCATTGATTTTTGGACTTTTTATGAATTTCTTTGTTCTTTTTGGGGGCAAATCTTAAAAAATTGCAAGGGTATATGTGCATGTCAGCTGAGCACAGGACCGTCACAGTCCTCTTGTTTATGATTTTTTGTTTATTTTTTGGAGCTAATCTTAAAAAATCTTCTCGGAAACTGCTCACCTGATTGCTTTAACATCATACAGGGACACTCCTAGATACTCCTAGTTCTTAATTTGTTCACCAGGTGGCATTGCAAAATTTTTTTAATGTTTTTTTTTGTGTGTGTGTTCTTTATACCTTTAACTTCTTCTGCAGAACAGTCACTCAGATTAAGCTGAAACTTTGTGGATATGTTCCTTGTGGAATGGTTACACTTGATCACTAGGTGGCAATGCTGCGGATTCCTGAATTTTAAGGATTTTTTCAATTGGGGTACTTATCAGTAGACGCACCTTTCCTATTGATTACTATGGAAGTCAATGGGCATTCTAATGCTAATTCACAATTTTGACTTCTCTGCAACCATTAGCCAGATTGACTTTAAACTTGGTGGCAATGTACCTTGGGTAGATCTCTACCAGATTGTTCAAATGGACACATTCCACCAATTTTTGGATTTCTTATGATTTTTTTTTCTGTTCTTGTTTTGAGCAAATCTTGAAAAAAGCTGCTCTGAAGCTGCTCACCTGATTGCTTTGACATCACACAGGCCAGGGACACTCCTAGATTAAGCTGAAACTTGGAGGATATGTTTCTTGTGGAAGGGTCAAACAAAGTTGTACACTAGGTGGAACTGCTGTGGATCCCTGATTTTTACCTCAGCTGACTTGTCAGTCAGCTGAGGTTTTTTGAGGGTCCGTCGTCCGTCATCCGTCCGTCGTCCACAATTCACATTTTCGACTTCTTCTCAAAAACCGTTAGCCAGATTCACTTCAAACTTGGTGGAGATGTGCCTTGGGTGGGTCTCTACCAAGTTTCTTCAAATGGTCACGGTCCAGTGATTTTTGGATTTTTAATGATTTTTTTGTTTTTGGGGGGGTAAATCTTAAAAAATCTTCTTCTTCGAAACCGCTCACCCAATTGCTTTGATATCACACAGGAACACTCCCTGGGACTCCTAGTTCTTAATTTTTCACCAGGTGGCGCTGCAATTTTTTCCTAATTTTTCATGAATTTGTGTGTGTTAATAGCTATTTTCGACTTCTTCTCCAGAACCATCACTCAGATTAAGCTGAAACATAGTGGATATGTTCCTTGTAATAGGGTCAAACAAATTTGTTCACCATGTGGGAATGCTGCAGATTCCTGATTTTTAACGATTTTTTCAATTCTGGTACTAATCGGTCAATGCTGCTTTCCTATTGATTACTATGGAAGTCAATGAGCATTCCAATGCTAATTCACATTTTTGACTTCTTCTCCAAAACAGTCATCCAGATTAAATTCAAACTTATTGGCAATGTACCTTGGGTGGGTATCTACCAATTTTGTTTCACGTGGTCATGCTCCAGTGATTTTTGGATTTTTAATGATTTTTTGGGGTTTTTTTTGGAACAATCTTGAAAAATCTTTTTCCCCGAAACTGCTTACCCAAATGCTTTGATATCACACAGGAAGACATCTAGGGACTCCTTGTTGTTAATTTGTTCACCAGGTGGCGCTGCAGTTTTTTTCTATTTTTTTTTTATGAATTTTTGTGTGTTATAGATATTTTCGACTTCTTCTCCAGAACCGTCACTCAGATTAAGCTTACACTTGGTGGATATGTACCTAATGGAAGCGCCAAACAAAGTTGTTCACTGTGTGGGAATGCTGCAGATTCCTGATTTTTAATGATTTTTTCGAGTCGGCTCCTTTAATAATATTGACCAGATTTACTTCAAACTTGGTGGGGATGTGCCTTAGGTGAATCTCTACCAAGTGTGTTCAAATGGTCAGGCTATATTGATTTTTGGATTTTTTATGATTTTTTTTTTTTGGGGGGGGGGCAAACCTTCAAAATTCTTCTCCTCTGAAACCGCTCACCCAATTGCTTTGATATCGTACATAGACACTCCCAGGGACACCTAGTTCCCAATTTGTTCACCAGGTGGCGCTGCAATTTTTTTTAATGAATTTTTTGTATGGTTTTGCTATTTTTCACTTGTTCTCAGAACCATCCCTCAGATTAAAATGAAATGTGATGGATATATTGTTGTGGAAGGGTCAAACAGTTGATTACTAGGTGGCGCTGCTTTGGATTCCTGATTTTTAAGGATTTTCAATTCTGGTACTTATCGTTCAATGCAGCTTTCCTATTGATTACTATGTAAGTCAATGGGCAATTCTAATGCTAATTCACAGGACAACTGACACAAAATTTACTGTTTACTTGATAACTTGAGATCTGTTTTGAGCTAGCTACACATGTTAATTATTCTGTATGAAGGTCATGGTGAGACAGTACATGAATGACCTTGACCTCGTTTCTGGGGTCACAGTGCAACATACATGAATTTTACTCTTCATTATAACTTGAGAATTACTTGAACTTTGATGTTGCACATGTAGGTGTTCTTCTATAAAGGTCAGACTTACTCAGACCATGGATGACCTTGATCCTTTCCCAAGTTCGTAGAGCTACAAGTGTGATGAATGTCAAGATCAGCTGAGGCACGGGCTGTTCACACAGCCCTCTTGATAATAATTTTTTCAATTCGGGTACTTATGCACCTTTCTGATTTATTACCATGTTAGTCAATGGGCATTCTAATGCCAATTTACATTTTCGACTTCTTCTCCAAAACCATCATCCAGATTGACGTAAGACGTGGTGGCAATGTACCTTGGTTGGGTCTCTACCAGATTTGTACAAATGGTCACACGCCATTGATTTTTGGATTTTGTTTATGAATTTTTTTGTTCTTTCAGTCAGTCCACCTTGTTCATTCACATCCATGCACATTGCAAACTGTTGAAAACATGTGGCCACGACTCACTTTGATATCCAAATCAAATGTTCTTTTGTGCAACTGTCCCACAATTCATTGCGCCATGTTCAAAATGGTTCTCACATATACTTGCAGGATTTGCCAGGGTATCGTGTCCCATTTGGATTTGTAACGAACAATAACTGCTTCAGACACAACATAGTAGACAGATTAAAGTTAAGATAGTACATCATGTTTTAAAATCTTTAACGACCACCCTGGTAACTCAGAGAATGGACCCATGGAACCCAGCAAAATATTACAGTAATGATCACTGAACAACCATGGCTATGCTGTTTCACCAAACAACCGTGGCTGTGCAGCTATGCTGTTTCCCCAGCCCAGTTAACTTTTAAGACAAGTTGAAATAAAATGCTATGTTTGAGTTGACTTTACTGCAAAATGACGGCACACGACGGCCACTTTCTTGATAAAATCTTTCAGGGTTGATCAATTTTTATAAGGAAAGGGCGGCTTGAAACTTTTTAATTTTTTATGTGTTGTAAAATTTATTAAGAGTCTGGCTTTTTCAGTCAGGTTGCTGGAACCACACACATACATATATATTTTTGTTAGGCCTTCTAAGGTAACTTGGACATTTGTTGAAACATGTTTTTCAAAATGGATATTCTTTCTACTTTAACACATTACCTCCTTTGACATCAGTTTAATTTGTTACCTTGGCACAGCCGGAGGTACTTGTGTATATAGAAAAGTGATTTTTGTTGTGTTTATCTTTCTATGGTTTGAAAACAGGCATTGACACTGCCATGGATATGATTTTGGTACATGTCAAGTCCAAAGAAATGTTTATGTGTCCACATCATTGGATTGATCTGGCCCCTTGACAGATTTTTCTAGATGAAGAGTATGCTTCCTGTGAACTATTTAGAGAGTTTGATTGCTCTGTCAGTAGCAACTGAAGGTTAGCAAGGAAGGTTTAGAGCTCTTAATGTATGTGTGTATGGTCTTATAAAGTGTCATGTGCGAACACATTTATCTTTGCTGGTTTTGCATGCCTCAACATGACCATAAATGTGATTTAGAATCAGTTTATTCACTTTTCATACTATCAATAATTGCTAGTGTATGTATATGCAGACCTCTGGCTGAGGAATGCTGAGCTTTGATACAAACCTGTCCACTCCCTGCATGCACTCTTTACTCTCTGCAGAAGAAAAACAACTCATTTTATGACGGGAGATGAAGTCCTTTGAATGAATTGCATAATTATTTGCACAAATAAACCATAATAATTTTGCTGGAAAGTTTTGTTCATGATGTGAGGAATGTGTGGCATTGTACCATAATTTTAATACCTCTCATCTGTGCAACTAACAATCAGACATACATGTAATAGTATCAAACTAAAGTTTGGAGGAAGGATTTTTTTCTTCAGACTTTCTTACTAGTTAATTCATTGGTTCATGTGTGTACTATTATTTGATTTGATTTGATTTTTTTCTAGAGAAGTGCACAGTTGACCCACATTGCATTTGTGTTGGGTGAATTGGAATCCAAATTTCCAGCAAAACCCAAGCAGCAAGTTGACTCGCGTATTCTTTGGAAATTTGAGGCTGTGAATGCTTAAGAAAGGCCCTCATGCAGCAAATGCACCTCTTACACTCTGATTAGTTAGGCAGGTGTGTCACCAAGCGTGGTCTGTACAAGCTGCACTGTCTTGACCAATCGCATGACGATACTCTCCATCTGCTTGCAATACAGTAATCATTGCATAATAACACAACCTTTCAAATGTTAATCTGAGACAAACCTAATTGACATTTGAAACTAATATATATAGATTCCTGTTATCACTCTCAATTTCCGTGAATTCAATAAATGGAATTAATCAGGAATACATAAGAGGGGAAGAACATGAGAGTATCTCAATGTATATTGAAGCCAGTAAATGACACATGCATTATTAATTGGAATTGTTCTGTAATGCCAGGGTCAGATTCACTGATATCAAAGCGTTCATATGAGGCAGTCAAAATTACCATTTTTCAGGCAAGAGTTCACAGTGTACTCTTTCCTGTAGCCCCCTGTGCTTCCTCCGTAAAGAGTACTTTTTAATAAATTAGTTTTGATCAAGGTAATGATCATGTTTTATATTTTGGGGAAAGTGTTGTCCCCCGTGCCTGCTACATGTGTATATAGATTCATGTACATCTACATGATATAAACGTTTTTCTGAAATGATGAAAATGTTGAGTGACTCTTTACTCAGTCAAATGTTGCTCTTGACTAGTGTTTTTTTTTTTTTTTAATGTGTTCACCTCAAGGGTGGACCCATTATGTTTTTGCACTGTCCGTCTGTCTGCTCGTGGTTCCACATATCCACTATTTGTGAACACAGCTTCTCAAGACTTACTGCCAGCCTTAGCCTCAAAGTTACCTTATGTACTTCCGTACCATTTCTTGACTTGGTTAAATTTTAATGACTTTGACCTCATTTTCAAGGTCACAGAACCCATATATGTACAAAAGTGGACCCATCAGTCAATGCTTTGAGGTGCCTTGTTGGGCATTGTATGCTAAAATTCAGTGAGCTTGCCAGTGGTAGGCCTTGGTTTGATATGCGACCATTAGGGTCTTCTCAGCAGGCAAAGGTTGTAATGTTATGTGTGGTTAGCAATTTTATCTTTGGCATAAAAGCATTCATCATAATGTATTTATGGCCAGTATTCATTGACCTGCACAGCCACCATTCTCCTTCATGTCTGGTTGAGCAACCTATTGTCCTTTTGGCAAGTCCTCATACTTTTGCTCACTCTGACAATGCTGGTTTAAGTGATGTGTCCATTCATAGATAGTACACTCAACCTCTGAAATCTGGTCATGACAAGGCTGAGCCAGCTAGCATATTCTTCTGAGCGTGACAAGAAAAGGTGTTAACGAGGACATAGTATACTCTGAATTCTCTTGGAACTCTCCCCCCTCCCATCGCCACCCCCACTCTTAAACTTGCCCCAAAACAGCTTTTTGATATGTCAATAATTTCAATGTTATGGAAAAACAATTTGAATTGCAATTTTGTTATGAGACCTATCTTAATAGCATGCCCAAAGTCAGCAGCTGTTACCAGCTAAGCTCCTAAAACAGACCAAGTGCTGTTGGCAGTATCTGTGTGTTTCTGCATACAAATGTCTGTGCACCTTGTAATACAGAATCTACTCACCAAATCATAATATCATATGATCAAACTTGTATACACTTGAAACATCTTATTAAGACCTTGGATGAGTTTGCTGTCTGGTGACCTTGACCCTTTTTCAAGGTCATGGGATTAACACAGAAAAAAACGCATAAATGCTCTATCTTGAGAAGAAATGAAGCTACAACCATAAAACTCACAAGGCTGAATTATTGTCAAGACAGTGCATGAGTTTACTTCCTGGTGCCCTTGACCTCATTCTCAAGGTCACACATATCAACGTAGAAAAATCTTTGTAAATGCTTTATCTTCTGAACAAATGAAGCTTCAAGCATCAAACTTTCACAACTAAAGCATTTTAAGAAAACCTTGAATGAGTGTGTTCCCTGGTGACTTTGACTTTGTTAGCAAACTGACACTCCATGATACACAATCTCTAAGTGTGTTTAACACCAGATAAGAAGGGCTGAGGGGGTATTAAGTGGTTCTAACCATTATAAACACCTCAAAAAAGAACCCCCCAACCTATACCTTTCCCTATAATTTGAACATTACAATAGGAAATGATAAGATGTGAGATAATGTGTATCCAGTAACATCTTGTAAAGCCCTTTCAGTGACCAAATACTGTTGCAGCTGTCATGGCTCATTGCACGAGATAATGAAAACAACATTGTATTGAAAAAGTTGTGAATCAGTGCAGGTCATGGCCATCCACAGGTGTGCACAAGTGTCATGGCTCGACCTGGATTTTAGACACCTTTCATGCCCTGCTGATGGATTTGGGTGAGAAATGGGTCTGCAATTGCATAAACAATCTCAGGTGAATGTAAACAGTGGCATTCATTGGCCAGTTGTTCTTAATTACAACATCTTCATTTCATACAGTATGTGTTTGGGAGCTTTTGTCAGTCTGTCAATGCCGAAGCCATTTGAATGGATTTGGCAGTCACTGTTTAAGGACATTTAAGACACCAAAAACCTTTGCATGCCCGATTTTGAAATTTTAACGGTTTGTACAAGATGAATGTCCTTTCTATTAGTTGTCAAAATTTCGAGCTTCTAACTAAAATAGAAATATGAGAAAAACGCCAAAAGCCACACAGGCATGTGGATATCCGAACGTCCATGTGTCATTCTTTTGGTTTTTCAGCCGCCTAACGGAACAATGCCACTCGTCAATCATACTTAACAGCCTGTCACGTGGCTGCAGGTAGCAACGGCCCATGGCAAAAAGAGAGTGGTATCAGGGCGGCAATGCGAAGTAAGGCAGCATGCCGAAAGTGTTTGTGGTCAGGGAAAAGATGCAAACATGCTAACATATCATAGCCTTAGTGGTTTACTTTATAGTTACCTTGCTTGTTTTGCGTTCTAATGATGGGAGACTTTAAATGTTCAAGAGGAGCGGGAATCGTCAGACGATGTCTCTTCAAACTTCAAAGGCCGTGCCGCGATGGATTACCTCAGTGGTCCTTCACACCAAAGACTGGTGGGGAAAAAACTGACACCCTGATCAACAATACCCACGTACATAATAATACTTTATCGGAACCCAAGGATGAGGAAATAAAAGAACAAATAAACACATCAAAATAAGCATAAACGTGAACAGCAGAGAAAACACACAAAATCGCGTTACAAAACTCAGGTTGGAAAGAGAAATGAAACTCATTGAGAAAACAACTACAAAATAATGACAAACTAACTAAGTAAAGTGTAAAGACAAGTCTAACAAGCTAACTACATAAAGTATACAGATAGGAGACAAGTAAATACAATAAAACACTATCCCTAAAAACGGGATGCAGAGGTAGGGCGCCGGCGGATGACCAAACCCGCCATCCGTGCACTGACCACCATCGGCTGCAGGCCGCCCCACCGAAGCAAGGCAACAGAACTTTCGTTGCCAGGCTTGAGGTCATGGGGCCGGGAGGACCGCCTCCATGACGTCACACTTTGAAACCAGATTGTCGATGTCGCTGTTTGACAGATCGCTGAATAATGTTTTCCGTAATTCAAAGGCCCTTTTATTCATGTGATTGGCTAAGAATTGATTGACAACCTCCCCAAATGTTCAGGGACAATGTTTACTACGTTTTGTAAAAATATCAGCTCAACTTGAGCAAATGGTATTGTTTCAGAGGCAAATGATCAACATCAAAGGCCTTTGAAGCTTGTTTTCTCAGAAAGGATAATAGGATGAGAACCCCACCTAAGAATGGTTATTCCAAGAAAACGGCTGGGCGAAATTTAATCCGGTTAACGGCTTTTGATTCATTAATGTCTGAACTGCAAAAAACGATTCAGCGATTTTCTAAATTTTGCTTCATTCTTTTTCCATGAAATGAAGAAAATGAACATCCTAAAAGTCAAAGGGAAAATTGAGATGTCAAACTTTGTTGATGGATAACATAAAAACGAAACCAAACATAAAAAATCGCAGGATCGTTTTTTGTTGCCAATATGTTATTATTTTATCACAAATAATTAGTGACTTATATCGACATTTATGGGGTGGATGCTTTGCGGTCAACTTTCAATTGTTTATTCAACAATTAACATCACAGACACCCAAATACAAGACATATAAATTCTTTGGAGTATGACGAGTACACACATATATGATATGTTGTCCTAACGCAAATACATTTTGAGCCAGGATTGACTAAAGTGGGATTTATTTTTGGTGTCTTACCTGTCCTTAAGTTTGTTCATGATGCCCAGACTTTCAAGCATGGACAGAGCAATAACCGTTGGACATTTGCAATGTGGCAAATCATACAGAGCTCTGGCATGAACCATGGGTGTGGACCACAAGACAATCCGTTGTCTTGTTCCAAAATTTCAAAACACTGACTCTGTTAAAGATCTTCCAAGGACTGGAAGACCAAAAATTACCACCCCAGGTCGGGACACATTCATTAGATCTGCTGCTCTTCAGAGGCGGGATAGAAAAGCTGTAGACATCCACAACCAGCTGCATGAGGCTTATCCTGAGGAAAGGAGAATTTCGGACTAAGCACTGTGAAACTGGTTGCATGCTAGAGGTCTTCATTTAAGGAGAATGGTGAAAAGGCCAGCACTCCTGGATCACCACAAAATTGCTCGTTTCAATTAGGCTGAAGAACATTGCAGACACAACCGTCAACAATGGATTAACGTGATGTTTTCTGATGAGTGCCACTTGTGCTTGCATCACACTGACGGATGTTCACAGGTATGTCATCGACCTGGGGAACAATATGGGGCATGTTGTGTCAAACCAGTAGTGCCATATGGAGGAGGAAGCATAATAGTCTGGGCTAACATATGTGGGGGAGGAAAGACAGATCTGGTTGTAGTGGATGGCACCCTCAATGCCCGGAGCTATGTTGATGAAATCTTGACTCCCTATGTTTGGCCTTATGCAGGTGCCACAAGAGAAGACTTCATCTTCATGCATGATAATGCTTGCCCACATAGCGCCAGAATTACCCAAGACTACCTGCATGACCAGGGTGTTGAGATCATGCAATGGCGAGCATGCTCTCCTGATCTCAACCAGATTGAGCATGTCTGGGATCAACTCAAGAAGGCTGGCTACATACAGGAGACTTGACAACCACAGCACGCTACAGGATCTGTAAAGAGTAGTGCGAGAAGAATGAAACAATATTCTAGGGAGACAGATAACAAAAGTCGTCAATTCCATGAGAAAGATGTCTCAGTTGCATTCAAAACAATGGTGGATATACAGTGTACTGAACCTTGGACTGGCCCATGCACATTTGCAACTTTTGAAAAGCAACCATTGTTTGTTTATTTGTGTGAGCAATGGACCATGAAAGCTGTGATACACATTTCTGTGCTGCATGATATTCACAACAAGTTATATAATGAAATCCTTATCACTGTTTGTATCCATTGGTCTGAGGTTTTTATTGTAGGAAATAATATGGAACTGGGGGTTTCTTTTTGAGGTATATATATATATATATGGGTCATTCTCAGCTATTGGTCGACTAATATATAAGTCCTCAGCCATAAAGACCGAGCCTGGAAAAAAAAAAAAAAAAAAAACAGAATAAAAATTCTCTGAAAGAGTCCAGGAAATAGACTTAAAGCTATGGTCTTTCAGGAGATGATACTGGTCAGGCTATTGATAGTATTTATCAATGTTGACCAGATTGCACATGAAGATCGATTCAATTTAGATGTTTGGGGGATGGGGGTCTATCCAACAGACAAGGTTTTAAGACAAACTAAATTGCCTTTTTTCTCAGGAGCCAGAGACAGCCATACCTGCACGATGATGTATGTATATCATGGTTTTATTATAAAAACTGTCAATAGCTAGACATTTGAACTCTCTCCCATCACAGCATCTCTTGTTAGACACAGCTAGTCCATGTGGGTACTGTGCATAACTTTGTAAGGACAGTCACGTATGAGTTGGAACAGGGTGGTTCTAGCTTTCACATGTCATTTGTCACAAGACAGGCCATCAGATACTCTAATATTTATCTGGCAATGAAGGAGAGTGATTGCTTGCCTTGATTAAATACTAGTATGACAGGTCAGCTGAATAGTCACCAATGGACAGGATTCAATCTGCCTGGACCAGGCTCCAGATTAACCTTATCCAGCATATGAAGTGAAACTCAGCTTGGTTGTGAATGTTGTTTGTCTGTTTTTGTCATAAATATAACCATGGTAAAAATAAGAAAAAAGGGGCTGTAGGTTTTACCTGTTTGGAAACATGACTTAGGTCAACAGCTTTTGTTGGCATGGGTTGGTTACTTAATACCCAGCCAGTGCCAAGCAAAGATGTTGACTCAGTTTTAATCAATTGCGAGTGGAGGTAGAGGAAGGGTTAATATGCAAGCGGATTGACCACAAGTTGATTTAGTGAAATGACACCCACCACATGCCAGGTCTTATTGGTTGGTGGACATTAGGACGGTACTAAATGCAGACATTGATGCTGAAATTTACACAAGGTATGACATCAGATAGAAGTTATTGCTTGCCATAATGTAGACTTGATGACTCCATAGCCATTAATACAAGAGAGTTATGATAATGTTATGTAGCATTTAGGGAAGTATCAATAAAAACACAATTTACATAGGTTATCTTACACCAGAGGGTAGTCTGCTGCACCAGATGATAGTCTGAACTTTTGTAAATGAAACCACTGATATTTCTATTCAGGGCATAAGATTGCTGGACTTTAGCACAAAAACTACTGCCATGGGAGTATATTCTCGTGGTGCTCACCAGATGGCACTGTGGGATACAGGCCAGTTTGCCGGGGTGTGAACAGAATGGTAGAGGCTGGTCAATAAGTGTACGTCATTTTTATGGGGCAAACTGGTTTTCATAGTCATTTAGGCTGCAAGGACATATCTGAGTGATATGAAACTGCTGTCATTTGATTGAGACCAGGCTTCTGTCCAGTTACGGCTGCCGCCCATGTATCTTGGATGGGTTGAAAACAATGTGAAAACTGGCTCCACTATGGTAAAATAATAACCAAAAGCTGCGTACAGAATCTGTCCTGTTACTTATAATGTTCATTACATGGGCACTATTTGTGCAGGTGTGGGGTGTTGCCTAATCATGCTGATTACTATAACAACCTGTCACTAAGACTATCTGCATCACCATGGGAATGACAGTGTATAATTTGCTTAGGTGTGATTATGCTCCTGGGTTGCTCGGAATTGAAAGTATGCATTAAATGGGAAGACAGCAGGCTCAGGAAAAAAACATTTTACAGACAGCGTGTTATTAATTGATTCTGCTTCGTTTTCGCATAAAATTTGTGAGTTGAGCATTTTATGATCTGATCAGAATGCTGATTTAACCCTTTCCCACTCTAATCACCCAGATGTATGTTATCTTCTGCCTTCACCTTTTTACTAAACTTTCTCATTACAGAAAACATTTTTGGTGAGATTTTTATGTGAGATCATTTATGATGGCATATGCCCTAGGTCAATAGCTTGCCTTTGCATGGGTTGGGTGCAGTGTGCCAAAGCCATGCCAAGGAAAGCTATTCACTCAGTTGTACACTGACCAGAAATAGGTTAAAAGATATATGTAGAAATTGGGGAACAGGGAGAGAGATGGTAGGGTGTACTTTATTACATCTGATAATTTGCACAATGATCAGTGATGGTAAGTGCTGTGTGTAGCATTCCTGTGACCAGGGCAGGAGTGCATACAAATGAGCAGACACCTAGTGTCTTAAGAAAATTTTTTGACTTCAGTTGAAAATGTGAAGAAAATCACTTTTTATAATGCAATATGTGTCAAAAAGAAACAGTGTAACGGAACAAATTCTGATCATTTAGTTAAAGGTACACCTCAAATTCCAAGGAAGATGATAAATATGTGTTTGTTTGGCTGAACTGTACAGTGGCATATCAGTGGGTTATAAATGTATGTTTGTTCAGTTTTAAATGCCATTATCATTGACAGTTAATGGTATTAGAGTACATGTAGTAAAACAAGGCATTGGGAGGTTTGCTCATTGTGCAAATGTCTAACCAGCATAAGATTCCTCAGAGACTGATATGATGGCTGAAAGTGCATATTTATATATCAGGACATAACATACACATAACTGAGGTCACGGTGTATGGTGATGAGTGTTTGGGTCACATCACAGTAAATGTACAGTGTACCAGCAACCAGACTTGATTTAGCCTAATATTTATGCTGTAGATGGCAGTGCATGTCAGATGGAATTATTGCGATGGCTGTGGCAATGTAACAGAATCTGGATGAACTTTCTCCCTTAACACACACACACAAAATATAGTAATATATATATGTGTGTGTATATATATACAGTGAAACCTCATTATAGCGACACTCAGATATCCGACATATTCATTATAATTAGACAAGTTTTAAATGGCAAAAGTTGTTTTCTTTGTTGTTTGATTCACTTATCTGACATATTCAGCTATCTGACACATTTCTAAGGGAACAGACAGTGTCATTATAATGAGTTTTCACTGCATATATATATATATATATATATATATATATATATATATATATATATATATATATATGAACAATGTAATATTTGATTGCTGCCAAATTTTAAAGGGTAGGATATCCTTGCACTTGTGTCAGTGATGCATGTTTCTGGTAATATATTGTGGAAATAATCCACAAACAGATAGGAACCTGAACCATTTGAATGGCAGTGATTGAATGGAAGTTAAATAAATACACATTTGTTTCCTGAATCGTGAGATCTTTTTATTTGAAGGGTTGTGAAAGTGACATACTGTACACACTGTGTGCCTACACATAGTGTGTTTGTTGTCACTTGGTGTCCACAGGTTATATTAACTGACACAATGTTGCAAAGAGCTACCAAACTTTTATTTCCTGATGTGTTGTCCTGCAAAGTCAATTTTAATGTGTGTGACATGATGCTTCTTAGTAAATGACAGCAGGTACAAGACAGGAAGATAAATGACTGTGAGGCATGAAAACTACCATGGTCATGAATATGTACAGCCAGAAGAAAAACCTACTTCACAGAGATTGTACAAAACAAAATCCTTACTTTGCTTTAATTGGAAATTTACAGTATGACATTTTATAAATTATATTTGTAAGGCTGTATCTCAAGGGGTTGTGACAGCTCAAGACTAGTTGCAGTCTCAAAATAGTGAGAAAATACACAAATTTGTGACAATTTTCATTTGGAATCAAAAGATCTAAGATCTAAGATGCTGTTTTGTCAGGTTTATCAACATTAAGGATTATTCACATTGCTTGCCGAGACTGTTAGGGGTGAACATGTACATTTCATCATTTATACACTGATGTAGATTCACTAGTAGTTGGGAATGGAGGGCTTGCAATAAAATGAATACTTGTATATTTCTGCAAAGAGAACAATCAACTTCTGCCTGTTGTTTTTGACAACTTGAATGATGTAGTTCCACAAAACAATGAAAATTCAGAAGCTTTGTGCTTTAGCACCTCAGTGTTTACTGCCGTTCACCAGAATGCATAAAGTTGATGAACATTTTTGAAAGCTGAGATCTTTGTCATGCAACAAACCCTGCTATTTTGGCTAAAACGGAAGTAGTTCAGAGAATCTTCATTAGAAACAGTAAAATATTTGTGTCAGAAATGACCGAAAACCATTTGGAGGATTGTCTTGTGTCCACAGTGCCGTGTACATCCTCTATTGATTGCCATCTAGTGAGTAATACTTCTTGACAAGACACTCCAAGCTCATGTTCTTCTGTGTTGTCAGCTTGTTCATATTTTGAGCAACAAAATTATATGTGTAGTAAACTAAAAACACAGCCTGATACACAAATGTCCAAGTATGATTAACTTGCAGCTTACCACCCAGTCTCCTATTACTGCGCACACAGAGCTTAAAATTTTCGGATGCACCTTCACCAGGTCTTTAAAGGTTTGATGAGCCAACTAACAGGGTGTGAAGGAGTGCCGTGAGACATTAATTGGTCCCCTGGTGGCATGGGTGTAATATTTTGTCTTCAAAATAAATAATTGTGCGTGGGCTATATTCGAGCCACTCTGTTGGGTTGAATCCCATAATCCCCCTTAGTTAACTTCCCTTATGCTTCGTTTCATTAAGTTTTCACATGTTTTAATTGTCCCCCTTGCTTGAATTCATTCGTTCTTTGACCGCCATGCAAGTTAGACCTATGTTAAACTGTTGCTTGAAAAAAAACTGCAATTAATGGTACATGTAATATGAAGACGTATATTTTTTTTTTTTTTTTTTTTTAAGTTATCTTTGGTGATGTAGCCATACATTTTCTGAAACCTATTGATGGGAGTTCAGCTAGTGGAATAAGACCCAGCATGGCAGGTAGACAGACCAGGCAAAGCTTTTCATCAATTACTGCCCGAAATAGCATTGATAACACACAAATTCAGTGTGAGACCCCCAAATCAGCAGAAATGACTGTAAAGTGCTTCCTGACCACAAGTCAATTGCCATACATTGCTGTTATCAGCTGAATGTCTACAGGAGATTATCATTAACCATCCATATTTGGCATTAATCAGCAAAATGCCTGAATACCATCACTGAGTGATATTAGATGCACTGGCCTTGGACTTTGTAGCAAGGCAAAGGTGACAGCAAAGATGTCATAGACAGTCTTGATAAACACAAAGTTATATTGGAATTGACAGGATGGGAATCTAGATGAGAGCTTGTCTTTCTTACAGGTATAATGATCAACAGGATGATTCCTACAGCAATACACCTCATTTTAATTGCATTTTGACCTTTTGCAGCTCATTGCTATCAGCATTATCAGACGGGATGACTCCTGTATCAATCCAACGGGATTGAAAGCAAGATGGGCTTCTACACAGTGGAATGGTGCATTGTTAATGGGCTGGTACTGCTTTCCTTAATTGACAGTTTTTCAGAGACCTTCACTTGAAAAAAGTGTAGTCATAGTAAATGGACTTTGTCAACTCCATGTCTCGTCATGTACATGTATAATGTTCTGAAAGGGAACGCAATTTTAGCAAGAGGATATAGTTCAATAATTCCAATCTGGCATGATGAGTAAAATTTTATTCATGATGGCAATCCAGATTACTGAACACAAGAAGACAAACTGCAATCAGATTCTAAACATTTATCTCATTCAAAAAAAAAAAAAAAATGCTTTGTGATTCAGCAGCAGACATCTTATTTGCTCAGACATCCCTTGTACATGTATGTATCTTCAAGTGTGAGAGGCTTGCTATGTCAGAGATAGACATGTCTACCATAAATCATGTTTAAACACTCTTTAAAACTGCTGTTAAACAAAAATGATAGATGTTCAGTTTCACTACTACCAGTACAGAATCTGTTGCAGACTTTAGATGATTGAGTTCTTAGATAATTTCAGCTGCCATACATATCAGTTTGAAAGCTCTCGTGGTGCTCTCGCTTGACATTTTTAATTAGGACATTTCCCTGTACATTGATTATTTGTTATCCAGGACTTTGAATTAGGAATTCCAGCAAATGTGGCACAGAGAAAATGAAGTTAATATCAACAGCCTGCATCAGTCGTATGAAGCTTACAAAATATGAATCATCGTGAAATTAAGGTTAGGAAAAAGCATGGTCAGGAGTGGTTTCTTAAGCAAGGCTGAAGAGGAAATCACTATGCAGGACATGGAGTGATTTGATCTTCAGACTTGCATAAGAAACCACAAATGAACATGCTTTCTCCATTTTAAACCATGCTGCCTTTACTAAGTAATTTTATGAAGCTAGTTATCAATTTTAATACAAAAATCATCAAAGTGACTTCTAACTATTATTTACATCCAGCGCCGGATATGCTGGCACTGGTATGCATGGCTGGTTACACAATAGGCTCAAAATTACGCATGCCATTCGCAGTGAGCCTGGGTGATGTAGTGGTACGTTGTAGCTGCGGGTTACCAGGGGTAATGAGAATGTAAGCTGGGCTGGCACTAGTCATTAGCCATAAGCTAATGATAGTGGAATTTGGCTGAAAGAATTTACAAACTTTTAGCTAAATTGGCTAAAGAAATGTTTGTTACTGTGTAGCTTCATAATCAGATTTACTGTTTTATCATGGAACTGCCACCTGTTATGCTAAATGTTTGGACATGTGAGCAGACTTTGGCTAATGAAATTAAATTTGGCTAAAAGATTTAAGTGATTTTAGCCAAGCTGGGAACGAAATAAAATCCCTAGGGCAAGCCCTTGCAAGTAACAGGTTTGAATCCCATACGACCCTCTTTAATTTTTTTTGGTACATGTACATTGTATGAAGTGTGGAGAACATTGTAAAATTTCAAAGTCCAGCACCAAAAGAAGTGCCCAGACAAAAGAAATTAGCCGTGGTTTATTATGCAAAAAATGAAGAAGAACTCATTGGTGGAAAAAATGGGACCATAGTTTAAAAAGTAGGATGTGAGGAAAGATTGTAAATGTGTTGTGGAAGTGTTGCTTGATGAACAAATAAGAAACAGGTAAAACTGGTCAAATGTTGTCTGCTTCAATGTTTTGACTAATTTCAACAGTAATGAAAAGCAATTTGAATGAGAATTCTAGGTAAGACCTATCAAGATAACATAAGCCAGATCAATAGCTTTCCCTGCACTGGGTTGGGTGCTAAGTGCCCAACCTGTAGCAAGGAAAGCAGTGAACTCAGTCTCAACTCAAGAAGATTTGCTTAGGAGCAAATCTGATTGTCCACAGAATAGAGCTGGGTATAAGTTGGTTTAGGCTAATGTCATTTAAGGATACAGCAGTCCCTCCTTTGAGAGAGCACCACTAGTGTCATCCAAGTAGTGGTTACATGAAGCAGGTGGTCTCCCAAAACAGGTTCAACTCTTGCACCACCTGCCCAACAGCCACTACTACGAATTTCAATCCATAATTTAGATTCAAACATAATTGATGTGCACTTTATAGACCCCATTCCACCTTGGAATCTCGTCTTTATTCATTTATTGGTATTATTAACATATTTTGGATCTCAAAACTGGTTTTGACTAATCTTGTACAAAATATTTGGGGTTTTAATTAACTGAAATGGTGAATTTGTGGATGAATAAGAGGTCTTTTAGGGCCTTTTTGGGTGGTCACTGGTGAGGTTGGGCAGGTAGTCTCCTAAAAGAAAGGTCTTTCAAAAGAGGGACTACTGTGTTTAAAGTTTAGTTAACATGTCAACAATGCTACAACTTCCATGTGGTATTCATAACATGTGCAGTGATCAATGGCAGGTAGATAAAAGTTGGCACTGCATCTCAAACAATTATACATCAGTTATGTTAAAGTTACTCAAGATGTAAAATACTATATTGCTGCTAATTTGCATTATTTTTAGTATCTCTACTCCATCACATGCAAGTTTAGACAAAATTCCGTCCATCATGCTGATTTGGAATTTCTGTGTATTGCAATAGCTGATAAAAACTGCACAAGTTTTGGTTATTAAGAAAGAAAAAGAGAAGGAAGGATTTATTGATTCCTAAAGACTGAATTAAATGCTTCTGCTGACACAGGGGGGGGGGGGGAGCTTCTAAGCTTTTGTGGGTATATCAAGTGGACTACCCTCAATGGCCACCACCATGTTTAGTTATAACATCAACTGGTCATTATTATTGTAGTTGTTGTTGTTGTTATCATTATTATCATTATTATTATTATTATTATCATTATTATGTCTCCCGGTGGAAGCCGGGGGACATATTGTTTTAGTGCCCGTTTCTTCCGCTTCTTCTTCTTCTGCTTCTTGTTGTTGTTGTTGTTGTTGTTGTTGTTCAGGTTCTTCAACACTTGGTTTCCGTGCGATAAGTCTTGAAGGACTTGATGGAATTTGATGAAACTTGGTAGGATTATGTATCTAGGCAAGACCTAGGTTGGGATTGTATTTGGATGACCTTGAGTGAATTCTCAAGGTCACAGGGTCACTTATGTGAAATTGGTTTCCGTTCGGTAAGTCATGAAGAACTTGATGGAATTTGATGAAACTTGGTAGGATTATGTATCTAGGCAAGACCTAGGTTGGGATTGTATTTGGATGACCTTGAGCGAATTCTCAAGGTCACAGGGTCACTTATGTGAAATTGGTTTCCGTTCGATAAGTCTTGAAGAACTTGATGGAATTTGCTGAAACTTGGTAGGATTATGTATCTAGGCAAGACCTAGGTGGGGATTGCATTTGGGTGACCTTGACCTAATTTTCAAGGTCACTTATGTGAAATTGGTTTTCTTTCGATAAGTCATGAAGAACTTGATGGAGTTTGATGAAACTTGGTAGGATTATGTATCTGGGCAAGAGCTAGGTTGTGATTGTATTTGGATGACCTTGAGCGAATTCTCAAGGTCACAGGGTCACTTGTGTGAAATTGGTTTCCGTGGGATAAGTCTTGAAGAACTTGATGGAGTTTGATGAAACTTGGTAGGATTATGTATCTGGGCAAGAGCTAGGTTGTGATTGTATTTGGATGACCTTGAGCGAATTCTCAAGGTCACAGGGTCACTTGTGTGAAATTGGTTTCCGTGCGATAAGTCTTGAAGAACTTGATGGAATTTGATGAAACTTCGTAGGATTATGTATCTAGGCAAGACCTAGGTTGGGATTGCATTTGGGTGACCTTGACCTAATTTTCAAGGTCACAGGGTCACTTATGTGAAATTGGTTTCCGTTCGATAAGTCATGAAGAACTTGATGGAATTTGATGAAACTTGGTAGGGTTATGTATCTTGGCAAGACCTAGGTTGGGATTGTATTTGGATGACCTTGAGCGAATTTTCAAGGTCACAGGGTCACTTATGTGAAATTGGTTTCCGTGCAATAAGTCTTGAAGAACTTGATGGAATTTGCTGAAACTTGGTAGGATTATGTATCTAGGCAAGACCTAGGTTGGGATTGTATTTGGGTGACCTTGACCTAATTTTCAAGGTCACAGGGTCATTTATGTGAAATTGGTTTCTCTGCAATAAGTCTTGAAGAACTTGATGAAAATTGCTAGAGTAATGTATCTAGGTGAGAGCTAAAATAGGATTGTAATTTTCAAGCAAACTTGGTCATTTGTAATTTGTTATCACGTGTAGCTTATTCAGAGACGTAAGTGCTCCACCGGGAGACATTTGATTTTCTGTTGGAAAATCAGTCTGTTCTAGTTATTATTATTATTATTATTATTTTATGCCTATGCAAGTGGAGAAAGTAAAATACATATATAAATAATACATCAAAATCATAAAAATGTACATCAAAACCATAATGAACAAGATACAGAAGTAAATTATATGTCATAATAATTACAATCAAGTCACGAAGGTGTTTTTTTTTATGACCTCAAAGTCCAGGTTGTAGAGTACATCCTTACTCCCCCTCATCTAGAATACACTATAAACAGCTGCAACTAGACAGGGTGAAACATTGGATGCACCAATTATGCTCCATTAGGAGCCCTTCGGTCTCAACATCATGGGAAAATGAGCTCCTTTGCCCAGTCTTATGCTAAATTTTTAAGTTCAGGGCTCATTTTCCCATAATGGTACTACTAGAGAAACACCTTCAGTGTTTTTCTCCCTTGGCTAATGCACATTAATTACACTGTGTTGTCACATAGTCTCAGGTCCCTAAATTTGGACTTGATGATACATTAGTATCACATACATTACACCATAATACATGTACATATACCCACATAGGTTGTGTATAAGTAGTAGCCCAAAGTTGTTTTCCTACTGCTATCAAAACGTTGGTTTGGATCACATTTCACTATGACAACCCAAATCATAGTGGAACACTGCTTCCGTGTTACGCAATCACGTCTCATGTGTTTTACGTGACAACTGCAAAGCGTATTCCGGGGTTTTAACGGTTTAGCGTCATTCGCCATCTTGTCCCTGGTGATTCGATGTAATTGACGAAAACGGTCGGACTTCATCCAAGCCAAGCTAAGACATAAGCTAAAGCACAAGACAGTGGATGAAATAATAACATATTAATTATGACACAAAATAAAAAGTACCCAGAAATCAAACTGCAAACCATACAGAGGGTTCAAGGGTTGTAAACGAAAATCATGAAAAGATAAAACAAAGCAATATGAAATATCAGTGACATGCAAGATGAACTGTAATACATCTGCATCACACTGCTCTTTAGAGAGGAGCATAAACATGTCACAATGTCGTAACAGTAAGCAACCAGCAGTGTAAACAAATACTATCTGCATGCGTGATTTAAAAGGATTTTGTGAGGAGCAAAGCCATGAGGTGAAGAGGTTAACTGCCAGTGGAGATACGGTTGGCTGTAAGACCAGTTTCTGTCTGTGCACCACACGCACTACATATAGGTGTGAGCATGGTTTAGCCTGAATCCACTTGCCTCCTAGGTAGACCAAACTCTGTCTTCCTTTCGCAGGGGTGTATTGAAGAACACATGCAGCTTAGTGATAATGTTCAGCAGGCAAGCATTGTCAGACATAACACCAATGACCACATTTCCAAATTAGTTGCTTGCACTACATAAATTTTGATCCACTGTCTAAGTGGATTTTATTGGAGACCTTTAAACAGCTTAACTGTGGTGTTGACATGTTGAGCAGCAGGCGACCTTGAAGCAACAATTACGCATCTGAAAGGCAATGCCATGTCAGGAGAATAACCTGGTAATAATTAATCCTCAGTGTCAGTTTTACATTTATCAATATCAATGATAATTGATTGCTCTCAGTAATGGAGTTCTTTGCATCCTGTTGTGGAAGGGAATTTAGTCACTCGTATATTTCATTTTACGGGGCTGAATCTCACTGAGTACATTGTGTATCAGGAGGAGAGGAGTCTCTTTACCTGGCTAGCTCTAGATCTGTTACTCCTGGCACCTGTCTTGCATGATCGTATCCTGTATTGCAGAAAAGGGGAAGCCCCAGAAGAAAATTGATTGCTCTCTGTAAAGGAGATTTTTGCATCCTGTTGTGGAAGGGAGTATAGTCACTATCAGTGTTCTGTAAAGAGTTTTGGTTCATATGTTGATCCCTTTGAATGTGGTTACATGATGGAGTTGAAATGTTATAAAATCACAGGAGTTGAATACTGAATTTCCATGACCTGCAAATTGTTATATACTTGTGACTTGGGCCAATATGTCAGAGGAGAAAATTTGGTGTTTGATGCAGTTCAATGAACCAGAATTCATACTGTGTCTCTCTTTTCATAATACTCTCATTTTGAAAAAAAAAGAAAGAAAGAAAGAAAGAAAGAAAGAAAGAAAGAAAGAAAGAAAGAAAGAAAGAAAGAAAGAAAGAAAGAAAGAAAGAAAGAAAGAAAGAAAGAAAGAAAGAAACTTTTATCGCGAAATCACAGTGCCAAAGTTTGTGTTAAAATACAGGTCTTTGATACTGAAGTATTGTTAAAACCATATAGTTTTTACTATACAGAAATAGAAGATCAGCACGAGATTTTAGGAGGCAAGTCTAGTCACGCGGCATTACAGAGTTGAAAATTTATGCCACGAGAGTTATGCTTACAAACCACAGCTTGTACATCGATGGTATCAGGCACACTCATCGATAGACAGCAATAGCAGATTACTCTCTTATATGGATATTGTCATTCCTGAGGGCAAATGGTTTTCAGAACATAAAGAAAAGTAATTTGTTTCCATCAATATGATTGATCAGCAAGTTGTGTAATAAATGGGCAGCACCAGAGTTTTTTATTCTGAAAATAAATTCCATCCCAGGCCACATGCATTATGATCAAAGGGAGATGTTTTCTGTGTTGTGAATGAAGTTAGTTGAGTATTCATCTATCAATAAGGCAGTATGATCATGGCAATCAGGCTACGTTAGGCAGTCAATGTGAAGCAAACCTTTAATAGTATAGATGTGATGAATGCTTTTCTGGACTGTGCAGTCTGGGGATTTGTGTCTAAGCCCCTTCCTGACTAAATTAGGGAATTATTGCCTTTGCCATGAGGCCAGATGTGTAGATATATTACATGCTATGCTATACATATGTCAGACCAGCAGTGTGCCTCACTGCCTTGACCACACTCCACAGACAGTGTGTATATATATGAGCCGGAGTCACTGATTATCACATGCCTTTGGGTTCAACATGGACAATTTTTCATCCTTGGTAAAGTGTGTTGCCAGGCACACTTTGACCTGCAATTCCTAGAAATAACTGTCAAAGGTAATTAAAATACCAGGACATAAGTGTTTTGCTTGCAGCAGTGTGCTCTGATAAATGACAGCTATGATAGTCTGTCCTTTGAGAGGCCACCTGCCTTTTCAGACTGCATTTCGTTGGTTCTTAATGCTATGGTTTCAATGTTATTTGACCCTTCATTGAGAGACCACAAGCTTTTAGTGATCACTAGTATACATGTACCTGTCATGGGGTGGTCTCTCAAAGGAGGGACTACTTAATGAACTTGCACCTGCAGGTACAACTTTACTGAATAGCAATCCAGACCATTTGTATTATTTAGTGGATAACCTTACAGTAATCATACCATCACAGGGCAACATCTGACCAAATTATGAGTAGACAAGGATATCAAACAGTGTCTCAGAGGGCTGTATTTTGTAGCTCACCTGTCCATACTATGGTGACTTGCCAGGCAGTGCCAGAACCACTGACTTAAGACAATAGGCATGTTGGTACTTGAATGAAAGCTCTTTTCATAAAGAATTATGTCTCCCGGTGGAAGCCGGGGGACATATTGGTTTAGTGCCCGTTTCTTCCGCTTCTTGTTGTTGTTGTTGTTGTTGTTGTTGTTGTTGTTGTTCAGGTTCTTCAACACTTGGTTTCCATGCGATAAGTCTTGAAGGACTTGACAGAATTTGATGAAACTTGGTAGGATAATGTATCTAGGCAAGACCTAGGTTGGGATTGTATTTGGGTGACCTTGACCTAATTTGTAAGGTCACAGGGTCACTTATGTGAAATTGGTTTCCGTTCGATAAGTCATGAAGAACTGGATGGAATTTGATGAAACTTGGTAGGCTTATGTATCTAGGCAAGACCTAGGTGGGGATTGTATTTGGATGACCTTGAGCGAATTCTCAAGGTCACAGGGTCATTTATGGGAAATTGGTTTCCGTGCGATAAGTCATGAAGAACTTGATCGAATTTGATGAAACATGGTACAATTATGTATCTTGGCAAGACCTAGGTTGTGATTGTATTTGGATGACCTTGAGCGAATTGTCAAGGTCACAGGGTCACTTATGTGAAATTAGTTTCCGTTCAATAAGTCATGAAGAACTTGATGGAATTTGATGAAACTTGGTAGGATTATGTATCTTGGCAAGACCTAGGTTGGGATTGTATTTGGATGACCTTGAACGAATTCTCAAGGTCACAGGGTCACTTATGTGAAATTGGTTTCCGTTCAATAAGTCATGAAGAACTTGATGGAATTTGATGAAACTTGGTAGGATTATCTATCTAGGCAAGACCTAGGTTGGGATTGTATTTGGATGACCTTGAACGAATTCTCAAGGTCATAGGGTCACTTATGTGAAATTGGTTTCCGTTCGATAAGTCATGAAGAACTTGATGGAATTTGATGAAACTTGGCAGGATTATGTATCTAGGCAAGACCTAGGTGGGGATTGTATTTGGATGACCTTGAGCAAATTCTCAAGGTCACAGGTTCACTTATGTTAAATTGGTTTCCATGCGATAAGTCATGAAGAACTTGATGGAATTTGATGAAACTTGGTAGGATTATCTATCTTGGCAAGACCTAGGTTGGGTTTGTATTTGGATGACCTTGAGTGAATTCTCAAGGTCACAGGGTCACTTTTGTGAAATTGGTTTCCATTCAATAAGTCATGAAGAGCAGGATGGAATGTGATGAAACTTGGTAGGATTATGTATCTTGACAAGACCTAGGTTGGGATTGTATTTGGGTGACCATGACCTAATTTTCAAGGTCACAGGGTCACTTATGTGAAATTGGTTTCCGTGCGATAAGTCATGAAGAACTTGGTGGAATTTGATGAAACTTGGTAGGCTTATGTATCTAGGCAAGACCTAGGTTGGGATTGTATTTGGATGACCTTGAGTGAATTCTCAAGGTCATAGGGTCACTTTTGTGAAATTGGTTTCCGTTCGATAAGTCATGAAGAACTTGATGTAATTTGATGAAACTTGGTAGGATTATGTATCAAGGTAAGACCAAGGTTGGGATTGTATTTGGGTGACCTTGACCTAATTTTCAAGGTCATAGGGGGGTCATTTATGTGAAATTGGTTTCTCTGCAATAAGTCTTGAAGAACTTGATGAAAATTGCTAGAGTAATGTATCTAGGTGAGAGCTAAAATAGCATTGTAATTTTCAAGCAAACTTGGGCATTTGTAATTTGTTATCACCTGTAGCTTATTCAGAGACGTAAGTGTTCCACCGGGAGACATTTGATTTTCTGTTGGAAAATCAGTCTGTTCTAGTTTTAATATGCAATTGTTCTCTTAAATTCAGGTAAATATATGGAAAAATCAAGGACTGGTATGGAATGAGTTAAATGGTTTAACCTTATGGGGGCTGTGTCTATTGCTGTCTGCAATTGAATGTCACAGGGAGTGCTGATGACTTATTTTTTCAATGTTAAACAAGGGTTCGATAGAATGTAGAGTCTTGCTATTTTACAGTTTGATTTGCTTAGTATGAGAAGTAGGTCAGTGTCACCTGAACATGTTAGATATTCTCACAGTCATACCTTTGACAACCAGTCCAAATTGAGGGAAAACCCACTTAAACAGGCACAAGTGCTGTGTATCCGCATCCAGGCAGGACGGAACAAAGTGTAGGCTGATACATACTGCTTTATTCATTATTATATTATTTATGTTGCACAACTTCCTCCAGTGCCATTCTGCTCCCTGGTTGATCAAAATCCATGTATCAAGTTATAAAAATCACACATTCATGCAAATTAGGTCAGTGTGACCTACATACTATTTCTACAAATAAAGCGTTGCATCCTTAATCAACATACCAAATATGCTCAAAATTCAGCAATCAGGTAAAAGATAGAAACAAAAACATGTTTTTATCTGGTTTGCAGAATAAAATGACACAGATTACACTGCAGAGTAATTTTCAGAGCCTACAACAAGCTCATTATCAAATTAATATCTACTTTGATGTGTTGGCATAAAGTGACATGGAAATTCGACCTTTGGCCCTGACTCCTTACATCTGATGTCTTTGTGACCGTTGCTGAACTGGGTGTATCAGTCGAATAACTTACAAGTTTCATGAAAATCTGTTAGATAGTCATGGAGTTATTATCGTTTAGGATTATGTTATTTCAATGACTGAAACAATGCCAATATATTTTTCTTTAAAAGAGGGGGAGGGAGACAAAGTGCAAAAATTTAGACAAATTAAGTGAAAAATAAATAATGCTCTGGATAATAGATGCTTTCTAATGAAGTTTAAAGATGAAAAAAGAGAAGTCTCCATGTAGATATACAGGTGCTGGTGTTATGGTTCCTCACGGTTCAAACCCGCTGGGTAGGTAATGTGTACCACAGGTGAGTGCTTTAAATTTCCTGATTAGTGTGCAATTATTGATGTTTAATGTTCATATCTTCTTGCAGATTGAATGCCAAATTTTACGTTGATTTGTAATAAAAACTGACATTACTCTAGTAATGTTGCAATTTGTATTTTATCAGGGTCTGGGCAACTCACAGAGAGAGTATGAGAAAGCAGTGGTCAACTTCAGTGTCAAGAACCAGTTACGATACAAAGGTAACTTAGGTGAGTATCAGCTCTGTGTGGTGACATGTATTGTCGCTTCAAATTCTGTGGGAAGGCATCTTGTAAAGGGCCCCATTCAAAGGATTTTTGTTGTATTGTTCGGTGACAAGTTCAAATTGGGAGGCTTGTGGTTTTGTTCTTTTTAAAAAATTTGTGTGGGAAATAGAAGGTGTTTTGTAAGCTTTTGGTTGGATAGGACATGGAGAATAAGTGAGTGCTCAGAAGTTAAGTGTACATGTAGCAAATTATCTTTGGAGCTACAAGAATAGCCACCTCCTCCATCCCACCTTCAACAGGATGTCTGTAGAAAGATAGCTTGTCAGAAGTAAAGCTGACTAGACATTCACGTTATACCATTTCTGCATTCTGTGGTGCTGATTATTAGCTCTTTAAGGTAACAAATGATGTGTTTTCTAGTGTATTTTTTCAGCTGGTGGACATTCTGGTATCTGGAATGTGGAAAGTGAAAATTGCATCATATTTAAGTGTGAGCAAGTGAATTGAATGGAGAGTGGCCTCTAGAGTAGTGTAATGGTTTCATGATCAAGGTGTGGAAAGGTTAAACAGATTTGCTATCCTTTTCGAAAATATTTGATGCATAATGCCCACATCAATAAGTCCATTACATCTCCCTTTATTGATACAAACAATCCAACACCATACAGCATGTTTTGTTCAAGTTCTTTAGTTTCTGAGTGGCTCCATTGTAGAATTAATATTATTTAATCTGGGACATTGTTTGGGGTAATTCAGCTTACATGTCTGCCTTACAAATTATACAAAATATCTGAAATATTATGTACAAATACATTTACAATTATAGACCTGAGCTAGGTACAAATACAAAACTAATTGGATGTGCTCGTGACTTTGAGGACTAGTAGTTATGGGCACACATGCATGGGTTTGTTTGATGGATGAATAGGGGCAGCAGAGTGCCAGGCAATGCATCTATGACCAGTCCCATTTGTTCACTCTATTGTAGAGGGCCAGACAGAGACTCAAGCAATCAAGATTCATCAGTGGACAGGAGATAAAAACTGCTCATGTGTGTATCACTGTTTAAGGTGGAGGCTGCCTGTGATGCAGCCTTTGCCCCCCAGGGCCCTGGCGACCCTTGTCCTCTGCCCCTCAAGATTGTTTACGTTTTTACCCTGGAGTAACCGTCCATTATGTTTTGGGTTATTTGTCTTTGTATATGTCTGCCCATATTTCCGCAGCATATTTTATATCAGCAGTGTATCTCAAGCATATCTCTGGAGGTTTGATACTGGTATTATATCTCAAGGATATCTCTGTGGGTTTGATATTGCTGTTGTGTACCAAGCATCTCTGTTCAGTTGATATACTGTGTCTTAAGCATATCTCTGTAGGTTTGATACTGATATTGTAGCTCAAGCATATCTCTGTAGGTTTGATATTTTATTGATCTTGAAATGGGACTCAAGGCAGATGATCTCTCATTAGAGTGGTGTCTCAAGACATGTACCACTGTGTGTCTTCTTACAAGAGAAGATTTCAAATGAATAAAACAGGAGTTTTTCTATGAATCAAGCCTTATGTTTTTGCAGCATGGTTGGACATACTTAAACAGTATTCTATCTTTATTATTCCTTTTTCTAATTGACCTACATAAATACTGCCGTGTACAATTTTCAGTTTAATCAAAGTCTGTTGAGAAAGAGAGGGAGGAGAGGGGAGGGAGAGAGAGAGTAATTCTGTCTCCTAAAGGACAATGAACTGGATTGTGAGTGCTCTGTTGAGTTTATTTGAGTTGACACAGACCAAGTGACATTGATGCTTCATAGGATATGATGCATTGCGCATGTGGGATATGTCTTAATTGTATGGACAGAGTTTTGATGCATGGTTTTCCTCCTGGAAGCTCATGAGCCTATCCCAGTGGCATATATTGATGAAACATTACTGCGGAAGAAGAGTTTGGCCCAGTGCACTGGGTGTACACAGTGCGTGACTACAACCTGTACAAACAGCACCACAGTGAAACCTTTATGGCAATGCACTGAGACACCAATTGCATTTCAGACGACGTTTTGATGGCTTCATTTCATTATAAATGCATGTAAACTATGCTGACAGTGTTATTTCATCCCTTAACTTTCGAATTAGGATGGGTGTAATTCAGCAAAGCCAGTCTTAAAAAAAATAAAACCAAAAAACAAATCCCAGAGGATCACCAGATAGTCTCTCATAACAACTTGACTGATGGGAGGTATAAATTATATCAAAAGCACCTGGGAAAGATTCCCTGAGCAGTTTCTTTTTTCAAGACAGAGTGGTCCATCATAGGAGCAGGCCTTCAAGACACACAGGGACCACTGTGACAGTGACAGTGTCGGGGTAAATATGTTGCTAAGTACACACTGTAGGTTTGTCTGTATTGGTCGGCAGTGTCTGTGTTTACATAGACAGCCACACAAGTGATGAACAGGTGCCTGATCTACATAAATGTGAAGGGTCTGTATGCTATGTTTACCAGTGTTGTTACCAGGTGAATGCCAGCCATGTCCTAATGTAAAACAGTCCACAAAGATAGATGCACAATGAGTATGATCATCATGTTTTCTGGTTACCATCTGGCATGGGACTGCATGGATAAATACACTTGATGCATATATACATGTGCAGCTGTCTTTTATAGCTTTGATAAAGTAAATGTTTTGTAGGAAATAAACAAACATCTGGTTTAAACATATTTAGTTACATTTAGGTATGTACAAAGATAAAGACATTCAGGACTACAAAGATAATTCCTATTGAAATACAAGAATTAACAGTTGTAGTATTGGAAGTGCTTTGTTTTCTTGTTACTATCTATGAAACTGTGGAGCAGTGAAAAGTTCCAACCTCAATGTGATATCAATATTCAGTATTTATGAACATGTCTCAGTTGAAAGGGTTGGTAGCCAGCTTGGGCTTTTATGTGTGTGTGTGTGGGGGGGGGGGGGGGGGGGGGAGGGTCGGAGGATCAGAAACAGAATGAAGATGATTACATAGAAAAATGAGTTTAGTGAATAAGAGGATGGTGACATGGAGGGAGACACAGTTGCCAGAAGTGCTGCCAGAGGAGCACCACGACCTGTCTAAAAAGATCCGAGGTAAAAGAAATCATGAGATTGGGGACATGGTGCTCCTACACCATTGTCTGAGCTGTGCTTGTCAAATAGGCAGTCAAAGTTAAAGGAAGACAACACAAGGTCAGGCACATGCATGACATTATCAATGAGAATAAAATGTTTATGCATAAAACATGAATATCATAATATTTGTTTTGATTGATGTGCAAACTCTGTAAGACATACATGTGCAACAAAATACTGACTTGCAAAGATTGATGATCACAAGACCTAATGCCAGGGTACAGAGATTTTGCAACAATCATGATCCACAATATATTTGGTATATGGTAAAATCATATAACATCATCTATTATTCTTTGAGACTTACATTGAAACTGTTCACAACATTTATGCCACTCTCCTGGTGGTCTTTGTCATGATGTTGGTCTGTGGGGGTTACAGGATACCCAGGAAATAGTTGGTAATAGTTGGTGAAGGTGGAGGGCTGTGCCCCAGATAATTCTGGGGCATCATGTGACATATCATGCACAGACCAACACCGTATCACCCAGAGGATGGTGGAAATCTTTTCCATTGTAAGTCCCAAAAACAATATATTTGTTACAGGTATTGTACTTGTTAGCTTTAATACATTCACAACTAAAGAGCATCATTTTTGTGCTAATATATTTGGTCCATTTACCTGTGTCCACAGGTCAAGTGAAGTTTTATTTACAGTGTATCAGAGGGTCAGGCCAGGTTTATTGATCAGCAAAGAGCAATATCCAATGCTTTGTGAGACTGACTGCAAGGGGGTTAAGGGTGAAAATTGACCAGAAAGTAATTTAAAGCATCAAGTGGTTCCAACTACAAATGTCAATCAAATCAGAGAGACTTTCTTCCAGTGTGAACAGCTAATCAGAAGCCAGATCACTGCTTGGTCCAAATGTCACAATTAAGTCAATAACAAGAAGACAGCATGACCAAAGAAGACAGCATGACCATGATGGCCACAGTCACCTCTATGAAAGAAATGGCAGGGACTCCCAAGTCTCTTAGTTTAATGGGAGATCACCTGCCTTTTCATTTTTCATGCTTTTCAAGGAGCTCTGCTGATCAGCTGCTTTCTCAGCCTTCACTTCACAACCACCCCCCCCCCCACCCACACACACACACACACACACTTTTCATTAATCAAGATCAAGATTGTAAAAATATGGCCAAATCTTGACTTTGTAATCTATATTTTTATGACCTTTAATAGCTTACACAGGACATTCAGTGACACTTTATTATTTTGTACCACATAACATTGTTGCAACATCAATTTACATCAGGCAGGTAAGAAAAAACAAAAGCTGATATTTCTAATGTGATGGCAAAGAACATTGTAACTAACATTTTCATGATTACCTCAATGGCATTGTAAATAACATAAATTTCATCATTCATTTCAGTTTTTAGCTTTGCTGACCGAAACGTTGCAGAGCTTGATATCACTCGTGTATGTCCGTCCATCCGTAAACCTTTTGCTTGTGAAAGCAATATAGTCCACAGTTTTTAAGATAGCCCCATATAACTTTTAAGACTTAATGAAAATCTAGGTTGAGTTCAATATTGGTGATGCCACCTGCAGTATTATGTAATATATGGGTCAAGATGTGAAAATCTTGTGACCCCTGTAGCATCCTTAATGCTGGATAGATCTTCTATGAAATTTAGTGGAATTGCGGAGGGAGTCCAAGCTTAATTTGCTTATGATACTAGTGACACCACCTATCATTTGATGGAAATTATGAGCCAAAATGTGTTTTAAGATGTAAAATTCCATGTCTTGAAAAGTAATTGAATAAGACTTGCCAAATTCATAGATCATGTCCAATGCTAGAATGTTATATAATCTTGGTGACCTTCACCCACTTTTTTAGGTCCCCAGTTCTGTAAAGTTGAAAGAGGTGATTTTGTAATGGCGGGGTGTCGCTTGGACATCAATGGCAAAGAGAATCGAGTCTCCAGATCAAAATTGCACTTGATTACATTGTACATAAAACTCCACTTTGTGACTACTTTTTGGGTCACCATGAGCCAACAGTTTTGAAGTTTGGCACTTGTCCAAATTTTATTGTTTTTCTTCAAAAATTTAAAAAGTTATTATCTGATCTGAACTAACAGACCATGTTTGGAAAGCTGGATGCAAGGTGCACATTTTGAAATGTAACAGTTTTTTAATCTGAGTTGAAGGTCAAGGTCAAATGGCCAGTTTGAATATAGGGGTCATCTTGGGACTACTCTGCACCCTACATTTTTTGCATTAGGCCAATATAAGTTTTTAGGACATACAAAGTGTATGAAAATCTATGTTGATGTCAATGTTGGTGGTGCCATCTATAGTATTATATAGTACACAGGTCAAAATGTGAAAATCTTGTGACCACTCCATTATCCTTAATTTTTTATGGATCTTCATGAAATGTTGTGGGATTGTAGAAGAGGTCAAAGTCTCACTTGCTTATTATACTAGTGGTGCCACCTATAATTTTGACGAAAACTATGAGTTAAAATGTGTTGAAAGATACAAAATTTCATATCTAAAAAATAATTGAATTAGACATGACTAATTTATGGGATTTATAGATCATGTACAGTGCTAATATGTTATAGAAGATCAGTGACCTTGACCTATTTTTGTAAGGTCACCAGGCCTGTTAAGTTGAAAGACATGATTTTGTAATGGTAGGCTGTACATGTACATGTAGTTTTGACATCTATGGCAAAGAGAATAGAGCCTCCAGATCAAAATTGCACTAGAGTACATTGTATATAAAACTGTACTTGGTGACCTACTTTTTGGGTTACCATGACCCAATGATTGTGTGACCAAGGTCATCTAGCACTTAATTAGAAAAGGATATATAATTCAATATCTTGATTAAGAATAGGGTGAGTGATGCCAAATGTACCACAAATGTGTATCATGTGGAAGTTTGATGTTGCATAGTATGGCTAATCTTGAATAATTTTTTAAGGTCGTGGACTGAATACACTTCAAAAGATGATTGTTTGGTGATGGTGCTCAGCAGAGCATAAGGCCCGTGGGCCTTTTGTTATTTATATTTTGTTGCAGTTTTTTTCCCTTCTTAATACACCTGGAGTGGCTTCAGATTGCAGTCAATGAGGTGTAAATTTCAAAATTTACCCCAGACCCTCTAACATAGTTTCATACGTTTGGTGCTCATCCACTTAATTTCACACTTTTCTGCCTCCTTTAGATGGATACCTGCCACTTACTCACTTGGAACCGCTGAAAGTGGTCACTTTGTAGCAGGAAAAAAGTCCAGTGATATCAAATATAGAAGTGGGCTACATCAGCAAAGGGAAGGTGTTTTTTGCATTTTTGCCCTTCAGATGAAGCAAAGTGCCTGACATACCAGCGCTGCACTGTTCATTCTGTGCTGAACAGAAGTTCACTGTTGATCCCACCAACATGGTTCATATGATGATGGCATCACCCACTCATTGCAGTAATGAAAGAACAAAAATTTAGAGAGTATGAAGGCTGTGTGGGAGATGAAGAATATGAATGGAAGGGATTAAAGAATAAAAGTTACAAGTACCTGCACATGGAAACACTGAATCTTTTCTGTCTGCAAAGCAAAGAAAGGTGGTTTTCACAAACAGTGCCTCAAAGTCAAATAGAGTGAAACTTCCTTGGGACTGAAGAAAAGTGTTCAGCTTAGAGAGGTTCATACAGTACTAATTCAGGGAGAAAATAGGGACTGAGAAAAGGCACCCAGCTTATGGACGAGCTTAGCTGTATTGTGGCAATTGAAGGTTAAGTAGTGACGTCACTTATGAATTCTGTCTGGTTCGCATATGTGCAGGTAGTGCATGGGACCAAGTGAAGGTTGCCAGTCTGGTTTTTCCTGTTTGGCAGCTCACTTGACAATGTATTTTCTGCGGACCCCCATTCATCTGTGTCAAAAGAGATAACAGGCACTGGCAGAATAATATTTTGCATGCAGGGAATATTTAATTATGTGGTGGATGTATAGTTTTGAAGATTCTAAAGCTCCAGACCATATTGATCTCATGTCAATACAGATTGTGCTGCTAATGCCTGGTAAACTTTCAAAAATTGATTTATTGATTTTCTGTGTTCTGGTAAAACTGTGTATCTCCATGTGTGTGTGTGGGTTTTGCATAAATTGACTTTTCTTCATTAAATCATTCCTTTGAAAAAGTTAAACTATGATATAACAATATGAAAGCTCATATGGAATATCCCAAGGAAGCCTCCCTCTCTCTCTCTCTCTCTCTCTCTCTCTCTCTCTCTCTCTCCCTCTCTCTCTCTCTCCCTCCCTCCCTCCCTCCCTCCCTCTCTCAATAAATTAATAAATGAGGAAACAGATAAGTAAATACATAAGTAGATTAATGAATGAATGAATAAGTAACACTAGTAACTTGTTTTGGCGTTAGTGGGTGCATTTCGGCGTTTCAGGGCGGTTGTATCCCATTGAGTTTGCTAGTTGAGAGGACTATAGAGCGTTTGCCAGTGGTAGCCTGCATTAGTCAGCGTTTGAAAGGGAGTCAAACGCTGGCAAACGCCGACTAATGCTAGCAAACGATGACTAACGCTGGCAAACCCCAACCAATGCTGGCTGGCGCCGAGCCCCAAAAGGATTAATTGGATTTTGGCGTTTCCCAGCGTTAGTCGGTGTTTCCCGGCGTTTGTAACGCTGTCTCACGCTGGCAAACGCTGTGTACTGCCGGGAACCACCCTGAAACACCGAAACGCACCCACTAACGCCGAAAGAAGTTTCTAGTGTAAGTAAATAGATAAATGAATAAATGTTCTGCCATACAGTCATCAGTGGTCATGTCACACATCCCTCAGGTCTGGGCCAGATCTTGACATGACAAACAGCCACATGGAATGCCCCTAATGTTAACTGATGGAGAATGAACAAAAGTTCAGCACAAACTGTTGGGTTCTAATTTAGCACAATAAGTCTGTAGACCAACAATAGGCTGTTTGAATACAGGATTAAACAGGGGTGGGCACATCTGAAAATCTTGTAGCACCAGATATATGTATATCTGCTGCAGCACCTGAGATGTCGAGGAAAGCCAGCAAGGCGAGGAGGATGGGGTAGGAGGGGGGGGGCTGGGTGGGTAGGTGGGTGGGGTCGGAGGTGAATGAGATGGAGGGTGACCCCCTGCTTAGTGCTCATGTTAAATTTATGATGAGGCCTGTAATGCATTTTGGTTGCATCTGACACTCAAATACATGCATTTATGTGCACTTCTTTTTCTGTACTATCCCATATATGCTGTGTAAAGCATTTTATTGGATCTTAGGAATTCAACTTAGTAAGTTCAAAAACAACTGAGGAGTTATATGTGCTGCATTTTAGAAATTATTGACTATGGTGGACAGTCATGATCTATTATAGTATAAACTGTAACAACATTTATCAATATTAAGATGTTCAGTCAGTTCACAGTGGAGAAAACATTGGAAAAGTAATTTAAAGAAACTCTGGTATCAAATAATTTTCTATATACTAATCAAGTTCATGAATAAATATGTTGAGCCATACAACAATTTACCCTTTCCCCCTCAAACTGGCCAAAACGGGCTGGTGTTCAAATGTTGTCTGCTTCAGCGTTTTCAACTGATTTCAATGGCAATGAAAAACAATTTGCCTGAGAATTGAAGATGAGACCTGTCAAGACAACATGACCCAGGTCAACAGCTTTCCTCAGCATGGGTTGGGTACTTAGTGCCCAATCTATGCCAAAGAAAGCTGTTGACTCAGTCTTAATTCAAGGGGGAAAGGGTTAAGACTAGACTAAATTCTTAAATACAGCACTTTACTTCAACATCAAGGTCAGGGAATACCGCTGCTTGAATATTACCTGTAGATGACTGGCTCACCGAAAATACACATCACCCAGGACCTTTCACTTTCACTGTCACACTTTGGATATAATGAACAGTGTACTGGCAATTACACTAAGAATAAGTCTTCTTACCTTTCAATAGCTATACATATAGTAACAAACTTAACTAAATAGACAATGGACTCATTATATCTGCACAAGAGTACCATGTGTTCTGAAAAAGCTACTTATTTCCATTATCACAAAAATAGTCTTGAGCTACAAATAAACAGCCAGTGGGCTCATTATATCTAATCAAGAGTGCTATGTGTTCTGAAAACAGTCACGTATTTCATTGATCACAAAAATAGACTACATTTAGAATTTGAAATAAACAGATGACTGACTATCATAGTGTGCAAAAGAGCATCTTGTGTTTTGAAAAAAAGGTTACATATTCCATTTATCACAAAAAAGTCTTGTACCAAATATCTACTATTGACTCCAGCCTACAGCATTATGCTAAGAATTAAGCTACGAGTTATCCAAAACAGGGCTTTCAGAATAATTTTTAGGCAGCAAAAACAGACCTCAACCATTGACTTACACCTCCTTGGCAAAATCCAAACTGTAGAACATCGTTGAAATAATCATCTAAATATTTTCATGTATAAGCTTACACATAAATTAGTGCGAGATTCGCTGTCATCAAAATTCACATAGTCCATCACCGTTCACTCAAATTCCACTGGCTCCTCCACTACAGGCTGTGTTATACATTCCCCAAGCAAATACTTCAGGTGGAAAAAAGCCAGTCTCACTTGCAGAGGTGCTTTTGCATGGAACTCCCTTTACATGTACCAAACTTTACGTCAACAACCTAACTTATCTGCCTTTAAATCTGCCCTGAATAAATATGTTTCCTGATCCAAAAATGATCACTTATGCCAACAGATTTTATGTTTATTTTATTTTATTTCATTATTTATATATTTTCATTTACTCTATTTCAGTATTATTTCCATATTGTTTCCTTGTCATTATCTTATGAGTCATATATGTATAATTATAAGTAATTTTTGTACATTATGTTTGTACTTTTTTGTGATTTCCCATTTATGTGTGTGTAACTACTGTGCAATATGAATCATGTATTTTAAGTCTAAGTGTGCATTATCCATCCAACTTCACATTTATTTCAATGGTCTTTTTTCAGAATTCAGCTTTTCTCTACGACTGTAAATTGCTTTATTTTTGCGTGTTTAAATTTTCATGGTTTTTCTACTTTTTACATTTCACTGTAGTTTTAATTTCACCATTTTGGACATGATTCCTATTCAAACAATATTAAAACACTGCTTTACTGTGTTTTCATTTTCATGGTTTTGTGCCATCAGTGAAGTAAACAAAAATAACAATACAGAGAAACTAAAGCAATTTACAGTACTATATGTTCACACTGTGTTTGTCATCTGTCTTGTTACTATTTCGTATTATATCTCATGTTATTATTTTATTTGTGTACCTCGTCATCATTCTGTGTTATCATTTTTCATCCAGGGCCTGGCGGCAGATCAGTGTCTTTACACTGAGCCAGTAACCTTTGTACAAGAATAAAGTTCAACTTCACTCAACTCGTGCTTATTAAATTCGCTAAAATGTCAAGGCAATTGACTATTGAGACTAGATTTAATTCTCAACATGCTCAACTACAGCATCCTAATTC
This sequence comes from Hermodice carunculata, assembly GCA_964020975.1. Classification (NCBI taxonomy): domain Eukaryota; kingdom Metazoa; phylum Annelida; class Polychaeta; order Eunicida; family Amphinomidae; genus Hermodice; species Hermodice carunculata. The sequence continues at coordinate 49,994,851 of OZ026630.1, read as the reverse complement.
AAACTCAAAGTTCAAATTGAAGGAATCAACCTTATTACAGGTAAGATATTCAGGATGTACAGCGTTTTCAACAGTGCATTTCTAAATGACTAGATATGAGAACCTGATGTTCCAAAAATACATATCTCAGTTATCACAAAAATAAACTAGATGTAGAATTGCCAAGGCATACGTGATCAAAGATCATTCAGAAAATTTTCCTAGAGTTGCACTTTGTCACACAATGCCCTTTTGCACTTATTGGTGCCTCTATCACATTTTTTCTTTTCTTTTCTTTTTTTTTCTTCTTTTTTTTTTTTTTGGACAGTGCACCCACCCCAGTTAAAATGGCAGCAAGGTCTAGGTTAATTAGCCTTGTAGAAGATACGAATATGGAGATTGACATAAAGCTCTATTCAAATCTAGGGGTTGTTAAGAACCTGCATTCTTGGCCTATTATTTTGTAGTAGGCTTTGGCCTTTTAACCTAGCCATAGGCATAGCACTTTAAGTATAGTCCTAGGGCTGAGGCCTACACAATGACATACAGGCCTAAATAAAAGCTACCTCAAAATTTAATGCATGGCATATAAAAGATGCGTGCAACAAAAACTGGATGTGTGCATGCAGTCCTTGGAGGCCATTGCTCTTAAAAATAATAGGTAGCATAGAGAACCTATAAATACTACGTGGCAAAGATACCATAAGTTGAAAAGAATCACAAGCATGCTGCAGAAATGTATGATTAATTAACTTGCTGACAAAATACATCACACATATGTGTATGAAAAACAGACTGCAAGTTTGCAGAAAATGTCAAAAGGCTTTCTGTATTGATCTCAACTGTGGAAAAATATGCACTTTTGGTATTTAACTCTTTCGGTGCTATTTATTTGACTGAGTCAACAACTTTCACATTTTATGAGTGTTGTGCATACAGGAAAGCTGTTGACCTGGTCACTCTGATTGGCTGAATTTGTTGACACAAAATGTAGGCGTGCTGGTACTTAAACGAAAGATTTTCTGAAGATTAATTTGAATATGAAATCACTAAGTTGCTTCATGTAAGTGTAATTTTGTGGCAGATGAAGATTTAAGCCTGTGACAGACAACTGCTATATTCTATCTGTGTGAGTGATGTTTAGCTAACATTACCCATAAACACAGATCATTATCTGCAACCTCCTAGCTTACAACCAAAAAAAAAAGAAAAAAAGATAAACATGTACCAGGACTATAGGTTTGTATTTGATATTAGAATGTCTCATATTGTTGTTTTCATAAACAAAAAAAAAATGCACATCAATTTCCTGAAAAACATTTATGCTAATTTACACTTGAAAATTGGAGATGTGTGTTTGCCATACAGGAAAACTGGAGATACGTGTTTTGTCATACAGATGGGCTACCTGTAAGGCAGAACCACATGTATTTCTTGAGATCTCCTTTAGTTTGTAACAACAAAAGATAAATGCATAAGTACATGTAGTATAGGTTGAGTTAGTCATTTAAACATCTTTCAAGTGTTGGTATATATTGAAGTCATCAGTGTACATCTGCTGAAAGGCAAGATTACAAACTTTGATGTAGCTTTTCTAAAAATCTCTGGGTATAATGGAGGCACATGGTTCTGTCAGGCAGTGGCAGTTATGTAAAGTAACACTCTCATTTGAAATGAACTAAACTGTAGTACATGGGCCTTTGATGTAAAGTGCCAGCAGCATGCTTTTAAAGGCATTCTCACATCAGGCACAATACATTGTGGGATTTTTATTTATGTTATGTATGTATGTATGTATGTATGTATGTATGTATGTATGTATGTATGTATGTATGAATGCATGCATGCATTGTAAGTGTGCAATGATGACTTAAAATGCAGTGTTTCAGTCACCTTCTCAAGGGGAGGCATTTGTGCGTTACTCATCCATGCATTTGCTTTGATCTGCAATGTATTAAGACTGTGTGGACTGATTTTACTTAAACCTGGCTCAGAAGTACATGGTAAGGCAAAGGTGTATTGTCAGATTTCTGGGTTACTGCAAACATTCAGAACTATGGGAGCCATATCATTTAACACAACCCTTTTCCTTCAAATTGCCTAATAGTGCCCAGAAAAAGTTGCCATCTGCTTTAAATAATATTTTTAATTGGAATACTTTGTTAATAGAAAACATTGTTGTTGAGATTTGTTTTTTGAACCTATTTTTATGGCATACCCCAGGTCAGTAGCTCCCCATGGTACAGGGTGTGCACAATGTGCCCAACCCACACCAAGGAAAACTGTTGACAGAGTTGTATTCTGGCCAGGAAAGATTTAATCTCACTACATATTAATAAACCAGGCTCAATGGTTTTGAATAGTCTTGCAAGGCATGCTGCAGACTGTACCAATTGATTGACATTTAACCCAATCCTGGTCAAAATAGAACTGAGTCAATAGCTTTCCTTGGCCCGGGTTGGGAACATTGCACTCAACTCGGGCCAAGGAAATCTGTTGACCTAGGGCGTGCCATCATTAATGGTCTCGCATACAAATCTCATCAAAATGTTTTCTAGTAATGAGTGAATATAAGTAAAATGTTAATGCAGATGACAATTTACATCTGGGTGATTTGAGGTGGAATATGCAATCTTTGTCTTACTTGTAGGTAAATGTCTTCATCAATCATGGACTGGTATCAAAGAGTTAACATGCACCTTGATACAGGCATTAGTTTAAAACAATGCAATATCATTATGCTCCATAGACAGGGCCACCCGAGCTCCACCTGCCCCTTTTGTTACGCTGAAAGCTGTAAAGGAAATACCCACCTCAAAGCAGAAAAATTGCAAGATCAGCTAATGTAGTGGCTTGCAATCTTTCAACTACATTTGGGTGAGACCAGGGTCAAAGGTAACATGACTACAAGAACCCTAACTTCATTGTCTCAGACAACCAGGTAAGGCATGTTTGCAACTCTTTAGAGGTCAAAGGGGTATGTCCAACACTCACAGAGGTACAACCTCTACAGGATTGACTGGGTGATGCATGAGTCTACCTCAAAAATACATTAAAGTATAAGACAGCGAAAAGGAGGCAAGACCAACTAAGCAGAGGTGCCAAAGCAGACTCCCCACTTTGGCCCTGGAGGTGCAGGCCTTCTTCAGGGGATGGGGGTCCTGAGAGGTGACTTTGTTTTTTACACTGGTTATATCAATTATGGAGCTTGTGACGTCATTGAAAAAAGTCTGGTCATCAAAATTATATTAGTGTTAGTTAGCATTAGTGTCTCAAGGTGGTGCTGCTATAGTTATAGTGTGGGGATTAGTAGTTGCATATAATTAAGATCCCAATACACAGAAGAAGGCATGCACCTCCAGGGCCAAAGCATGTGTGTGTGGGGGGGGGGGGAGGGTCTCCTCTGGCACCCCGACTCAGTCGGTTTTGTCTCCTTTTCACTGTTTTATACTTGAAACTCTTTGAGGGGATCTGAGTCAATAAGTTTTGCATGTTGTATGGCCCAGGATATGCTGAGGGCACATCTAAAACATGCTTCTAGGCAATTACTGTTTATGAACTTTAAAAGTGTTTAGACACCACTCTATGATCTTCAGCCAAGTAGAATTTTAATTCATATACACTGTGGTTTCATACATCAGTGTACTGCATCAGCAGAAAGCTCCTAATGACCTGAGCTCCATTGGACTGGACTGGAAACTATCTTAAGCTTCTTGTTTCAATGATCAATGGAGATATGGGGCTAGCTGTATGCAAAGATACTTTTGCAGATTGTTCACTTGTCACCAGAATGTGTATGTGCAAATATATCATGAATATAGGATGCTCTGTATGCCTGACATGGCACGCATTTTATTAAGGCATGCCTTGCATATGTTTTGGGCTGCCAATATTTTTCCTTTTTTTCACTAGAGAAAAAGGATAATATACTAAAAACTATCGTGCTGACATAATCAATTTGTGGCAATTGTGGCAGGACAGGACTGCTATGGTATGTCACCGGAGAGCTGGGAGGATGGCCACGTCTTGATGCAGCAGACTAGTGGGCTTATAATCCATAGAACTTTGTGCATGACACAGACACATCAGCACCAATTGCATGCCCATCCTTCATTCTGCAAATTTCATTTACGTCGCTTAATGTAACTTCAGTTCATGGAAAAGATGAAAAGATGGTGGTCTTGGGAATGTTAAAGTAGGCAATCCTCATCAGAGCTGGATTAGTCTAGCCGTAAATTCCTGTGACCTGTCATTAATTCATTCTCTTTACATCTTTAACTCTTCTGTGCCAAGACTAATGTTTGTCACCCACTACTGAAGGTGGCATAGAGGGAGAAATAGTAGAGATCGGGCAGTTGGCCCTTTTGACTGTCTGTCCGTTACATCCATTCAGCCCAATATCCAATGAACTGTTTGAGATAGGATGATGAAATTTTTGCCATACATGCTTGCTATACAGGGCATGTGCAGTAAGCTTCATGTTGACCTCAACCTCTTTTCAAGGTCATATGGCTCCTGAATGTAGCAGGTCCATGCACAGTACATAGTTGGACTGTTCATCTGTTATTTACATTCATTTGGCTTAATATCTGATAAACTATTTAAAATAGGATGATGAAATTTTTGCCACAGTTGTATCCTACAGTATATGGGGCATATGCAGTGTGGCTTCATGTTGACTTTCACCTGTTTTCAAGGTCACATGGCCCCTAAATGTGACATGTCCATATGGCTGGATATCTAATGAACCACTTAAGATTGAAGAATGCACTTCATACTCGAGTGCTTCCAATGACGGGCATGGAAGTGCCGTTTCATGTTGACCTTGACCTCTCTACTGGGTCACAGACCCACTAAATCTGACTTTGAAGCAGATTTATACAATCTGTACCTAATATTTGTACTGTATTAAAGGTATGTTCAACATCGCTCATGTGTTGACCAGAACTTTTTTGTGTTTTGTGGCTTGTTTCTTGACCTGGATATTTCTATCAAGGCCACCAATACCAGAAGGTCACGCAGCTACTAAATCAAATGTGACTTTGTAGCATATAAAATCTTTACCAGATTATACATGCATCGTATTGAAGACATGTGCAGCTATTTTCCACTGAATTTTAAACCCACAAATGCAGTTTTGCAGTCTTAATGAAATATGGCCTGGCTGGGGACATAGATCCTTTGGATCATCATTCTATTATTCTTTCTTTTGATTGATTGATTGATTGATTGATTGATTGATATACTTAAGTGTTTCATCAGGGTAGCCATACTCAACATAGAAGTGACTTTAATTGCAGATGGGCACTGCAATTACACTGCACATTCATACCAATAACTGCAGATAAATAAGTAAATTAATATCAATACAGAAGATATAGAAATATAAACTAAGAATACAAGGACTGAGGATTTTCCGGTTTTTGTTCAAGGCTTTGGATATTTTCCAGATTTTCCCAACAGGCCTTTTATTTTTACTTTTGATATGTCAAATATTTGTGTTTTTCCCATAACTGCTGTCTTGAAATCTGGAATTTTATAGCTGAATGAAACATTTCATTGATAACTAAATTATTAAAGTTATAAGAGGTTTGAATTAGCAGATATAAGCACCCAAGTAAACAGGAGGTTGAATGATATTTTGAAACCAAAGTATAACCAAATGGCTTAAAGTAGTAGTATCATTTTCTGAAATCTTTTATGCAGAAACATTCTATGCTGTTGAGGCTATGAAAAAATATATAATTATCTGAAATATGCTCACCCCAAAACATGCTAAAGGCAAGGCAGAAAGATGATGATGATGATGATGATGATGATGATGATGATGATGATGATGATGATGATGATGATGATGATGATGATGATGATGATGATGATGATGATGATGATGAATAAATTCAAATAAAAATATAAAATTTAAAAAAAAAACAAACAAAAAAAACAAACACTGAACCTGCTGAATAGGATAGAGGTCTTTATACCCCATGGAAAAACTTGATGGAGTATGTCCGCTAAACATGACCTACACACGATTTAAGGTGTTGAGAGGTATGTGTTTGCATACTGTTATTGGTCACTGGTGAACTTTGTGAACGTGTCGTACATGGATATGAAACGGGATATGAAGATCAAAGCAGGGTGATTATCGGAGCAAAATATGCTTGAATGAACCATTTAACATTTAATTGGACTTGAGTCTGTGTGGAGATGATGATATGGTCAGGGCTGAGCTGGGTCAACTTCATTGCTGTCTGGTATAGAGAGGAGGTACCAAGCATTCATCCATGCAGAGGAAGGCTGCTAACCAGGAACATATTTTCAAAGTGGGCCTTCTGGGATGGTATTCAAACAGTATGCATAAACAAAGAAGAACAGAAAAAAGGTGTGGCAGAAACTGTAGAATGTACTGATTGATCTCAACAAGGCTGAGGAGGAAATTGTTAAATCTGTATGGTCACTGTTCATGCAGGGAAGTGGCATTTCGTGTGCGTGATACATGCTGGGTGCAGTGTTTTGTAGGGTATGTTATTACTGGTATGCTAGCTGGACAAAGAACCAGTCAGACATAGTCTTGTACATTCATGAATTGTTGGTGGCTCATAACCTTTCCTGGTGACAATGAGACCTGAGTCGACAGCCATTTATGTTACGTGTTAGGTACACGTAATATCCAGCCAGCACCAGGGAAAGCTGTTGACCCAGGTCATCTTGCCCTTATGGGTTTATCGGGACAAATCTCAATCAAAGTGCTTTCTATTAACATGATTAATGGGACATTTAAAGAAAATCATTGGAGTCGATGGTATTTGGCATGAGAGTGCTTTTGTTCCATGCTGGAAAGGACTAATGACTGGAGTCAGGACTGGGTGGGGACTGCCAGCCTCATGGACGTCCATCAAGCAGCCTGTGGAGAATATAATGACTGGCTCAACATTAAGGTGATGGGGCTGTCCACTGAAAGAGAAAATCTGCTGCACAGAAAGTTGGCAAAATTGTAGTCTTATATGTCAGGCTTGCACACAGAGTCTGCCTGTGCATAATGATGTATTTTAGTTAACATCAGATATGAATGGCTCCCTTGATGCAGTGTATGGGGAGAACAACAGAACTACAATGGTCTCAGCCAATAAGGCCCATCAAGCTGATGACCAATCCCTTCATCACTACAGTCCATTGTCCTGTGCAGGGAGCATGCCATTGCCATTACATTGCTCCCCTGTAGAAAGACCTCTCCACAGAAGTGGCCACTCTTCTAGCACAGTTGGGGTGGCCTCAAAAGAAGATGACACCTGCACTGGAAATGGCTGAACTGCCTTGTCCTGAGCAGTAACATCGCCACATTTGTTTCATTGATGTTACTTTAACCCTTTCCAGCTTAACCCAGCCAAAACTGGTTGATGATCATATATGTTGTCTGTGTCTGCGTTTTTTACTAACATAAACAGTTATGAAAAACAATTTGAGAATGTAGATGAGACCTATCAAGATAACATGCCACAGGTCAACAGCTTTCCTCAGCATGGGTTGGGCACTAAACACACAACCTCTGCCAAGGAAAGCTGTTGGCTCAGTTTTAATCAGCGGAAAAGGGGTTAAAAAGGCCTGAAGGATTAATCATTTGCCCGTCTGCATTGTCGTGTTTTATAACCTTATGTTAATTAACTTCTGTCCATTGTAAGGACCTTTGGGTCTAGACCTCTATAATTCAACAAGTGGCCTTGTTACAAGACTGAATAGAGATCTATAATTATGCCATGCTGTTCCTGGTCAGACTCTGGTGATTCAAAGGTAGAAGCCACTCACTCCTAATGCAGTGTATAGTTTCCATGGAAACATCTTCTCATTCCAGTTATAGATATTGCTTTTTGTGTTTCGTGTAAGATAGGAAACATTTGCCTGACCAATCCAATGGAGTATGATGAATCTGAGTGGAGAGACCACATGCGTAGAAGGCAGGTTCAAAATTGATCTCTCATGAAAAGTGGTCTTTGATCAGAGATCTACTGGAATTGAACTTGTCTGTCAAAGTAGTTTTTGTTCCATGGTAATTGTCTCATAAAAATGGTCTGTCTTCATGGTTATTGTATTTTGTATCCTTTGAGATGGTAGGATTTAAAATTAAGTTCTTGATTTCAGTTGTGGAGTTGTCATTGTGCACGGCTTTGTCTGTTAGTGAACCAGTGTGTCCAATCTGTTATTTAAGGACAGCATATCAGGAAATGTACATGTCAGTCTGGTCTTTGAATGACAGTGAAACTAGCCAGGAACAATCGAGAGTTGTGTGTGTGCTGATGATAATGTGAAACGAGTTGGTTGACTTTGCAAGATAAACACGAAGTCATCTGAAAGTCAGGGCAATGTTCACTATCTGGCTAGTAGTTAACCTCTGCAGTGATGTGTCCATGAAAAGAAGAGTGCAACCAGTTTCCTTCACAAGGCGCAAATTAGGCTGTTTTTTTTTTCTTTTTTTTCCTTTTTTTTTTTTGAGGAGCAAAAGTGCTAATCAATTTGAGGAATGAGGAGCAACTTGGAATAATTAAGCACTGCGAGTGCTGAAAGCGGGAAGCTATACATGTACAAGGGGGTCCGAATGATCAATCTACATGGGACTAGTTGTTCCTAAACAGTTGCTCAGTGACGGTTAGAACATGATTGTTTATTTATTTTTAGGTTAACTACTAGCACACTGCCAGTATCTGGTATCACACAGCGTGCCACCTTGCAGTTTCTTACTTGCCTGACAAGCGACATGCATTCATGATTGAACATACCGGTTATTTTTGCGATTTTCCAAGTGATGAACACTAAGTTGGTTAAAAATTACATGATTTATATTTCTGTGCACTTTCTGTTTCGATTTATTTGAAAAATTTGATGCTGTAGGGGGTGGCAAGGGTCTGATCTAAAGTACGATCACTTTTTTACCAAACCATACGAGCTATGCGACAGAAGCGAATGTGCACAGGCATGCTCCCAGGCATGATTTTCCACTATGTACATATATTTTTGCAGCCTTAGATCATGAATCACATTCCTATCTTGCTCAGTCATCCAGATTTGTTCCATTCAAATGTTTTAATGAAATTAAAACAACAAAATTTTGTTAAAAACATCAATAATGGCGTGACACATCAGAGACAGCGATCAACAACACATTGCGTTTACGCAAATCTTCGTTTCGTCACTGTACAGTAACTTATCTGTGCATTTTCCTTACCTTCCCGAAAGAATTTTTACTCCTGCCTTTAACTGTGTATAGATTTGTTCCATCAAAGTCTTTTTGTGAAAATTGAGCATCTTGGTCCAATAATCTTTGCATGAATACCACTTGTTTACCTTCCCAACATTTTGGACGTGAGACATGCACATGGGGAACAACAAGTTTGATTGGACACGCTAGTAGATTTTAACAGCAGCGTTCGGACATTTTGGCTATCTGCCGCTGGTGGCCGCAGACCGCCGCACACGAAATACTGTATTGCGTGTTTTTGGCTGACAGTAAGCTTTTGTTTGCAGTCAGCATGGTGCTGTCATAATTAATATATATATTTATTCTGATAATGATGTCTTTATTAATAATTTATGAAGTATCTATACATACATACATACATATATATGTATATATATATATATACACACACACCCATACACAGTTTGTGTGTGTGTGTGTGTGCATATAGTAGATAGTCCTACATTGTGTGTGTGTATATATACATATTGACTTTTATTGTCACCCAGCCTGGGTCCATAAGTGCACATATTTGTTCTCTTAGCTTACAACTGAAAGAAACAGATGCTCCCTGGACTAATTTGAGTTTGTCTGCGGCAGAAGGCGGCGTTCTGCGGCCCAGGGCGGCGGTCGGCAGCGATAGGCAGTATCGCCGCCCACCGCCGCCCATTCCTGCTGAGACTCCACAGCAGGTGAGAATGTGTGCGGCGGTCTGCGGCGGTCTGCGGCGGTCTGCGGCGGTCTGCGGCCACCAGCAGCGATCGCCGCCGACCGCCGCAGACTGCCGCTGGTCGCCGCCATCCACCGCTGTCCACCGCCGCCAAAATGTCCTAATGCCGCTGTTAAAATCTACTAGTGACAGTGAGCAGCATGTGATCAAATCCATCCAATGAGGAGCCTGGAAATGTCCTTAGTGCATTTATAATGAGGTAAAATGACATCTCGTTCCCTTTCTGTGCTATTTTTGGATGGACATCCCAGGAATATTTTTTTCTTAGTCGATAAGAGAGCTTGTTACCCAGAAAGAGGAAAATCTGAGGATTCCAGCAGTATTAAACATAATGGCAGACGATGCAAAACATTTGACCACAAAGTTACTAAGTTTTGGGGTATATTTTGCATTTTTATTGTTCAAAATGTAGCAAAAAAGAGGCAGTTGTTTGATTTTTATCCATTTGATAAGAATATGCTTTTTTTATGGCAAAATCAAACTAGACATCCACAAGTATTCAAGTTTGACCATGATAAAATGCATAGGCTTGCAGGTAGGCCTAAGAAACATTGCGGGCCAGCGGGAAGCTGATGAAAGTTGGAATAAAAGAAAGTTCATATTTTTATTTTCCAGGAGCTGTGGATGACCAGAAGTGATAAATTCACAGGCGTCATGAAATAACATGTATAGCGATTTTGCTTATAAAATTCGTATTTGTGTCACCAATGGGGAAAATTTGATTTGCAAAATACGATGCGACACTGCTTAAAATGTGCCTTGGCCTTACTTCATTAAAATGTAGAAAACTTGATAGTCACACAGATCAGCTTAATATGAATGATAAAGGATTGTGCACATAAGCATGTTGTCCAACAGATTCCGATACAAAAAGATGGTTGCAGGGGATGCATATCTAGAAAAGGTAGTCCGCACATATGAAGGAACATAATTGGACCGACAATGGAGCAAACCAATCAGAAACCAAATGACCAACTCTGGGGTCATTTTTACTGACCTCTTTCCCTTTGAATTGAGACTGAGTTAACAGTTTTCCTTGACATGGATTGGGTGCACCCAACCCATTCCAAGGAAAGCTGTTGACCAGGGGCATGTTGTCTTGATAGGTCTCATCCAGGAGCCTAGAGAGAAGGAGCTGTTGACCAGGGTCATGTTGTCTTGATAGGTCTCATCCAGGAGTCTAGAGAGAAGGAGCTGTTGACCAGGGTCATGTTGTCTTGATAGGTCTCATCCAGGAGTCTAGAGAGAAGGAGGGAAAACTTCGCTCAGCTACAATGTTATCGTTGGGCTACCTTTCACTTCCTTTGTGTTGGTCCATTCAATTTAAAAATATACAATTTTGCAGCCAGACACAGTGGCCCAGCTGTTTTGCAAGGTACTATGGTTTAGTGTCTGTTTTTCTCTGATCCATAGGTATATGTGTATCTGGTGATATTTTACAGTAAAATTCCTGTATTCTTGTAGCGAAACTGTGTCCCTTTACTTGTGTAAGATGCGTGTAATTGCATTTTGTAATTTTTGCAGCCAACAGACCCCTTAATAGTACATGCGAGAAGGAAGGTATGTTCATACAAAACTATATTATATAACCAATCAGAAGTCCATTGAAAGAAAAATGAACCCTTTGCAATTTTATTCCACATTTTTTACTTGACTGCAGACATTCATTCCACCAAAGCCACTACTGTGTGACAATCAAAATGTCCCCAGACAATGTATGGAAACATTGCAGTTGGGGGAATCATGCAGCAGATGTGCACAAGAAATGTCTTTGTGGAGGGCTTAATATAAACATCAAATGTACAAAAGACGAAATTAGTTCCTTTGCAAACAGTACAAAGTGCAAAATGGATAATCCTTGTACAAAGCACAAGTTGTTCCTCCTTCTCTTCAGGCTTCTTGGTGTCATCTACAATTCTCATTCAAATGGTTTTTCATTGCTGTTGAAATTAGTCAGAAACGTTGTAAGCTGATGATATTTGACCACCAGTCAGTTTTGTCCAGTTTTAAGGGGGAAAGGGACAAGGTATCAAACAAACACGATGTTCTGAAATGCTGGTGTCATATTCTTCAGTTTACCCATGCAGTGCAAATGGTGCTACGTGTATTCACTGTGGAACTGGTGTTTTCAGCATGATTAGAAGGATTGATGTGTTCAGTGTCTATATACATCTCAATAAACCACTAAGAAATGACAGCCACTGATAAATCTGACACTTTGTGCAACACAGGAGGAAAACCCATTTTCAACAGAACTGTGCTTCTTAAACCCTTTACCCCCACTTAGTCAACAGCTTTCCTTGATGTGGGTTGGGAACCAAGCAAAACTGTTGACCTGGAGCAATGGTTATCTTGAAAGGTCTCACTCAATTCTCTTTCAAACTGGTTTTTTTTTTCTGATTGTTGAAATTAGACATTGAAGCAGACATTTGACCATGAACTTGATTTGGCCAGTTCAGGGGGGGAAGGGGATAATGCAGCATTTTTGTCCGCCAGTGTTAATGGTAAGGCAGGAGCAGCTTCACACTGACTGTGTCAATTTGTGTCTCCTGCATGTTGTGCTGCCCACAATTCGGGTTCTGTTTTCGTCATGTTATGCAGTTTTGCAATAAGTTCCATGTAAAACAAAGTGACAAAAATACAGTAGTTTGTGATCTATTTGAGAAGAATATAAGATGTGTAATTAAAAAGCTGCACTCGGCATGGTTTGGTGTCCCTACATTTAACTTTGACACAGTTATCAGGACTGTGTTTTTAAATTAAATCACACATTTTCTTTTTTATAAGCCTCCCCTCATTGGGGGGTGGGGGGTGGGAGGCTCATACTATTTGTAGCATATATTTCCACATTTGGTTGTTTGGCTAGTGATGTGTACCATTGAAGTTGTCTAGTCTAACCCCATGGGATCCAAAACCACATTCAATATTTGGATCTCCAGACCAAAATTTTACCCTCACTAATTTCGACAAACAACTTGAGCTAGTGACCTACTTTTGGTGTCACTGTGACTTATATTTCTGGAATTTGGGCCACACAGAGCTGTCACTTTTGGAAATTTTAACATAACTCGGAAAACTTACGATCTAATCCAGTCATAGAAACTATATATATGGAAAGCTTATTGCCCAGAGCACATTTTCTTAATGTAACATGTAAGGTCAAAATTGAAGGTAAAGATCCTATGGACAATTAAAGACAAATTTTGGAACTGTTGAAATTTTTATATTTTGTATGCGCAGAATCTCATAAACCACAAAGCCTGCTGAGGTGTCATTACATCACAGAGTGTGAGTTTTACTGAGGTTGCACATCTGATGCTTGATTAGTGACCTTGACCTATTTTTCTCTGCTCAGTCTGTCATCATTAAAAAGTATGTTTTATCACGCAACTCAAAAAGTGATTAACTGATTTGAGCACCATGGATAGCTGGACTTGGGACACCGGAAACATAAGGGAACCCTACCCCGTCAAGTTTGAGGGTCAAGGTTATATGATTCTTCGAAAGAAAAAAAAAATGCAGGCTTTTTTCTGCCAGAAAAGTTTGTATGTGCAAAATCACAGAGTTGGCTTGGGCCTGCAAATCGTCATTCTAGAAGGATTACACTTGTGTACTTAAGTTTTGCACCTGATATTTGATTTGTCACCCATATTTTCAAGGTCACACATCTTTTCAATATTTAGTGTTTGTCAATATTTAGAAGGTCTGAGCTTTCAATAATTTTGGGAACACAGTGTGCCAATGTTCAAACCTCTTGTAATACCCTTTTATGTGATGTATTCATTTGTGACCTTGATTTAATTTTGTTGGCATCATGACCTACTTATGGAAAGTACATTTTGGCTTATATCTCAAAAAGTTATCAGTAGATTTGCTCAATGTTAACTTAGTTGCATAGCCCAACTCAAGGCGTAATTATGCAAATTTACATACAACTTCAAAGTCAAAGGTCCAGGTCATTTGGCTACCTGAAGCTTCAGATATTTCATTTAGCTGTAATTTTGTCAGTTTTGAACTGATCTTAATCATGTTGGGCTCAAAATGTAGGCATTGTAGTGATGCATATGGTGTACTGTGCATTGGACTTCTAAAGGGTCAGGGTCATTATCATCTGAAAATTTACATCTGACTTTAGCTGGGGCAACTTCCAACCAATTTTAATCATGTTGAGCTCAAAATAAAGGTCAAAGGTCAAAGATGTCTAACCATATGAAAATTTTGATGTGGCATAAAATATATATATATTTGAATCAACATCAACATACAAACAGCCACACAGTGCTGACTTTTGAGTGGTGAATTTGATACGCATGTACTTGTTCCTGGACAGCCCTTGAGGAGTAACCAGATTAGTGACCCTCTGCAGTAACCAGATAAGTGACCGGGTATTTTCATGTGCTCTCCTGTGTTTGGAACTCAGGAAGGGAGTAGTCCCACAGAGGGTACAGAATGCTAAGGCACTGCCTGCAAATAGCAGTCACTCATCATCACAACTCCTGTGAAAAATGGTACAAATGGCACTGATTGAAGTCAAGTGTTGGTCTTGGGCTAACACCACTACCGTAATTGTAATCTGAATGCTTCAGTGGTGGCAAGAGATTTATCAGAGACCACACAAGGCTTCACTTTTTTTTTTTTTTTTTTTTTGACATATGCGGTACAACCCACAAACACCACCAATCTATCGATTATAATGCTAGTGTTTTTTTCCCACAAATATATGGTAAAGTAGGTATAGTCAGGTGAAATGGTGGAAGACCTCTGAGTGACTCCCAAGCCAGAGGTAATGGCAAAGATCACCTATAGTTCACAGACTGTCGCCTTCAATCTCACTGAACAGCTATTGATGGCAGGGTAGAGTAGGTGCTTGCTGGACTTGTCGATGTGGGCCACTGTTCAAGTGCGTGGATTAAAACAGCCTTGAGGTTACCAGTGGGTATGAAATCTAATTTTTGCCACTTCAGGAGGATGGCTTCAAGCTTGTTTCACTGGCTAAGTGCATTAAACGCTTCATTTACGCCTTGCATTTTGGGCCCAAATTAGAATTTGCAGAAGAAAGAATGCAGGTTGCTTAAGCGTAGGGCCACATGTTATGGCCGAAAGGGGAGTTGCAGTGATTGGAAGGTTGGCATGATTTGATAGTCCGAAGTAGTCCAAGTCTGCATCAAAGGTTTTCACCTTGGCCACAGATTTATGTTAGGTCTGTGTGTAGCAAAAAATGTTATCTCCCTGTACTTGGCTACTTCTGATCAGGTGAAGTACAAATGTATTTCAGTCAGCTGTTGTGAAGATGGAAATCTGATTTCACTAATGAATGAATGTGAACAAGATACAGTGCTATTGCAGTTGTGCTTGGATTCTGAAGTACATGTACATAGTTTGGGTGGGAATGGAAAAAATCTGCCTAGTTTTGAGAGGAGTCATAAAATTTCTTTCAATTGTGTGAGACATAAATGTAAGCTTTGCGCTTTTAACTCATTCCATACCAGCCCCTGATGTTTCCGTATATTTATCTTGATTTAAGACGACAATTGCATATTTAAATTCTTCATGAAAAGAGCTTTTATTCAAGTACCAACATTCTTATAGTCTTAAGTCGGTGGCTCTGGCACTGCCTGGCAAGTCATGCTGCAGCTGCCACAAAGGCAGCTGCAGTATGGTATGACATGACTTGCAAGGCAGTACCAGAACCACTGACCAATGCCTGTCACCACAGTATGGCATGAGTTAATGTAAATACATCTATTTTGGTTCCTGTATATAACTTTATTACCTCTGCCCACACTACAGAACCTTCATCAATTTTGAAGAAATTTTATTGTGGTGCATTAAAACAAGTTTATGTTGCAGTGGGCCATGGCTTTTGCCTGAGAGATCACTTTTGAATGGTACTTTTTCAGCTTGTGGGCTGTAAAAAGAAACAAAAAATTAGTCTTTGTCATTTCCTCTGTACCTGAGTACAAACATCACTTAAAGGCAGGTATTTTGTTGATATAATTCCCCTGATGGCTGTCTCATTGTTAACCCTTTCCCCCTTGAATTAAGACTGAGTCAACAGCTTTCCTTGGCATGGGTTGGGCACTAAGTGCCCAACCCATGCCAAGGAAAGCTGTTGACCTGGGGCATGTGATCGTGATAAGTCTCATGTACATTTCTCAGTAAAATTGTATGTCATAACTGTTGAAATTAGTTGAAAACACTGAAGCAGACGACATTTGACCACCAGCTGGTTTGGCTGGTTTGAGGGGGAAAGGGCTTATCTGGGTTAGGACTTGAATATTTTTCATAAGGAACAATGCATGTGGAAGTGCCAAATTTTGTTTAATTCAGGACTGGGTGAAGACTTTGAAGACCAATGCACTGGGACAGTTGTTTACTTGAGGAGCATGGATAAACTGTGTAGAGAACACAACCCATGTTGCCTCTTGTAGACTTGTACATGGCATCATTGGGAGGAGTCTAGAAGAGTGTGTCTGGTCAATAACTGGCAGGTGGCATGTTGTCATACAGATGTGTCGTGTGTGGATCAATCTAAAGAGTTTGATGAGAAAAGATACCATAGGTTTGCTATATGGCCATCTGACCTTTTGTATCATACTGACAAACATTCTGCTGGCCAGGGTGTCATTCACTTCTGCCATTCCTTGTAGTCATAAGCTTCTCATTCTTATGACATATACATGTAGCTCAGGTACAAGAAAAAAATGGATGATTTGAAGAGTGTTTTGTGCAACTGTATCTAGGGCTTGCCTTCTGCTCCACCTCCTCAATCAGTACAGAAATATCTATATACCAAATGCATGTAATCAGCTAAGACACTAAACATCATACTTTGTCAAACTGCTGCTTTTTGACCCTCCCCCCCCCCCAAAAAAAAATCATGATATGCTCAGAGGAAATGTGTGGAGGTTGTCTAGAATGAGTCCCCAAATTTTGTTGGTCAGAAGACTGACCAAAAATGGTCCTTTCCTGTGGTGGGGGTTCCCCCCACACCCTTTTTTCTTATGTGGGGGGTTCCCCCCACATTCCCCCTTGGGGCTCCCTCTTCCGCTGCCCTGTAGGGGACTCAAACCCACACATGGAAACCTTTCCTGTAGCCCTCCTTTCGTACAACTTGAGCTAGCGAGGATTGTTGGTGATTCGAGTCATTCATGCCCCACTTGAACGCTCGACTGACGATGCATTGCAAGGAGCATCATCTAGCGAGAGCCAGAAATACTAATATACCAACATGGTGCTCATTGAACACTAAATGCTTTACCAAAATCAAAACAAAAAGGCGCCAGGATTTTATTCCATCAGATCTTGTCATTGTGAATCTTGAACAGTTGTACGAAGTTCAATGGGCAAAGCACCAGATTTCCCCCTCGGACTGGGATATGCCTGGACAATCCTAGCATCCGACTCTCTTATTGTCTCTTTACTCACCCAGCAGCTTACACCTTATACCCCACTGTACAAGATCACCTAAAAACATATTAATAGGTCAGTATATATGCATTCTATCTACTATTATGGACTGAGCATATAAAATTTAGTTCACATACTGAAAGTTACTCATCCCTTTTTTGGATAGCCTATGAACGACCTGGGGACTAATTCTAAACAAGGGCCAAATGTACTTAGTTTTTGAGTGTCCGTTACTACATTAGGACCTCAGTCTCCCAGTCAAACAAAATCTGGCACTTTATTATCACGAGATTGAAAAAAAATTAACGGTTTGTCTCTTTCTGGTTGGAGCCTCATACATAAATGAACACAACTCCCACTTGATGCACCAGAGCCCATTAACAAGTTCTCCCCTTTTTTGTGCTCAGCTGTGGGAGCCTCTCATACTATCACTTTGCCTGATTGACCTAGCAAAACATTTATGACTTTGACATAAAATTTAAATGAGGTTTTGTG
Source organism: Hermodice carunculata (assembly GCA_964020975.1). Classification (NCBI taxonomy): domain Eukaryota; kingdom Metazoa; phylum Annelida; class Polychaeta; order Eunicida; family Amphinomidae; genus Hermodice; species Hermodice carunculata. The sequence continues at coordinate 49,977,005 of OZ026630.1, read as the reverse complement.
GAAGACTCGGCTCAGCACACACTGTGCCTATATACACAGCAATTTTCTTGCATTTAGGTGGTTACCTAGTATTCCTGGGTAAATTACCATGGAACGTTTGCTGATGTGGATGTTTCCTGAGGGAGGCTGGTCTGGGGCTTTGGTGTACATGAAGTGAAGAACCCACAGGTCACATTTTGCAATGTGTAGAACCTAAAGGCTTGTTTGTCGTATTAATTGTTCAAAACAGATTCACTATAAATCATTTTAATGCTCCCTTCCACGTTGAGAATTACAGCTGAATGTAGCTTTTCACTGTTCGATTTCTGGACTTCTCCTGGTTCTTCAATAATTGAATCAATTCCCATGCCACCTTGTAATGCAGAGTACTGGTGGTACCCATCTGTATCGTCATTGAACTGTTCTTTAAGCTTCAATCTGTTCCTCTAATTGGATCCCAACTACAGCAAAACCAGCAAAACTTGAATGTAGCCATTCATATTGCATACCAAGAGTGCATCAGTATCTCAGAGGGCATGGTGCACATCCAATAGAATCTTTGCCTTGAGGACCACCTGGAGAACTGACAAAATTTGCATTAGCAAGAGAGTGGTATTGATATGGAGCAGAGATAGAGCCTGTCACTGTCTGTGTTGTGCTGCCATACACTAGTTAAATTGTGATTAGAATGGGTTAATGCATGTATTTCAAAGAACTTGTGTTAAAGACAACCTCAGGTTTGTTTGTTTGTTTTTTATAGCTCAGCTGATTTGTCAGTCAGCTGAGCTTATCTTACAGTCCTCCGTCCATCGTCCTTCATCAATTTATATTTTCGACTTCTTCTCGAAAAGCGCTGACCAGATCCACTTCAAACTTGGTGCGGATGTGCCTTGGGTGGGGCTCTACCAAGTTGGTTCAAATGGTCACAGTCCAATGATTTTTGGATTTTTAAAGAATTTTTTTTGTCCATTTTTTGGTAAAATATTAAAAGATTTTCTTCTCAAAAACGGCTGGGCCAATTGCTTTGAAATTGCATAGGGAACCTTCTGGGGACCCCTAGACCTTAGTTTGTTCAACAGGTGGCGCTGCAATTTTTTTCTATTTTTTTTATGAATTTTTGTGCGTTTTTAGTATTTTTGACTTCTCGAAAAACGTGACTTTGATTATGCTGAAACTTGGTGTAAATGTTCCTTGTTGAAGGCTCACACAAATTGTCCACTAGGTGGCGTTGCTGTAGATCCCTGATTTTTAACGATTTTTCTAATTCGGGTACTTATCAGTCAATGCATACATTCCTATTGATTACTATGCAAGTGAATGGGGATTGCAGTGGTAATTCACATTTTCGACTTTTTCCCCAAAACTGTCAGCCAGATTCACTTCAAACTTGGTGGGGATGTACATAACAATCCCTTTGATGCTTTTGTTATCAAAATTTCTAAATTCATGCAAATGAACACTGTCAAAGTCCTGCCATCTGGGGTCCTAAAATCCACTATTAACAAAGATCCTTCCTCAAACAAAATTGAATTCTATACAATATCTGCATAAGGGTTCAATGGAGGACTCCAAAACCGTCATTGACAGATTATGCTTAAACTTGGTGTAAATGTTCCTTGTAGAAGGGTCACACAAATGTTTCGACTTCTTCTCCAAAACTGTCTGCCAGATTCACTTGAAACTTGGTGGGGATATACCTTGGATGGGTCTCTACCAAGTTTGTTTAAATGGTCATGGTCAGTGATTTTTGGATTTTTAAAGAATTTTTTTGTTAATTTTTTGGCAAAATCTTAAAAAAAATCTTTGACAAGACTGCTTGTCCAATTGCTTTGCAATTGCATAGGTGTACTTCTAGGGACACCTAGACCTTAATGTATTCAGCAGGTGGCGGTACATTTTTTTTTTTCTATTTTGTTAATGAATTTTTGTGTCGTTTTGCTATTTTTGATTTCTCCAAAACCGTCAGTCAGATTCACTTCATACATGGCAGGGATGTACATTGGGTGGGTCTGTATCAAATGTATTCATATGGTCATGCTCCAGTGATTTTAGGAATTTTGCTGATTTTTTGACCAAGGCTTTAAAATTATTCCCAATGCCACAGTGTCACTAGTGTCATCAATTTCTAGGTCAGCTGAGCATGGCCTGTTCACACAGGCCTCTTGTTTAATTAACAAGGTTGGTGTGGAAGGAATATTATGAGAATTTTGACAGATGGCAAGTGAAATTTGACAAGCACTAGAGATGTGAAGAACAAAAAAACTGACAATTTCTTAATGCAAAATGGTCTTTTAGTAGAGAAGCCATGACACAAAGCATGTGTTACGCCTGTATTAAATGTATTGCCTGCGATGCTTTGACCAGAATTCTGCTATGCTAGTCCAAAAAGATACAAGGACATGAAGTGATACTGCATTAAATACCATTGAACATGCTCTATGTGTGTTCAGAGAGCCGTTCTCTTTGCCACCTGTTAAAGCCTGGCACACAACTCATTCCAGAACCACCCCCACATGTCTGTGCATGCACTTTTAACAGTGGATATGTACACTTACAAGTCCATTATATTGACAAGTAAGAAAAATGTCAAATGATCAATATATTTTGATCCCATAAACCCGGGAGACGATGAAAGGGGGAATAACCACGTGTGGAACAGATGATAACATGCCATTTAAACCTGAACTGGCCTGGCACTTGTGGAATGTTAAACTCTGATAAGCCAGTATTGTGGTTGCCTAGCAGGCTGTTGTGGTGAATGGTACAGCAGCTGTGTGTGTTGGTCCAATACTGGACTGAAGATTCTCCCTCACACCTATATTGCTTAATAGCCATAAATATATGCACTTTATCGTAATTTATGTAATTGTCTGACATCATTGAAGAATATCTGGAATTTATTTAGAACAGAATTTTTAAAAAATCTTTTGATATATACAGCAGGGACCACTGGTGACAACAGCCAAATGCTAGTGTTTCATTCAATAGACTAAAGAAATTTGCATATGGCTAGCTTATTTTAACATGGATTAAAAAGAGTCAGGTCAAATTCTGCAGTGATTACAGTTTTTATTTCTGGATTTGGCTACAAATTTAGAAGACCTAGATCTGTCCCTGAGGTAGTCCAAGACATCATCACACATTAGTCCTCCAGTTAGGGCCCCGCATTGTAGATGTGGGAGCCCTTTTAATTAACCAGTCTGTCTGCCCATTTGTGCATCCGTCCTTCCATTTTTTGTTTCCGGACAAAAACTTTCCACGTTATTATTCAGTTGCCTTCAAAGGTGGTCAATGTGTGCATCTACAGTAGGTCAAACCTTGGCTGGGATTGTTTAGGATGACCTTGATCAAGGTCACAGGGACTTTCAACTAAAATGGAGTTTTATGCAATATCTCCAGTAAGATTCAATGTAAGTTCATCAACTTGGTCACAACGTGTATTCATATAGGTCTTTGCTACATACTGCTTTTTGTGACCTTGGGGTCAAAGGTCAATGTCCTGGGCATGGCAATGTAAATCTGTTTCTGTGCAATATCTGTAGAGGTATTTGATAAAAGTTCACTTTTGACTTGTAAAAAGTGATCTTGAGGTCAAAGGTCAAAGATCAAGGTCATGGGGCTCTTAGAAAAATGTGTTCCATGCAGAATAAAGAAACATTTGAGAGAAATTCATCACACATAAACAAAACATGGATCCAGGTAAGACTTTTGGCAGGAACACTGATGCGTGACTTTGAGGGCAAAGGTCAAGGTCTTAAAGGCACTAAAAAGAAAAATTAGTTTCTGTGCAATATCTGCTAAAGTACGCGAGAGAAATTCATCACACTTGACCATTACCCAAGAATCTCCCAACCATTACTGTGTATGGCATGTCATTGCAGAGAAAAATATGTTATGCACTTCCTGTGAGAAATTTTACATGTGCAAGATTGATAAAATAACTTGTCAAAACTAGTTTACAAATTTATATATGTCCACTAAATGAAACAAACAAATGCAAGATGGAATGGGGTTAAAAAGTACACAATCACTGCTTATGTAATGGGAATTTAAATATATATATATATACAGTAAAACCTCCCTATACCGAACACCCTTGGGACCGGAAAAAAAATGTTCGGTATGGGGAGGTGTTCAGTATAGGGAGGTTTGCTAACATTGGAAGTATGTATTCGGGACTGAGGAATAGTGTTCAGTATAGAGAGGTTTTCGGTATACGGAGCTGTTCGGTTAGAGAGGTTTTACTATATATATATATATATATTTGTATTTGTGTCTTTTTGCCCAGAACCACTTCCTAGTAGTCAATATCCTATTCCGCAGTTCGAACTCTTTACTCTCCATAAGCTAACCTGTCCCTGTCTAACCTATATATATATATATATATATATATATATAATTTCAGATGTGGCATTGCATTATTAACATGGAACTATTTTCCCTCCAAATGAACTAAATTTGTATACAACTGACTGCCTGGTTGGGATGGTGGTCTTGAACCAAATGTATGTGAAACACACTTTTTTTTACGCTCAGAGTAGTTCAGTAGGAGCAAAGTACCCATTGTGTAAAATCAGAAATATCTGTGTCATAACAGGTGTTAATGAACAGGGATCACTATGTGCTCATACAGGGCATGTCTGGTATGGAATCAAACAGATGGCGCTTTGTGACAAACGACTTATTTTCACAGTTGATTTCTGCTGAAACAGTTGTCACAAGACAAAAGTATCTTCCTTTGATGTCATCGTCTGGCATGCTTCCTTCACTTTAATGGGCTTTCAAAAATTACATCCTTCTACCTTTGCTCCTTAGAATTATTGGAGGGGATCCTTTGATGATACAGATAAAAGTGAAAATCCAATAAATGGATACAGGGAGCAAATTGTTCGAGATACATGTACTTGATCAAGGCATGCCGCCTTGTAAGTTAAAATTGTGTGGTTATTGAGGTACATGAGTTGTGAAGAATCTTTAAAAACTGTCTGACAAATTGCAAATTATAATCTGCCAGAATTATAAAACAGTAAGATCAGCTTTATTAAACATTTATAACCAGAGGCTGGTCATAAGGCTCTATTTTACTCATTTTTGGGCTCTTTTTGATTCTTTATCTTCATTGAAAATTTTACAACAGTATCAGATCTCTTGATCTGTAATGTATGCTGATGATACAACATTTAAACAGGGGGAACTTAAACAAACAAATGGTTGAAATTGAATAAATTGTTATTAGATATCAAAAAGACTATATCATGTATATGTTTGATTTGTTTGTTCTCCACAATAAATAAATAACACCTGGACAATAGAAATTGACAGGATAAAAATTCATCATGTTGATTTATTCAAGTTTCTAGGCATAATCCTAGACAAATATTGATTTGGATCAATCATGTGAATAAAATAGCATGTGACATTTCAAACTATTGGAATATTGAGCAAACTAAAGTATAATTCTCCAGCAAAATATTCTTTTGACATTGTATACCTCTTTCAGTTTTTCAACATTTCAATTATGTATATTCTTGTCTGGGTTCATAAAGTAAGCAGATTGGAATCAGTACAAAAGAAAGCCATTTGAATAGGGAGTTAAAATTAATACAATTTGCATGCTGAACCCATCTTAGAGTTAGAAAAAGAAAACAAAAATAAAGTTATAAAAATTAATGATTACCAAAAAAGTGAAACTATTGAAATATTATTACAAATTTATAAACAAATGGTTACCTGGATTTTTTTTTCACAAACATACCTGTGCATTCATTGTCTCAAGCCCAGAAGGCTACACAGAGAACATGTAGACTTCTTGCTCAAACACATAAATAGGAGGGGCTCCAAGGGGTATTTGCATGATATGTTATCATCTATATTTATTTCTCGTGAACTGTGAAATCAAAGATTATTTTAGCCTGATTCGTGATTATCTGATTAAGTATTTGCATGATTGGTTATTCTATATTTATTTCTCGTGCACTCACTGTGAAATCAAAGATTGTTTAACATGTTTTGTGATCATAAGTACTTATTCACGTAATTGTAATTTTTATGATTTGGGTTTAGCCGTGAAAGTACATTAAAATTTTCTGTGAATCGTGATCACAACCCCCCCTTGGGGGCCCTCATGATACAATGTACAAGAGACCGATTTTAGAAAGAACTAGCTTTCAGCTCACCTGGAAATGTATTCAGCATGAAATTGTAAAAACACAGAATTGATATTAAGACAATTTTGTAAAAGAAAAGGTCTAAGCACACACTAAATCAGGATGTTCCTCTATCCGAAAAAATATTTTACTGATGTTAATTATGACATCCAAACTGTAATATTTGTAATCCCTACAATCATTTGAATTTTGTGCAAATTTGAATGCATACATCCAATGATCTCTTGAATCCTCAATATTTAAGAATGCGGTAGCAGCCCCGCTTACCTCTTTTATGAGACTACCTGCTTTAAGTGACCACTTTCGGAACTGAAGGACCACTGTACTGGTCATTAAAAGTTTTGGTTTTTAGTTTACACATGTTTTAGGTGTACATGTATTTGTGAGATGTAAATTTACCATGTGATAGGAAGGTTCTTGAATATGGTGGCTATACCATTTCAGTCTTCACAATCTCCCTAAAGAGTTTATCTTTCAATCTTTATCCAGTGTGCATTTAGTACAATTACTCTTATTTACTTGCACATTTGCCAATGACACAACCCTATTTTATGGTGCAATAAAAATGTCTAAATCTGTAATTGAGTCATATTTTGACAGTCAGGATCTCCTGTAATTGAGAATAGAAAGGAGAAAAGGACACCATCTTTCGGACCACACCAGGATCAGGATCATGTGTATTCTTTATCAAAAAATTATCTTGGTATATTTTGGTGACAATTCAAGAATTGGCAGAGTATATCTTTTGACCAGGCACTCTGTAATAGCTGAAATGTAGCTGATTGATGCATGGTTGGCACGGTAGGCAGTTTTCCTGTTTATCGTTCATTCTTCTGACTCTGTTATGCTTTGTTAGGGAAAAAAATAGCATGTGAATGTACATGTAATTGCTCTGCATTTAAGCAAGTAGTTTTGAAAGTAAAACATAAATTGGTTTTACTGCTTTAAAGTCAATATGATAATTTATAATTTACCCGTGTGGCCCCTGTCTTGAGAGATCACTCCATTGGGAGACCACCTGCCTTGAAAGACCACCTTTTCAGGATACTTGGCTTAGTGTATTTAATGCTATTTTTACCTGCTGTGAGAAACCACCTACCTGCCTTGAGGGATCATGATTGGTCACTCCCAAGAGTGATATTTCAAGCTAGGTTTCACTGTAGAAGTATTTTAAGATGTAGCATATATACTGGGCATCTGGTTGCAAACAGCTTGTTATGTTTGGAGCATCAGTATGCCTCTGGTTTTCATGATTTATAAGTCCCTAAGGCTTAACTTCATGCCAGGTATTTGCACCAGTCACAGAGTATTATCAGATAAACATAGAAAGAAATGTCTCAGACTTGGAAACAGGTTACTCCAGTTTGCATGGACAATGGTCCACGTGCATGTAGGTTCATGTAACAGACTGAGTGCTTGGGTTTGTCAGTGACACTTGTTGCTTTCAGGTAGTACTTCTACCAGATATATATACCAGTGAAACCATGAATAGTAGCCCCTACCAAATGTGCAGCACTCTGTCACCATTTTAAGGCTGTAAGGTGCTGCGTTATTGCTCAAAACGGATTTTATATATTCATATTAGCACTTGAATGAAGTTAATGTCACAAAATGTGACATTTGGATGTATATTCTGAGCCTCTGTTTACAAATCCATAAGTACAGGATTACTCCCGAGCATAAAGTGCCTGGCACCCTAAGCCAAACTCCACAATCTTCCTGCTTAGACATGAGCACCAAAATGTAGCTTGAGTGATGGTAATGACCTGTCAATGGTGCACATGTGCAATTTGTTGGAAATAGCTAAAAAATCAGTTATGTTTTGTATGCATGGGTGTCATAGTTTTTCTGATTTACACAAGTAAAGTGCCTTGTTTCTTGGTATAGCAGCCAAAACTGTCATAGAAAGTTTTCAGCTTGCTTTTAAACCTACTTGTTCACATGGTGTGCAGTTGATAACTGAAAGAAAAGTGTGCACAATAAAATGACCAACACAGTAATATATTGAAACTTTCGGAAGTAACTACACAAAAATATTTGCAAACCTTTCCAGAAATGATCTGTGCTATCACGAGAAAATTGTACATATTTATAATTAAACTAATTATTGTGATGATGAATTGAAATGGAACTGCAACATTTCCACCAAATATGTGTGAGTCCAATGGTCTAATTGTGTAAAAGTTCAGGTTAGTGTCACCAATTCTTCAAGGTCATGAAGCAGTTTAGTAAAAGAAACTAAATTCAGTATGCTGAGAAAGAATAAGAATAATGATACCAAATATACCCAAATGTGTATCATCTGAAAGTTTGATACAATGTGTTGCATAATCATGATAATGTGAATGACTTTGACCTAGGAAATCATTTTTTGTGGTGGTCAGCCAATTACATATCAGCAGAGTGTAAAGCTCATGGACCTCTTGTTAAAAGCCCATTTCAAGAGTCTTCCACATGTCAGAGTTATTACTTTAAAATTTCTTTGTTTCTGTATCTTTTTGTTTTCTAGCACAGGGTATTGTTTTGCTAAATTTATACATTTATTGCCATGTTATATGTGCCAAGTAATGTTTTACAGTAGTGTAATATTGACCTGAGGTCATGTGAAGCAGCTTCTGATATAAAATAAAGATACAAGCCTTCATTGAAACATGAAAATGTACGTGTACATTTTACATATTAGTTTAATGATACAGCAGTGATGGAACACCATTATTTTTGGTTTCCAAAGAGGTGACACTGGCATTATATAACTGCACAGGAAAACAGATGAAAAGGAATGAGAAAATACTTGCTTACAGATTGTGTTGCTTTGGAAGTCAACAAGTGTATACAGGTTGTAGTAATTAACCCTTTCTTTCTGGAATTACAACTGAGAAGTTCCCAGCCCATGCCCATGATAGCTGTTGACATGGGGTATGTTATCTTGGTTTTTCTCACCTACAATTCTCATTCAAACTCTTTTTCATTACCATGGTTACTGTTGAAGCTAGTCAAAAACACTGAAGCAGGTGACGTTGAACTGGCAGGCAGTTCTGGCCTGGTAAAGGTGGGGAAAGGGTTGCAGGAGAAAATCATATAAAGGTAATATCATGCTGTTTCTGGCTGAAGGAAGCAGAAGCCATAAGTAAGTCTGAGATAGAATCAAGTAAAACCTGCCTTGGTTTGGGCCACTATCATATTGACCATCCATATCAACAAGAGTAAGCAGTATTTTTTATCTTTGCAGTATGGGCACCCCTATAAGTTAAACATAAGATTGTGCAGTGTGTGTGGGTGGGTGGGTGGGTGGATAGGGGAGCCAGGAGATGCATGTTGCTGTACAGTCGTCCCTCTTTTAAGAGACCACTCCATTCAGAGAATATCTATATTCACTGTAAGTCCCTAAGTCTGTCTGTTCCCTGTTATTTTACCTCCATTGAAAGACCACCTGCTTTATGTGACTAGTTTTAGACTTGCCCAGGGGATGGTCTCTCAAAAGAGGGTCAACTGTCCTTTTTGGCTGCAGCTGTCTGGCTCACAGAGTAGTTATTTTATCGGCTATGATAGCAGCCACAAAATGTCCTGCCCTATCATGCTTCCATACAAACTCTTCTGCTGCCTGGTGTCCTGGCTGCTCTTTCTGACCTGAAGGGCACTCCTTGGTGGGTGTCCACTTGAAAGGGACACAGTTTTTGCATCTGCTGCCAGGATTTGTACCTTGGATGTCTGGCAGGCGAGGAAATCTTAACCACAAAGGTCTCACTTGCTTGGTGCCAAAAGGGTTTTTCTCGAGCATCGATCCAGTGGCTTTAGTATCGTGTGAATTGTCTAGAGACTTATCGGCTCGCTTCATGGAGACACTTTAAGCAGTAACATTCCAGCAGAATACACAGACGATTTCCACAATGGATTTGAAATAGAATGCCCCATGAGACATATGATGCTGCTGGTTTCTGCAAGTGCTGCACCAGCTGCCAGTGAGGGTGTAACAGAACCGCAAAGATTTGCCGGTGGCTGGAAAATATATAGGTATATTTGTACCTGCTTTGAGATGCTGCCCTCAGGGACGGTCCAAAGTGGTTACATAAAATACGTGGCATCTTAGTGCAGGTACAAATTACATGGAAAAGATAGTACTTGTGACCCGATAAATGCTGTGTTAAAAGCCAGGTGGTTTGCCATTCGAGTGGTCTCCTAAATGCTGGGATACTCTTGTACACTCGCAAAAAAGGGAAACCTTTCTCTGTATGAGTATGTTTTTGTCAGACAGGTGCTAGAGGACCACAGAAGAATCATAAAAGCATAATAAATTCTGCACCCAGAGTGATAAAGATTTGTTTTAAGAGCTCACATTATTGCAGAAGCAGCGAGGTTTCCACTCTGATGGGCCGTAAAGGGTATAAATAGGTTCAATGATTTTCCTTTTTTTCCAAAACCGAAGTGGAATTGTGCCTTTTTTTTCATCCTTGAAACGGAATTTGATGTTTTTTCTTATATGAATTATATATAAATATACAGCTGTGAAACGGAATTTGAAACATTTTTGCTGATGAACCGGAATTTCTTTTTTTTTTTTGAAACGGAAAATCATTGGCCCTATATAAATGTGGCTGTGAGCTGGAATAAAGCCTGTCTAGCTGATATGACTGCCTGTGTGTTATTTACTGGGGCATTGACAGAGGACCCGCTGCTGACACCACAGATATACATTTATTGCCATGTAGCCATGACTTTGTGGTCAACCATAGGCACAAATAATGAGCTGCTCAGGTAGAAAATTGGCTGTCAATCTGATAGGGGTTTCAGTTAAGTGGTTCCCAGTCTTTGCACTGTGAAAGTGATCTGCCCTGATTTAACAGCAGTTTGTTACTCTGTCACTGTGATGGTGTAACACATGGTGGCAGCCAGTGACAGGTAACAGTATCAGCCCTGTATAGTATGTGTTCATTCTTGCTGTTCCAGCTTTTAGGGAGGTGAATTTGCAGGAAATTACATCTGTTATACAAGGTGCAAGTTAGAATCTGCCACAGGTGTGGGTCTGAGATGTACAGGGTTTGTCATGAGTTGACAGGTCAAGCTGGAAAGGCAGAGCTGCCAGCAAGTGGCAAACCCTCACCAGATCCCTTTCTATAGCATACATGGTGGCTTCTGTTTCTATCCTGTCCATCGTAGGAAGAATAGAGAATCTTACATGGCCGAGAGGGAGTTACCGTGTTTTTTCTCACTAGTGGCCCTTGTTGGTATGGAAAATCAGCAAGGACCACAAGTAAGAAAAAACACCATAACTCCCAATCAGACATATAAGATTTTATTTATTCTATGTTTGAGAAGGAATTTTCATAGATTTTTACCGTGCTCATCGCTTCAATGGTGCCACCATTTTGAACAATAAGCCGAAAAACTAACATGACTCTTTTATATTCATGTGCGGCATGCTTAACCGCTAGTATAAAATTTTACATATCAATGCATGAAACATAGGGCAGGTACATTGGTGCAAGTATCACACAGTATTATGAATGTCTCATCATAGAGAGACATATTAAGGACAGTATATGTAAAATCGGAATATTCCATGTACTTTTTGCAAAAGTTGTTAAAGCATTATTCCACGACTGGTCCGTGACACGGTAGCCCATACTTTGTTTATAGTAATGGTGAAAATGGTTCAAAGTTGTCACCCAATGCACACACTTTTATCGGCAAGAAACATTGACCTGCTAATTGTGCAACAAATTCATGAAAGTAAAACATGAAAATACGATGCAAACAGGCCATTATCAACACTTAATAATCCTGGGCTCTGTCAGTGTCACTCTCGATAATGGGAACAACTCTTCTGTGACACGGAGGCATGACACGTAAAAATACTTTTGGGATTCTGGACTTCCCTCTCAAACATAGAATAAATGAAAATAATGAATGCTGTGACATCATTGAAAAGTGGTAAGTTTTGTGACGGAAATACTTGATTTTAGCATCGCAAATTTAAATTTATGCTCGATCTGTATAAAGAAGCAATAAAATGATAGCACTGGAACATGGGAGACAAATTTTAAACATGTTTCATTGACTTCTGATAAAACATGTCTTGGACATAGCTTGTGCATATCTCAAGTGTTTCTTGTTTGTGGATATTGATGTGTGTTCTCTGAGAAATGACTGTGGTATGACATGAAGTTTTCATGTGGCAGGTGTCTGCATATCCTGGAAGAAGTTTTCCATGGCACACCTTGTTGTTTTATAATTGTAAATGTTTAGGGCTTACCTTGTATTTAAATCTGTTAATGATTTGCCGGCTGGCTGTTAAAAACAGTGTGTGTTTGTGTGTAAGTGATGCAGTCCTATATATATATATATATATATATATATATATATATATATATATATATATATATATATATGTATATGCATGACTAAATAACCAATAACATGTTACAACATAATGATACTTTGAAACTAACACAGGCATGGACATATTGTATTGCAGTAAACATAGATGGAAATCAATTGTATGAATCTATATCCACACAGCTTTCAGTCTTTGATAAATGTTGTCAAGAGACATAATAAATTTTTAAGTGATGCTGTTATCAATACATTATCCTTATTCTTTTAATCTGTACACTAAAAAGGTTTTGGTCATAGATGTACCAGGAGTTAAACTTGTGGCATTTTTGTTTTATTCATCCTACATTTTGAACACATATGAAAAAGGTAAGGGTGTGTCTAACAAAAACTGGATCATCAGGTACCTGCTGACTGCAGGCTGAGCTGAGCTCTGTATCAGGCTCTTATTCTACCCTCTTTGTTCAAACCAAGAAAGGTGTTGCTTGTTTTAAATATAACATGGAGGCCTGATCTCCAGCTCTCTACATTCGTGATGCTGTATAACAACATGCAAAACAAAACGTGTAAGGCCAATTTAGTTTTCCCAGGAAAGAAAACACCCAAGTAAATTACCCGTGTGTGGCTTGGTCTTGGAACAAAGTGCGTGTTATTTTTTCAGCTGGGACATGGCTCAATCGATTTGATTCTGTTTTTTTTTTCAGTAGACACTGAGCCAGTTAGAATATGAATGTCATTTTTTTTTTTTTTTTTTTTGTTTTGTTTTTTTTTGTTTTTTATTGAGCAGATTGCATGTGTATAATTGTTTCTCTCTTTGTTTCTACTGTTACGTGTCTGCTGGCTCAGTTTCCTTTGAAGGTGAGCATAATTTTGTTGCCCCCCAACTTCTCCCCTTGTTCCCTGTGCAGTGCCATGTGGGGCTCAGCTTTGTACAGTTTGCAGTTGAGTGTGGGGTAGAACTTTGTATAACTAAATTTTGACAGGGTTTAGAATTAGTTATGTAAGATGTTTTTACAATAGGAAAATACTCCTCTCCCCACCTTTCCTCTATATATATGCTGTTGTAATAGAACTATACAAACAGTTTACTCTATCTTCCTGCAAAGAAAATGTAAGAGGAATGGTTTGCTATTTGGACACAACTACACCTAGGTGAGGACATACTGGTACAAGTCTATGACACACTTGTCTGCCAGACCAATCTCCAGCTTTTCTTCGCTCCACTTTGTCTGCCCCTTGGCTGCATGATCACTGTTTTAGCACTGCTAAAGTGACTCTGTTTCTAATTGGTCTACTTTGGTTACCATGGTAACAGTTTGCCCTGCAGCAAGGCACATTTACTGCCAATGGTCAAGGTAAAAGTAATCAATTTCCTGATTGGTTCATCATTCCATGAGAAGGGTGACAGTGCATAAATTTTTATTACACAGACTATAAATAAAGTCTTGTAGTCCTGGGGTAGAACAAGTGTTGCAGAGAAAATGTGGAGCTTGATTTACTTTGGAGGCAAATGATGTGCCATTTCAGAAGGAAATTCCTTGAAGTTTCACTTGGTTTTAAAAAAAGTTACATTGTTAATTGTCCATTTCAAGTTAGAAGAAAGCAAAATCTGCTGAAATTGCTCAATGCTTATACAGATACTGTGAACTTGTATTATATTTGAATGTCCTGGTTGGTATTTTACTTGTCCAGAGCGACAGTGCTTACAATATGTGATAAGCTCTGTCTAAGTACATGTTGTCGACAAGCTGTATGTCACGTACTATATATAACATGTTACCTGGGCAGACTGAATAGTTGTAAAATAGCAGAGGTCTACCTAATCTTCGGGAAAAAAATTGCTGAATTATAGTGCAGTGGGTAGGCTTTTTCTGCATTTGGGAAAACAGATAACATGTAATTTGAATCTTGATAAATTGTAGTTTGCCTCTCGGCCAGTTGCACAACTTCTGTGCATGACTGAGCTGTGTTTATCTTAAGTCATCAGAATCATTACTTTAACTAAAAAAGAAACAAAACTAATCAACAACAAGATTTTCTTTTTTTTCTTTTTATGGCTGGATTTGTGTGATATGTTTATGTGTGCAATCAAAATGAGCAGTGAACCTGATGTAAAGTGATAGAGCAACTGTTATATGTAGTAGATGAACCCCAACAAGTAAAGACAGTATTGTGTTGAAACTTGTAGCATGAGCCCATTGTAGTACAAGATAACTTTTCATCAGAAGGAATTCTCTCTCTCTCTCTCTCTCTCTCTCTCTCTCTCTCTCTCTCTCTCCCTCTCTCTCTCCCTCTCTCTCTCTCTCTCTCTCTCTCTCTCTCTCTCTCTCTCTCTCTCTCTCTCTCTCTCTCTCTCTCTCTCAGTAGAAAGTTGAAAATGTTATTTTGGTGGTTGTTGACCTGCAATGTAAGTCTTTGGGAGGATGGGTTTTAACAGACTGGCGGGCTGTGCTCAGATGTGTACAAGTTGTGGATGCTCCAAGATTAGATCTGAGGTGTATCCTGCTTCGGGGACTGCATTTTTTCATGGCTCTTTTAGGCAACTGGTGGTGCACCAATTTAGCAAATTTGAATATGTTGAATCCATAAAAAGTTTGAAGGATATATTATAAATTGTATTGTAATATAACACCTTAAGATCTGTTGATATACATGTACATGTATGTTGATAAGGAAATCTGAAAAAAAAATACTAGATTATGAGAAATTAAGTATGCTAAGTGAGACACAGAGCAACATCAAGGGAGATGGCTTTGTTTGTTGAAAAAATGTCATTGTGATTCTTTTAACTGGGTCAATATTATTACAGTGGTACCTGCTATTTAAGACCACCCCTACAGCCAACAAAAAGTGGTCTCATACTGCAGGTGGTCTTAAATTGAAGGTATATTTAACATGTAAATACAGCAGAGGGTCTTGAAAGAGTGGTCTTAAAAAGACAGGCGGTCTTAAATTGGAGGTGGTCTTTAGAGCAGGTACCACTGTATAAGGGGAGGGGGGCATTATCACATGTATAATGTGCTGTGAGAAATGTTTTGTTCAGGGTGGGGGTGGAAGGGTTGCGGCTGCATATCATAACTGGGATGCATGGTTAAAAATGAGCCGTACAGAGTGTTTGTATACATGCACGTGTGATTTCTGTTACCAGGTTGCACCCAGGTCTGTGGATATGCTTACTGTCTGCACCATGTTTTATATTGCCCACATAGTACTTGTATTTGATTGAATTGTGTGATAGACGTGTTGGCTAATGCCATTACGAGCAGTCCGTGATTCCTTGTTCTGTGGCTGGTATATATCAGTGTGGCATGAGAGGACATAATGTGCACAGTTGTCGAACAACGACCTGTTTTGCACTATTTGTATTCTGCTCTGTTCTTGCAGTGCGGCATGTTCGGAAAGATGAAAAGAAGTACTACGAGGAGTTGCTGAAGTACAGTCGTGAGCACCTGATGCTGTACCCATACCATCTGTCAGATGTGATGGTGAAGGGGCTGCGAATCACACCATTTGCCTACTACACCGGCATCATGACTGACATCATGCACCAGGAGAAGAGTTATGATGCACTGCCCAACTTCACAGCAGCAGACTGTACGTATCCCTCTACTCTGTGCAGCTGACCACTAGCACTCTTATTCTTGGTCTTTGTGTAGTCTCAAACTGTCGCCAGACTTCATTTTATTGTCCCCTTCTCTGTGGCACTTATGAGCTTCTCGTGTGAATGAAGTGGCTGTTTCCCTGCTGTAGCACTGAAAGAATCTTCCCACATGCTTCTTGTTTACTTCTGGAAGAGATTTTTATTGTGTCCTGTCTGAGGAGGAGGCTTTCTATTGTTGTCTCCTTCAGGAGAAGTTTTTGATACTGATCTGCCTTGGCAGTCTGCGGGCTTCCGTTCATGAACAGTAGGCTTTTGTTCCCATAGGTTCAAACGTGATTTAACTCTTTCCCCTGTAAACTGGGCAAAATCAGCTGTGGCCGTATTCACAAAGAGCTTGATCTGACCCTTAAATTAATCCCAAAATTAAAATCAATGGGGTTTGGGCCTTAAATTGCTTAATCCTTGGCTCAGTGTTTGATTAAAACTTCAAGGATAAGCCAATACATGCTTTTGGCTACAATATGAACTTAAGGATTTAAAGGATCATTTTATTAAATCAATCTTAGTTTGATCCAGTATTTAATCTTTTGATCCAGGATTAAAATCTGGATTAAATCAAGATTGATTTATTAAAATGGAAACTTTAATTCCAATGTTCATGTTACAGTGGAGAACATAGATTAATTAATCCTGCAAGTTTAGATCAAACATTAGGCCAATGATGCCATAGTTCAAGGCCCAAAGGCACATTGACTTTCATTTCAGGATTAAATTCAGGATCAGATTAAACGCTTTGTGAATGCAGCCCCTGGTGGTCAAATGTCACCAGTTTCATGGTTCTTGATCAATGTCAACAGCAATGAAGAACCAATTGATTGAGAATTGTAGAGGAGACTTATGGAGATAACATGCCCTGGTCAAGAGTTTCCTCACCAAAGGAAAGCTGTTGACTCAGTCTTAGTTCAAGGAGGAAAGTGTTCATAGTTTTTAATGTGAACAAGCTGAAATATGCTCAGTTAACGCTGTCTTATGTCACCATCTCCCCCCCCCCCCCAAGTTGCAGTTGATGAGGTGTGATGTTTTTTTTCTATGCTCGCAGGGAAGCCATATACTTAATGGAAAGAAATTGTTTACCGTATTCATTCCAATAGTAGCATGCTGCATTAATGGATAATTTCCTGGAGCAGACATGGTTTTCACTGAATTCTGTGACAATGACATGTCTTAATTTACAATACCACAAGCAATTACCCTTATAGAATCCATATAGCATAAAATAACAATGAACCCTCTTCTTTCATCAGAAGCAGTTAATTTTTTTAAGATATTGAAAAATACTGAAGTTTTAATAAAAACCCCAAGATTAAAAAGTAGGGAATGTGCTTCTATTAGGGCATGTGCTAAAATTGGAATGAACACAATATATAAAGTACACCTATTGATTACTTCCATATAAAAAAAATGCTTCAATTTTTTTCTACAAACTGCAAAAAGAGGACACAGTAGACAGAAGCTTATGTTTTGGCAATACATGTAGACAGAATGTAACTACATGTATTAAAGCATGATGTGGAATTTCACACAGCAAAATTCAGTTTTCTGCACTTAACTATCTGAAGTCTAAGTCAGCAGCTTTGTTGGGCACACTCTGGGCTCTGTACATGTGAGCGTGTCAAGGCACACTCTGGGCTCAATACATGTGAGCATGCTAAGGCACACTCTGGGCTCAATACATGTGAGCATGCTAAGGCACACTCTGGGCTTGATGCACCTGAGCATTGCAAGGCACACTCTGGGCTCAATACACCTGAGCGTGCCAAGGAAAAGTGTTGAGAGAACACTCATATCATTCT
This sequence comes from Hermodice carunculata, assembly GCA_964020975.1. Classification (NCBI taxonomy): domain Eukaryota; kingdom Metazoa; phylum Annelida; class Polychaeta; order Eunicida; family Amphinomidae; genus Hermodice; species Hermodice carunculata. Next base: position 49,959,075 of record OZ026630.1, on the reverse strand, counting down.
TGATTTTTAAAAAAAGCAGTTAACATTTACAACACTGGACCATAACTGTTGAGAGAACACCCACATCATTCTTAATTTTTTTAAAAAAGTAGTTAACATTTACAAAACTGGACCATAACTGTTGAGAGAACACCCATATCATTCTTAACTTTTTAAAAAAGCAGTTAACATTTACAACACTGGACCATAACTGTTGAGAGAACACCCATATCATTCTTGATTTAAAAAAGCAGTTAACATTTACAACACTGGACCATAACTGTTGAGAGAACACCCACATCATTCTTGATTTTAAAAAAGCAGTTAACATTTACAACACTGAACCATTTATGGTAATTTTAATTGGGAAAAAAATGCATTCCAGTACATGAGCGTCAGGTGCCTCAGGCGTCAGTAATAGAGGATTTGATATAGAACATTGTATGTGTTGCACTGCTGTACATGTATGTCATTATGTCCATTATGCGTCTCTGTCCATGGCCCAGCAACCTTGTATGTGGCAAGCAGACTCGCATATAGAGAAGCATATACCGTTACCGCAGCTGATCACCCATAACCTGACTGCATGAAACAAGTAGCCTTTCATTATTGATAAAGTGACAAAGAAAGTGACTCCCGAATGCCCTATCCCCATCCTCAAAGCATGGCCACTCCAGACTATTGCACGAAAAATGTGCGTAAAAGAAACCCCTAATGAGTCTGAAACCTCATCAGTAAATCAACAGAACTATGCGTCTATGGTTTTCTGCCATTATTGAGTCACAGCTAGCATTATTAAATCACCCTCTGATGACAGATGCCCTAAATTCATTTAATCTGGAGTCACAGGAAGAAACGTCATGTCCTACATTTTCAGTATCAAAGGGGAAGGAACTCTTGCACAAAATATACCCCCAATGTAATGGTGTTAAAGGAACTAAAGAAACTGGAAAAATAACAAACACTATCAGACTTCTGTCATTAATATCCAGGATTATGATATCTGGAAAGGATTTGCTTGTCATATGTATGGATGACATAGAAAGAGAAGAGAGTGTAGCACCAGCCTGCAGACAGATGAGAAATGGAATATTGCCTTAGTGACCCTCCATACAATATGGTGGCCTGATGATCAATCATACGCAGCCAGCACTCACCAGGTCTCTTAGTAATGCAATTTGTGGACATGTGCTTACAGTTATTGTTCATTGTGGGACATAAAACCTGACTTCATCTTGCTATACATCAAGACTCCCAGACTTTTTTTTTGGGGGGGGGGGGCAGTTTATAGACTTATTTGACGGTAGATGGGGAAGTGTAATTAAAACAATGCACTCAGGGTGCTAGAAATGAGCGTCCAGCAATAAAGGGTGAACATACAAGGATACTGTCAGCCTGAGAAGCTACTTGTCAGGTTTTTAAGGACGTTCAGCTTCTAGCTCATTAATTCATGCAGTTATTGCTCTGTGTAGAAGCACATTAAAATCATTTTTGGTTGTTAAATGAACTGAATCGTATTTATGACAATCAAGTCGGGGAGGAAAAACGAAGTGACTGTGTGCATCTTTTCACCATATTTCTACTCGTCAGTCACATACAGAGGATTCATTCAAGTATCAGCGTGAAGATCCGGAGTGGAACTTCTTCATTAAACCTGAGACTGAAACTAAAATGAAGATATAATTAACCTGACAAAAATACATTTTGACTCTAGTTATCTGCCTTGTTTGTTGATCAGACCAGATATGTAGCCTTTGGTCCACATGAAGCTTGATCCACTTTGCAGGCAATGTTCTGTGACTGTAGGCAGTCTAAATATTAGTAGCTGGTACATCCTGGATCATCAGACCAGAAGCAACAGCCTTACTCCTGATGCAGACTTAATATTAGCTGTACAGGTGACAGACTTGTACAGCTATTACAGCAGCAGAAGCCAGCATTCTTTATGTCATAGGGAGGAGTTTTTTCCTTATGTGCCTGCCTCAGGTGAAGTATTTCAATACTGACATGATGTGCAGAGCTAAGTGACCACAGGGAAGGCCATATGCAAAGCCTCTGAAGAAATGACCCTTGGTTCAGCTTGAGTAGAAAATTGCCATCAGAATTTATTATTACACCATCAAACAGATGGAAATGATACATGCTGTGACAAGCCTCAAGGGTGATTATAATATTTTGTTAATCTTTTTTTTTTTGTGTGTGTGGGTGGGTGGGAAAGAGTCAACTACATGTATTTACAAGATCTTGTGAAAACATCCAAATATGACATTACCTAGGCATGTAGAGAACTCTGAAAAACAAGTCTACATTGAAAAAATAATAATAATAAATCAATGTAGTAAATAAATAAAAATGCATCAAAATATCACATTACCTGGGAATATAGGGAACTCTGAAAACTAGTCTATGTCTACAGAGAAAAAAAAATAAGGCAGTCATCATGTTTTTCATTGTGTGAATATGGAAATGTGTTACCTCTTGTTGACAGCATGAAACAGGAGAATTTGTGTCATTGGACAAAGGGTTAAGATAGATTTGTGATTGGAGATTGCTTGTGAAAAAAATGTGGGGAAAAACATGCTGGAGGGTGGGTAAGGTTAGCTTGGATAAGAGCTTTTTAACCCTTTTTCTCCTTGGAGTAAGACTGAGTCAGTAGCTTTCCTTGGTGTGGGTGGGTGCTGAAAACGCCCAACCCACACCAAGGAAATTACCGCTGCTGAATGTTGAAATCAGGCAAAACTGGTCATTGTGGTAGAAATTAGTCAAAAACTGGTCATTGTGGTAGAAATTAGTCAAAAACTGGTCATTATGATACAGATTAGTCAAACACATTGAAGCAGGTAATGTTTGGCCACCAACTGGATTTGCCCAGTTTTAACCCTGTGTTGGTCACAACAAGACTGAGTCTTGTTGTGACCAACACAGGTTAGGCACACTGCACCCAACCTGTACCAAGGAAAGCTGTTGACCTAGGGTGTGCCATCATGGATAGTTTAATGTACAAATTTCAACAAAAATGTTTTCTGGTAATGAGAAATTTAAGTAAAAACGTAAAGGCAGATGACAATTCTCATCAGGGTGACTTTAGTGCGATTTGAGTAGGAAAGGGTTAAGAGGGACAGGCTTGACAGCTCTGCTGTCCTCCTTGCCAAATTAGCTGTGTAAGCAACTGATCAGAGCAAATTTCCCCTGCAATTGAGAACATTCTCTAGGACCAGTGTAAAATATACTGTTTGGTTGCAGGAACAAAGATATCACTTAGCGTGTGCCTGGGTATGGTGGGGTGCATGCTGCACTGTGGTGGCTGGCATGTTCCCAGGCAGGTCACTGCCAAGTGTCAACATAATCGTTGAGATGGTCACTGCCAAATGATTTCTCCCTGCAACAAACATTTGTTGCTTTCAGGTACTTCGATTCAGTCATTCCTGTTCGAGCAAGCGTATAGACCCACAGAAGGGCTGAAATTAGACAGAAATCTCAGTTCAATGTTCACAGGTGTCAAAAAAAATGAAGTGAAGCTATTGTTTTGAACGGCAGGCAATATCACACAACTGACACAAACATACATAAATGATGGAGTAAGATGCTTGACTACGATTTTGTGCCATTCGTTCCTAGGGGGCTACACAGTAAATGATGTACTGAAAGTCTCATCTTGTCCCCTATGCGCAATTGACATATACTGTTTGCAGCAGCATTGCGATCGCTTGATTGGCAGCTTACAAATGGCAATATTGTACGGCATTGGTTGATGTGACCATTAAGCCCACAGACCCATGCCAAGTAGAAAAAGGAGGTAATAAAGTGTTCATCATTGCACCAAGAACATGTTTTTCACACAAACATCCCTCATCACTAGAATGCCCATCCTTGTCATTAAAGCTTTTGCACAGCACATGCTCAGCAAATAACTGTCTATTCTCTTTCTCTTTTTTTTCGCTTCAAAAGTGGTGGCTTTCTATGTGTGGAAAAATCTAAAAGGTCACGTTGCGTCTTTGACTTGTCTTATGGTCTGCATCTCTTCTTTCAGGTCTACGCCTCCTTGGAATAGGCAGAAATCAATATATTGAGCTAATGAATCAGTGTCGTTCCTCCAAGGTAAGATATTTACCACACACAAGAAGCATATTCAGAGTTATCACATAGTTATGAGGTGCAGGGTGAATACATGTGTACTCAATGAGAGTTGGACACTGGTGAATAATGAAGCTGGGTTTTTACCCATTTTGTTAGGGAAAATGATTTATCATTATTGCAAGGCCTCTGAAGTGATCAAGTGGATTGCCATTACCTCATTAATGAACTGTGCGCAGTAAACTGTGCAAAAAAGAAAAAGAGTTTGTAGTTGAATATTGTTTTTCATCCTCGTCAGGCTATGTGGAGGAATGTAAAATGGTAGAAGTAGAGCACAGCATTCAAATTGTGCTGTATCTGCAAATGCTACAACTCATTTAAGCATGAAATCGGCTATTTACAAGTTAGTAACCCTCATGGTCACACAACTGGTGAAGAAAACTAAGTTTTGTCAGCAGATATGTACAGCACAATTTGTTCATCAATATCCTTTAAAATTCCAGTATCTCAAAATGAAGAAAAACAGCATTCAGAGAATGGATTACCCTCGGCCCCCACAATCATTTTTTCCTGAATTCTCAAAGCTGGAACTTTTAATAGTGAATATTTTCTACTATAATACATAGAAGTATTTGTAGGTAGCCTCCATTTAGGACAGGTGCCATAATACAGTGTAACTGCCTCAAAAAATTGATGAAGCTGTGATGTATCCTTCTTTAGATATTATGGCAACATTGTCCACTTGTGCACCACTCAGATTGCCTTCAGATAAATACTTAAAGAGTTTCATAACAAGTTTAAAAATGGTAAGAGGAAGCTGGTTTTCAATAGGACCATGATCCATTATAATGTGCATTTCTAATAAAAATTTGTTAAAGCTGCAGTAGGTCTTTGTTGAGATATTATGGTAAGGTCATCTTCTTGTGCACCACTCAGATGGCCTTCAAATAAATATTTTAAAGTTTCATAAAAAGTTTATAAATTCAAAGAGGAAACTGGTTTTAAATAGGAACCTGGTCCATCATAAAATGCATCTCTGACAAACATTTGGTAAAGCTGCAGTCAATATTTGTTAGCTCAGCTGACTTACTAGTCAGTTTGAGCTTTTAGGATGCCGAATCGTCCGTCCATTCACAATTACATTTTCAACTTCTTCTCCAACACCGTGGTCCAGATTCACTTCAATCTTGGTGGCAATGTACCTTTGATGGGTCTCTACCAAGTTTGTTCAAACGGTCACACTCCAGTGATTTTTTGAGTTTTTATGAATTTTTTTGGTCCTTTTTTGGGGGAAAAATCTTCTTCTCCGAAACCTCTAACCCAATTGCTTTGATATCACACAGGAACACTCCTAGGGATTCCTAGTTCTTAATTTGTTCACCAGGTGGTGCTGCAATTTTTTCTAATTTTTGTATGATTTTTATGTGGGTTTTTGCTATTTATGACTTCTTCTCCAGAACCATCACTCAGATTAAGCTGAAACTTTGCAGATATGTTCCTTGTGAAAGGGTCAAACAGATTTGTTCACTAGCTAGTACTGGTGTGGATTCCTGATTTTTAACAACTTTTTCAGTTAAGGTACTTATCGATAAATGCAGCTTTCCTGTTGATTACTATATAGCTCAAAGGGGCATTCTTGTGCTAATGCACATTTTTGACTTCTCCGAGATCATCATCCGGATTGACTTCAAACTTGGTAGTAATGTACCTTGGGTGGGGTGGGTCTCTACCAAGTTTGTTCTAATGGTCACACTCCAGTGATTTTTGAATTTCTTATGAATTCTTTTGGGGGTTTTTTTTGGCAAATCTTAAAAAATCCTCTTCTCTGAAACCACTCACCCAATTGCTTTAATGTCACACATGAACACTGCAAGGGTCTCTTAGTTCTTAATTTATTAACCAGGTAGCACTGCAATTTTTAGCTCAGCTGACTTGCTAGTCAGACTGCACTTCAAGAGGTTCAGTCGTCCATCTTAGAAATACTTTTAAATGTCATATGCACTTAGCTAAACCTCAACACAAGTCTATTCAGTTGATTTTGTGGGACACGCTCAGGTCAGCTGAGCATGGGCTGCTCATGCAGCCCTCTAGTTGAGATATCGTGGTAACCTCATCAGGGTTGATCCCACTCAGACGGCCTTCAAGTAAATACATTAAAAGCTCCAACTAAGTTTTAAAGATAGCCAGAGGAAGCTTGTTTTCAATAGGAACCTGATCCATCATAAGGTTCTTCTGTGACAAAAATTTGGTAAAGCTACATGTATGGTGAATGTTTTTTTTAAATATCGTGGTAACATCGACAAGATGCAGAGACGAACGACACAGGGGACGACAATACCCTCCTGCACTTACCATGTGCCAAGAAAAAAAAGCACAGGTCAATTCTCAAATGATGATTTGATGATATAGATTGGGGACGTTTACTGGTTACTAGGTGAGATGGTTTGTATCCTACACAGACCAGTCTCTGTGCTGCCTCCCTATTGATCTGCATGGATCCAAGATTTCATGTAGCTTAGCCTGTTCAGCATGCAAGGAGATCTATGTTACAGATTTCTGTTTAAATGTTTTTATTTGACATTGCCCCATAACAAGAAGAAGAAAAACTGGAGCAGCAGCCTGGACTGGCAGGTGATGGTCATAATTTGATAACACTCGGACATTCTGCATGCACATAAAGGAAAAAAAAAGTTCTGAAAATGGATTTTGCTTTGTGATGTGTCCAGATGACCTCAACGTTCAAAGCAGACCTTTATAAAACTGTACACGCACACACAGAATGTGCTCTTGAAGTCAAACTCTCTGGAGGCAATCTGTTTGACCTGATCAGTTCCTAATTATTAGGAGTTATTAACTACATTTAGATGACCCCAAAAAGTAGGTTGTGAGTTAGAGTTCGGCATTTGCATCCCCTGAAGTGACAGTACTGTCTAGAAGCCTAAACCATGTGCAAGCTATGACTATTTTTTAAGGGTCTGCCCCATGGGGGGACCCTTTATGTTTCCGGGTTGTCTGTCTGGATGTCTGTCCGGATGTGCACACTCTCATTACCATGATATCTACAGAATGCATCCATGTATTTTGCTCAAATTTGACAATATGCTTATTTTACATGTACCTGGCAAGATGAATTAATTAGATTTTGGTGTCATCGTGACCTAATTTGAAGAAATGGTAGCCAGCTTGCACTGAAGCTATGTCTAATTTAGTCATGAAAATCAGTGGAAGAAAAGGGAAAGAAAAAAAATAATTTAAGACGGATTTGTTGTCCAGGGGTCCCACCAAACTTTAAAAAATAATGATGATAATAAATGTAAATATATGTATATTAAAAGTTGGGACAGCCAATTGTAGAAAGAACTGTTAAAGTTCCATAAGCCGCTACACTTGGACGGGGTTAAAAAAAGACAAAATAAAAGTCATTGAGCTAGAAGTCTGTAACACAGTCTTTGGTCATGGGGACCATGGCATTATGTGTTTCACAAATGCGTGTAGTTGCTAAAAGTGAAAGCTGCATTGCTGTATAGGTTCACTTGCCTGTAGGACAGGACACAGCCTAATTTACCATTGGATACATGCAGCAGATACTGAGTACTATATATACGCTCAGATATTAAGATATTTGAGCTTATTTCAGACCCTGGATGTAGAAAGACTGAGTTACATAGACCACCATATGTTTAAAATGGGTATATATTATGAGATATAACTCAGTTAAGAAATTCAAGCTGTTAAAGACAACATGTATATGAGAAGAGCAGTGTCTGGTTAATGACACTGGCTGAAGCAGTTCCGTTGAGGATTCTTTCCACAGGGGAAGCTTTATGTGGATGCAGGCTGCTTGGTATCCTAGGTAAGGGCACCAATGTGCTACTAGGCCTGCTGTAATAAGGAGGAACCTTACACCTCACAGACTGCATACCAACTGATTTGAAAATCTGATGGTTGTGTATATGTAGGTTTATCTGTCTTGTAGAGAGGCAGTATCACCTGCAACATGCATCTTATCAGCTTCAGGAAGTATGTGAAGAATGAAGATCAAAGTTACGGTAGACTTTATGAACACATTTTTTGTCCAAGCCACATTCGTGACATATTTGATATACACAGACTAGGCAAAGTAACGCAAGTGCTGATTTTGACTGATAACTTTTTTCATGGATTCTAGAAAGAGGTAGTTTGCTAATAAAACATACTAGACCAATTTGATGAATTGAAAGACTTTTGTGTAGAATTGCTCATCGACTTCCTCAGTTTCTCCCAGGGCTGCACAACAGACCAGCAGTATCTTCAGTGTGCAGTGTTTACATGAATCAATGTCTTGATACTGCAGTCGGTCACTTTTGAAGCAAGATTGTGTGTGACTATAAAACATTTACTGTGAACAATGTGGTTACCTCTTAAGCAGACCAAGCTCTGTTTTATCTCCCCTATACTTGACATGGAGATTAGTCTGTTGTGTAGGCAATAATTTTGGTCCTGTCAGTGAGATAACGATCTGTAACAGCAGTAAGATATTTGTATCAATTTTTTTTTTAATCTGGTGGTTGATTCAAACATCTGGAAATACCCTGCAATTTGTTTCTCATTCAGTTCTGAAATTTTGAAACAGGCTCAATTTCAATTGATGTATATAAAAATGGATCCATGTGTTAACTGTATGAGGATGTCATGGAGTGTGGTTTAGGCTTTGTTGAAGCACTAGTCTGTATCAGAAGGAAATTGAGTTGTCTGTAAGGCGGATATGCTCCCCTTGCTCGTCTAAATCCATCATTAACTGCCACAAGTATGTTTGCTGCTGGGACATAAAGTAAGGGGGACCCGGAAGGTCCAGGGTATATGAGTGCAATCTCTAGCTGGGTGCCAGTGTGCAGACATGCAAGTCCCCATGGCATCACACGCTTGTGAGAGACACACCATGGGCTTAGGCAAACATTCGTCTGCTGGCGGTGGTGACTCCGTCTGATTTCACCTGCCCAGACGTGTTTGCATGATAGAAGGTATAATCCATGTAAGAGCATACTATCATTTTCTTCCTGTCTTAGCACGCTAGTTGAAAGACTGGTCAAACACTTTGGATTTGTGGACAAAACAAAGATATCGTTGGAAGGTGATGCTTTCAGGAATAACATTGGTCTAAAATGGCTGTGGTCCATGGTGGCCAGGTCAACCAACTGCATCAGGAAATGACAAGATTGCCGCAAAGTTGGAGACAAGACAAAAGAAGCATGGTCATGTCATGGTAGCAATCAACTGAATACATAGGATCTTTACAGGTGCTCCCATTTTCTCAGCCCTTTTTACCTTACATTATACGACATGAGTAAATGTAGGAAACAGAATGGACTTTTCTCCATGAACAGCAGTTGGGCGGCTTGCAGGCTCTTTGGCTTATCTCTTGTCAGCCCAAAAGAACTTGGATCTACATGTAAAATGTTCCAGGCTTTAATGATTGTAACACTTCACTTTTACATCAGTAAAAACAATTTATGAAAGAATTGGCAGTAAGAAGTATCAGGAAATTATGTGCCCTGTGGCGAAAGCCTCTGTTGGAGTGGGTGGGGCACCAAGAGTCCAATTCACACCAAGGATAGATGCTGATCACTCCTCTTCTTAACATGAAAGGGTTAAAGATAAAAAGGACCAAAATTTGTGAGTGTGTATATCTTACAGGCTGAATAATTGGAGGAAAGGGTAAGAGCAATAAAGGCAGAGGGCACTTGGTCTTGACAGACGAACAAATATCAGCATTCTGAGCTTGAACACTGTGAGTTAAAACAAGACGGAGTAACAGTTGTCTTGATGTGAGTCCATTTATCCCTTAAGATTAAAGAAAACACATCGATACTGGAAGTCTCTTTATGTAAAAGCATAAAAAAGTTGTCCTCAGCGTGATAGCATGTATATTCATATACATGTAGACCTATTATTAGTAGCATTAGACATAAACGTTCTTTCTGTTTTCTTGTGCAATTTGAAGAAGGATGATGATATGGTTTGGGTTTTTTTGTTTTGTTTTGTTTTTGTTTTTGGTTTTATGTTTTTTTTTTTTTTTCAAAGATTGGGAGTCAGAGGCATCTTCTGTCTTGATATGGAGCACTAGCATAGTGACTGGTCATCTCTCAATTAAGAGCCTGGTGGGCTAGCCAGCAGTGTCAGCCGGCAGTGTAGCTTGTGACATTCCACACCCAGTTGTCAGACTGTGTCTTATGAGAAGGAATATTGCTGGCATCTAGCATTGCACAATTGACAAGAGAGCTTAATAATTTATAGACAAGTAATATCATAATTTATAGCCGGTTAGACACATAGTTCATAGGCCCAAAAAAAAAAAAAAAAATAAGATAGCACTGGGATAAAAAAATCCCGTTGCCCACATGTACCCAACATGGCTCCTGTTCCACAGTCTGAATATAAGTGTTGAACTGGCTACACATCACAACTGGCTCATGCATATTGAGACTGTAAAGTTGAGAAAGAGATGTCTGGTAACAGTACAGATGGCCAAGGTGAGAGGAAATCTACTTGAAATGGTGATGGTGCTTTGCCAAATAGATCAGTAATAGGTGGAGGGTCATGCTGGGTGTGATGGTGTGAGGGAGAAATCTGCCCACTGAGCAGAGGTGACAGGGAGTACTTTGCCATGTCTCCAAGGCATACTGTCTATTGCCCTCACTCCCAATCAACATGTTATCCCTTTCAGAGCAAAAAATCAGCAAAGAGGGTTCACTTTTCGTAGAAGGCACATGTTTATTTCAGCATAAAATCTCTTTGATCACAAAATTATTGAAGGTTAAACATGAGAGATCCTTCTGAATTATGAATGTTTGTTTGAGGTTTTCTTCAAGCTTGTCTGAGTAGTCTGTGTCCAGGGTATGGCCAGAAAAAGTGGTAACTGGACTATGTGTCTCAGCAGGAAGGAGCCATATTGAGTCGTGTATGTGTCATCTGTGTCCTCAGCTGCAGAGGATGCAATTTGCCACCAAGTGTAGAGAGGTATCATAGGAGGTGGAGTGGTGTATTTGGCCCATAAGATGAATTAGGTGGCATTCACCTGCAGTGGGCCACAATGAAGCACGTTTATCATAAAGACCTGCAGCTTTGTCACCCATTGAGAGATCATTTGTAAAGATAAGATGGGAGATTGAGGTGATTGAAACGTGCCTGGCTGGTCATAGTATAGTCAGTGTGTCCTTGCTGTTCTAAAAGACGTGTCTCTTGTGCGTCAGTTGAAAATTGTCCTCCTACAAGGACAGAACAAGGTGGCGTTATTTGGTGGCGTGTCACAGAGTAAATTATTTCTAGAGCAGATTACTGCATTAGGAGACATCAATTCAATATTGCGTGGCTAGAATGTGATGAAAATAATGACTGGCTTCCCTGCTAAAAGTTGGACAATGTTTGTTTTGTTTTTTTTTTTTCTTAATAAAAGCCATGTAGAGCTGTACAACATTCCCTGGCAGCTATGGGTAGGTTCTGTGTGATCATGACATGTTTTGAGTCAAGCGTTGTCATGTAAAGCTTTGATGGATGCATATCATTTGAAACTCAATAAAATGGTCTTACCTTGTGAGTTACCCAGATGAAGACAGATGTAGATTTGATGAGAAGATTGTGGAGAAAAACCTGTGAAAAAGAGGCCTTTGATGTTTTTTCTCCATAGCTGCAAGGATATTTCATCAAGAGCAAGGTTAGAAAAGGGGCATTATTGCATCATTAATTTTTACTGTAGAAACTGCTGATGCTACTGAGTGCCTGAGTGCACTTGTGAATGATGTGTTTAATTCCTGTGGGAATTCTTTGAAATGGATATGCCAGACATATAATGATATTGTCTGAGTTTCTTGCTTCAAGATGCTGAATTTGTCACAGGGAGATACAAGTTAAATTTCCAAAGGATTAGATCATCAGTGTGGTCAAAACAGACATTGTGATGTATACGCAGGTTAGCTATCTGTTGGATGACTAAAATAGTTGACACCATCACTTATAAAACTTTTTTTTTCTTGCATAGAACTTGTTTTATGCTTGCCAGTACTGCTGAGGCTTTCAAAAGTGCCACTGGTTCAAGTTAAAAAGGTAGATAAACAGTTGTTAATGAATAGTGCCAAATGTAAAATATGCTGATTTATTTGAGCCTTGAAGGTTAACTGGTTTTGGGAATACCTCCATGGGATAACAGTAAAGATTTAGTCACCTGTTGGCTGCATATGTGAAGAAGAGTATTTTGTTTGACTATGGGAGGGGGGGGGGCACCACTATGGTTTGACGGTTTGACATATTAAAGCATACAATTGTTCTCCCTCTCCCCCCTTCCTTCCAGCCAGCATCATGACAATAATATGCTAAGATAGTAGGATAATAATGACTGGAGCGTGTGTCGCATGCCTGGCATACAGTTAACAAGATGGCTGGTTCAGGTTTAAATGCCAATAACTGAGAAAAAATTTTTCTGCAGACTTCCTAATTGTTTTAACAGCTTTGCTTAAAAATTAATCAACCAATCTCATTGAAATAAACGTAAATCAGATGTTAAGGTTCATACTAAGAGATTTTTTCTCTTTTTTTTTTTTGTTTGATGATATTTTGTTTCTTTATATGACTTTTGATGTTGAAAAAATAGCAAAGTTGTCAGTGACATTCACAAACATTTGGAATTTTTCTAAAGCACATACTATCACATTTAAAGAAAAACAAAAATATATTGCTCTGAAGTGAAAGTCTTTATTATTTTTTCACAAATTTTCAAGCCTCTGTTGCTGTTATTTTTGGGTGTGCCTGTTTGAAATTCATATGAGACCCCCTTGACTCAAGTGGCACTTCGTTTTAAATTAAGTTACAATATGACCATAGGTGCATCAGAAGGGTGCAGCCACCTGAACTGGTGTTTTTACAATTTTTTTTTTCTTTCTTTTTTTAATGTATCAGTTGAAGTGGCACTACAGTTGTTTTTTGCAGCATGGCTGGTCAGGGAATACTGCAGCCAACTGGCAGAGACATAAAACAGTACAGAATGAGTTGAGGATTAAATAAAGTACCCACAGATTCAGCTTGCCTTTGAAATCAGAAACGTCACTATTTTGAGTGAGAAATGTTGTGCAAGGAAAGAGAAAACTAAGCCATTTTCATCAGGTGTATTGATATTTCGTACAAGATATTCTTGTGGTCATAGGCTACTAGAAATGTAGACCTCAATACTGTATGGTAAGACCGGGATTTGCATCATAGCAAATCAGACATGTCATATATCATCAGTCTATGTGCAGATTGTGTTGAACTTGACATTTTAGAAAGTGAGTTAAGTTCAATGAAATTCTTAGCATTTATGGATGAAGGTGCTCTTGCCTGGAGTAAATGAGCAGGAAGATATTTCATACTTTTAAAAGGCATTCAGTATAAAGTACAAACTAAATACCACTCAAATGTAAAAATAATATGTCATTTCATTTCTCATATACGACAACATTTCAGTTTTGATTTCTTATAAGTCATGAGAAGAATTATTCTTATTCCTATAAAGTGTGTGAAGCACATGCATATGATGAGCCCCATTTTAGTACAGCATTTGTGTAGCTCAAAGTCTTCATGTTTGTGGCATGTGTACAGCGTTAGACTCCTTGCCTGTTTAACTCATTCCATACTACGGTCGCAGGCCTTGGTCAGTGGTTCTGGCACTGCCTGGCAAGTCATGCTGCAGCTGCCCTTGTGGCATTTGAATGAAAGCTCTTTTCATGACGAATTAGAATATGCAATTGTCGTCTTAAATCTAGGTGAATATACGGAAAAATCAGGGACTGGTATAGAATGAGTTAATTGCCTTGTGTTCTGGAAAAAAAAAAACCCTGTCCCTGTACCACCAGGTCTGTTTTTCAGGCAGACTGACTCCTATGCAGGAATATCGGTAAAACCTGGAACATACAAATCAGTAAAGAGCACTGCGGCATTGATACATGCATACATTGGGGGAAAGGGTTAACGTCAGGTCGATGGGGCAAGTCAGAGGATCCATGTCTTAACATGAAGCCAGTGTAGCCCGACATAACAGAATGCTGGACTTGATCCGTCGGTGTTTTCATGAACAGGCAATGCCAGCCTGACACTTGCCTCATCTTCTCAGAATGCTGGAGGGCATGCCTTGCAACATGCAAAATCCTTTGTCTTTTTGGTGAAACTTTCCTGTTTGTTTGACATTGGCTGTTTTGAATAAATGGGTTTGTCATTGTTTGGGTTGCTGTTCCCATTGTCTCAATGCCTGCCTAGTGTTTCATAACATGCCACCTGCATGTACAGCATTTCCACTGGAGGAAGCAATTCTGTGCTGACAGAAGCCTTAGATGTCACATGCTTCAGGGTGTGACCAAATGTTGCATTTGTATGAAATCTTTGAAAGAGCATTTGAAAAGAACAATCAAAATACCAAACCTTTGTTGCACAACTTTTGTCAGGTCAGCAATGGTAAGCAGCTCATGAACCTAGCCGTGCATCAGCTTTTTTGAGCTGGAATAATGTCTCCATGTGACCACAGTGGTACACATGTGCACATATATCCTAAAGGGGTTACCCACTTGGCAGTGTTGTGGCAAAAACAGTCACAGCTCCTATCATAGCAACATATCTTGTTGAGCATGAAAAACACGTCCTGTCCCGTTGCAAGAATAAGACATTGATCTATGCAGGCCTGTACTCCTGAGACATCAATACATACAGGTGTTTTCATACTGGGACCTTAACAGCAAAAATAGAACATCACACTTAAGATCCCATGTGGAGCCCCAGTTGTCACAGTGACCAGACATTGTCTGGAAAAGACAGAGGTTTATGTTTTCAGAGAGTATACAACAACAAGTTTTTACAGTGTGGATTTAAAAAGTCATGTTGTCTGCAACAACATTTTTGCTTGTCTTGCATGTTACTAATTTGGTAACCATAGTTACTGTAGACTGACAGTTCATCTATTACCATCAGGCCCACAATAATAATATTGTTCTAGCATTGTTGATTTTGTCAACATTGCTTTGCCAGACACTGGATGCATCAGGAAATATTTTTACAAACTTAAAATAAACGTATGAAGAATATTTGCATGGACACAGATGTTTGTCTCTTCAAGCTGGGCATAGTTATAAACCTTACGTTTACCTGCAGGTCGGCTTTCAGTAAGGCTATCCACAGCTTTGTTTGGGGAGTTTGGAAGCGTTAACATGTTTAGATTTCTGTGTCTCCATTAGCAAATTGAACTCCACTGATGAACGCAAAAATTCCAGCATGGTGTAACAGTGTTGTATGCGTCTGTCAAGCTTGATGTGCATTGTTACTATCAAACATAGACAGGGTGTCTGAAAAGTTTGTTTTCTGTAGTGCCCTTTATCTTTTCCCATTCCACTTAAAATTTGTGACTCCTGGTTGGTTTAGGTTGTCTGGTTGTTTTCAGCTCAGCTGACCATTGGTCACAGAGCTTATGATTGTGTTCACTCATGTCCGTCCATCCATCAGTCCACCTGTCCGTTTACTTTTGTTTATGGATGCAATACAGTCCACAGTTTTCATGTTAGTCCCATATAACTTTCAGGACTTCTCAGGTGTATGAAAATGTAGGTTAAGTTTGATATTAGTGGTGCCACCTAAAGCATTTTGTAAAATATGAGCCATGATATGAACACTTTGAGAATGATATTTTTTTTAGGGAACTTTTAATGAATCATCATGAAACTTAGCAGGAACGTCAATCAGGCTGCAAGATAATGTTGAGACAGAATAAGGCGCATGATACCAAATGTACCACAGATGTGTATCATATGTACAAGTTAAATTTTGCATAATATGGATGACCTTGACCTACTTTCTCAAGGTCACAGATAGAGTACATTTCAAGAAATTATTTTTTGGTTTTCCATATGTCTGAACTTGTGCACACATATCAGTGTACCCTTGCAGGATTATTGTACAGACAAAAGTCCATGGTGTATGGAGTCACAGTGGCGCAACCTGTGGTATTAAGGGAAACTAGCATCATAGGAAATATAAGAACATTAAATTCATTATTTTGAGTGTAAATTGAGATGGAAATTCCAAATTTGCACCAAATATATGTTTTTGGACAAAGATTAAATTTTATAAAATTTTGGGTGATCTTGACTTTTTTGTAATATCATTAATGACATAGTAACGGGCACTAAATTTTATATGTTGGGAAATTAGAAGACTTACAATACCAGACGTATCACAAATATGTGTCATATACAAAAGTCTGATATTGCATAATATGGGTGACCTTGACTTACTTTCTTGAGGTCATGGAGGGAATGCATACGAGGAAATGATTTTATTGTGATGCCCATGACATAATAAATTGGCATAGAAATGCAAACTAAATATGCATTAGGCTGGTGGTCAAATTTTGTAATATGTGATGTAACAACCTGTTTTTCGAGGTCATTAAGCACTCAAGAAAAGGACACTTAATTCAAAAGGTTGATAAAGAATAAGTGTAATTGATACTAAATGAACAACGAGTGTTTGTTCATGTGGAAGTTTGATGTTGCATCATATGGATGATTAATTTCTCAGGGTCATGCTAGGCAGCCATTTTGTAAGTCTCATAGGCAGCCTTTTAAGTTCTAGCCATGCATGCTAGGTGTTTGGTTTGGAAGGTTTGGGTCTTGTAGCAAGTGGGAAGGGGGGAGGGGGGACTCCCAACAACTGTGTAATGAGGTTCTCAATAAAATACAGAAAATCTCTTTCTGTTCATGCAAGAACACATCTGCTCCATGCTGTTATATGTACAAGACATGCTATGGTTCCCATTTAGTGCTGGACAGAGCTGTCAGTGCACCATGACTGAGACTGGTGTCCAAGCTGGTCTGTTTTTGCCTGAGGCTATGAGTCTTCTGGTCTTATTAGTCCCAAAGGATCACAGGCACTGGCCTTTAGGCAGAAGAAGCCTGAGCGTACCCTCTGTTAAAAATAGACTACATGCAGTGCTGAGTTGGCTAGACCCATCAAAGTATGGTCTTCCAGCCCTCAATGACTGTTTTCACAACTTTGTGAATTTTGAAACAGTGTGTGGATTTGTGTCATCTCAGTGCACACTTTTATGTCTTTATTTTCTTGTAACCAGTGAGATGAAGCCTGCTTTTCATAGCCAATACTGAGACAGTGTAGTGCTTCTCCTTTCACAAGTACGTGTACATGCATGTATATGTAGTTTTATGACAGTATCTGTGAAAATTTGTTGATGTAATAAAGGAACAAAGACAGTTTTGTATTGTATGAACAGTGGTCCCCCTCTTATAAGGCCTCCCTGAAGAGAAGCCACCCCTTTAGTAAGGCATCCCCGAAGAGAGGCCACCCCTTTTATAAGGCGTCCCTGAAGAGAGGCCACCCCTTTTATAAGGCGTCCCTGAAGAGAGGCCACTCCTTTTATAAGGCGTCCCTGAAGAGAGGCCACCCCTTTAATACGGCCTCCCTGAAGAGAGGCCACCCCTTTTTTAAGGCGTCCCTGAAGAGAGGCCACCTACTCTACAAAGACCCCTTCTCCATGCAGCAGGTTTGGCATTTTCATTGTATTTTACCCCTCAAGAGAGGCCACCGATCCTATAAGGCCACTTTTCTAGTGCATTTGGGGTGGCCTTATAAGAGGGGGACCACTGTATACACATCCCCCTGAATTATGATATGTGTACACTGTACATGTATATGTGCATGTATGAATAATGTACATGTACGTGCACATATACTCACTTTTGTAGTGTTAATTGGAAGAGGATAGGGCAGAGCACACTAGGACTATAAGAGGGAACAAACTTTTAGGACTTCCTGTACATGACAGATTTGCAGGGCTTGGTTTGGTCAATTCTAAAATATACTCTGGAGAAAAAAAAAAGTGAGTGGTCATATTGGTTTAACATGGGGTGCTCAGAATATGAACTTCTGTTGCAAATATGATGCATAATGATGGGCTTGTAACATGGCCATGAAAGCTAAGTTTATGATCCAGTGCAGAGTAAGAAAAAGTTGGCCTGGAATAATAAATAAGGCCAGGATAAGACAAAGAAATGGTCATGGTGTGCGTCCAGTATCTTAAGGTGTACATGTGGTTTAAGTGGTCTGCTACAAGCACATGAGACATATGTGACAGTCATCATGTCTTGGCTTAGGGATCCCTGGTGACAGATACAGTACTCTTGATTTTGAGAGACAAAGGATTGTTGGTATGCTTATTTGCATACACACACCTTCCAAAATAGGGTAAATATAAAACAAGTGGGCGTGCTCACCATTTTTTCTCCATGGTGTACAAACATTGAAGTTTCTGTATTATGCTGCTCACATGTGTTCATTGTGATATATCTTGTGGCAGGAAGAAGTACATGTAAATACGGTGTACTGACCAATAGCCACTCTTTATTTGCAAGCGGGGGTGTGGGTGGGGGGTGTAAACAGAGGCTCCAATTTGCAGGTCATGTAATGATTTTCATGGTAGTCAATTCATTTGAACATTCACAAACATGGTCTGTCATACTTATTCATGAATATTTGGTGAAATTTGTTCTACCTAAAAGTCTGGAAAAAATGACTACCTCTAGACAACCAGCCTTAGTGAAATTTGCACCACCCAGAAGTCTGAAAAAATGACTAACTCTGCATAACCACCCATAGTGAAATTTGCTCCACCCAGAAATCTGGGAAAAAATGACTACCTCTACATATAACCCTCCTCACCGCCCCCCCCCTCCCCGCCCTAACCTCCATGGTTGTCAATCACAGGAGTGCATGCAGTCAGATTACATTTCTACAGGAGTCTCCTGAGTTGTGCAGTTGAACGCACATTGGTGAATTTAGATATTAACTGCTCCATTTAATTGGAATGTGGTCCAGTGTAGAAATGTATAAGCGCATGCATTAATATTTTTTCACCAGTATATGCATTGTAAGATTACTAAAATGTTTGACATAAACGCAAAGATTTTGTTATTGTCACGAAGAGTCCATACATGTTACTTGTCATTGCTGTTTATGGGTACAGTACAAGTTATATGGTAGCTTCTTAATATTCTGCATGTGCATTCCTTTTCGTCTGCTGTCTTGTCATTCACTTGGTCTTATAGGATGAGTGGGCATCTGATTCACCTGCCCATTCACAATTATATTTTAAACTTCTGAAAAACCATTGGCCAGATCATCTTTAAACATTGTGGGGATATACCTTTGGTTGGTGTTGACCAAATGTGTTCAGTGGATTGTGCTTCAGTAAGTTTTGGATATTTTATGGTGTTCTTAGCTCTGCTGACCAAAGGTCGCAGAGCTTATGTGACCACTCATGTCTGTCTGTCTGTTTGTGAATCTCGTTGCTGTCATTGTTGTGTTTGAAATTTATGAATATGACTCATGTTTTTCTGCATAAGTGTAACATACTAGAGACGTCCATCTGTAGAACTTCAATTGTTTAGTGAGGGTCTTGTAGAATTCTTCTCCTTGCATTTGGTATGATATAACAGTGATTCAACCACTTAACTTATTAATTTCATAATGTTCCAGATACATGAATATCACAAAAACAATATGGGCCTATTTCTTCTTTTGCTGTAAACTCAGCTGACAAACTAGTCAGGAGAACCAAAAAGTGATAGGCCTACCAGTTCTCTTTTTTATGTTTGGCATAAGTGATCACATTTGGATTTTGAGTGGTTGGGCCTATACATTTTGGAAACACTATAGTCTGTATTTAATGAAGAATATTTCAAAGGTTGAGAGGACCGGTATAAACCACCAGTTGCCTTTTATGGGTGTCTGCCTGTCTCAAGTCAGGAGTGAAATTTGTTTCTTCACATTAGCATTGGAAGATGAATGGTAATGCTTTGGTGACTCTGGAATCTCTTTGCTGTCATTGTTGGGTTTGAAATTTATGAATATAGGTTGTTTTTCTACATAAGTGTAACATACTAGAGACATCTGTCTGTAAACTTTTGCTCGTTAGCGCAATATCGTCCACAGTTTTCAAGATAGCCCAATATAACTTTCAGGACTTATAGGGTGTATGAAAATCTAGGCCCCTTTCGATAGTGGTAGTGCCACCTACATTATTATGTAATATAGGGGTCAAAATGGGAAAATCGTGTGAACACTCTATCATCTTTAATTTTTGGCATATCTTCACCAAATTCGGTGGGATTTTGGGGGAGGTCAAAGTCTGAGTTGCTAATGGTACTGGTGGTGCCACCTATAATTTGACAGAAATAATGAGCCAAAATGTGTTTTAACATATAAAATTCTATATCTTGAAAAGTAATTGGATTTGACTTGCCAAATTTATAGGATATATAGACAATGTTCAAAGTTATCATTTTATATAATATCAGTGGTGACCTTGATTTATTTTTTGTAAGGTCACCATGCCTTTAAATTTGAAAAGGGGATTTTGTGATGGCAGGGTGTAGCTTGTGGGTTAAAACCTTGAAAGCACTGCTCCATGCAAACATGGCAAATTTACAAAAAATAGGAGCACTTATGGGTACCCCTAGATCTTAATTTGTTCAATAGGTGGCACTATGATTTTTACCTCTCTAAGTCATGTTCATTTGATGACTTGAGAACTATTTGAGCTAGAATTTTGATTTGTACATAATGAAATTCCTCTGTTCCATCCAATTATATACCCTACAGAAAAAGGGCCATACATGTCAGTTTTCTTGGCAGTGCAATGATACAATGTATTCAAGTCTATAATGTTCATGGTCAGTGTTTTTTCATAACACAGAGACACATCCAGGCACACACTCATGTACACATTCATACAGATGCATCACTTGCAGTGGCAGTTAGCAGTCTATGCATGCAAAGTCAGATAAGCAAAGGATTGTCACCGTTCTTCTGTTTTTACAGAAGATGAGAGTGCTTTTTGCATTTTTCATAAAAGATTATGTTCTTTGACAGGCTTAACAAGGCAATAACATGTAATTTGAGCACACAGGATCTTGAGAGGTAATTTGAGTAAAACAGTGACTAAGTTAGAGGAAAAAAGTACCCAGGCTCACCATGCTGGGGGATTATCTCTCTGTGGATATTTGCAACTTTGGGTCGGTCTCCGAAGGCTTACATGTACGTATTGTCAGGCATCTGTGTTCTGTTTCCATGGCAATGTGGGTGTGGTATCAGCTTAGAGCAAATGCAAGAGTCCTCCACTTTGATGTTAATGGAGATTTAAAAATCTATGTGACAGCCAGCATGTCAAATGGAAAGAGACATAAATTGATTGTATGTTGCTCTTGCTTGGTGAGCTCAGTGTCTGTCAGTTGTCACAGAAGGTTAACCATGTGAGTGAAGACAAAACGGCTGCTTTCTGTTTGGGTGTCAATTTTAAACATATTTATTTAACCTGAATCACCAAATATTATACATGAAATGCTAATCAAAAGGTTCTCCAGACTGCCCCCTGCTGGTAGACTCTTGGTACTAAGTGTAGACCAGTAGTCTAGAGTGTGGACTCAACAGGCAGGACACAGCATGTGAATTGATCTGTTTGGCAGGCAACCCAGGCACTTGGGATGTGCACTCAGTACCCTTTCTGTGCACAGTAGACCTACATAAAAAAAAAAAAAAAAAAAAAAAAGCAGTGTTAATTGTAGGACTGAGACAGTCTGACATGTAATTTATGGCATGCATGCAGTCACTTGCTTTCCTTCATATGCATCCTTACAACCAGCTATAGACTGAAATGTTCACATCTTACATAACATCATGTAAGGTGTCCAATTAAAAAATAACTTAAAGGTCACACAAAAATTGTGGAGCTTATATAGGTCCTTGATGCAATAAATCAATTATCATCCATGATCATATTTATTTAATCAATGGATGTTTCAAGAAGCTTGATGTCACCAATAGTCACCATGCCCAATGGAAGACTGCAGCTGTGGCCACTTTTGGTGACATCAGACCTCCAGAAGTATAGCCTCAACTTTTCTTTCTTTCTTTCTTTCTTTCTTTCTTTCTTTCTTTCTTTCTTTCTTTCTTTCTTTCTTTCTTTCTTTCTTTCTTTCTTTCTTTTTTCCTTCCTTCCTTCCTTCCTTTTTTTTTTTTTGGGGGGGGGGGGGTAAATCATTAACAGCTGGATGTGGAAATTGTCTACTTTACCACATTCAAGTTTGCAAAATCATAAGAATTATTTGAAATCAAATATGATTTTATGTTGTCATTACCTATGTGCCAGTCTGATGGATGCAAATTTTGTACATGTGTATACAACATTCAATGTTATTATTTCTGGCTGAGAAAATGCAGTGGCAAGTATTCCTGTAGTTTGCTGTCTCAGAGCAGATATTTCGATGGTTTTTGAGATGTCACATATCGGGGTGTGTGCATACTCCATGTAACATGTAAAAACCGTGTCCCCAGCACCTCAAACTTCTCGTGTTTGGTCTGAACTCATGCATCCAATGCAAATGTATCCAAACCCATACAGGTAACAAACACAGCTTGTGCTGACTGTGTTGAAACAGTCCACAGTCAAAATATTTGTATATTACTGGCATATGTTACAGTCAGAACATGCATGTGATCAAGACTGCAGCTTTAGCACACTCTCAATACTCCAGACGCTACCAATTATGGAGTTGATCAGAATATAGAAACATCATATTTACTGCATGAACAATACGTGTGCACTGGGTATACATGCATATATTCCAGTGACTTTATATACAGCTGTTCCTCTCAGGTAAATCTATCATGAGACTTGGTCTCCTTTGAGCCAAAAAAAATATGTCACAAAGGCACATGGCTATGCAGGGAACCCTCCCATTGTAGAGTTAAAGACGTGCATGTACTGCCAGGTCTGTGTAGTTTTTGTCATTGTTATTCCCTGGCACATTTGCCTTCGAAAATTGACATGTCATCAGCCAGGACATCCAAGCAGTCAATACAGAGCTTGTATGACAGTCTTCATGGGCAGACAACACAAAAACCACACTCTCTGTCAGCCTTGCACCTTTCCTTTTCATTTTAATGTGCTATCAGTGGGGTTTGGTTACCCCCATGCTGACCTCTACCTTTACCCTCATCCCGTGCCTGCTTTTCTGACATCAGAGTCTTCAATTTTGTTTTGCCAACATTAAGTAAACCTTGAACATTTAGAATTTTGGACATCTGTCACAGAGGTTATGATTGGAAGTATTGTACACCAAGAAGGCGTCAATCTGGACTCATGGACGTATCAGAAAACAATGCCCAGGCCCATATACATGTACCACTGACCAGACTTAAATCAGACGGCCTTATTGAACTTTAGGGGACCCTGGCCCCTGTAGAACTAATAATGGTTCAATGTTCATGAAAGTTCAGGATGTGTTTTAAATAATCATTAGTAACACAAATCGCTTATCTGAGATGACTTCTGACCAGTCCGAACATGTAAATTAAGCATCAGCGTTTCTGTCGATAATCCAAGATGGCTGCCGCAAGTGCTATTGGAGACTGTATCATAGGATTTTAAATGTGATTGTGATAATAAATATATTGCTTAAATATTTTGAAGAAAGAACTTACAAGAAAGAATGGATGCTGATACCCTGGCCAGGAATATCCCAGGGTATCACGTGCACCTCTGTCATATGAAGGTAAACAGGCGCACATCGCTAATCTAGGAAACGTACCGTGACTGGTTAAATCGAGTTTTGGTGCATATGCAAATGGCGGATGCGTTAATCGATTCCATCCATGCTTCCACGAAAGAAATTTGAGTTGTTTATGTATTTTAATGATACAATGCCTGCGGCACAAACATCTATTCGACTGAAAAACATAGGAATATTACCATACGGGCTGCGGCGCAATAATCTTCACTTTAGGTAGGATTATAGACATCATAATAGGATTTCACTTATAGGGGCTCAGGTCCCCGAAATTTCAATAAGGCTAATTAGACATACAGGAACTGTTGTTGCTAACTGTATCCACCTGTAAGGCTTATAAATCTTGAAGCCTGCAACTGTAGAAAACTAAAATTTGATTCTGCCACATCCTGAAAGCACTTTTCTTCAGTTCTGTTATTGTCACGAGCTGGTCTCAGATTTGCTAATTAATGATCAGCACTTCCGTGTTCTATCTGTTACACTCAGTTGACCCCCATCTGCTTCAAAAATTGGATGCTAATATTGAGCCATAGTCCTGAGGATATACAGTTACACATATTTGAATGGAAAGTTGGCTGATTAACAAGAGTGGATGGTCAGGCTCACAGTTATTCTGAAAAAGTTAAAATGGATGGAGTCTTCATATCAGTGCAGGGCTATACAAGTACAGTATTACCTGTACCTGGTAAAGAGGTGGCTGTGATTGACCACACATCTTTTTAAAGGCACTGTTTGAAGACTCTTGACTGTTCACTTCTTTGTTAAATTTACCATCATTTTAAGACCACCTGTCATGTAAGACCTCTGTTTGCCAGTAGTCCACACATCCTTTACATGGCACTGTTCAATGTACCACATTTCAAGACCCCTGCAGTTTAAAGACCGCTTTTGCCAGTAGACAAGGTGGTCATGGATGGTAGGAACCACCCTGCATGTATGTATGTTTGCTGAGAACCAACGGATAAACGTGGAGATCCATCGCTGTGGGTTGAGGTAGTACACTGTAGATAAGCAAAACAGTATAGAAACCTGGCAGTGTCTGATCAGTGGTATATTGACAGAAACTCCTGAGGGGCTGGCATGAGTGGCAGTGAAGCCCAGTCTTGGGGCAGGAGTCAATGTGGCCAAGTTCTGTTACGCAATTTTCCTATTAATAATGCAGGGAGTACCACATATGGGTAATTGATCAGCAGGGCTGGGTGTCTTGGGAGACCTAGTACTGCCATATGTGGCTCCTACAGGAGGCTGTCTGGAGGTCTGCTGTCTGGGGTGGCTACGTGTGTCATAGAAGCTGGGGGCCATGTTCTCTTATTATAGACAGTAGTAGCTTTAACCCCCTTACAAATGCTGGAAGTAGTAAATGTCAAATGTCTCCTGTTTCTGTGTAGACACTGAATTTAATCAATGAAAGCTGACCTATCCATTATATAGTACACGGGAAATTATGTTTTCAGTGAATTCCAGTAAAATCAGGTCTGGTAAATTTTCACCTATGTAAATGTCAAATAAAAGACTTGAAGAGAATTGCAGGTGAGACAGGTGAGGAGAGCAATGCCAAGTCAACAATTTTCTATCGTATGAATAGCCAACCCACATCAAAGAAAAGTATTAACTTGGTGCTACTCAAAGAAGGCAAGGGGTTAAGTCAATGTCGTATATGTTCTACTGTTCAAAGGTGTAATGTAGATGTCGTGTATAAATTCATTTTGGATAAGCCATGGAAATGTACTGTGGATGTGTGATAGCCAGTAAAGTGTAGATTGATTTTAGGGGAGCGGTGGAATAAGACCAAGAGGCTGTGCATTGTATACATCACAGACGTCTATTTTGAAGCATCAAAGAAGTTTGCAGTTTACCCTGATGATACATGTACATGCTATTGCTACTCTTACATTCTGTCATGGGTTTTGCCAAGGGACATATTTCAAGTGTGTCTGTTCTTTGGAGCTATTTGTTGCAGATATGTAAACTGTAGGCTGAGAGAAACTGGCATTTTGTGCCTATATATAATGCATTTGACAAATTGGCTGTTGGGTTGTAATGCATCACATCAACATTTGGTAAAGCTTCTTTCTGAGGTAGTCCAAGGGCTGTGTGGTTGGCCCTACAGTGTGTGTGTGTGTGGGGGGGGGGGGGGGGGGGGAGAGAGAGAGAAGGCATACTGTTTATCAAAATTAGATATTGCCTTGCCATGGTGTAGATTTGACAAACATAAATATTGGTATTATTTCAGAGTATCTTTTTATGTTGTGTGTGCAGTTTGGGTTTGGAGCAAAGTAGACTTTTTTACAATATACCTTGGGGTTTTGTTTTTTGTTTTTTTGTCTTTTTGTTTTGTTTTGTTCAGTTTGTTTATTTAATTTTTTTTTATGTTATTATTATATTTGTACACAATGTAGTGTACTGATGACTTGTGTTACCAGTGGGTGCTGTCCATTTCTGTGGCCATCTATCATAAATTTTTCTGTCAAACTTTATTTGATATACGATCTTGTTCACCAATTCATGTGTTGTAGAAAATAGTTATATGGTAGCCAGACTGTAGTCTTCATTATCTGTGAATGAAGATCATGTCACAAAAGGAACCGCAATGAAGTCAAATTGAATGTTGTCCATTTTTGCACCCCCTCCCCCAATCAATTACAAGTTTAAGCTATATTCATCATATGACACTCATCACCCTAGGAGTGCTGCCAGTGCATGGGCTGTCTGTGTGAAGTCATTGTGGACTCATCTTACAATGTATTAGTAGTGGAGATTCCTGAGATTTTCTTGACATTTCACTCTGCATCATGCCAAAGGGAAAAAATCCACTGCTAGCTTCATATTTGTGAATATAACTGTTGGGCAAGCTTTTAATAGTGATCATTTGCCATTGTATAACCTATTTCCCCATGAATTAAGGCTGATTTCCAGATGAAATCAATGACTTTCCTCAGCTGCATACCCAACTCACATCAAATAAAGCTGTTGACCTGGGATGTGTTATCTTGGCTGGCTTCATCTACTATTCTCTTTCTGTTGTTTTTCATTTCTGTGAAAATAAGTAAAAAACATTGAAGCAGATGACGTTTGACCATTAGCCAGTTTGGAGCATTTTAAGGATGAAAGGGTCACATTGTATACTTTGATCAGACACGTAGAGGGTTAAACTGGAAGGACGGTCCTGTACATGTTCATATTGATACACTATAAGTATCTGGCCTGTGTATTCAAGACAGTTGGTTATTTACAGTGTGTGGAGAACAGGCATAGCATGCGCTGTCTCTTTTATGCCACATTAACAATGAAGCATACATAATTGCTTAACCAGGTCAAAGGGTCAGAATGGTCATATAACTCACAAAATAGATAAAAGGGAAAGTAGATCATCTTATAGTGAACACCTAGATCCTGGCCTTGTATGTATGACCATACATCTACTCCATTAGAAATACTGTTAGATCCCTGAGGCAAAATGAAATAAAGTAGCACAGTGTTTCATCAGGCACTCAACTATACTCATCAGTGGTGGTAAATTGTAACATACCTTTAAAAAAAATAATGAATCCTCTATATCTGTTTAAAAATATCTTGAAAGTGATGATGGACTGGCATGCTTTTGCAATGGTCATAATGCTGAAGTTGATGCTGGCTCCAAGGCCGTGTCTTTCAGTTAAAAGTTTATGAAATGTGATTCCATCATATTGCCTCGTTCATGTTTCTGAACTATTGTAGAATGGTGCAATGTAGGAGGTAGATGCTGCAAATGTACTTATTTTCATGGTTTTTGCTTTTCACACATTTAACTGAAGTTGTTAGCTTCACTGTTTTGGAGATAGTTTCTACTATACCTGTGTTAAAATAATATTTCAATGTATTTGAATTATCACAGTTTCATACCATTGTGGTATAAGTGAAAGTAAAAACTAAGCTTAATTAAGTTTACAGTGCTGTGTACAGACACAGTACTATAAACAAACAAAATTCTGAATTTTGACAAAGTGGCTAGACTTCTGTAATTTTTTTGTGTCAGTTGTTTGTACACCTACAGGGTTTTCCTTACATTATAAGTTCAAAGGTGGCCCACCTTTCACCTTTTCCTTACCACCTTTCATCTTTTTACCACCTTCCACCTTTTTTTGTTAAAATACATGATATTTTAGACATTAATTTGATAGAACTTTTTACCAAATCAAGAAAAATAAGATAATGTAATGTTTACAACCTTTCAACTTTTAAGTTCTGGGGAAAAAGCCTGCACCTAGATTCTTGTGTTTGTTGTTTTGCATAATGTAGAAGTAAATGGAAGTTTTAGGTTTAAGTGTTTCCCATTTTAGATGATCTTAAAAAGTAAGTGGTTAGACAGTGTTAGGTACATGTAGGTAGTTAAACTTTATTTCTGGATGGTAGTGTGGTAGAAAGTGTTTGGCCAGGTTTGGCCGGAAGTGTCTATTAGTCAGGTCTGCACTAAGCTACTATGCACCAAATTGGGTAGCAGTATCTTGCCCAATCTCCTGACATTCTTCCAGAGTAGGAGATGGGCTAATGACCAGCTATATTGAAGGTCATACCAACCCTAAGCATGCACAGTTTTGGCAGTCATGACTGCAATTTCGCTAAGTGTTTTGGCTCATGGCTCGTGTCAGAGTTTCATTGCCTCATTTAGCTGTTCAGACTGCAAGGAAATGGAAACCTTAACTGATTCTTAAAGATTGGATTTGACAGGGATTAGCTTGTCTTGGCTTGAAAATGGCGAGCATGACAGGGTGTTAGAGTGAAGCTACACGAACATTAAGCCTACTGCTTCACAGAGGGCAGTGAGCGCTAAGGCCTAGTGATCCAGTTGTACATGGAGATTGACAACTGCTCCACTTGGTCATCCTTTGCTATTCAACTATGTAAATTGCTCACTCAACACAATTATAGCTATCAGTCTGATAAAGCCAGCTGTTTATTTGTCCTTGTCTGGGCTGGCTGGGTTCAAGGTCAACTGTCCATTGTCCATTTACCAGCTCTGTATCAGTTTGTTTTTACATATCCCAGTTTTCAATGTTGTTACATGTAAATCGCATGCCTCATCAGATTTTATCATACTTCTCATCACAGACATGTCAAGAAACCTTTTAACTTCAGTTTCACTATGCTAGTTCTGAGAGCATCAGGAATAGGGATAATGGAAAACAAAGCAATTAATTTATGGTATTGCTGGAGAAAGACGTCAGTGGATGTTGTTTTGCCAGACTTGCCCAACATTGTTCTTTGTGTATTAACAGGCATGAGTCAAGACATCATGGAGCCCAAGTGAAGTGTGTCTCCAGATTGTTCATTTAAGGTCTCCTGTCAAAAAGCATATTAAGACCATGGGGACCTGCCTTTTGGCACTGCCTCATATGCTTCTTGGCAACATTTATGAATTCAAGCCATAAGAGTCTGCCTTTTTAGGCTGCCTGGTGTTGCATGTCATCACGTGTGGATGGAAGCCATAGGAACTGACAGCAATTGTCTCTATATGGCAATAAGAGCAGTTCCATTTCCAGAGGGTCCTCTGACTTATGTCAACATGTTTGGCAATAAATCTTCAAGAGCTACATTGCAGACTGTCTCAGCACCGTGTCAATATTTTGAGGCTAAATCCACACGGACTGCTTTTCCAGACTGTCATAGAGATGTACATCAATGTGGATCGGCAAAATTCTGTGAGAGCTGGATACTGGGACAGCTTTGAGGTTTACAATTTACTGAGAGCTGCCAGCCCGGACTTCGGTAGTAGTGATGCATTGTCAGTGTAGGGTGGTGGAGCCCACGGGCTTCCTCCCCAAACTTCCTTTGTCATGTTTGTCATCAGCGTCAATACGTTTTGGTGAAGAACACGAGAACTGCTTGTCCAAGCTGCTTGTTTTCATACACATGCTGCTTTATTGACTGCAAGAGTCTTCAGGACTCCCACGAACAGAACTGTGTGAGAGTTGTTACAATCTGAATTTCTGTGTACTATATTTCTTCCTTCTCCACTGTGATGTATGTGTGAAAATCAAACATTGCAGATCAATGATTTGAGATAGTTTAACTTTATGCTGCTATGTACCAATTTTTGTAACTTTGAATGTGGCATCCCAAAGAGTATTCTTGCTATTGTGGTTTTAAACCTTTCATCAGAGAGCCAAGCTTGTGGCTTGCCGCACTTTAATGGTTAAACATCAAATGTTCACAATTTGGGTCAAATGATGTAGAAGATGTGCCTGGAGAACTTTTCCTGCAAACTTTGTTGCATGTCATTTTCAAAATTTCCAATTTGGAACTCAGAAAACTGACCAAGGCAGACTTAAATGCCCTCTATACACAAATACCTTAATACAGGTATCAACACTTTTGTTGCACTAGAGAGTTGTCAAATTAGCACATTGTTATGTCAGGAAGGCTATGAAAGTGGTCCGCTGCTCATATACAAAGCATGTGTTGCTGTAGAGAATGGTCTTTGTCCAGCTTCTGCTCGAGTGTGAAGCTTGTGTCCAAATGTCTGACCCATGCCACGTATATGTGACAGGGGAAGGAGGACTATTACCTGCACGCCAGCAATTCATATATATTTCATGTGCCCGTGAATGTTCCCCAGAGTCAGGTCCAACATGTCTCTGTGATTTAATTGTAAAATTACTGCACATGTATAGATTGAGATGCTGAAGTTCTGTGGCCATTCACCAAACAATAACCATGTCCACCATGGCAATAGGCAATACTGCCCAGTAGACTCTGGATACAGCTTCTTGGGTGGGGGTGGGGGGCTATTTATAGCTTTGCCCACCTGCGTACACATTGTGTAATAACTGAGGATGAGATCTGTCCAAAACCACAGTACCCCATCACAAGATTT
Organism: Hermodice carunculata; assembly: GCA_964020975.1. Classification (NCBI taxonomy): domain Eukaryota; kingdom Metazoa; phylum Annelida; class Polychaeta; order Eunicida; family Amphinomidae; genus Hermodice; species Hermodice carunculata. Next base: position 49,928,541 of record OZ026630.1, on the reverse strand, counting down.
ATATTTTTGTGATTGTATTTGTGGCTTATGTCAAAATATGAGTTTCTTACAATTTTAGAATAAACTAGTATTGGTCAGTGTTAGTATATTGTATGCATTGTTTGTGTTTAAGTGTCTCTGCAGCCGAAGTACTGCCATGGCTTTTACAGGGATATAGTTCTCTGTTATAGGATAACTGATTAATGTCTGGTGTTACAGTTAGCATAGATAAGTGTCAATCAGTTGTTTACCACAATAATAAAAGATATTTAACCATTTTTTTTTATTTGTACCATAATTCCCTGTAGTTGACATGCACTTTTTGAGCAAAATGTATTTTCATGAAGTCCAGGTGTTTGTTATTCAGAGGTACAGAGCTTGAGAAAAAAAAATTGCCGGTTTCCTGAATGCCAGTTGTCAATTGTGATGATTCGCAGTTAATGGGTAGTTGTTTGATAATGTTAAAAGATATGCATACCTACTTTTCTTATGCTCTTTTTGAACAAATCATGACATTTAAGCAACTTTACACTGATCATTTCTTTGTTGTAAAACTTCAAATCAGGTGGGGTTCAGTTCGCCATCTTGACCTGAGTGACATTTTTGCATTTGTCGCACCAGATGGGGATACATGTACTCAGGTATATTGAAACTTAAAAAAAAAAAAAAAAGGGGGGGGGGGAGGAACTTAACACAAACTTTCTGTCTGGCCAAGTCACATGTTAGGCTGGTCTTGTGGTTTAATTTGATGGATTTACAGTGATATCCTCTGACTGTCTCATAGAGTGAAATATTGATGCGTGAACAAAATTTGGTAAATGTGAATGAAAGTGTGTGTGTTGTGGCGTGAACTGAAAGTGCCAATGGTACTGTCTCCACACAAAACGGCAAAGCAGAGGTCAGTTTTGCCAGCTGTTGCCTTTGTACAACATTGTTGTGGACTGATAAAGCAGGGCCACGATTTCGGCGAGAATCCGATAATCCATTCTCGTAAAGATTCTCCTAAACTTGTCTCTCTTTAAAAAGAAAACTAATTGACAAAAATCCAAATAGAATCTTGCAAAATTTTGCGAAATTCTGGCCCTGTAAAGATTTGGTATTTGGGGAATGATTAAAGTGATTTTATTGATGTAAGGTACCAGTTGTTTTCAAATGGCTGGTTTTGAGGGTGCCCCTTGCCCACGTTTGCTTGATGCTTTGTGTGTTCTTGGCATCATGGTCTTTTGCACTTTGTACCTCTGCTCTTTATTCAGCCTTATCACAAACCTGTTTCCAGCTTGGACTGACCAAAATCATACCTGTGGTATAATCAGGTTCCCTGGTAATATTACTTATGTAGGCATTATGATTTTTATGATTTTTTCAAGGTACCACAAAATTTAGGAGATATCCTTTAAAATCCATGCTACACTTTTTTTGATTATTGTTACATGCACATGTACACTGATTTAATGCAGTCATATCTCTGTTTAACACCTTTGTACCTTTCTTATTTTGATTACCCAGGTACCTGGCCTTTGATGATAATAGAGTCTACCTCAATAGTAAAATTTACCTGTATTTTAAGATCTCCCATGATATAAGATCACTTTGATGGCAGTAGGGATGGTATAAGATAGTAGGTACAATGTACTACTATATGGCTTCCTTTGTAAAATAAAATTGATCACTGCGTCAGTCAATGTTGGATTTCATGCAGAAACATGATTCTGCATAGCCACAGATGGACATCCTAGAGCTCCTGCAGGGTTCAAGGCGAGGAGGTCCTGTGCCTGTCAGGTGGCACGAAGCAACATCCACAAAGAAGTGACAAATCTTGTAACTTGGCAGAAACACTTCAGTGCAGTGCTAGCAAGGCAAGCCATGGGAGGAGGGGAGGAATGAAGCCACACCAAATTCTCCACACTGTCACTGGGAGATGCTGTCTCTGGATTGAACTAACCAGCAGCCCATTTGTCAGTATCAACACATTTCTCATCGTACCCTTAACTGATTCCATCCTACATTGATGAAGGCCTGTGTTGGTGGTTTTCGCATCACCTGATAAGTCATGTCACAGCTGTCAGTATGGCAGCTACAGCATAACTTGCCAGGCAATGGGAAAAGAAGCACTGACTTTTGACCTTACATATCAATACTTTGATACTTGAGTGAAAGCATATTTTGTGGAGAATATGAATATGCAATCTTAGTTGTAAATGTGGATAAATGTGTGGGAAAATGGGCTGTCAACACGCTTTTCATTCCATACTTGATGAGAAACCAAATGATTAATTCCACTCTCGGGTGACCACTAACTGTCATAAGATGAATTTGTGGAATTTAATCAGTCTCCTTCATAAGAATTAGTGATGGGGCAGTAATTTTTTATCCTTGCAATATCTGTTTGTCCAATTAAGTTAGGATTCACACAATATCCTCTTGGAAGAAGAATCACTGATAGCTACAATCAATGATGCTCACAATCAGGCCATTTTAGGATGTTTTAATGTTATAAATCGTTTGAAAATTGGCTGTGAAAGGAAGGTTACCGAGGCATAATTAATTCCAAGACAAAGACAGAAAACTGATGGGAAAGATCAGCATGCGCAGCTTTTATATCTGGCACTATGCACCTCAGGACAGGAAGAATAATTTAGAGCTGTCTTGCCCTGTGGCCCGTAGAGACAGAAATAGTATGGTATGGTGGAAAATTCTCTTTGAACTAAGCTAATAGAGCATCAGTTGTAAGAGCGAGCTTACACTGCCACATGGGCAGTCTGGCCAACTCCTCAACAATGAACATGTTGACTTTGTTTTTTTTTTTTCTTTCTTTTTTTGCTGTTATTGTCCTCCTGTAAGCAACATGCAATTAATCATAGGCTGGATTAGAGCTTTTCATCATTCTGTCATTAGAGCCAATTTGCCTTCAAAGTGATTTTTTGTGTTAATTATTTAATTTCTTTCCGTTGCATATGAATTTTTTTTCCTCTCAAACACTGACGTACATGTAGTTACATGCAGACTTTTTTTTCCAGCTTTTAAATTGCAGCACACAGTGGAGATGTTTGGCGAGGGCATGCTTCTAATTAAATGCAGCCCCTCATTGTGGGAAATGACTTGAACAAAATGCCTGAAACCTGAGTGTAGGTAAACATAGTAATTCCTACAGTTTTTACTGGCCTGATGCTGAAAGAAAAAGTAGTCGAGGACATAATAATCACCTCAAGGAAGCGTACAATGTACTAGGAGGAAAAAAAGCTAGCTCAGAACCACCTTTTTTTACGGCAGTGAATGAAGTCTGTGTGTTAGAGAGACCTGTAGTCAGCTTTGACAAAGATATGGACTTTGGGTGGTGATCTGAGGAAACCAAATTACTTTGTTCCATCAGCCCTTGTCATGTCAGTGCTCCAAATGAAATCAAGAAAGCTATACTTCCATAATGAAATATTCAAGTCAGCAATTTCTTTTATGGTGACCAGTGTGAAGCTAGACAGATGAGCAAGTGAGGTCCTCGTTATTTCTTTATCCCCTCAAGGGCTGCCAATACATGATAGCCAGAGGTGGTTCCACTTACAATTTATGCCAAACATAATGGAAAACTTAATTCAGCATGATATTTAGACTCGACATTTCCTAGATTTGGGATCCTATCTCCAGATCAGATTGTAAGTTGTTAAAAAAGAAATGCCTGGTTCAGTCAGCGTGTACATAGGTCAAGAAAGGGGATATTTCAACATTCAGCATTATCCTAGTATTACCCCATTTAAATTTTTGTAAATATAATTTACACAACACTTTGCAACACACCTGGTTCCAAAAGGCTTGATAGTGGTATTTTATGAATTATATTGTGACGGAGTGGAAGCTTCACTGTGCAGATAGCATGATTTGTGTCGGGATCAAATCCAGAGATGGATATGTCATTACTCAACCAGTCAATCACCTTAAAGTCTTATGTGCCAGACAGCCTGAAAATCAGACTAAGTGACAGAACCACACCACATTTATAAGTTTGATAGTGAAAGATTAAATTGTGTTTGCTCAGAGACTGAAACTCAAGGCCTTTTAAAACAGAACATAAAGGCGGCCCATTTGTGGTGCATTTTACGAACCCGGTTGCTAAGGTCCCACAGGGAGTATACACAACCTTCTTCAATGTTTCCTCCTTACAGCGCCAAAGAACATGTGCTAAGCAGTGGTCTTCCTGCTGCAGCTCAATTTGCCAACGCGTAGATTTTTTAATTAGGCTGATATGTTTTAGGATTTCAGCCAAAGGTGCTGATGACGACAGTAAGGTGAATTGTCTGTCAGAGTATGGACAGTTCAGCCCGGGGACTGTCAGCAAGATAAACAGTTGAGGTGAAGTCATCTTGAAACTTGATACATAATGATGTTGACCACCTGCTCCTCCTGGTTTAAAGAGCATCCAGCGTGTTTGTGAATGGTGTAACGTAATACAACAGACATTGGTGAGGGTCTGGCCATAGCCAATCCATTGCTTAATGTAGCAGTAAACTGCACTCTTTTTCCTGCCAAAAGAACGCCTCATCAATTGTGAACTCTCTAGAGTGAGTACTGACAAATAAGGTACAATTAAGGATCTGCTGTGCCCTTCTGAAGTTCCTTGACCTTGCCTTGTTTAAACAGGGTGTCACGTCATGTCTGGATTCTGAATGGTTAGGTCGATCCCACTTTCAAAAAGGTGATGTTGTGCAGGCTGACTCCCTGGGTGGACATTTCACAGTGTAGACTAGAAATAGGAGTCCATGATCAATGTACAAAGGCTTAGCCAGTTAGCTGAGAGTTTAGCGGACTATAAACGGCTTTACTGATGGCTGAACTGACTAGCACCAGTGGGATTCTTAGATATGATAATGACAAGCAGACACACCTTTCATTCTGAATCATTTATTAAATGTCTCCCCATGGAGGGGGGACATAATGCCTTTGCATCCATTTCTTCCATTTTTTCTTCTTCAACACATTGTTGCAAACATGATAACTCAAGAAAGATTTGACTTGGGAAGTTGAATTTGTTTGTGAATATGTTCATATATAAAACCTTACTTGGGAATGCAAATTGGTGACCTTGGCCTATTTTTCAAGGTCACATGGGCATTTCATCTAAAAATTGACATGAACGCGATAACTCCACAAGGATTTCCATGACCTTTAACACCTCAAGGGCACACGTGGAGACATTTGATTTCCTGTTAAAAAAAATCAGCCTGTTCTAGTTACTCATTCCCATAAGAACTTAAGAGAAAGACAGGGAGAGAGAAGGAGGGAGAGAGAGGATTGCTACATTGCTGAATTGCTGACTGGAGGACTTATCTTTCAAATGTTAATAGTTTGGTGCACATATTCAAAACCAAATTGGCCTTTTGTAGAAAAAGAAGGAAATGCATTCATGAATACTTGGAGTTTAAAGGTCCAGCACAATTATGCTCTATGAAAAAGGTGTCTTCCCACAGAGCACACAGGTGCACTATGGGTAATGTGTCATTCCAAATCAATAACTTCCAAGCATCAGATTGACCTCTTGGATAACATTCATGCATTGAGCAGGGTACCAGTCTACCATAATTCAACTTCCATCCATTTCTATTCTTGTGGGGCATTGTGCACACAAACTAAGCTACTGGGTGTGTTCCATGTAGTGTCAATATTCTCATTATTTATATTTGCCTGCCACAGATCAGGGAATATTTCTGAGCAAGAAGAAAATCTTATTAAGTGCATCAGATTTGTAGAAGTGTGTCCATAAAGTGTGATTTAATTTCCTGGAGACACCAATAAATAGGATTCTGGGATTCAAACACAGTAACTCTGGCACATTGTTGAGGTAGTGTATCATCAATTCATGCTATCAGCCTCTTTCTTACTTCACTAACAGGGATTTCCTAGGAATCCATCTTGTTCTGAAGTAATACAGTAGTCCTTCCTTTGAAAGACCACTCCTTTGGGAGATCACCTCCTTTGAGAGACCACAGTTGTCAGGTCTTTCTGTGGTACTTTTCATGTTATTTATACCTCCTTTGAGGGACCACCTGCTTTATGTGACCGCCTTTTGAGTGGCACTAGGGGCGGTCTCTCAAAGGAGGGACTACTGTAGTAACATCCTTAGGTCATAGTGATACATCCGTGTACTGTTTATTCATAGCTTATAATTTCCTTGTGCTTTGATATTGTATTATGAAGCTTTATACAGACATATATGGGACCTAAAATATTTGTCATTTTTTAAAACTAGGCTACTGGGTGAGTGATATCCGAGTACTATCAGTTTAGAGTTTGGTTGAACTCAGCTCAGCTAAGCATTGCTTTATTTATCTTAGCTGAGTTCAATATGATGTTGCAGCTGAAGTTTGTGACATGCTTATATATATATATATATATATATATATTATATAATTCCAGTTCGACTGAGCTTTGGTTATTCACACAGCACTCTTATTGTGGGGCATAATGTCACTCATGAATGGATATATCCTCACAATGAATGGATACTGCTATATTTTCATGTGCCCAGTACTTGCACAGTTCATTTTCTCTTGCAAGGCTCCCATAATGTTTGGTTTTTAGATGAGACCTGGAGTCACACCAATTATGAGTTTTCATGTTTAATATGTTTAAACTTTCCTCATAATTTATGTTTATGGGCTTAATAACCTCAACAAATAATCATATGCAAGCCTCAAATTGCATTGATTTTATATCTTTGATGTCTGTAATGTAAATATCAATGTGAAAAGTATTTGTTTTATACATGCTTTTATGATTGCAGTGTGATTTGACATTCCCTAAGGTGAGAAATGAAATGTAATGACATTTCAGGTCAAACTGTATATAACTGTCACAGGGAATAAATGAATGGAAGAGAAGTGTACAGATATTGATGTGCAGCTCTTCAGTGTTCCTAGCAGGCTTACTAATACCTTTAAATGTGCATCTTTCACTGTGTCATCATGGGAGGGGTGACCAAAGCCCAGTGTAAGACATTGGCTCTTTGTGGGCAGCACATAACTCATGTTAATGCGAGACTATTGATGAAGTGTAAACAACTCACATTTTATGAGATTGTTTAAATTGAGGGATTATAGACAAGTTCAGCCAATGCTGGGGCTCATATACAGATGTATCTGTTGTTCCATAAGCTTAGTCACTAAACCTTAATCTATTGAATGCAATCAGACAAGTCAAACTACAAAGATGTGGCTGTTTTGTAGATATATTCATTGTTCAACAGGTCCAGTCACTATGAAGATGTACCATACATAGATATGTCCATTGTTCCATTGATTCAGAGTCAGCTAATGTAAGCGTGTGGCTGTTCTGTAGATGTATCCTTGTTCAACAGGCTCATACAGCCACTAGAAAGGTACAAAGATGTTGCTGGTATAGATGAATCCATAGTTGAACCGGCTCAGTCACAGTGATGATGTGACTGGCACAGCATGTACACAGATGTGTCCACTACAACCAACCATGAAAGGAAAATGTGCATGTAGTTATTTATTGTGATCTATATGAGTGTATGGGTTTGAATTGTTTCAGTAGATTGAATAGCTGACTATCCATTGCTACATATGATAATTGATTGAATATGCATATTTCACAACACATGTACACAAACCAAGATGTTTGGTTTTATGTATCCTGCAGGTAACATTTAATGTCTCCTGTGAAGAAATATCCATGCCTTGATGTTATTTGATTAATGATTCCACTACATGTACAAGTATGTCAATACAGTGGTCCCCCTCTTATAAGGCCCCTCTCACCAGAGGCCACCCTTCTTGAAAGGCCAGTATTCTTGTGCAGAAAGTATGGCATTTCCATTATATTCTCCCCCTCAAGAGAGGCCACCCCTCTTATAAGGCCACTTTTTGGCTGCATTTGGGGTGGCCTTATAAGAGGGGGACCACTGTACAAACAAAAATAAACATGTCCCCTGCTGTGATAATTGTGTGTGTGTGTGTGTGTGTGTGTGTGTATGTGTGTGTGTGTATGTATGTATGTATGTATGTATGTATGTATGTATGTATATATGTATATATATATATATATATATATATATATATATATATATATATATATATATATATATATATATATATATATTAAATACTGGGAAATGGACAATAACCAGAAGATTTTGTTTTTTTGTTCTGGACTTCCCGCAGTGTAAATTCATGTAGCAGGCACAAATATCAGAATTCCAATCATGGCTTGACAATTCCTGTGCCCAGTCATCTAGGCCACTGAAAATAAATGTGGGCAAGGTATTCTTCAAAAGTGCTTACCCTATTCAGACACCTTTTTTTTTTATCACATGTTTATTCATTCTTTCAAAAATTGAACAAAGTTTGCTTAACAGTTCTGACCTATGCAAATCTGGGGGGGGGGGGGGAGGGGAACAAAGTGATGATGATGATGATGATGATGATGATGATGATGATGATGATGATGATGGTGGTGGTGGTGGTGGTGGTGGTGGTGGTGGTGGTGGTGATGATGATGATGATGATGATGATGATGATGATGATGATGATGATGATGATGATGATGATGATGATGATGATGATGATGATGATGATGATGATGATGATGACAGCAGTGTCCAGGACACCCACATGTGTTAATAATTATTCTTTGTTGTAACATTGTTTTAATTGGAGAGCTAAAACAACAGAAGTTGACAGTAGAACATGGTTTGTGGCTTGTTTGTGGTGATGTACAACATACAAAGACCTGCAGGGATAATCCATCCAACCTGTTTGTGTTCAATAAATTGCATGGCAAAATGTAATTAACAAATCCTAGTTTATCCAGGGCTGGCACAGGGTCTGTATTTTCATGTGGCCACAGAAAACAAATGTAATTCACAAGAGGCAATGGATTCTTCACTGGGACATGTAATGATTAACCCTGTGACATGTGGACTGAGGTCCAGGAGAGGCAACTCCAGCTGTATGTTATAAAGCATGTAGCAAAACTACTGCAGTTCTGGTCAACATAAATCATATTTCATCAGCAAATAAATATTTCTTGCTGTATTGTGTGTTAAGAAGACCTTTCCAAACTTGCTGCTGTTATGTCAGTCTACATGACAAAATACAGCTAAAGACATTGGTAAATTTGACTTGTTTCACGACAAGTGTATAAAATTCAACATAATACTATCAGTGCTGTGGCCAGGCTGTAGCCCAGCAGACAATGAATACTAAAATCTGTGCACAGTGGGCAAGGCTATATTAAAGTAACTAGTTCTCAAGAGTGTGGGATGTGGATGTGACACAATAATACAGTCACGGTGCAGATCTATCTGTCCATCTATTATGGCAGTGGACTACATGCATATGGGATGAAATAAGCTATTGCCGCTGTGGCAATCATCTATTTGTATTTTTTAATGTTTGCTCCCCACAATGAGATAGCATTTGCAAATGGCAACTGATGAATGGCTACATAGCTTGAGCCCAGATATAAGACAAACATGAGATGAAATTGGTCTTTTTTGAGGGCTATCCAATATGACAAAACACATCTGGAGTACAAGTTGTGCAGTTGTATCTCATCTATATATGTAATATTTATGAGCAATACATCTTCTTGTATTTACAGAAAATCTTCCGAAAGAAGCCAGTACGTGAGTTATTACCGACACAGCCTGTCGACAACGTGGTGATAGAGCCATGGTGGATAGCCCAGGCAGGCTACATCACAGAGGACGATGTAAGGGTAAGTGAGACAAGTTGACAGTACAGCCTGGGGCCTCTGCTCTGCTGTGTCCAGCACAAATGATCAGCTGAAGCAGACAGCTGGTAAAGCAGTCACATAAAGACCGCTTAACTCAGCTGGCACCAGTCCAAGCATGCTGTTATTGTCACCAAAATCTGATGCAAGTATTGCGAATTCATTTATTTTTTAAAAAAAGAGCTTTCATTCAAGTACCTACATGACCTAAAAGTAGTGAGGGATGGGAGGGGGGAGGGGGAGGACGGAGAGGGTGTGAGTCTGTGCATTACCACAAAGGAAGGCTGTAGCAAGACTTGCCAGGCAATGCATAAGAACTTAAGCTTCCATTGTGGTGCTTAGCTGTGCTACCTGGCCTGCATTCCACACTCAGCTGGGACAGGGCCCAAGGGGCTCCTAAAACAAAAATAATGACTGATGTCTTTACCACAAGAGGTATTGGATCCGTTCTTCAAAGAAGGAGACAACTTAGTGACTTCCTTGATGTGGCTACAATGCCAAAGATAGACTTCAAAGTTTAATGCAAGATAAATGTGTTTACAAAAATGGACCATGTTACAGTTAAAATACCCATGCTATTAGCATGATTGGTCAGGAAACAGTTCCTTTCAGTGTACTGACTGTAGTTTTAGCATGCATTGGATACATGCCTGCTATCAGCTGTATTGGGCAGGGAAGGGTTACTTTCAGTTTCCTGACTAGTTAGCGTGCATTGAGTAAGCTCATGTTAACTACATAACTGACGGTGTCTCTGCCATTAGTTGATAAAAGATTTGACTGAATGTCTGATGATGGTTAATCCAGCAAGCGTAAGCTGGCACAAATGGGCGCTGATTAAACGGAACCCAGCTTCCCTGCAATTTTGTCAGAAAACTTGACGATTCACATGGAAGCCTCAGAAAATTGAATTTCAAATGAGCTGATGTTATCAGGTTAAGGCAATGAAATTTTAATTTGTGTATCTTAGGGCTCAGTGGAGGTGGTAAATCAGTCGTAAACTTAATTTAACAAAAACATTAATTTTTAATAATATTGTAATACATTGTATATTTAATGGGGACATTTTTTAATTAGTGACATCTGCTCCGAAGACCACTTCTTGTCAGAAACTGTACATCTTTTTAAGACCACCCTGTTGTATATGACACTGTAGTCTTATTTCTCCAATAAAGTGAGCTGAACTTAAAAACTGCCTACAACATGAAACTACCTTTTGCTGGCAGTAAGGGCAATCTTAACCCTTTTCCCTGTGAATTAAGACTGAGTCAACAGCTTTCCTTGGCATGGGTTGGGCACACTTTTCCTAATCAGCATGCTGGATCTGGAAAATCTAATACACAATACAATGTATTATGAAAAAGTTGTGGAATTTTTTATAGGTTGCATGGAGTTGTTTATAATGTAAATGTTGCAGGGTGGGTTCCTGCATTTGATGGGTTTTGGTGATTTATGCATGTATTATGGCACAAATGGGCCAGACAGTCAATAGACAGATACCATGGTTGCTGTAATGAGAGACCACTTCTGTGAGAGATCAACTTCCCTTGACAGATAATATTTTCGGATACCAACTTTACCTGGTACTTTACATGTGATTCATGCCTGATGCATGAAATTACCTGCGTTGAGAAACAGAGACCTGCTCCCACTGGGTGGGTTCTCAGGTCAAGGTTTTACTGATTTTCTCCTGTTTATATTGTGTTTATTGTATGTAGAGCACAGTGATGGCATAAACTCATAGTGAATGGAAGCAGAGTCATACAGGATTTTTGAGTGAAATCCTTGAACCTGAAGCCAACTGTTGTCATTACAGATGTGCATGTTAATAGAGAAGGAGGTGATAGACAAGATAATAGACAGTGGTCCCCAGACGGCAGGCACACTCGACTATCAGGTCCTGTGCTGTCTCTACAAGAAAGGACTAATATATCTGGATGTCAACATAGCTGACGATGATTGCATAATAGGTAAGTAGTGGGACAGGGAAATAAAGAAACTTTAAACATGATTATGAAATAATCGAATTGTAGCCAGGTTTAGAGAAACCAAAGGAATGTTTCTGCTGTGTTCTTGCAAATACATATACAAGACATGGATGGATAGAATACAGATATTGTAACTTAACTTTTGATTCAGTCAGGCTCTTGGTAAAATTGCACGCAAAACCTCTTAACAGCTGCTACATTGACTTCACTATCAGTGAAATGGTAATATCACATACGTGTTCTTCCTTCTGACACAGATTTGCGTGGATCATAAAATGACTGTTGTCAGACAGGGCACTCTGCAATGTGTGCCATACTTAAACCTTTCCCTCTTGATTAAGTCTGAGTCAACAGCTTTCCTTGGCATGGGTCAGGCACTACGAGCCCAAGCCTTGCTAAGGAAAGCTGTTGACCAGGGTCATGTGATCTTGATAGGTCTCACCTACAATTTTCAGTCAAATTGTTTTTCATTGCTGTTAAAATTAGTTAAAAACACTAAAGCAGACGACATTTGATCATCAGCTGGTTATGGGTGGTTTAAGGGGGAAAGGGTTAATTAACTCCCTTGAGTGCCATTTTCACAGAAAGAGGCATGAGCAGTAAAGACGTGACCGCTTAAATCGTCTTTAATGTTATGACACCCATTTTATCTGTTTTAAGTTTATCCACCACTGGTCTTGCTTGGTCTTTGTCTGTTTCATTTTCTGAACATAGGCCATAAATACAAAAGTGTTTGTTCGACTGTATTGTCTAAGATAGTTGCAATTCCACATTTGTTATGTATGAGGAAAACCCCTTAATTTTTATTATGGGACAAAGTGGTCAATATATCTAGATTGTTCATGCCCCCTTCCTGTGAAATTGACCCTTAGGACACTGTTTGCCAATGTATTATTGTTACCATGTACAGTTGGCCAAAACAATATAGTGACCTTCACTATGGGGAACATAATTCAATAGTGAATCTTTGAAGCTTGTATTGTCAGCTTTCTACGTACGTTTTGAGTTCATAGTCAAGTTGCTAGTTTTACCATTCCTTCTATTCCTTGTAACCAAGGGTACCATATGTCTACACTTAACTATGGTTTGTCTGTCAACAGTGCCACCGCTAGAGGGGTTTGTTATGAACAGGGTGCTAGGAGACTACTTTGAAACCCTCCTCTACAAGATCTTTGTATCCATAGATGAACACACTACTGTAGCTGAGGTGGGTCTGTTCACAATAGTGCAGCCGCAATCCATTTTAACGCTAAACTTTTATGAAGTATATGTGACAGGTTTTGTCAATACAGCTTAGTTTATCAGTAAATACGAATGGTATCATGAGCATTTGGCAGAAAACTATCGCCATCACTTGCCCTGGAGCAAACTACATGACATGTACTACAAAAATCCTTCTTTTCTTGCATCTGCACTGTATCACTGATGCTGATTTGACAATGGAAAATTCTTGACTGATAAATTTTTAGTGCAATAAGTGTTCATGTGTCTTATTCAAGGCACATTCCATACCATATCACAAACATATGTGTGAAGTTGTAAAGATGAAATCAGGCAGCAGGTCCAAGAAAGATGTGTCAGGCATGTAATGTGGCATGAAATAGTGAAGTCATGGACTTTACAGCTGTGCTGAAGTCTTGATTGTCTGTACATTTGACGGAAGTAAATGCTGCAGGTAACCATTTATAGGATGACAATAATTTTACACATGTACAGTGGTCCTTGTGTGAAAAGACCACATTTTCATGGCCCTTGCTCAGTACTTTTCATATTGTTTGTGCCTCTTATGAAAGACCACCTGTCTTGAGAAACCACAATTTGGCCCTCCCTAGGGGTGGTCTTTCCAGACAAGTTTTAATATATGTATATATATTGTACATAAAACATATATTTGTTTCTGTTTCAGCTGGCAAATGTTTTACAAGTAGATGTACAGTTAGTTAAGGTAAGTTCACGATTTTCAGCTCAGCTGACTTGTCAGTCATCTGTCCACAATTCACATTTTTTACTTCTTCTCAAAAACCTTCGGCCAGATTTGCTTCAAACTTGGTGCTGATGTGCCTTGGGTGAATCTATACCAAATTTGTTCAAATTGTTGCTCCAGTAATTTTTAGATTTTTTATGAAATATTTTGTTCTTTTTTTTTTTTTTTGGCAAACCTTAAAAAATCTTCTCTGAAACCATTCGCCCGATTGCTTTGATATCACACAAGATCACTCGTAAGGACCCTAGTTCTTAATTTGTACATTTGGTGGCACTGCAGTTTTTTTCCTAATTTCTAATGATTTTTTGTGTGTTTTTGCTTTTTCAGGTACTTGTTTCGTAAATACATCTCTTCTATTGATTACTATGTAAGTCAATGGGCATTCTAATGCTAGTTCACATTTTCGACTTTTTCTCTGAAAATGTCACCTAGATTGACTTCAAACTTGGTAACAATGTACCTTAGGTGGCTCTCTACCAAGTGTGTTCAAATGGTCATGCTCCAGTGTTTTTTGGATTTTTTATGATTATTTTTTTTGTTCTTGTTTTGGGGCAAAGCTTCAAAAATCTTCTCCAAAACCACTCGCCTAACTGCTTTGATATCACACAGGAACACTCCTAGGGACTGTTAGTTCTTAATTTGGTCACCAGGTGGCACTGCAATTTTTTCCAACTTTTTTAAATAATTTTTTGTGTGTTTTTGCTATTTTCGACTTCTTCCACAGAACTCTCTCTCAGATTTAACTCAAACTGGGTGGATGTGTTCCTTGTGGAAGGGTCAGATAAAATTATTCACTAGATGGCACTGCCATGGATTGCTGATTTTTAACAATTTTTTCCAATTCGGGTACTTATCGGTAAATGTACCTTTCCTGTTTAATACTATGTAAGTCAATGGGCATTCTGATGGTAATTCCTATTTTCAACTTCTCGGAAACCGTCAAACAGATTCACTTCAAACTTGGTAGCAATGTACCTTAGGTGGGTCTCTACCAAGTTTGTTCAAATAGTCATGCTCCAGTGATTTTTGGATTTTTTAATGATGGACTTTGATGTTGCACATGTTAGCGTTCTTCCATAGAGGTCAGACTTACTCAGTATATGAATGACCTTAGTCGTATCCCAAGTTCACTGAACCACAAGTGTGATAAATCTTTAGGTCAGCTGAGCATGGGCTGTTCACACAGCCCTCTTGTTTTAAAATTACCCTATAATTGATGTTTTAAGTGACATATCCCCTGTAGGATATTTTAACGCCAAGCATTCTGCAAAGCAATTGCTCATTGTAACTGTAGTCTGTGAAATATTTACAGAAAACATGTTTCAAGTAATGGACAGCTCTCTGATGACTTTCAAATGTCCTCCTGTATTTGTAAGCTATATGAACCCTTACCCCCTTAAATTAAGATCGAGTCAACAACTTTCCTTGGAATTGGTTGGGTGCAAAGTATCCAAGCCTCTGCTAGGAAAGCTGTTGACCTGGCTTATGTAGTTCTGATAGGGCTTGTCTACCATTCTGGTTCAGATTTTGTTTGTATATACTTAGATTAGATTAATAAAGAAGTCATTGAAGCAGATGACAGTTTACCTCCACCCAGTTTTGACTTGTTTAAAAGAGAAGGGTTAAAGTTGTCATGTTATCTTTGAAAGATGGTACGCAGTCATATATCACATGTTTTCAGAAATTGCTGCAGAAAGGCAGTGGCCATTAATATGCATCAATGTATATTTTTTACAGAATGCGGTATCTATGTATTGCCGATTGGGCTTTGCAAAACGAAAAGGAAAAGATTTTAATCAGGAAGAATTACATTCATCATGGACAAATGTACAACAGAACTACAGCCCTAAGAAGTGAGTAGCCAGTGGTCTCTTACAATGAATTTCCCACAAATGCAGTCATCTCACAGATCCTGAAGTCACCTGAATTTCTCCTTTGGTTAAATCAAATCTGATGTTCAAACTTGTCAAGGTCTCTGATGTACACAGTTTGTAAAAAAAAAAAAAAAAATTCCAAAGCAGGTTGACAGGGTCAGTTAAAAGGCCATGAACCCGAGAAATTTGACGGTTTAAGCTTGTGGATGAAGTCTAAGCAAAATTCTATGATAATTATGCTGTAAAAGATCTACCTATACACAAAAAAAATAAAATATCCAAAGCAATCTACATATGGATACAAGGTGCGTTCATGCTGATTATTTTGGAAGCACTTTCATAGACTTGATCAAGGGTGATCCAGGTTGTGTGCAGTGCTTCAGAGTTTGTGATACAATCTACTTTTTATGGACTGGGATTTCCACATATGTACATGTATTCATATTTGTATGATGCAGGCCCACACAGGACCAGCTCTTGATAGACTGGAGTCAGACGATCACCAAAGAGGAAAAGCCAATACAGACAGAAAACAATCAGTCTCCAGACAACATAAGTCTTGATGGCACCACAGGTCAGCTGCTGCTCAGTCTAGCAAACAATGGGATATGCAAATTATAACTGTCGCCCCCAGGTGGCACCAATGATACAGTATCTGTTTTTCAGTGAAATGTGGTTAACCCTGTTAGTGCTTAATCTGTGAGGTTAATAGTCCTAAAGTAAAGAGGCCAAATATTCATGATTGTTGTTAGTGTCACCTTCAGATATTATTGCATACAAGTGAATTTTTTCTGCATCTGTGATCTTTAATTTGTTTACATCCTGTAAACACTTTAGCAGCCCATAAATTAATATAAGAGAAAAAGAATCTCCATAACATGTAACCTGTAGTAAAACTGATTAAACACATAAGCTGTGGCTGTATCTGTTTCCTCCCCCATGCCATGAAAAAAATGCTTTTGGCAATATACATGTATGGGATGCTGGCATTTTATTAATATGTGTTTGACATTCAGGGTCAAGGTCAGATTTGGTTGTAATTTCTAGGCCAGAAGGTCCATTGTTGTCAAGCCTGTTTAAGTTATAGCAGAGTTAAAATAGCTATCTCATGTTTGTTTGCTGTTTTTTTCCCCAAATTATTATGCTCCCCTCCTACCGGAGGAGGGACATATAGAAATCACTTCTCCCGTCTATGCATTCGTCCATCTGCTATTCTTGTCCAGGCTGTAATTTGCTTGCCCTTCAACTTAGATAAATGAAACTTTACACACAGGTGCATCTGGACATAAGGGTGTGTTATGTACCAAAAGTAGGTCACTAGGTCAAGTATCTGGGTCACTGACCTATTCTTGTAAAATCGTGTCCGGGCTATAATTTCTTAACAAGTTAACTTAGTTTCATGAAACTTCACACATCTATGTTGACCGAAAGGTATGTCATGAAACAAAAGTAGGTCACTAGGCGAAGTGGCGGAGCATGGTGATACCATCATGTAAAACTACACTACACTTCATGTACGGGCTGTTATTCCATTGTCCTTCAATTCAGATTAATGAGACTTTTCACACAGATGCATTTGGACATAAGGGTGTGTCATGTACTAAAAGTAGGTCACTTAGTCAAGTATCTGGGTCATAGTCACGTATCCTTATAAAAACGTGTCCGGGCTATAATTCCTTTACTATGTAACTTAGTTTCATGAAACTTCACACACTTATATATGTTGACCTAAATGTGTGTCATGAAAAAAAGTAAGTCGCTAGGTGAAGTATCTGGTTCACAGTGGTACCCTCATGTGAAACTACATTACACTTCATGTGGGGGCTTTTATTCTGTTGTCCTTCAAGTTAGACTAATGAAACTTTACACACAGGAGCATCTGGACATAAGGGTGTGTCATGGACCAAAAGTAGGTCACTAGATCAAGAATCTGGGTCACAGTGACATATCCTTATAAAATTGTGTGCTGGCTATAATTCCTTTACTATTTAACTTAGTTTCATGAAACTTCACACACACACATATGTTGACCTAAAGGTGTGTCATGAAGCAAAAGTAGGTCACTAGGTCAAGTGTCTGGGTCACAGTGATACATTCATGTAAGGGCTGTTCCAAAAAATTTCCTCCAGGGGGGGTGGGCGGCAACGACTTTGATATCTGGGGGGTGGGGGGTATATGTCTCTAATCATGTCCGGGAGGTTGGGGTAGGAGATAACCTATCATGTCCGGGACATTGGGGTATCAGCCGTACACACATGTCCGGAGTGTGAGGGCCATTTGACATAATTTCATTTTAGTAACCTATCACCTTTGTGTCTTACTTTAAACTTGCCATTTACAGATGGAGTCTTTCTGCCTTTTGTGCTGTAAGTCCTCCAGAACAGCCATCTCAAGAACAGGTTTAGATTTAAAAATTAGAACTTGAGAAACTGTTTAATTATTGCTTCTCATGTGTGATGGAGTACATGCAGGGCTTGACTTTGATCAAGCCCTATTGTCCAGGACAAGTAAATTTTTTAGCCTGGACAAGAAAAAGTTTGAGCTGAATAGAAATTTAACCCATTACTTAACTGAAAATTGGAGAGAAAGTCATGTGGGACAAGTAATGAAAATCCTTAATGTCAAGCCCTGACATGTAGTGAAAGCACAACTGCCAGTGCACCTTCCATAGGTCCATACTTTCAAGGTGAGCATACCACCTATGCGTGGTTACAAGAAAATCAGTTGAGATACAGACATTTGCCTGAAGTCCACCTCAACAGGGATGTAGATACAAAATATACCAGAGTTCGAAATTAAAGATTTGTTACTTGTCCCATTACCCTTTTTGTTCCAATTTTACACAAGTAAGGAGTTAAATCTCAACTCAATTTTTTGCTAGTCCTGCGTGAAAATTTACTTGTCCCAGATAACAGGAAAGCCTGATGTCTAAATATCAGGCCCTGTATACAAAAGTTGTAATATCTTTTACATTTGAGTAATCTGCAGCTATTTAGAAGATTTGTAAATTTAAAAGTGGAGGTGTAGGTGGTCCATATTTTTCTTATAATTATGTCCAGGCCTGCCTCCTGGAGGAGTTGCATTTAAGCTCTTACCCACTGGCCATTCTCATGGGGACCAAATCTCAAAATTAATTTTCTTTTATCATTGAAAAGTTCAGAATATAAAAACAAAAGACTTCATTTTATTGACATATCTTTATTTTCAAATTGGAAGTATATCATTGTAAATTATCATGTACTTACGGTGTTATCATTATTATTATGGATGGAATTGTACACACTATATGAAAGCAAGATCGTGGTTTGTATCTGGCTGCACTTCTGTAATGAACTGCTTTTCTGTCAAATATGGATTTGGATGTATCTGGACAGTGGAAGCAGCTCCTCTGGCAGCGAAACTGTAGTACTGTAGATACATGACAAAAATAATAATGCATGGCTTGTTCCGTATCAGTACTGGCATCAGCACTTTGTACATTCACATCAGTACTTAGTGCTGATACTCGTACTGATATTGAACATGCTGTGCATTATTACATACATATCTGTGAATATACAAATCTTTGATAGAGCTTTTTTCCAAACCATCATGTACATGTATGTCCTGGATGGGGTGGGGGGGGGGGGGGGGGGGGGGATAGGTTTTAAGATCTGTCCAGGGTATGAGGGTTGAAATACTATTAAAATGTCCTGGGTATTGGGGGTTTCAAAACTTATGTCTGTCCTAGGGGTAAGGGGTTCAGAATGTTCCTTCTATCCTGGGTATGGGGGTGATTGAAATTTTTTGCCTCTCACCCCCCCCCACCCCCCCCCCCACCCCCGAGGACATTTTCTGGAACAGCCCTAAACTACTTGACACTTCATATACAGGCTGTAATTCTGTTGTCCTTTGCCTTAGAATCATGAAACTTTACATACCTGTGTATCTGGACACAAGAGTATGCCATGCTTAAAAGTAGGTCACTAGGCCAAGTATCTAGATCATGGTGATAGCTTGTTTTTAATGTCTACAGTCTTTGCAAAATGAGACCTGTGATCAGCGAGGTTATAAATGAGGTGAGGGGGCATGGATCCAGCAATCTCTAATTGCCTTTTAATTAGTTTTCTATTTTTAAATTATTTTACCTGATTACCATTTTTCCATAGAACAATGCCCTGTGCTGTTTCTATTATTTATATAGTGCTTGGAGCAAGATGCTGTTTATGGTCATCAGAAAATCACATTTTCACCTATGCTGGTATGCTACCATGCACTTGTCTGACCAATAGTAAACCATGTACTGTGACCTACTGCATACAGTTCAGTTCAGTGACTTAGGTGTTGAAGAATGTCCACAGAATATCTAGTAACAAATGACTGAAGACTTCTTTCTGGATAGTACCCAGTGCTCAGATGTTAATGGTTTAACAAATAAAATGTGATACTAATGATATATATCCAGTTCATGTGTGTGTGATTAGTGATGTCTCTGTTTCTTAAAATTCCAGAGCATTCCAAGCGAATAGCGTTTCTGTTTGACTCCACACTGACAGCGTTTCTCATGATGGGCAACTTATCACAAGTAAGTGTATTGTCTTGCCGTTCAAGGGAGACAGCTTTATTGTGATAGTGTCAACATGCAAAATTCATTAAGTCTGCAGTGCATTCATTCTGAGTTTCCATCACTTTTTTTTTCAGTACTTCAAAGGTATTATTGTACATGTAAGATATTTTTGTTCTGTTTTAATGACAAGTAGAACTGTGGCCTTCTTAAATCTGTTGACAAATACAGTTAGCAGTAGCAGTCTAGTAACTACAGGGTGCTTTTTATTCCAGGGTTTGAAAAACCATGCTGTCACTATGTTTGAAGTGGGCAAGCTCAGTGACGAATTATTGAACAGTTTCCTAGATGAACTGAAAAAAGTGAGTGACTTTCTGTATTTGTTCTCATGCCTTGAGGCTGATTTTCTTCATGTTTCTGCAGCCTCAACTGTTGTGTTCCCCAGTTTTCAAATACATGTAGAATACATTAGACTCTGCTGAGAATGTAGTCAAGACTCTGCTTGTTTGCTTTGTCACTGCTAGTAAGATCTGCTGCATTTTCAGATGAATGTCAATTACTAACAACAACAAATAAATTATTTAAATTCAGTGACTGACCACCAGGATTAATTTCTCACAATAGCTAAATGTATGTGAATACCATATATGGCATACATATCAACAACCTCTGACAGGAAATAGATAAATCCCTCATGGGATCAAAAACTAAGGATATTTTATACATGACATAAAGTAAAGATGAAGTAAATGGAGTTTATATGGGCAAAATAAACAAAATTCATATTGAAAAGTTCATCTATTAAGGCCAACAAGTGGGAGACTACTGCCAGTTGGAGGAAACCTGGCAGACGTGGTATGGTGATGTGATGGTCTGCAAGTCTGCAGAATTGTTGAAAAATGCTCTCATCAAATACAATAATGTAACGTCTTTTATTCAAGTACATGTATAGCAGTGCAGGAGAAGAATGAGTTTTTGTTGGATTGTAGGTCAGTATAAAATGGGTTACAAAGCAGAGTAAAAGTGAGCAGGAAGATGTAGTAACTGTTAAAGCAATACAGCTGATGTTTACATTGTGACCATTACAGATAGACAATGTTGGTGAAGGAGAAGCCCAGCGCTACTTTGACCACGCCATCACGCTGAGGAAGACCATCGAGTTCCTCAGGTACAACAAGGACCTATCAGTGGACCCGGAATTCAACTACACAGGGCAAGGCATTGACCTGCTGCGCTGTGAGAGCCTGCTTGGCTTAGAACCTGCTACGTGTGCCCGAGTACTCAACAAAAACTACTCGTAAGTTTCATGTGGTGGCTCTCTGCGTTTAACTTTTTTGGGGACTGAGTTAACAGATTACGTCGGTCCACTGCACCTAGAGTGCACCGAGGTAAGGTGTTGGTCAAACCTGTGTATCATTCTTCATGAAAAAAAACATACAATATCTATGCTACTGTGCCCTTTCTGGTCATTTCAATGGGAAAAAGTTTCATGCTGATACATCAGCATAATGTCTTCAGGGTTAAAACTGTAGTAGACTACATGAGGGTACCTTTAAAGAATTGGATATACATGTAAATAATTAAAGTTTGTTTGATGGGGAAATTATGATTTTGAAGTTAACGTGGGAAAAGTCTTATGTAATTTTTATCTGACTTTGTTCCACCACTGGTGAAAATATTTTAGGGCAGCTCACCCTTGCCAGTTCCACTACTTTTTGTCGTGGATGTCCAGTGGTCCAGTTGAGAAGAGTTCTCAAACTTATTATTTTTTGTTTGCAGTTTATGATTTTTTTTTGCTTAGATATATGGGTATTTTCCAAATGTGGTACCCAATTTCAGATTGCTGGTTTCCATGGCACCGTTAAGCAATGAGATTCGCCCTATTAGCAGCTGTACGCCACAGCACCTGGGGCCAGCTATACCAGAGGTTAGTGATAACCAGTCGTACATAACATGTCAGTGACCAAAAATTTGGATGTATCACTTGCACAACTGACCATAGGTTTTGTTAGGAGTATTTGTTTCACTTCAGTTCCTGGAACTTCTTATTGGGAGATAACAATAAAGAATATTTGCTTTAATTTTTTTTCCGTGCCAACTGCGACTAAAGTTGAACTACTTGACAGAAGCTGCTCTGAATTGTAATAAAAGTGCTATATTCATGTTCCTTGTATAAAGACCTTTCATTCAAGTTCTAGCATGCCTGAAGTTACATCCCTTATAATATCCCAGATGAACAGCTTTTCTTGATGGTTTTGGCACATTGTTCCCAAAGCACACCAAGGAAAGCTGTTGACTCAGTCCAAAATGTGGCACTGAAAGAACTAATTTAATTTTGAAGATTGATGTTACATGTATACAATGACTTGTGGCTGTCAACTTAGAGTTTTTATTGTAATTGATGTACTGTTGATATCAGGCTATTTCTTTGTCAATTTTGGTACACTGAGCACACTAATTGAATATACTGTACTCAGGAGTGTAAATTTTAGATTAGCACAATACATGTGGTAAGGGCTTGCTTTTCAATGTTTCAGATGAACTCTGTGTGGTTCAAGTTGTTCATATATCACATGACAGGCAGTGGACCACCTTCCTTGCTATTGGTCAAGGGCACACGTCTGCGTAAACTACCCAGAGTCTTCCAGGTAAACCCAATATTTTGTCAGTGCCTTTTCCCACCATGGTCCCACCATGGTCCACCAAAATATGGGACATTCATATTTGCTGCGACACTGTTTTGGCCTGTATCATTCAACAAGGGTGTACCTGAATGTATGGGCAGATCTGTGTGTCAAATGTGGCAAAAGATGTTGTCCTTGCCAAACTAGCAGCTTCAATTACAATATTTACTGTTTAAAAAGTCATACTCATGTTCTCCAAACAGACTTGAGTTTGATATAAGAAGAAGCTATCATACATTGTATGATTGGTGGTAGTATTTTTTATCCCCATGGGTGTTAGTAGCAAGCCCGTATCATGGCAGCTCATTTTCACTGTTGCCTAGCAACAGGATCATACATTTTGGTGCGAAATTAATATGAATGTCCCATATAAGCATTGTGCTTGTTGTGTTGTGGTGAAGGGTGTGACAAACTGCCTGGATTAGAAATGAATGTACATGTGATGTCACAAAATAACAGTTGGTACAATGCATTCATAAGGACAAGTCATTTCAGATTTTATGGGAGTGAAACCGAACCCAGATCTATGTGTATTTGCATTTAACGTTCGAGTCTTGACCATTATAAGAATCGAAGCTTGAAAAAATCAGTGTCTCCTGGGCATGTGTTGTTTCAAACAACTTGTTTCTGCTCCATCCTGCAAAAAGTAATTGTTTTGAAAAAAGAACATCCCTGGTTGTAGTTCCATATGTGAACATTCAATCAAATTTCTGAAACATCAAATTATAGTAAAGTTAGATTCTCTAGCTGTAAAGGCTAACTGTCACATGACGGTAGTGCTGAAAATTAGTAAAAATTGAAAGATTGCAGCAGTTTTCACCCAGAAAGTACATAAGTGTGTTGTTTGAAATGTTTGAAAAGTTTGACAGGTTGACAGATACAGCAAGATAAATATAAACTGGAGCAAATTCTTGTTCTCCTGGCCATACATTTTATAGTGATGTTAGTGGCCTTCTGAATCTGATTTTACTCACCCACCGTGTTAACCCTTGTTTTCTACAGGAGTATGACAAGCTGTGGGTCACAACGTGGGGTCATGACCCCAGCATCATCCCCACCTCCAATGTGCTGCTGCCTCTGAATGATGCCCTGTCCCACTCGGCAGTATTAGTACAGGTCTGTAAACTCACACATCCATTCCTAATTGTATTGCAACATTACAAAAAAAAAAAAAGCTTAAATTTGTTCTACAAAATTGTAACTGTATGTACATGTCAGTCTGAGAAGTTTTTCCACATGTCTCGGAGGAATGTATGTATGTGTGTATATATATATATATATATATATATATATATATATATATATATATATATATATATATATATAATATGTATATATATATATATATATATATATACATATATACATACATACATACATATGTATGCAAGTGGATGAAAAATCCATATTAATTCTGGCAACCCATGATGTAGTTTCACTTTGAAAGAAACTTGACCCTGCACTTATATTTTCAATCTTTAGAGTTTAAATTTCCTCTTTAATCTCCAGACTAAAGGTGACATGTTTTGTGGTGAGTCCCACGGACTGAAGATAAGACAACTGTTACGGCAAAAAAGGCAATAATTTGCCTATAGACCACTCGTAGTGTTCACCACAGACCAATAAAGACATCTTTTGATGCTTTATGATCGTATAAATTGGGATGATGTGTATCAAGTCTATTTTTAAAAGTGTTAACTGATGGGGCTGTCACTATTTCTCGGGGAAGCAAATTCCAGTCATTCACTATTCTTTGAGAGAAAAACTGTTATCTCAGTCTATTATTTGTACGTGTTTTAACAATCTTAAATTGATGTCCGCAAGTCATATTTGAACAAGCTAATGGAAGCATCTTATTCCAGTCTGTGTCATACATGTTATGAAAATATTTGTAAACTTGTATCATATCCCCTCGAAGTCTTCTGAAATATAGTGTTGGCAGACCAAGAAACCTCAGTCTCTCTTCATAACTCATTTCTTTAGTACCAGATACCCATTATGTGGCTTTTCTTTGTACACCTTCAAGCAGATCAGATTCTGTATAGTTCTTACCTCTGTATGGTGAGGCCTTTATTTTGTAAAACATTCACTGGTTAACAGCTGTGTCAGTTACCAAATGTTGTGTATATTTAGGGCTATGGATGGCATCAGAAAGATGGGGAGACATACTTTGTGCCATTTCCTCTGGACAAGACTGGTAAGATAATACATGTAGCACAAATTATGTAACACACTGGTAAATGAGGGTGGGTAAGGGGTTTCCCGTACTGGCGTACTGGGGCTTTATATTTACCGTACTGGCGTACTGGAAGCCCTCTTATTTTACGTATTTCATACTATCCAAAATTTTGAAAGATTTTTATTTTCCACACTGCGTACTGTAGAAAAATAATTACCTGTACCAGCGTACTGAAACCCCCCCTTACCCCCTTCGTAAATACAGAAAAAAGGTTCATGCTTCTTACCATGTAATCTTGGTTAGTGGAACAAGCAGGTGTAACTACGTGTAGAGGCAGGTTAAGAATTGTACTATCACTGTGGCTTGTAGTATGTAGACTAACTTATTAAGCGATGTGCCCTTTCTCTTTACATTGCAGCAAGACTGTTCTTGAGTGACAAGGGCTAATGTGTCTGTGTGGCTCTCTCATGGACAAAAAGCAAAAAGCTTACTTTGTCTTAGTGTGTAAATACACTTTCTTCCTGAATTACATCATTATGTACCTACATGTCGTACTAGTCTTTGCAGGGTCCACTGACGCCATGTACTTTACTTACAGATACGTCAGAACACAGCAGTAGCCTGGAGAATCACAGTGCAATACAGCGTCTGGCATCAGTGCTTGATCTCAAGCATTCCTGTGGCTTTGCCACCTTGCTTAAAACTGGCAAAACTTACAACTACAGTTTCAAAACCCCACCACATATTGTTTCACCTTCTTCTTTAGACTCGAGATCAGACTCGGCATCAAGTAGTACTGACAATCCATTTTCTAGTCCCAAAAATGGAATAAAAGATTCAGTGTCGGCAGAAATACTTGCATCAGAAATAGACTCCTTGGCATTGTTAGAGGACAGGGCCAAAGCACAGAGGAAATCCATGAGCCCTGCCAAGGAGAAGTTGACTCTGGATGTAGCTAGTGCTATGGAAACTTCTACAACATCAGGTGACCAAACGGTGGATTCTGATTGGGTGTTGCTAGACTGTTGCTATGGAGTGCCACTGTTTAATGCACATTTAAATCTACAAGTGTGTGAGCGGATAGCCTCTCAGGGATTATGTAGTAGAGAAAGGTAAGGAGTGTGTCAGTACAAATTCTTGCCATACAGTGCAAAGATCTTGCTCAGTATCCCATGCAACAACAGAGCAGAGTTTATAACTGTGTCAGTGCTGTCGGAACAACTGTGTTCTATTTATGACCAGTTTGTAACATTAGGCGACCTTTCAGTGTTATATATGTAGCATTTTTGGAAAAATTATCTGTATTGTAATACATGTTGCTCTCAATTACTTCTGGTTTACAGTTTGGGATCAAACCATAAAGTTCAACAGTACATTGTTCTTTTTCCCTATTAGAATGTGTCAACTCTTATCAAACACAGGACACTCATGTAAAACTTGTTTTGGATGCTATAAAAGCATTTGATTTGTATCGTATGTTAATGTTGACCTTGAGTAACTGCCGGTATTGATTTACCTTGGTAATGCTGTATCCTGTCACTTTTCATTTAAAAATGGTGACTGTAGAACTGTGTGAGTGAAGACTTTGATATTGCAAATATTATGGTCCTCTAATAGGGCCAGCTTGGCAGTGCACATGGATGACAGTGAGGTCACAGGAAACTGTAGTTATTTGACAGTGAGATCACAGGATACTGTAGCTACTTGGCAATGAGGTCACAGGACAATAGCTACTTACAGGTCACATCACACTAGCTACCTGATAGTGAGGTCACAGGACTGTAGCTATTTGACAGCGAGGTCACAGGACACTAGTTACTTGACATTGAGGTCACAGGACACTGTAGCTACATGAAACTGAGGTCACAGGACACTAGCTGCTTGACTGATTTCACAGGACACTGTAGTTACTTGACAGTGAGGTCACAGGACGCTGTAGTAACTTGACAGTAAGGTCATAGGACACTGTAGATACTTGACAGTAAGGTCACAGGACACTGTAGTTACTTGCACTGCTCTGAATATCAGGAGAATTATTTCAGCAACAACTTTTATGTTGCACATTGTGATGGTCCTTTATAAGGACTGAAATATGAGGTACATGGTTGATCTTGAACCAGTGCCCAAGGTTATATGACTGTTTTAGTGAATTACATGTAAGTGTTTTGAGTGGTCACTTGAGAACTATTGAGTCAGGACTTCGATATCAGCGCATGATGATGGTCTTGAAGAAAGGTGAACTGTATCTAATTCCAAAGGTTGCAGAGCCACTTCAGTCTGTGCACCCAAGGTCAGCTGACTACAGGACTGCCACAGTTCTCTTGTTTAGAAATTACCCACAAATACCAACAGTCATTTAATTAAGAATACAAAAAGAGACCTCCATTGAATCACAAATGTATAAAAGGTTTATTGAGCTTGTATACTCCAAAACATGAAATAATATTAAAGTGTTGGGAATATATGGCAAATTAATAGTAGATTGTAGTCACTCAGTAAATGAGAAATGATTTAATTTTATTTGTCATAGTACAATTTAGATGGGGATTACTTCTTCAAACAGGAATTTAATGACTCAGACAATGATTTCCCAAGATGACAATAATGAACCAACAATAGTCACAGCCAATTTGAAAAGCGAAATATGCGGTATCCAGGATAAGAAATGTTATTCAATGCTTAATACAAAGCATTAGATCGGATCATATATCTTTGTACATAATGAGTATTATGTAACGTTTCATGACCTGTTTTGTTTGTTTCATTGTCAGACATGATCTTATGCTATTTAGATTTTGAACAACTTCTTACTGGAATATGTACTTTATGTGTGAGAAATAAGATGCGAGTCAGTGCATGCATGCATGCATGGGTACATGTGTGCTCAGTCTGATTATTACACATCATCAGCATAATGATACATAGTATTCACCAGTATTGATGGTGATGCAGGAACATTGTCATGTTTTTTATTAATACTGTATAATCATTTATATTCCTGAGCATAAAATTTCCCAAATTAGCCTCAAAAGAGATTTTAATGAGTTTTATATTCCCAAATTGGCACCACAATAATGGATTAATCGTATGAGACCACCCGTAGTTTTTACATATATCTTGATTAAAGTACTATGTACAAGATGTTTTTTTGTTGGGACTTTATTAGATTTGACCTACAAAAATTTTCCCAAGTTTAATATTCCCAAATAGGGTCTACTCGGGAAAATTCAGGAATATTTATCCCTTGCGAAAATTTATGATTATACAGTAAATAGCTTAAGTTTATGACTGTGTAAAGAAATACAAAAGTAAATACGACTAACAGTTAAGAACTCGTGAATATTCCATATATGCAATTTCAAATTTGCAAAATTAAATGGTTACAAAAAATATAAAAGACATGTTTGCAATATCAGGTACCCATGAAAAAAGTGCCGTTCAAGTAACCACATGGATAGATCTTTGTCATCCCATGAGGATAAAATTTGTTTAAAAAGTTGATGTGTAATGCTAAATAAAAAAAATTTGGTGTTTTGTTCTTAATCAATGTTGTGATTGTTTTTCAGTCTTCAAGAGGAGTTGCACTCAAGCAGAAAGCTGTCATTACAACTCCTGAACTTCATTGCAGAGCATCAGGTGAGCTCGAATGCTATTGGTTCTTTGGGAAGAAAGGTGTTTAATAAAAGAGCATGAAGACTGTTCTGTTTGTGGCTGTCAAATACAGTTTGTCCTGTCCCAATGAGAGAGAAAATGGATAGGTGGCTATTTTGGATCACTGTGTGTCAAATTTGGTTTCTGATAATTAATTGTAATCAAACAACAGCTTTTGACCAGGAAGTAGGGTTCTATGCAGTCTTCTTAATTTCATTGCAACAAATATAAAGGTGTGCTGATATAGGAAATAGAATGTTTCGTGTAACAGGCTGTTTGACCTTTTAAGTTTCAGCATATTTGCCTGTTTGCAGTTAGGGGGCTAAACGATGGAAAGGACATGTACGACACTTAAGTGTTCAGACTGGAGACAAATGCCCTGCTTATCGCTATGAGATACAAAACATTTGTTTCCATGATACGTTAATGCCAACTATTATATTGAAAATGATGCCAATGAACATTTCCCCGTTTCAGTACAGGTTACCCGTGGCAAATATGTAAGTGGGCAAGAAGACATTAATCTGATGTTTATTTATTTACGGTGTTGCAGGACTTGCCAATCCTGCAGGAACAGAGCCACGAGAGCGGCATGTTGCCCCAGTCTAAGAACACGGGGGAGCAGATGGTGCCACTGCCCACACACAACATTCTCTTCTCTGAGGGCAGGCTTGCCACTTGGGATGGTCAATAGATGGCGGGTGTCATCGTCAGACAAAAGATGGACCTTAATTCTCCAACGTTTTACTCTTTGAATCATCATAGCATCAGCCTGGCATTTTGCCAGTGACTATCCTTTTATAATAAATGTCTTGTTGTTTGCGATATGCCAAAGGAAACAGTATCTTAAAGGTTAAATGTATGTGTTATGACTTTAACCCCTTGTACCATGAGATCATCGGTCATTTGTAAATTATTCTCTCAAGTGACAGCTGTTGACAAAATTTTAATTCATCTGCCTACATAACATTCATTCAGAAGTCAGTGTTTTTGTTTGACCTGAGTTCTTTTTTGTTAATTTTGGCTTGACATCAAAATATTTTTGAAATCTCATTATTACAAGTCAGTTTCTATATTATCTCATTCCAGAGTCTGTAATGTCTTAAGTGGACCTCTATGTGTCTAGGAACAAGGGGCTTGTTCCGGTAAGGTAATGTGGGAAGAGATGAAAGTCGAAACCTAAACTGTATAATCAGAGATTAATCAAATGCAGATCCCACGTTCTCATGTTTTTGTCAATGTAAAAATCTCAGTCACTGTAAAGCACACACTTTCACACTGCAGATGCGAACTGTTGCAGTTCCTTTAAATATTTGTAAGACTTATGTGTATATTTGTGCAGTGTATCAGATCGCGCCATGTGAGGTCATTGTGTATACTGCTTTCATGTTCCTCTATACAAGTGCGCAGAGTCATCCTATTTTTGCAAACGTGTATTTTAATATCTATATATATATATATATATATATGTATGAATAAGAGTTCAATAGACAAACGAGGCAATACTCTTTAACATATCCCTGCAGTTGTACTGTGTCTTGCCTTTTCACAAACTTCCCAAACCCTTTTACTCTTGACCCTTTTGACCCCTGGGATCAAGACTGAGGTGACAGCCTCCCTTGATGTGCCAAACTCATGCCAAGTCAAGCTTTTGACACAAGGCATGCTATGTTGAGGGATCTCATCCACAACTGACATCCAGAAAGACAAAAGATAGGAAAAATATGCTCTTTGAAATCTGTGGTTTTTATAATTACCAGTGGTAGAAGTGAAGTGGTAAAGTCTTTTGAGATCTGTATTATATCAATCTAAATGAATGAGATCTAGAAATTGAGATTGTTAAGTGCTAGTGATTAGAGTACTTAGTAGGGATGCCACAGGGGAGTTCAAGTATGGTGGAACCTGCTAAATAAGACCACCCATTTTGCTGCAAGAAGGAGTCTCCAAATGCAAATATTGTCTCATAGCTTGCAAAATTAAGACATGTTGTCAAGTATTTGACACAAATACAGTGAAATCTTGTTAAAATTACACCATCTGCTCACTGCATGATGTGTTAGATATTCAATATGTCAGATAAATGAGCTTAGTAACAAAGGAATTGGACTTTAAATTGCACAGAACTTGTGTCATAAAATGAATATATTGGGTATCTGAGTGTCTTGTAGTGAAGTTTCACTGTAATAACAAGGTGTGTGGGCTCTTGTCAGGTGGTCTTAAGAGCATGTACTACTGTACGTAGAATTAATTTGTATGATCATGTATTCTCTGCCTTCATGTTATTGTGTTATTCTGTACATACATGGTATATAAAGGACACTTAAGGCAGAGGTTATTTATACCAACATTATGCCCATGTTTAGTTCTGCATGTTCAGAATGGTCCCAAGTGCCCAGGTGCCCTGTACATATAGCACATGTTTCAATTTATCTCTAGTGTTTGGCACAAATGGGGGAGGCAGTGTACGTAGATGGAGGAAACAAACCTCAAGTCAATAACTTTCCTCCTCACAGCAAGGAAAGTGTACTTACAATCCTGGGGGAGAGTGTTTACCCAAGTCCTGTGTTATTGTTGCAGCCTTAGGATTAGTTGCTACTTACCTTGGAATCAAAGTGATGCATGTATATATGTATTGTCATTCTTTTTACATGAAAGTTTGTGTTAGTTTACCTCGTTTGTCATAATGCTTTTGAGGACTCCTGTACATTCCTGACAAGATGAACAAACCAAGCCAGAACATGTCACTGAGTTGCTAAGGGAGGGCAGAACAATATTCACTCGCCATCAAAGGATTAACAATGTGGCAACGGTGCATGTCCTTTGCATGTCCTGTGCATGTGGCGGCATAATGTATTTCTTAGGACTTCTGTATTTCAAGCCAGATGTACTTATGAATATTACAAGTTATTGGTTCCTTAAGATTTTCACATATGCCAAGAAGTGTGGTTTAAAAGATGTAACCCTTTTTCTCTTCAATGAAGATATGGGTACACAAGACAAGCCTTGTGTGGTTTCTATGGTAACTTTTTGTAGTTACAAAATTGTATTTTGTTGAACGTTAAGTCAAAGTTAGACAAAATATGAAAATGACAGCAGTGAATTAAAAAAGCAAAATTGATAATACTAAGTTTAATCATATGTGCGCGATTAATGTGACTACATGTTTTTCTGGCCTGCCACCATGGTACACATTCAGAAGCTACCTGTATGAATCATCTTCTCACATGTTTGGAAAAGAAAATAGATCTTTTTTTTTTACATGGTCCTCCTCACCAAGTAAAGTACATCAAGCAAGAAACATGTTTGATTACATAATGATCACATCATTATGCCTCTAAGCCATGTTTTAAGTGTACGTGTATCTCCTGATGAGGCACATGTGGTCTGATGCTGAACCAGAAATCACATTGTCTTCTTAGAATGATGTTTTAATTAGTTCATGAATACTACTTTCTTATTGTTCTTGTGTGCACTGTTATATATGGCATTACAAAACTGAAAACAAAAATCAGCATTTGATTAAGTTTCTGTGTTTTGTCCTTTGCTGAAATTGTGTGTGTGCTAAATCAGAACAGTTTAGACTTAGGCACCCAGAGGCACTTCTGTGTCCACAGACTTTGTCAACTTTTACAGATTAAATGTCATTTCACAGCTGTATTCACTGTTATTCCAAGTCTTCATAGCATTAGAGGACAAACTTGGTACAAGAATAGGATCGAGTGTGGTTCTAAGCATTCAAATTTATTTTTTGTGATGAGTCATGTCAATTTTGTATAAATAGACAACAGTGCTCAGCTTGATGATCAGGCAATGATGTAACGCGTGTTTGCATCAAGATGTTGCCTGTGTAGCAGAAGGCCAGTCTGAAGGCAAGTCAAAAGGCATCTGCACTTATATTACATCAGTGGCTGCTTTCTTATTATAATTGTGCAGTTTGTATAAAGGGAGAAGGTTTGTCCAAAGGTTCAGAGGAAGTACTGTAGACCTTCTGTCATATCCTTTTACATGCTACAGTGAGTGAGTGCTTACAGTTGTCAAACTAAGATGTGTATGTTTATGGTGCTTTGTGGGCATACATTGTTGGTGCTCATAAATTAAGTGAAATTGTCTGAATTAATCTATGTTTGCTTGTTTTACAAATGCCTCTTAACTTTTTTTTTCACCCTAAACCGGCTGGTGTCCAAGTGTCATGCTTCAGTGTTTTTGACTATTTTGAACTGTTTTGAAAACACTTTTGCTGAGAGTTTTAGGTGAGACCTATCAACATAACATGCTGCAGGTCAGCAGCTTTCATTGGCATTGGGTGGGCTCTTATACCAAGGAAAGTTGTTGACGTAGTCTTAATTTAGGGGGAGGGGTTAATATCCTTTTGAGAGGAATTGCCGGAAAAACAGCAAAATTTTTGTGAAAAGCCTACAAGTACAGTGAAAATGCATCAAAAATTAGATAGGTTAGAGCTTAGGGCAACAGATTATGCCATAAACTAGGTTAAAATTTCCACATTGGAGCATTCATGGTGATTGGGAGATACTCCTCTGTTTGCTTTAGATCGCAAAGTGATCTTGGTTTTATTGATTAGTCAATGGTTTGGAGTGGACTACAGCATATAGCTCACACAAAGGAAGCTGTATTCCAATTTCCATGAGGTGATAGCTGAGTGGAATACAACTTCCTGAGTTTGAGCTACATGCTTTTGTCCACTCCAAACCATTGACTGATGATTTTATCCCATTTTGGTTTATCTTAAAGCAGACAATGAGAGGAGCAAACCTGTGTTTTGGAAGCTATTTCCCAAGATGCACCCCAGCGGCTTGGAAATTCGCCATTTTCTTGTGTTCTGATGGGGAGTGTGCTCTGCATTATGGGAGCAGTCATTATCTATAGCCACCATCTTCAATGGGGAGCAATGAATATAGCGATGGGAAGTCAGGACTATGAAATGGGATGTACAGTGAATAGCTCTCAAACAATCAGAGGCCAAGATATTTACCAAAAATGGCATAAAATTATATACATGCTAGGATGCATTAGATGCCCACGTATGATGAAGTCATCTTCATTCATCATGTTCAGTCAAGCACTATCAAGTGTTTGAGTCGACCAAATCTTTACAAATTTCTTCATGTCCTGAGTGCTCAGACTTAATGACAGTCTCGTATGATTTTGAGAATTGTTGTCACCTGAATGTATAACAAGATCAACAAAATGCCAGGAAATCTGGCCATACAGCTGACACGACTATCTGCGGTCACATTCCAATTTATTGTGTTGTGGACAATAAGTTCAGTGCCTGATCCAATCAATTGTTACTAAACCACAGTATATTTATCACCCAGTGTATATGACAGTGAAATCAATATAGTCTGAACTTAAGGGAATTGTGTACAATTGGTCACATTTGGATAGAGTATGTGTATCCCTGTAGCCCAGTGAAAGATTATATGCTTTTGTGTGTATATACAGAGTTGAGGCGTAAAGCAATGAAATGGTATGAGTGCATGATGAAACGGGACTGGGGTGTGTATAGTCATTGCTTTATTAAATCTTTCCCCGATAAACCAGCCAAAACTGGCTTGTAGTCAAATGTTCTCTACTAGCGTTTTCTACTTCAGCTGTTATAGTATGGGCCATCATCCATCTGTCCACAATTCACATTTCCAATTTCTCCAAAACTATCTGCCAGATTCACTTCAAACTTGGTGGGAAAGTACCTTGGGTTGATATCTACCAAATTTTATGCAAATTGTCGTGCTTCAGAGATTTTTAGATTTTTTATTAATTCTTTTGTTCATTTTTTGGCATTGAAATTTTTTGTTCATTTTTTGGCTAAATATTTTTTTTAAAAATCTCAAAAACGGCTCAGCCAAGAGTTTGGAAATTGCATAGGGACACTTCTTGGGACCCTGAGACCTTAATTTGTTCAAGGGGTGGCGCTGCAATTTTTTTCATTTTTTTAACGAATCAGTTGAGGCTAATTTTGACTTCTCCAAAACGGTTACTGAGATTGTTCTGAAACAGTGGATGTGTAGCTTGTGGGAGGGGTAAATAAAGTTGTTCAGTAAGTAGTGATACTCTGGATCCCAGATTATTAATGTATTTTTTAATGCGGGTACTTATCGGGTAACATATGCTTTCCTATATTGATAACCATGCAAGTCCGTGGGGATTGCAGTGGAAATTCTTTTCATCTTCACCAAAACCTTAAACCAGATTCACTTCAAACTTGGTGGGAATGTATCTCAGGTGGGTCTCTACCCAGTTTGTTCAAATGATCATGCTTTATTGATATTTAGATTTTTATGAATTTTTTTCTTCAATTTTTGGGCAAAATTTTAAGAAGTCTTCTCCAAAGAAACCATGTGGCCAATTGCTTTGAAATTACATCGGGACACTTTTGGGGTCCCTAGACCTTAAGTTGGTCAATGGGTGGTGCTGCAATAATTTTTTAATTTTTTATGAATTTTTGTGTGTTTTCCCCATTTTTGACTTCTATAAAACGCTCACTCAGATTGTTCTGAAACTTGTGGGAACTGTAGCTTGGCAGAGGATGAATCAAACTTTTTCACTGGGTAGTGATACTCTGTATCCCTGACTTTTTTTTTTTTTTTTTTTAATTTGGGTACCAGTTGGTTAATACATGCATTCCTATTCATTACCATGTAAGCCAATGGGGATTGGAATGGAAACTCACATTTTTTACTTCCTCTCCAACATCCTCATCCCCCAGACTAGAGTGGGACTTATTATGGGTTGAATGTGAAGGTTAGCCAAGGATGGGCTTTTCACACAGCCCTCTTGTATTTCAGCAATGCTGAAAAAATCATTTGGGTGAAAATTGTGAGAATGGGAGACCCATCAAGGTAACATACCCCAAGTCAACAGCTTTCCTTGGCATGGCCCAGAAGCTCTAGTGCCCAATCCATACCAAAGAAAGCTGTTGGCTTAGTCTAAATTCAAGGGGGAAGGGGTTAAACCCAATTGCCAAAACTAGTTTAACGGTTGCTTGATGGACAAGAAGTTCTGCTTCTCCTGAGTTAAAAGAGGCATCAAGTGAACAGGACATACATACGTATATATACTTACCAGGGTTTCAGTTGGTGCAATGGCAATAGGGAATGGATAGTCCAAGCGATTCCAGCTTGTTGATTATTGTCAGTGCAATGATGTAAGCTTGATTACCACCAGTAAGTACTGCACATGAGAAAGTTAAACCATTGACAACTCTTGCACTTGCATGTGCATGATGATGACATTTTGATTGAAGACAAAATGAAATAACCCAAACAACATCCTGAACAGCTGCATGGGCTATGATTAATTTTCCTTATTTGGCAGCACCATTGCCTCCTAAGACTAAGCTACACGTGATCTCTGCAACTCTTGGTCTGCTTCAGGACTACAAAGTTTTATTTCTAGTCAGGGTAATAAAAGTGCCCGGTCACCTTTCTCGTGGACTGATGAAATGATCAGAAAGTTAATCACTATCATGTTGGCCATTGGCAGTATGTGTATCACTTTGCACAATAGTCTGCTACCATGGTGACCAATGTAAGCCAATAAGAAATTGAGTCACTTTTTCAGCACTAAAAGTGTGAACATGTAACCAAAGGGCAGACCAAGTGGAGTAGAGGTAACATGGAAAATTGGTCTGTCAGCAGGCAAGCATTACCAACTTACCTTGAGATCTTGCAAGTTTTGACAGATGTTGATTGCCCCTTAGTTGCCTGTTGCCAAGGTAGTGGCTTAAACTCTGCTTAGTTACATCCAATCTTTTAAACACTTCTGGACGACAGCTGAATGTGATTACTGGCATGGCTTATGCACCCAGTACAGGGATTTTGTCACTGTCACATGTTCGTGGTGCATAGACACAGAAAAACATTATGCATAACCAGATTCCCAAGAACATTGGCACATGTTGTAGTATGTATTTTGCAAGCTGGCTTTTTGCTGAAATGAGCCTGTTGCCATTACAACTGTCTAAAGCACAGCTTGATGCTGAAACTATTTTGAAGAGGTGATGTGACATTCCAACAGTGTCAGAACTACTGTTCCTGCTTGTGTGATGCTTTCATATTGTTGTATATGTATTTTGAGCAAAACAACAGTTGTATGTGGTCTGATCTGGTAGATTAACATTTTTGTGTGACCAGGTTCTTTCACATATTTACATAAACTAGAGTGCAGACATTTAAAAAAAAAAAAAACTGATGGAAACAAATTTACTTGTTATTCCAGCAAATGTCATCTCAATTGCACTCCTAAAGTTCTTCTATAACAGATACCAATCTCAAAATTACCCACAAAGTAGTAGTCTCATATAGACATTGGTTTATTCAATGTGCGGATCACATAGAATTTTCCAAGTGCAATCCAGGTAAATGGTACATTACTGGGTGTATTTTGTGATGGCATGTGGGATAGCCTGGGAGCCTGTCGGGGTGCATATATTTTAACGGAATATATACTCTGTGATGTAGAGGTACAAGGAACAAAGCATTCTGTGTCAAAAATATGCTGTCTGAAAGTTAAAGGACTGTACATATCGGAGATGAGGACAACTAAAAGTGCCATTGTTGATTACTGTCAGCACTCAAGATGGGTTTGCCTTCAGCAGGTCTTCAAAGTTCATTCTTGCAAGAAAATAAAGACAGATACATGAAGATGCATCTGTCATCAACAATGCTTATTCAAAATGTTTTCTCATAACGACAAATCAAAGTAGAAGCATTGATACAGACAACATTTGACGTCTAAGGACTTGAAATGAGAAAGCATGAAAAAGGAACCTGCACGTTCTGCAAAAGTCACTTAAGCACCTGCAGTTTAATTCATAGAATTACCTGTTGTACTGAGCTCACTTGCTTAAGGCATGTACCTGGTGAAAGTGTTCTGGTGAATAGTAATGAGTTATGCATTAAAGATGGCCTGGTGTGAAGAGACATTGTACATGTAGACAGACTGCTGACTGCATTTATGTTGAAGCTATGTTTGCTGCACTAGGGCTGTGTTCATATTGTATCTCAGACATGCTAACTAGCCCTAGCACATGCAGGATGTGATTGATACTGCTTTTGTATATTTTGTGAATAAATCTATTGTATTCATTTACAAGACAGAATAGGAAACATTTATGAGCTCTTTGAAAAAAATGGAAAGAAAAAATTAATACATATTTGGGGGATAATATACAGGGACATATTTCAGAAGACCCAATAAAAAGATGTCTTAGTAAATAACTTGTGTTTTTCTTCTTTTAGCTCAGCTGAATTGCCAGTCAGCTAAGCTTAGCTTATGGTCTTTTGCCTCCATCAGCATCCGGTGGTCAACAATTCACATTTTGGCCTCAAAAACTGTCAGCTAGATTCAATTGAAATTTTGTGGGAATGTACCTGCAGTGGGTCTCGACCAAGTTGGAATAAATGATTATGGTCTAGTGAGATTTTTTTTTTTTTTTGAGCTCAGCTGACTGACTAGTCAGGCTGAGCTTTTAGGAGGCTGAGTCGTCCGTCATCCATCATGTGTCCTCTGTCGTCCATCCATTGACAATTACATTTCCGACTTCTCGAAAAACGTCAGCCAGATTCACTCAAACTTGGTGGCAATGCATCTCGGGTGGGTCTCTACCAAGTAAGTACAAATGGTCCTGGACCAGTGATTTTTGGATTTATTAATTTTTTGGTATTTTTTTGGCAAATCTTAACAAAATTTCTTCTCCTGAAACGCTCACCCAATTGCTTTGATACCACACAGGAACACTCCCAGGGACTCTAAGTTCTCAATTTGTTCACAAGATGGCACTGCAATTTTTTAGCTCAGCAGACTTGTTAGTCAGACTGAGCTTTTAGGAGGCTCAGTCGTCCATCTTAGAAATATTACTAAATGCCATATGCACTCAGCTAAATCTCAACACAGGTGTATTCAGTTGCAACCTGGATTTTGTGGAACAAGCTTGGGTCAGCTGAGCAGGGGCTGTTTACACAGCCCTCTAGTTTTGTTCTTTTTGTGGGCAAATATAATAAAAATCATCTCTAGAACTGCTCACCTGACTGCTTTGATATCACACAGGAACACTCCTAGGGACTCTGAGTTCTTAATTTGTTCACCAGGTGGTGCTGCAATTTTCTAATTTCTTTTTATGATTTTTTGTGTGTTATTGCTATTTTCGACTTCTTCCCCAGAACCGTCACTCATATTAAGCTGAAATGTATTGGATATGTTCCTTGTGGTAGTGTCAAACAAAGTTGTTCACTTGGACGCAATGCTGCGAATTCCTGATTTTTAACCATTTTTTCAATTCAGGTACTTGTCGGTAAAAGCACCTTTCCTAGTGATTACAATCTAAGTCAATGATTCACATTTTTTACCTCTTTTCAGAATCTGTTAATCAGATTGACTTCAAACTTGGTGACAATGTACCTTAGGTGGGTTTCTACCAGATTTGTTCAAATGGTCATGCTCCATTGATTTTTGAATTTTTTATGATTTTTTTTTTTGGTTCTTTTTTGGGGCACATCTTAAAAAATCTCTGACACCCTTCACACAATTGCTTTGATATCACACAGGAACACTCCTGGTATGTTGATGGGCAGTCTAATGCTAATTCAGTTTTGATTTCTTCTCCGAAACCATCTATCGGATTGACTTCAAACTTGGTAGCAATGTACCTTGCGTGGGTCTCTACAAGATTTGTTCGAATGCACATGCTCCATTGATTTTTGGGGTTTTTTATGTTTTTTCTTCTTTTTGGGGCAAATCTTAAAAATTTGTATATGTACATATTAGATGAGCACAGGACTGTCACAGTCCTCTTGTTTCACGATTTTTTTTTTTTTTCTTCTTTTTTTGTAGTTTTCGCTATTTTCTACTTCTTTTCCTGAACCATCACTCAGATTAAGCTGAAACTTGGCGGATACATATATATTGCTTGTGAAAGGGTCAAACAAAGTTGTTCACAAGGTGGCGATGCTATGGATTTCTGATTTTTAACAATTGTTTCAATTTGGGTACTTACCGGTAAATGCACCTTTTCCTGTAAATTACTGTGCAAGTCAATTGGCATTCTAATGCTAATTCACATTTTCGTTCCCACAAGATATGTATTTCGTGGGAACCAAATAAGAACTTTTTTTCTTCATGTTCATTCTGGGGCTCCGTAGATTGCAGTAGGATAATCCTAACCATATTGGTCTGGTTGCAGAAGGATGATCCTGACCAGCGTGGTGCCTCTACCTTTTCAGAGACTAGGGGCCTGTATCATATTTTGGATAAAAAATAATGCAATACAAATTTAATTCTTTCATTCATGTTGTTTCTTGCATTTATATTGTACAATACATGCTTTGTGTTCTACATGCTTTGAACTAATGACCCCTGTCATGGTGCTGGGCAACATGATGCACTCCGGCTTCTACTATTCATTCTACTATTAAGTGTTGTAATGTCACATTTAGTTGTCATCATGTGGTGGGGGACATCTATCCTTTGGATCATCCACTTTCAAATTCTTCTCCATAAGCCATCACTTAGACTCTTCTGAAACTTGGCGGAAATGTAGCTTGTGGCAGGGTCAAACAAAGTTGTGCACCAGGTGAAGATATTCGGCATCTCTGATTGTTAACAAATTGTTCAAATTCAGGACACAGTAAAACACCATATGTTACTTGCTGATTCTCATGCACAATGGTGCTTTGCCTGAGACTCCATTGAAAATTTCATGGATCCAGTGCCATACCATGCTGCTACATTGAACCCTTCAGACCCTGTGACGTAGCACAGTGCTCCTGGTGGTGGTAATGCATCCTAGTGACTATGTGCAATTCAGTTTCCTACTCTGGCGTCCATTGCGGTGGACATGTGCTGTTTGGTAGCTCCCCTTTTTGGGTCTTTTTCTGGCTTCTTGTGGACTTTTTTTTTTTTTTGTCGTCTGGTGTCGATAGGTGTTAGCATGTACCTGGTCCTCCCACAGACTTGTTTTGTGACTTGGCTCTGGGATGAATTAAGAAGTGGAGTTGGATGTCTGGTGGGACGCCAACCGCCACAGGATGGCGTATTAGAACAACCATCCTGCATGTTGCTCTTGCATGCGCAAGAGCGATTTGAACTGCTCTGAATAGAGTCTGTGCAACTTTTGCTAATGGTGGACGTCTCCTCAGTGGCGGAAAGTCTGTCAGGCAGACATCAGGTCTGCAAGACAGCAGCTCTGGCATGCAGAGACATGTGAACATGAGGCCTCGATGACCTTTATGATCAACCACTGAGTGAGCACCAAGGGTGGGAAGAAACCAGCCATAGCTCTCGGTCGAGGTCTGGTGATGCCTTGGGCATCATCACTCCCTGCTGCTCCTCCTAGTTTTCCTTCCTGCACCCCACCAGGGCAAGCTGTAGCTATACAGGCAGAGGCCTCTACCCAAGTGTTGTTGGGAAGGGTGGAGGCGATTTTAGCCATGTTTGGCAAATGTTTAGAAAGGTTGGGGGACTACAATTCCTCCAGGTAGTATGGGAAGTTTCCTCCCCATCTCCGCCACCTCTGTGATGCCTGGCCCCGCCTTTGAGAGTGGCGACGAGTTGTTATCAGAGGCCGCTGCACCTAAGCCTTCTGTGGCTAGTGTAGTCCCAGCGGTTGCCTCTGTTAGGCCCCCCCGTGGTGATGTTTGTTGGTTTTAGGCCTTCCAAGGCCCAAGCCTCCGACCACATGTCAATCCTGGTTGGCGGAGTCCAGCATCACAGTGACGCTTGGGGAGGGGGGATGAGTTGGCCTCATAGCCGCTCTCTGTCCCGCTTTCCTCCCTGGGTCATGAGCGTTCCACTCCCATCATTGGAGGGAAAAGAAGAGGAGGAGGAAGAGGCAGCACTGCTCTTCTTCTGCTTCTCTGGAAGGTAAGGTACAGCATCAGGACTGGTGTTTGGGGCAGTTCACCTTCTAAGTCAAGGCCTAAGCCTAACTTCCCGAGGATGGAGTGGACAGTCAGAGAGTGTTGTTCCGAGTCACAGGCCCCATCGCTGAGGCAGTTCCTTTGGAGATGGCATCTCCCAGGTCTGCCTCTTCCCCAATGAAGGTCGATCCCACAGTCTATCAGCCTTCCACTCTGCAAGTTGCCTCTCAGGTGACTTACTGTTAGGCTATGGGTCCCTCTGGTTTGGCAGCTG
Source organism: Hermodice carunculata (assembly GCA_964020975.1). Lineage (NCBI taxonomy): Eukaryota > Metazoa > Annelida > Polychaeta > Eunicida > Amphinomidae > Hermodice > Hermodice carunculata. Next base: position 49,886,772 of record OZ026630.1, on the reverse strand, counting down.
CCCTGTCTGATAAGAAGGCATCAACAGAAGTTGCTGTTCCAATTTCAATGGGGCCTAGGCCTATTCGCCTGGTGCATTCTGGCTGACCAGTGTTGCCGCCCTGCATGGGCAAGCTCCTTTTGGGCATTTGCCCTTGGATACTCTCCGCTTGTAGGAGGAGTTGCAGACACAGTATGGTTCTGTGTCAGAGACTCCAGCAGCATTAGCACCTGAGGTGACCCCTTTGATGGAGTCTCAGGCGGTCACACGGGTGAGGACTAAGGAGGATCAGGCATCTTCTGCTCTGCCCTGGTGACCATCCTACCACCAAAGAGATCCTCCATCTAGACTGCTCAGATTTCCCTAGTGAGGATTCTGAAGTGGAAGGGGAAGGGCGTCTTTTTTCCGGTTTGCCAGAGGAGTGGAAAGTGGCTGAGTCATGCCCCATCTCACCAAAGCTGAGTGTGTTAAGTCTTCACTGAAGTCCACGGCTTCAACCAAGGAGATGGTGGACCAGGGCAACTGGTCTCCCTCTAAGGCAGAGAAGCTAGGGACATTGTTCTGTGGAAATGTGGCCTTTATGCAGGAACCTCTCCCTGGGGAGGCAGTACCACAGCCCAAGACTGTGCCTATGTCAGCCAAAATGGTCGAAAGGGCCCCCAAGTTGGAGGTGCCAATCACTTTCATTGGAGGGAAGTTTGCACCTCCCAGCTGGTGGGTTCAGGCGACATGCTGGTAGGTCTTCTGGGGGTGGCCTAGCCGAGGGATGCTTGCTGGCTAAGCTGAAGTCTTGGCTGAAGCTGTTTTGGACTAGCAAGTCTGTGTACAACTTCACCCCTGTGATGGTTGATGTTCCCTTGAGGGTCTGCAATATCAAAGAGGTGGAGTTGGTCTCCATATTCCTGTCAATGCTTTTGCATTTGTCCAGGATGTACAGGTGATGATGATTGTTGGCTCCTTCATGGACTGTTCTTGGTGTTTGGCTGTACAACTCTTGGAGGAGGTGCGTGATGACCCAGCACCACCAGCATCCACCAAGTGGTTGGATGAGACCCTGCTGGGCTTTGCACAGTCTTGAGGCTGCGCTGTAGGCCACATGCTCAGCAGAGCCATTACGATGGACGCAACTTGAAGTTGGTGCACCGCAATGAGCTCCTCTCTGGGGTCGCCCTGCTTACAGCTGTAAGCAAGGATACTTACCTGCTGCCCCTGGATCCAGGGCTGTTTGGCCATGGACTTGTGCCCCTCCTTGAGCAGGCTGACAAGATGCCCAAGGAGAAGTGGCAGAAGACTCTTGATGAAGCTTTGCTTTTGACACGAAGTCTGTAGGGTTCCATCAGCATGCTGGGGCTGTACATTACCAGCAGCAGCAGCAGCAGAAGCTGCAGAGGCAAAGGAAGAAGCCAGTTAAGAAGGGTGTCCAGCCTTGGAAGCTGGGCTCTTCCAGTCCCAAGGATAGCCAGAAGTCCATGCCATGCCCCTAAGTGATGATCATCCGAAGCATCAGGCCCACTAGTCAGTGATCTTTTCTCACATTCCTGGCAAAGGATCAGTCAGTGGCTGACTTGTGTTGTTTGCCAACCAGTGGGATCACATCTCAAACAATGCTTTTGTGAGAAACATCGTCCATCAAGGCTACTTGTTTGACTTTGCCATTGGCAACTCCTCTCCTGTGTCAAGAGTTCCATTTTCTTTCAATCTGCCTCACAAGTAGGTGGATCGGAAGCTCTTGAATAAAGCCATGCTTGTGGACAAACAAGCCATTAAGCCAGTGTTGGATGATGGGTCCCCAGCCTTTTACAGTAGTCTCTTTTGGTGCTGAAAAGAGATGGCAGATAAAGACCAGTCATCAACTCACATCTCAACTCTTATCTTGTCAAACAGCACTTCAAGATGGAGACCCCAGGTGCCATCATGGCGGCAGAGCAACAAGGTGATTTGGCAACCTCGATCAACTTGAAAGACACATACTTCCACATTTCAGTGGCCAAGCGGTCTCGGAAATTCCTGCGCTTTGTCAAGAGGTCATGGGCTAGGTGGCCACCTTTGTGGACCAGCAAGGGATTCTGTTGCACATTTATCTGGACAATTGTCTCCCATGGTCTTGGGACAAGGGCCTTATTCTGAAGGACATGCAGTTTGTCAGAGAACTGTGTACAAAGTTCGGCCTAATTGTGAGTCTCACAAAGTCCATCTGACTCCCTCCAGGGAGTTTGTGTTCTTGGGGATACAGTTTTTGATGATCCCCCTCATCTGTCGGCCATCAGAAGACAGATGGAGGAGGCTCTTGGTTCTCTTGAAACAGTCCAAGAGGGCGTTGGCCCTGATGGCATGTTAATAGATGCTGACATCTGTAGACTCTTAGATTCCTCTGGGGAGGCAGTATCATTGACCACTTGAGCTCAGTTTCCGAGATCACTGGGATTGAGAGAGACATCTATTGTCTCAGGGTATCTGAATTCAGCCATATGATTGGCTGATTTTGAGTTGGTGGTCTTGCTTGATGAAAGTGGTGCTAGGACAGACCTTGGTGCCTTTCAATGATGAGGTGGTTTTGTTCACTGATGCCTCCCTGCAAGGCTGAGAAGCTCATTTGGACTCTGTGACAGTGCCTTTCAACAATAAGGTGACTTTGATCACTGATACCTCCCTGCAAGGCTGGGGAGCTCATTTGGACTCTGTGACAGACTCAGGTGAATGGCCTCCTCAGTGGAGGCAGTTTGCCATCAATTGGGTAAAACTGGAAGTGATACGCCACGTCCTTGTCCAGTTTCAGTCACAGCTGGAGAACAAACATGTCACGGTGATGTGCGACAACTGCAAGGCAGTGGCGTACATCAACAAACGGGGAGGTACCAGGCCAAAGAGGTTGTTCTCTCTGGCCAAGTCGTTCCTTCTCTGGTGCTTTCAGAGTGGCATCGGGCTCCGCTGTCAACACATTTTGGGTTGCCTGAATGTCAAGGCAAACCTGCTATCAAGCCGATCACAGGTGATTCAGACCGAGTGGTCTCTGAACCTGCGAGTGGTGGAAGTAATCTGGGCCCTTTGGGGTTGACCACGCATCAATCTCTTCGCCACCAGGAATAATCACAAGATCAACACCATTGTCTTTCCCTGTTTCTGGATAAGTTGGCATGGACGACAGATGCCATGTCCATTTCATGGCAGGGAATGTGGGCATATGCCTTTTTTCCAATCCCACTCTTGCTGAAGGTTCTTTGCAACATTCAGGAGGAGCAGTGCGAAGTCCTTCTTGTGGGCCCATGATGGCTCAAGAGGGAATGGTCCTTGGATCTGCTGGAGTTGAGTGTTGAGCCTCCTTGGTCAATGCCTCTTCTCCCTTAACTGCTCAAGCAACCAAGATTCAACAGGTTTCACTGCAATCCTCAGTTTCTCAGGTTTCACGTCTGGCAACTATCGCCAAGGGCGTTAGGTGACCTATGGCAAGTACTGCTTCTTGATAATAGTTTAACATTGAAAAACTTCATTTTGGGTAGTTATTGGTTAATACATGTATAAATATTCCCATTGATTACAATGCAAATCAATGGGGATTACAATTGCAAGTCAATTTCTTTACTTTTTCTCCAAAACCATCAAACACACTCTCTTCCGACTTGGTTAGGAAGTATGTTGGGCGGGTCTTTACGAATTTTGTTCAAATGGTCATGTTCCAGTGATTTGGGGAATTTTGAATTTTTTTGTTCCTTTTTTTGGCAAAATCTTCAACGGCAGGTCAACTGCTTTGAGATTGCATCGGGACACTTCTGGGAACCTCTAGACCTTAATTTGTTCACCAGGTGGCAGGCACTCTGATTTCTTTTCTTTTTTCTTTTCTTTTTTTTTCGTTGTTGCTGCTGAATTAGAAAAAAATATAGAAATTTGGAACAAACCGGAAAGGGAATATGTCCATGTTAGCAACAGTGACGGTCTTAAACAAAGGTGACCTTGATACCTTTATAAAGTTCACAGAACCAACTCTGTCTGTCTATGTTAGGTCTGCTGAGAGCACGGGACTGTCACAGTTCTTTTTTTTAAAATTTTTTGGAGTAAGATTTACTGGTCACACAAACCAAGAAAGAAAAGGGACCATTCAAACACTGGGGACAAAAATTAAAAAAAAAATTAAGAAAAGGGAAAATGACAATCACACAGTGTACAATGTACCTCTCTCTGCTATACCAATTACCAATACCCTACCTACAGCACTTTTTGCACAGAGTTCTAACCCCCATTTCTCAAGCCCTTCAAGGAATCTACTTAACTCCATACTAATTACTATGATGAAATTGCTGAGATAAGTACATGGATAAAAAGTCAGAATAACTGCCTGATTTTTTGTTTGTTCAGTCAAAAGTGAATTTTAAGTGTGTCATATAAAATATGAAAATATGAAGCATCAGATCACCATGATATTAACTACACAACTGGGACATACTGAGTAGAGTGTATTTTTTTATTTTAATCCTACCATATCCTGGAGAAGGAATGCAAAGATGGCAGTTGTGTTGGTCATTGAATGTTATTATCAGTCTGGGGGAAAGCAAGACAAGGACTGAGATACCCAGTATGAGGTGTATACATACAAGGGATTAGACACACAACCATGTTAGTTTGTATAGAAACCAGTATATACAGTGATGTCCAATCAGATGGGCCACATCATGCAAATTAGGGGCATTTGAAATTTTAAATCTTGAATATCTTCAAAAGTATAATAGAGATATCATTCCAATTTCTGACATAGGATTATTGACCATTGCGCATCTAACAAATTTAAAACAAACATTGTAGCAATTTAAATTATGCTAATTAGCAGCATTTGAAACTTTAAATCTGTAATATCTTCAAAACTATTATAGATAGAGATGTCATTTCAACTTTTACTAGGGGGTTATTGACCATTGCCCACCTAATGAATTAAAAACAAAAGTTGTGGTAATTTGAATTATACTAAGTAGCACCACTAGAAATTTTAAATCTTAAATAACTTCAAAGCTATAATTGATAGAGATGTCATTCCAACTTCTACTCCTGTGTTATGAACTCGTTGTACATTGCCATACCAATATGCTTTGAAGACACACACACTTATTTGATATGCAGCAAATCATCTTTTCTAGTTTCCTTTGTATTTGTTTCATGGGTAATTATTTGAGAAGTTAATATAATTGTTGCGACTGTGAAATGAACAGGACACACTGTATCAATTCACCAACGCTTGAACTGCTGCATGTGAATAGAACTTACTGCGGACCCATTAATGATAAAATCTTGACATACCTAATATAAATCACATTGCTACAACTACAAATATGCACTCCCCCCCCCCCCCCCCCCCAAACAAACAAACAAAAACACCTGCACAGGATGTTCCCACACAACCACAAGAGGTTTTGCAAACAGAAGTTTGATATCCCTCCTAACTGGTGAGGTGTGCAAGAAAATGCATGTAGGACAAACAGGGAGGGCCCTAATGGGTAGAATGCATGAATATTTCTATCAGAGAGCCAGTGAAGACTGCACACAAACATTTCAGAGAAACTTAAGAGTGCGAGATCTCATCACTTGAGCAGTTTCCATGAACTATTTATACTGCTTGCAGTGACACTTTTTTTTCACTTGAGGCCTAGTCCTGCTGGTTTGATTTGAGTAACATTTACATCAGGTCTTTATGTTGATGCTATCAAAATAAGTTAAAGCTTAACCTGTGCAATGAGAAATGCCCATAAGGTGTACATGGAGTTGATGAGTGTGCCTAGCTGGAAATACATATTGCTTGTAGACAGTTGGGTGGTCCCTGGCTCAAAAGACCATATTTATCAGATCACCAGTGCAAGCTTTACAATGTTCTTTTGAGGAGAGACATTTACACCTGCCCTTCAGATGGTCTCCTTATCAAGATACTGCTATAGTTAGCATGTGGCGTCATGGTGAATGGAAATTACTGAAATCTCTCATGCCCCAGCTGCAAGCATTGTCATGGTGAATGGAAATTACTGAAATCTCTCATGCCCCAGCTGCAAGCATTGTCATGGTGAATGTAAATTACTGAAATCTCTCATGCCCTAGCGGCAAGCATTATATAATTCCCGTTTGGTAATGTCTTTATTTTACTACAATTTGCACACTAGACCATGTGCAACAGCACAGACACGGATCTACAACAGAAGCTGTCAAGTAAAATTTCTGAAGCAACCCAGGCATTGCAATGGGACAGTGGTACGTAACTGGACGAAGGTAAATGTTTAGAAGCATGTGCTTTTGAAAATACAGTGCTCCTTCTTTATAATGCCCGACATTACGAGGCAGTTTCAAACATTATCTTGCCCTCGAAAGATTTGAATTTCCCTGAAAAATGAATGCTCTGGCATGCTGTGCTTTACATAGGCAAATCATTCCTTTGCACGGCCTCCCCCTCTCCCACCCACCCACCAGCCATGAATGTACCATAGACACAGTTAATCAACAGTCATGTGAGACACTTTAGTGTCATTCAGTGGTCTAAACCGTTGATGCTTAATTGTAATCCTTGCATGTCAATAATTTTATAATCAACTGATGAAAAACCAATGTTATCTACTCAAAATGAAGAAACAAAAAAGTACAAGTCAATTTCAAGATTTATATTTTATTGGTCACATTACAAAACATTGCTTGCAAACTGAATATCGATTTACATGTCAGTAAAATCAATTTATTTACAAAGAGACTTCAATTCATATTGATAAAATAAGATAAAATGAATTGTAAGCAAGTGGTTGGTGACTTGCACTACACAATATTGAGACTTATTCTGCAATAGAATGAATCTACTTTCTGCACAATGTCTTATCTTTTAAAACGTTTATAAAAATTGTAATTTAAAAATAAAAATGTATCTTTTATTAACCACAAGTTTTTATCCACTTGTGTCATACTTTAAGAACTACATGTAATGTCATCTCAATGATATTTAAAATGTAAGTTTTGTGTCTTGATAAATGAGATTCATGCAACCATATACATGTAAATATGTAGTACATCATTTCAATATTTACTGGTTTACAATTTCAGAGCATACTGCAACCATGGCGAGCCGAAGTAGCACTTAATGATAAAAAACCGTTACCCTATTTCGTACATTTTGGCACTTTATTTGAAGATTGAAGCCCTCCCAGCCTATCTTACCATTCTTCAACATTATTCCTCATCTCTGCCTGCTTCCATAGTGTCTCATCACCGGATAAAATGAAGATCTAAAACAGTCTATACATCAAGTGCAGAATAAAAATGAAGTGGTACCTACACTGATCAACTTTCTTGAGACTACAACCCTTTAACACTACTCATTCATGAGTACATTAACTTATCTGCATTTTAAGGCCAGCTGTGATATAAGACCATTTTCCCTGCAAAAAGGGACAATGTTAACCCTTTCCCCTTCAGTTAAAACTGAGTTGTCAGCCGTCCTTGGGGTGGGGCATGGTATCATGCTGTTTCATTTAGGATTCTCATTCATAGTTTTTTTTTGTCGCTGATGAAATTAGTCAAAAACAGTAAAGCAGATGACATCTGACCACCAGCCTGTTTCCACAGCAACAACAGAGGTAACGCTGGCCTATGTTGCTTCAAAATTTGTTGACAAAGAAAAACACAGAAGTGGCTACTTCATTATTTTGGTCATAAAACATGTTACTTTTTCACAAAACTACATTCTGATTGTAAGAAAAAACACTAAAAGGAATAATTTATGATATATTAACATATATACAGAATTATAATTAAAGTGTCTTGATATGAAAAAAATAGTGATACAGTTAATCTGATATATTTGTCGTGTTGGATACTTTACAGTGGCAGTATTTACAATGGCTATGCTAGCATTTATAATGGTTATGCTAACATTTACAATGGCTGAGCTAGCACAAAAGGGTGATAGGCAATTGCTTGCTTTGATGTAATCACAACACTTGCACATCTTCTTCATTAATATATCGATAAATTAAATCTCTTACAACATTGTAGATTTTATCTGAAAATAGACAGTTGCATAAAACGGTGTAGATATTTAATACTCCACTATACAAAATTTCTGCTAAAAGCACTACAGTGGTCCCCCTCTTATAAGGCCACCCTAACTGCACCTGAAATGTGGCCTTTTAAGAGGGGGACAACAGTACATCTACTAACTGGCAATATTTTTCACAACTACTGTCTTACTCAGAACCTTGCTAATATCATACAGGTTGGTCTCATAACAATATGAGATGTCTGCAGGATATTCAACAAACAAGAGTTAAAGTGGCTTGGACAAAGCTATTTTGCCCTGAAAATTACTTCAGCAAGCATTTTCTCCAAAAGTGACGATTTGATTTTCACAAAATAAAAAGTATTGAGAAGCTTAAAGTCTAAGTTAGGTTCCATTTTGCAATATATTGTTAATTTGTGCTTTTGTAGCCTGTAAAATGAAGAAAGGATGGTCCTCATGAGACTTGCATACAACTTTGATTGACATTTACCACTGTCATTGTAACAAGTGAAGAACCCAAACTTGGACATTATTATGAGATTTCATCCTACAAATTTTCAAGCTTGTAAGCCAAATTATTAAATAAAAATCTGTAAACAATGTAAAAATGAGACTGTTCTAACAAAGACCAGTTTTTTCATGCAAAAATACCAGATTCTCTTATCTTTTGTTGTATGTTTAATGTACAGGCCCATACCAACAAGTACATATTATGGATTTATGCATGATAAAATAAAACTCATGGCACTACAACCAGTTCAAGACAGTGCTCCTTGAAGCACTGGACTTTGCCCAGGCCACCATACCTTGATACACTGTATAAATGTCACTGCAATTAGCCTGTCTTTGCATCTGATGTGCCATTTTTCTTTATTTTCAACCCTTGCTGGTGAATTACATCAGACTAGCATTCAGTAGCAATATAATGAGGAAGATAAAGCCATTTTGCCAACAACTCAACTATACATGGGTACAATTTGTAACTGAGGTGTAGGGAATAGCACCTACTGTTTCCTCTCTTTTAAGTGCTGCAAATTATATGAACTTCCCCAATAACAAAATGCTTTATACTGGACAGCAGCCAGAAAGCCCTTAACAGTGGATGCTCTCGACATCCTGTCATTTATCTACCCCACACAAAGGTCACTGATACTGCTGTCAGCGACCACATTATGAGTTTCTGTGCTGGCCCTCTCATGCACCTGAGTGTACCTATTTTCAGACAAGCCATGGCTGAAAGCTGGGACCACTGTCTTGTTTCTGTGCACACATTTACATTTTTTTTTTTTTTTAAAAGAGATGACGGAGGCAAGAAATCTGCAGAAGACATTTAAAAAAAATTGGCATGACAACTTAAAGATGCAGAGATATCATCTTCCTCATCTCATCAATGTTCTGATGCCATAAATCACTGGTGTCCACGAACAAGACTGCCAATGATGCCTCATCGCCACCTGGTGAATATGTTCTTTGTCTTCAGAGCTGTCTTTGTCTTCTTGTCCTTCTACAAAAAAAAGGGAAAAAATTAGCATCTATCAATATTTTTTTTATAACCTTTTAATTTCTGACTCAAAACTTACACATGTAATTACTTTGGAGAACAATTGGCAATTAATGATTTAACATGGATTGAAGTATACTCAAATTGATCTGGACGTTTTTCATAAGCACACAGTCATTCTCTTTTCACTAAAAAGCATCCTTGCCATCTCTCAAAGAGTTAAATATTAAACCACCATGTACCACAATGAATATATAACTGAATTTAATATTACACCACCATGTACCACAATGAATATATAACTGAATTTAATATTAAATCATGAATTCAAACAATTTGCAAATAGTTACCATATAAAGTAAACTTCAACAAAACAGTACCCTTTCACCAAAGGTACAATTTATCCCTGTGAAATATCAATCTTGTTTGATAGTTTCTGTTACAAATAAACTGTTAGTGTAAAGTGGCATTTGCACAGGCAGAAGTACCATACGAAAGTGTGTAATGTACATGCAAACAACAGGTGCAATGATTATATTTTGTCCCAGCTCAATGAATGATAAACTTCTGGCAAGTAGGGTTTTCAAACAGTCCTTAGTGAGGGTTTAACCCAGGAACAGACTATAAGATATGGCTGAGGTGTGTTTTGACCTTTCTTCAACTTATACCTGAACCCCAACTGAACATCCAGGTTAGTGTAAAACGTGACACAACCTGATGCAACGAGAGAAATAAAACATTATTTGTGCCACCTGGAGTGAAAACAGTGAACCACACTTAAACAGGCATTATCCACTGCTGAAATAAAGCAGCAAAAAGTATGAATATTGACTTCACAATATATTGCATGCAGTTAGGCATCGTTTTTTAAACACAGCTTCCAATCTTTTTTTCTTGCCTCCAAAGTCCAACACAAGAAATTTCTGCCCATAATGATGCACTTCTCCAACCTCTAATACAACTTTTTCAAATTGAATTTGTCAACATATGTATATATATCCATCCATCATGTTACCTACTTAGAAGACAGTAATAAGCCTGAGAAGAATCAGCATTTGATCCAGAAAAACATGACTAAAGTTCAAAGATGTGGAAGCTAGGTTGTCAGTGTCAGTGTGATGTGTAAGTGCAGTGTGTCACTGTTTTACTATATTCATGTTTCACAGTAAGACCAACCCCATGGTATCACCAGATGCACGGATCCTGAAACTCCCACACGTAACTCATCTCGGGCACACAGGCAGAACGTGGACTAGGAGCGTAACGAGACTGGAAGCGCCACAACTGTCGGAGGAAGGGGTGCCAACTACTACTTCATGCTACTCTTTATTACCTCAGTTCATCATGGCAATTACGAAAATCAAAATATTCTATCTGGAAATATAATGCCATCTACATGTAATTGCACTTTTCTGCCTTAGAGCCATAAAAAATGTCCACAGGTCTAGGTCTTTGGAGTAGAAAGTGCAAATGCTGTAATCGATTTCATAGACACTGTAATGTGTAACAACTTAGCTCCAGTCCAGATAACTGAATTACATTAAAGTATACTTATTTATGATGAAACTTTTAGGTGCTCATAGTTTGTTTACAAATTTTGCTGGATAAGGAGGTGCCAGAAAGCACTCATTTAAGAGCTACACTTCCTGAAAGCATAGTTTCCATTATACTCAGTTTGTGCAAAGAAAAAAAAGGCAGTCTGAAGTAATTTGTTGACATAAATCTGCCAGGGCCAACAAATGGTGGCCACCTGGTGGACAGGAAAACAACTACAAATGAACTGTTGTCAACTGACATCAAAAAGCCAAGTCAAACAAGAACGGCCACATTCACATTTTTATCAGTGGTTTGAAAGTCCAGTACTGTCAAAATATTTTTGTGAAGACTGTACATGCATAACATTTTTCTCTACTGCCACTGGTTAAGATGTCACATGAGCTGTAGTTCATTTGCCAACTGACTATTGTCCATCAAAAAATTTATAGTACTCCCTTATTAATGTTACACAGATGCACACAAGCTCTATCAATCACTGATCATCTTTGTGAAAGAAGAAATGTTATGCCAGTTGACACAAAATGGTCATATTTTTTCCTCTTCCTGGGGAATAATCGGTTTGTCACAACAAACCTTTTGGGTTACCCATATGGTTCACCCAAACGTTCCTTTACTGTCAAGGCACCAATCTACTATCTAAACATATAGTCTATTTTTGATCACTTTGCAAATATGTCCACAAAAAAAAATGTCATAATAAATGCTCACAACTGAATGAATAATTGATTGCCCAAATAGGAGACCTGCAAGGAATTAGAACAAGCATTCATTTATTCAATCAAGATACAAGTACAAAATGTAGCTTCCAACAAAATCTGTGTGGAAGGTACGAATGCAATATGTTGAGTGACTTGTATCAATATATGTATGACCGTTATCATACAAGTTGACATAAATTAATACTAGCTATAGTTAATTGTCAAGCATATACAATTTCTATACATTTCCAAGCACAGGGGTCCCTTAACAATAAGTTAAATTCTGCATATATATTATGTTTCCATTTCTTCTTGAATTCAGAATGAAACCAAATCAACTGACAGACACAGCAATTCTCTATATAATACAGATTTACATTTATCTACTTAAAAGTAGTATTTGTGCATACGTGCTCAAAAACCTTGGTTGCTGTGCGAACTTGTTTTTTATTATAGCAGGTGCATCCATTAACCCTTTCCCCCTCAAACCGGCCAAAACCGGCTGGTGGTCAAATGTCGAAACTAATTTCAACAGTTATGAAAAACAATGTGACTGAGAAATGCACATGAGACTTATTAGATCACATGCCCCAGGTCAACAGCTTTACTTGACATGGGCTGGGCACTTAGTGCCCAACCCATGCCAAGGAAAGCTGTTGACTCAGTCTTAATTCAAGGGGGAAAGGGTTAAAAAAAGTATAACCTAATTGGTGCCTTATACAATGTTTTACATAGAAGTGAAAAGCTGGAGTTACATTAAAATGACGTGATATTAATGAATTCTACATACAAAATAGGATATCCTTTTTGAAGTGTATTTTTAGTTTATTTATGACTCCTCTTTGGGAATTTTAAAAATCTTTTGCTTATGTGTATGTACTCTTAACCCCTGCGTTTGTCCAGAGTTAGGCCAAAAGTTGTTTTCATCAACACAGTTAATTTTCATGTTACAGTTGGGCTAAAAGCATCATGCTGAGGTTTCAAAATCAAAGATACATTAAAAAGTGGTGCCAGGTACCCAAAGCCTGCACAGCCCAGGAAACTTCAGAATATTTTTCTCCAATATATACATTTCTCTAGACTTTTCAACAGCATAAATATACAATAAATCAACTTCGCATAACATTTTGTTTCAAATATCACTCTACTTTGTACATCGCCAACTTGGTGCCACACACACACAGGCACACGCACACGCACATGCACACGCACACGCACACACACACACACACACACACACACACACACGCACGCACGCACACACACACACACACTCTGTTAAGAGGCAACCAGAAGCAAAGTCTATACATATGTGTTAAAGTTTAACATTCCATTTATCCATATCATCAAAATTAACAAAACAGTGAATTGAGTTTTTGTGAAAGGCCTTTAAAGCAAATAGTTAACCCTTTCGGTGCTAATTTTGTAATTAGTCAACAGCTTTTCTTGGTGCGCAATGTGCCAAATGCGTGCCAAGAAAAGCTGTTGACCTGGCATATTCTCACCTGAACTATAGGCATACTGGTACTTGAATGAAAGGTCTTCTTACAAGTTTACAAGCAATAAGAATCTGAGATCCTAATGATAATTCAGACTAGTTTGACTTTAGTAGATTGACTATAGAAGTGATTGGCACTGAAAGGGTCAATACACATAAATAGAAGCCATGATCCAAAAGGGCCACAAAAATTTTGCAACTTTTATCCTCGAGATACAATTTTGCCACAAGATTAATCACGGAGAAAACAATTCTACCTGAAGAAAATTTTCAGATTAACAGGACACTGCTGTGCAAAAGGCCGGAGTTGATGTACTCAAGAAACTTCACTTTGTATATATTTCAGTAGCAGCAAACATTTATACAATGTATATTGTTTTAATCAGCATGCTAACATAATACTAAACATAAATAACTTATTCTCACAACATAGAAAACAGCAAGCACCTAGTACAGTGGTCCCCCTCTTATAAGCCCCCCTAAAGAGAGGCCACCCCCTCTACAAAGGCCACTTCTCCATCCAGCAAGTATGACATTTTCATCGTATTTTACCTCTCAAGAGAGGCCACCCATCTTATAAGGCCACTTTTCTATGTCATTTGGGGAGACCTTATTAGAGGGGGACCACTATATTCACAAGAGTGTTCAAATTATTGAAAGATTATTTTCTCCAGCTAATTAATGATTGATGTTGTCTTTTCAGCAAGTACAACCATGTTAACAAATTAGTCATTCACAGTGACTTGTCCTAAATCATCAGGCTCGTTGTATATCAACAACTCTGCCTGTACGGTTTCATACACACTGTAAACAGGAAAAAATATGGAGTAACCAATCAAGTCCACACAAAATTGTGTCAAAGTTCAACCATTCATTCATCTCTGATGTTAAATCTAAAACAATGAAATGAATTGTCGTGAAGACTTACCCACCCTCCCCCACCCCCCCACCCCAAAAAAAAAAAAAAAAAAACAAAAACAAAAACAAAACAAAAAAACATTTGAAGACTTTTAAGATCTGCTTGGTTACAAAAAATTATACAAGATATCCCTCAAAAATACCAAAGGAATTGAAGTAACTTGTTAACAGGATTAATTCCTACAAAGAAACATTTCTATAGGAAAGGAAGAGTTTGGGTATTGCTCCGCTGGAAGCTAAACAGGGGTTGACGTGAATGGGTGTCATGTTGCCCCAGAAAACTTCAAATTTGTTGGGGCAACTTTTTGTTTTCAACTTAATAAAATGTGGTGTTTTTTAACACAAAATGAGACAGAACAGGAATCACAAATAATCTGGTGGAATTTATACATACATGTATTTCATGTAAGAAGTACATTAGTACATGTAAAATACATTTTATCAACTTAAATGACTAATAGGAGAGGTCAAAATTAACTATTATCTGTGGATTCAGCTGAACATACAACTGAATGCACAAAATTATTGAAGGCCTCGAAAAACATGTTTATCTTTTAAGATGAAGTAACAATTCACATGACCTTGTTGGTTATACACACAAAACGTTTCATATGCCTTTAATTATCCAAATGCAATATGAAATTGGACGTTTCTATTTGTGAATTGAAAACAGAAGTTTCTACTTTGTTTAGTCAGTGCGTATACATGCAATGATTTAATACCATATTCCACATATAGCTTATATACTATTTTACTTTTTTAACTTCTATTTTAAATTTCCATTTTGCCTTGAATGCATACACTATCATTGTGCAAACAACCAATATTTTTTGCCAAATGCAATCAGTTAAATCAACTGCACAGGAACACAGCTCATTGCAAAATTACTAAGTGCCATGTGACTCAGTATACAATTATTTGATGAATTATTTAGAGAAAATGGGCAACTTGAGAAAAAAATGTCTTGGTTGCCCATGGACAACTTGTAAAAATAATCAATATCTACCCCTGCTTAGGGAGGCAATAAACAACCAGCTCTGTTCAGATTTTACTAGATGCAAACATTTAACACAAAACAAGTTTTTTAAAAAAAACCTTTGTGCAATAATAGTACAAAGTAATCAATCTCCTCTCCCCTTTGACCAGCCAAAACTGGCTGGTGGTCAAATGTTGTCTGCTTCAATGTGTTTAACCAACTACAATGGTGATGAAAATTTATTTGAATGAAAATTGTAGATGAGACCCATCATGATAACATGCTCAAGGTCAACAGCTTGGCATGGGTTGGGTACTAAGTGCCATTGCATGCCTAGGAAAGCTGCTGACTCAGTCATCATCTAAGAGGAAAGGGTCTACTTCTACCTGCAGAATAAAACAGTGGCATCTGGTACTCAAAACCACCATGGTCCTGGAAACGTAAGCTTACTTTCTCTAACAGAATAATCATTTGCATTAATTCTGTGCCTCTTTTTGTTCGGCAAGAATAAATAAATCAATAAATCAATATTTCACAGTGGCTCATCTTCAGTATCCGCTTCCTTGTCTGTCAACAACTTGATGCACACAGTTTCACATACACTGTAAATAAATTGGTCTGGAGTAACTGAATTATAGTGTCCACATGCTTGACCTAAAGCTGAACAACCCACTCCTCCTCGTCATACCAACTGATCGGGTTGTTTCTCTGTCTTGTTGGCGTGCTCTGGCGACATGGAAGGCTTCCCGAGCTGCTGCCAAATTGCTGAAAAAAGGCATTTGGGTTCTGAAAGATGGGAGGCACCATGTCTAATTGTGGTGACATGCTGAGTGAACATGAGGGCATGCTAAACCTTACTGCCTTGGGAGTTCTACTGCCCTGACTGGGAGACAAGCTACAATTGTGTGCATTTGTATTAAGGCTGTAAGTACTTTCTGCCCCTTGCCCACTGACAATAGCTTGAGGTTTTATACTTGTGTCAACCACAGGTTTGTTGCTAGGTGTGCCAAAAACAGCACTGGTCAGCTGTGATTGTGACAGCTGGATGTTCATACCAAGCATATCAGTGGCAGCTGCTGATGATAAAAATTCACCCTGGGAAGATTGATCAAACTTCTGTACCAAATGGGTGACTTTACCAAGAGATGGGCTGTGGTGCTGTTGTTTGGAGCCCTTGGTGGGGGTAGGGTGCACTCTGGTTTTGTGGTCAATCAGTTTGACTAGATGACGTACCTTTGATTCCTTGTCTTTATCAGGCTTCTTGCGTAATGTCAGCTTCCTGGGGGTGAAACCAATGGAAAAGGAGGAGTTTTCCTTCTTGTTGGACTTGGGCTGAAGGCACATGTCAAAAAGGCTTCAAATTAGCAACAGCCAAATACTGGGTAAATCGGGATTAACTAGTGCAGATTTTTCAGTCTGATGAGATTGTTCTGTATTCATTTTTTTTCTTTTTCTTTTTCAGAAAATATACTAAATTTAAGCTGGCTTGTGAATCTTTTCATGCATCCCCTGTAAAGGGATATATATATATATATATATATATATATATATATATATACACACAGACACAGACACACCCACGATCTGCTGCTACCATCCCTGTAAATCTTATTTTTACTATAGCCCTGCTTCATCTATTGTATTGAATTTTTGCACACATACTCAACAGGTCCGGGAAATGATCCTGATGTAAGAATTGTTATCCTCTATTGATTTTGCTATCTTTTTCAATTTTTTTTTTTTTTTTTTTTAAATCCTTTTTTTTTTTTTTTATTATTATTTTTTTTTTTTGCTGACTGCAAATCTCACCCATAAGCTTTTACTAAGTAATGGTGGATCCTAGGTTGACGTACACTGTCAAATATCAATAGGAAAACAGTGCGGAGTTTCTTTTGGTGTTGTACATTTTGACCTTCACAGACCTTGAAAGGTCAAACTGACATATTGGCTTATAATTGGTAATGGATCTGAGGTTCATGGTTTGTATTAAGCATTGACAAGAAAATGCCTGTGGGGTATCATTTAGTGTTATTAATTTTGACCCTGAGTGACCTAAAGGTCAAACTGATATATATCGGCATGCATCTTGCTAATAAAGGCAGTCATTTGCCTTTTGGCCGATGCATATGGGTTTTCGCCCAGCCAAATAGATTGAATCTATTCAGTCTTTTGCTAGTTTGGCTAGCAAACAAAAACAAAATAAAAAATAAATAAATAATAAGATAATGTCATTCTAGGCAGTGACTTCACTTCTAGATCAAGTATCACATGCACATGTATTCCTAACATGATAAACCTAGGTATTCAATTCATCCAAGGCTTTGCAATTCTGTCTGCCCAAAAGAAAGAACTGAAAATTCAAAATTCCTGTATAAATGCAAGCATTTTGGATAAAATTGTAGTTTTGGTGAAAAAATATTCAAGATAAAATGACCAATCTTGTTTTGTTATGATCTCAATATATGTATCCCCAAAAGTGAATTGGAATTTTGTTTATAAAATTATCTAGTCCCCCCCCCCCCCCCCCCCAAACAGAAGTAACACAAAAAATGATTATTATTGTTCTTTTTTTTTTGGAAATGGTCAAGTTGGAGGACCTTTTCATTTTTGATATGCATTTAAAAAAGAACTGGTAATTTCTCAGAAATTCTCCAATATGTTTTTGCTCTGAACGGTTTATGGAGTAAAGTAGTTTGGTTTGATCAGAATCAGAGAATCAGTTATACACTAGTGGTATATCCATGTAAAATTGCCATTTTGGTGCAGATATCTACTGTATGTAATCAAGGTCTAACATGATCCATTGACTATCATGTTAACATTTATAGTACAAGTACTTTGTCCATTTCTTTAGATTGTGTTAGGCTAGAAGTTGCAAATTTGAACGTATGACAGACAGCGTAAATGTCTCCCAAAATATCTCAAAATGAACAAAATTATCCAAAACTGTTTGGATATTACCTTGATTTTGAATCCTGCATTTGGATAATTTTAACTGAGGCATTGATAATAAACATGCTCAACTCCTACATCTCATGTGGTGTACCCAGTCACATTGCAAACAAACATACCATAAGGTTCTACAATGGTCCCTATCTTGAGAGACCACCCCTTTTGGTCATGCCAGCATATGTGAAGTGCAATGGCATTATGCTCACGCCAAATTTCTGGCAAGAAATTTCGGTATGCAAAAAAATAATGCTGAAAAGTGTGGTACAAAAAATTTGTGTGAACTGCCACTAAGCTTTGCCAATGGCATCAACTCGAGCACATCACATAATCAAGATGCTTGTGCTAAAGGCGAGATCCCAGTGCCCTCAGGTTTAGTTCTTGTGTTGTAACATAGTCTACCATAAGCATAGCAACATTAGTCACCACTGCCTGCCTGTGTCATATGTACTGTGAACCATTAAGTATAAATCCCCATTTTATTTTTCTTCTATTTTTCATTTACTGATTATTTGTAAGAAATGGTGCTGAAATGAAGGTCTCTTGCTGTATTCCTATTATTCTGGCTCTGTAAGTGGACTTTCTGAAATTCTTTGTGTAAATCAAGAATGGAGCTGGATTTCTCTATCCAGAAGTTCCTCAATTAGCTATTAAAACGCAAGTTCCCCTTGTTAGGGGTCTTATTTTGAACTTTTATAATGGCTAAATTATTTGTCAATCTGGATTTTCATAATTTTTAAAGAACATCATGAACCATATCGGATTCATGTACATTGTCAGCTAAGCGCTGGGTTGGAGCAACATGGTCACAGGACAGGATATATCCATGAAATGACAAAATAATGTAACACTACAAAGAGTCCTGGCTTTATGTGCCATGGAGCACATTTACTCCATGCCATAAACATGTATTAATTTCCTACAGCATACTTTTCGAAATGTTGACATCAATGCTTTATCAGTCATCCTAATTGATACTCATGTCCTCCCTTGTCCATAATAATTCCATCAAACCAGCCGAGTATCAGTCATTCCGCAGCAAAAGTATAGCATGTGCTCCATTTCAAGCATCTTCATTGGCCCACCGATAGGCAGAAATGAGGTCTAATTAATTCTCATTTTACTCGTGTGAGTTACAAATTTAAAGTGCTCAAGCATTGCAGTTGCAGAGACTTGTGCTTCAGCAAGGCAAAATGTGTGCCAATGCGATTGGCATATTTAGCATACTAGCCAGTTTTCCCATTGGCCGCAAAGTTCTCGCATGCTCAAATCTTGTGCTATTGGTGAGGGATCACAATGCAAAATTGGTATTGTACATCAAAGTATAAATCCTGATGATTTCATATTTACTATCTTCATACAGACCCAGGTTCCTGCAGCTGTGCTCACAATGGTTTTACAAGATTTGTTAGTTTTTCAAGAATACATTTTTTAATGAATCTGAAACATGTTAAATAGGGCGTTACATAGGGCAATAAATATTGTCCCCTGATGACAAATTGAGAATTAAAATTTAATATTTTACAAATGATGTACCACAAACCTGGGTGTTAGCATTTTCATAGCTCTTCTGTCCTCTTTGGCCTCTTTTCCGCCCACTGCCTGGGGTGGTCACAGGTGTACGCATATGCATGGGTGTTTGAGGTTCATCAACTTCTATTCTAGGAGTTTTACACATGGGGCTTCCATCTTCCTCAGCTATGCTGAAGGGCTGGGCTAATTTCACTCCTGGAGTTAAGAACCCTGGCTTTGAGTAGGACCCAAGAGACTGAAAATAGCAATCAGACATGTGGCTACAAAATGTACATGGGAATTCTTTCAGTGTTTGGACACACACATATGTGTAATCTGAGTAGTAAGATACATTCCATCGTCAGTCCGTCCAGATAATCCACTGGGTTCTTTATCTAAGTGCTGGCTCAACAGTTGGCAAAAGTTAAAACTCAAAACACTAACATGACTAAACTAGTCACATGACCTTGGGTATTGGGTCAAGATTTGCCATGTGTGCATCTCATTTTAGCCTTTACACTGGACCATCACCACGTGCAATAGTAAAATTGTAAGCAAGACAATTTTCCAATATTATGAGAACAGTATGTACAGTTTCCTGAGACATTTAATAAATTGCCACCCATGTGCACCATCAAGCTAGCCCTTTTGAAGGACCATCACTGTTTGCAATATCAGTCTTCACTCATGCCATTCTGAAGTCATTATTTTTAAAATGAACAACACGAGTGCACACTATTTCTAAGATATAAGCTAATATGTCAGTTTGACTTTTCAAGGTCACTCAAGGTCAAAATTAACTAACACCAAACATACCAAAAGAAACCCCACGGGTACTTTGTTAATAATGTTTCATAGTAATCATTGGTCTAGGATCCATAATTCCCAGACGTAACTCAGATTTGCCAATACATGTGAAATAACAATGATTTTGGAAAGGAAAAAAATGTGAATTACCATTGCAATCCCTATTGAGTTGCATTGTAATCAGTAGGAATATGAGAATATCAATTGACCAGTACCCACATTGAAAAGCGTGTTAAAATCAGGGATCCAGAGCAACACAAGCTGGTGAAAAATTTGTTGGATCCTTCCACAAGTCACATTTCTACCAAATCTCAGCATATGCTAATTAGTGGTTTTGAAGAGGTCGACAATAAAGTAAACACACAAAACTTCATTAGCAAAAAAATAATGCCAACTGTTGAACACATAAAGGTCTATCGGTCTTAAGCATGTGTCCTTATGCATTTGGACAAATGGCCAAGAAATCAACAACAAAAAATGTCCAGTTTCAATGCTGAAAAACAAACAATGAAACAGGGTTAATCACAGGGGATACAAGCTGTTTCTGATATTAAAACATAACTAATTTGATATCCAATAAGTTTGAGAGTGATCACATGAAAATATTTGATGTAAGTCAGTGCCAACTCTGTAATATCCAATGAATTTTCAGGCACTGGACACACACAAGCAAAGGGCTGCACATTTCCAGATCATGAGATTTATTTCAATTTATTAAAAAAGATACAAACCTGCCGAACATGAAAAAAAGTGTGTGTTTTTACATGGGCCTTTTAAAAATTTAAGGCACTGTGATCTTCTAAGCTAAACATGCCAGAATTCTCAATGGATGATGGGAGGCTAGATGTGGTCACCTTTTGTAACCCTACCTTCCTTTTGCTGCCACTGGAGTATAGTTCATGGCTGTGGTTGAGGTCCATTCCTGTCGACAATCTCATTCTTGACCTGGCTGACTGAATACTCCCCTGATTTTCTTGCTGTTTGTCCACAGCTAAACCCGGCATCTCCACTGGATAGGAAGTCTTCAGGTGGGGCTGACACAGCTTGTTGCGCCGCTGAAGTTCACTGAGACGACCACACTCCCCCCACTCAAACTCCTCTGGTTCTTCAGCACAGGAGAAGAGAGAACCAATGCCTCCTGTAAAATTATAAAGACACACGCAACTTGAGAACTGGGAAATACATTTTGGGTCTGATTTTGATCCCTGTCACCAACAAACTTTAGTTTTTAACACCCTGCAAAAACAGTACGGCCTCTATTTTTCCATTTCAAAATGACACTTTGTCAGTTTGACAAAATGGCAAATTTTATTTTATTCTGGTGTCATAAAATTAATTGGTCTACTGCCATGGCACATGAAAAAGTGGAAAATAAGCACACTGATATACATGTATGCAGAAACTGCATTCTTCTCTGGTAGCCATGTTTTCCCTTTATCTGTGTGCCAGGCTGCCATTGATGTGGAGAATATAAAACCTTTTCTTCATGTTTTGGTCATCATGCATTGGAATTGTAACTACTGATAAAGCAATATATGTCTATACATGTATACTAGGTATGGTTTCCTTCACAAGCAATGCAGTCATGGCTGTGACCTCAGAAAGCATGGTTGTAACTCATTATTTAGCCAATTGCATAATAGTTATCATTGCATTTACTTATCTATATGAACAATGAACATTTTGTGCATTTGTATGATTTTATTTACATAATCTAAGATGCACAATGAATAATTCTGTGCATTTCTCAAACAGAATATCCTGACTGTGCACCGGATTTAAAACCTGAACAAACTGTACCAATGTTTTGGGAAGTATTTTGCCATGCAGTGTGCCAAAAACAGCATCCAGTGTGGAAGTGGGGTCTACCTAACAAATCAATGCTGAAAGAAATGTTGAATTTACAGAAAAAAAAAAGATTGATGTTGAACCAGAACTGCATTAGTTTTGCCACAAGTTTCATACTCTACATGCCAGGCTTGCTTGACATGGCCCTTGGTCCATATATAGACAATCTCTTTTTGTTTGGCCTGAACAAAGAATTCCATTCTTTTAAGCCCATTTTAAAATTGCAAAATTCCACCTGTTTTCCATGATCACTGAAAAAAATCAGACCCTAAAATAGCACAGGGGAAGCTTTGCTTCTATTATCTAATACTGTCATAGCATGACAGATGCATGCAAAACCTCTTTTTTAACTCTTCCAGTGCCGACTGTGACTAAAAACTTCAAACAACTGGTTCTGAAGTATAAGGGTGCTAGATGCACTTTGCTTGTATAAAGACCTTTCATTAAAGTACCAGCATACCTGTAGTTATCGGAACAGTCCACAATCTGGGACAACTCCAAATACAGTACTTGTGCTGGATTAATTACAATGAACTGGGATGTGTTGATTATGGCATTCACGCATACCAGCCTCCATTGAGCCATTCTTCTTCTTCTTTTTTTTTTTTTAAGAATGAGGATTTGGTGCAGTTGGTACGTGCATTTCCAATTTTCGGCTACTGATTGGTGCCGCAGGTTGCCAATTCGAAACCCAGCCGTTCCGTGGTCACAAAACATAATAGAACATGATGGTTCAGGCCTAACAGCTTTCCATTATGTGCTTTGGGTGCAGTGTACACAAAGTGTGCCAAGGAAAGATGTTGACTCAGTCCAAAATGTGGATTGAAGGAGTTATTCATTAAAATCAAATTTAACTAACCTGGCACGACTGACAGTCGAGAAGGTTCGGCCTTGAAAGAATTTGTACTCCTGTTGAGTTCACTGGCACTGAACGTGCAACTTGAATGAGCAGAGAAGTCCAAGCCCTGACCACTCACGAAGCTAGTTGCCATGGGCTGCTTACCAAATGGGGTTGTGGCATTGCTACAAACATGACAGACAAAATTTTACTCAAATACAGATGGTATCACTCTGACTTTGTAAATGTATAGCAGTACAGTGGTAGTCTTTGCAGGCCAAGCATCTTGTCAAGTCCAAACACTAAATAAAGATTTCCTACGGGCAATATACATTTGTACTGTGGTATCTCATATCTGAGATCATCCATGTTGCTACCGAAAACATGGTCTTACATTGAACATAGGTCTTCAATTACAGGTAAAATCACAAAGAAATAGATCGCTGTTTCTTGACAAAACTTGTCAAGGCATTTGGCACATCGTGTGTCTATTTTTATCAACAATTGCCTTGTCTTTCTATGTCTCGACACAGTAGCCCTAAAATGTCTTGTACATGTAGTCTTTCATGAGAGGTGATTTCGATGGCAAGTACCACTGAGTTTCCATTTAGATGCCAAGTAAAAAATTTCTCATATCACATTGTATGGTGTTAAACTGAAGACACCCAGTGCCATTGGCTCATCAGTACATCATTAAAGGTCCGGTGACCTGCTAAAACAAACTGTCATCCTATTGGTTGATATAAGTCTTACTGCATGCTGTTCTCATAGTACTCATCTACATTGAAATAATTACTGCAGAAATTTATCAAAAGCACTCAAGCTGGTGACAATTTCTGATCAGCCTGTTTTTTTTTTTTTTTTTAAATGTTCTTTGTGGGGGCGGGGCGGGGCTGGGCGGGGCGGAGACTTAAAAAAATTCTCTCTCTCTCTCTCTCCCCCCCCCCCCCCCAAAAGAAATTTCACCACTTTAAATTCAAATTCCCTCCTCACCTGAATGGAGAATAGACCTGAGATCGTGAGCGTGTGTTTTGTGCTGGAGTCCCATCCAGAATCATTGGGTCAGTCCCGGATTTGTTGCTGGTTAGCTCCGAGGTACTCAGTGGTTTTTCCTCCAGTGAGTCATCCAAGTTGTCTTCATAACACACAGACAAAAGTTGGGTACATTAACTAAAGTCACACTTGTACGAGCCCTTGCTACAGGTGTAAGTGTATACTAGTTATGTGGGACAAGTCCCAGTCCCTCCCACTAGATTATTTTTGTTAAAATTTATCTGTGTCGCTGATCGCTTTCAACAAGTCCTAAGCATTGTCTCTTAATTGGTAGCTCCCATTCTGGATTTACTGGTGTCAACATTAACTGCACTGCAATTAACTGTGATAAGCTTCCCATATTTACCCGTTTTTTTTTTTAATATATGGGATTTTGGATTTATATATATTTTTTTTTTTTGACACACGAGATAGTCAACAGCTTTCCTTGGTATGCTTTAATTCTTTCAGTGCCAATCACCTCTTAAGTCGATCTACTTGAGTAAAACTAGTCTAAATTATGATTAGGATCCCAGATTTTTTATTCATCGTAAAAAGACCTTTCATTCAAGTTCCAGTATGCCTATAGTTCCAGAGAGAATACCCTGGGTTGACAGCTTTTCTTGGCGCCTATTGGGCGCATTGCGCGCTGAGAAAAGCTGTTGACTCAAGTCCAAAATTTAGCACTGAAAGGATTAATAGGCACAATGCATCTGAACTGTGTCACAGAAACCTTTTGACCTTAGGCTTGCTCCTGACACATCTTATTTATAAATCATTTTTTTAAAACTCTTGACGGGAAGTTTGAGTGAAACATGAAATGAAATAATACTTTACTTCCCTGTGCTTTAAGTGAGAAAGGGTTCAAATAGGGGCAATGCTGACGAACTCACCTCCACTGGCATCAAAAGTAGTTTCAAATTTTGTGGTAGTAGTGGTAAAGATTTTTTCCCCAGTGGAGGACTGCATTTTGGCTTTCAGCTGCATGTTAGCGTGGTCCAGCTGGGCCTGCATGCTACGCATCTGTGAGTCTGCAACAAACAACTTGCACTGTAACCATCATAACCCAAGACACTACAAAAGACAGGCTAACATTTTTTACACTTCCAAAGAATGAAAATACAGGGACTTCCCATTCAGAATACTTTGCTGATAGTTTTGATTTTATTTATACCTTTTTTGGAAAGACCATCTGTTTCCAGAGATCATTATTTGGTGACACCCAGAAGTCTTCTTCCAAGATGGGGACCAGTCTATGAATCATTGTCTAATACGGGGACCAGTAAACAGATAGAGCTCTCTTTTTGTTTAATTTGGTGTTACCTGCAGCAACTTAATCTCACAACTGTTGAATCAAATGCACAAAGATGACCACACATTTACTACTAATATACAGTGTTGATATGGCACTCGCACATAACTACCTCCATAGAACCATTCTTTTTCAGAATAGGGATTTGGTCGAGTGGATATGTGTGATTCCCATTTCAGCTAGGCGACTGGTGCCAAAGGTTGTAGGTTCGAGTCCCGCTCTTTCGGAACATAAAACATATATTTTCGGCATTTCCTTAATGCTGGTGGATTTAAATACCCGATTCTGGAAATAAATGCCAACTCAGTAAATATACTGCATAACCGTGTTGATATGGCACTCGCACACAACTACCTCCATTGAACCATTCTTTTTAAGAATGGGGATTTGGTCGAGTGGATACGTGCATTACCCATTTCAGCTGGGCAACTGGTGCCAAAGGTTGCAGGTATGAGTCCCGCTCCTTCCGAACATAAAATATAATATATATTGAACAAAGTGTATGTCCTGGAGATTGACTACTTACTCAGTTGTTTCCTCAGTTGTTTCAGCTGCATGACTTCATTCTGTACGTCCTTGACCTGCTCTTTGTACCTCTTGGAGCTCTCTTTCTCCTTCTGCAGTTCCCTAGTCAGTTGGTCCAATTCTGCATCCTGTGTCTTGGAGTGGACCTTGCTGCTGTTAACAGCAGCCTGGAGATGAATCTTTTCGTCCTCAAGTTTAGCCAACTTTTCCTTGAACTAAACAATAAATCGCACGGACGTTTTACTGTCATATTCCTGAATAGTCATATTCTGTGGAAAAGAACTGTTTTGTCATAATACTTCTAGTGAAGTCATCATTAAAAGATCTACTTTGTGGATTTTGTAATGCTATACAGCTTCCAAGTTGCAACTCAAGGAGCATTTAGTCTGGTTCCTGGGTCACCGCCAACAATGCCAGATTTTTAAAGATAAGATCCATATAAACACTAAAATGTAGTTTTACATCATGCCTTTTTGGGGAAAATAATCATACATTAATTTGGCGAGCATTCAAGTACCTACATAAGTTTCTACATGTATTGTAACCATAGTTAAAAAAGGAGAAAATGCTGGAAATATATCAAGTGACCATGAGAATATAAATTACAATGATAACATTTCCTCTCACAAACAACCTCTTCATAACATTTTTGTTTCTTCAAATGTATTTAACCCTTGGAGACAATAACAACAGCACCCCCCCCCCCCAACCTTTTGAAACACATGTATGCTGGTACTTAAATCAACATTACCAGGCTAAAATAATAAAGTTTAGCACATCTTTGTTGTGCTTAGCCCTGACAGAGTCAAACTATGAAGAAATGCACTATAGAGGCACAGTTTGCTGCACTATGTTCTGATGTTTCAGGTTTGTGTTGTTTTGTCTTGTACTCATTGGGCCCTATCACTGACCTGAGCTTTGACCTCCTGTAGTTCCATCTCCCTGGTTGTGAAAGCCCCTTGTAGTAGCATGTGGGACTGTTTTGTGTTGTTCAATTTGTCCCTCAAATGACTAATTTCGACTTTATCTTCCATTTCCTGTTTTTCTGATATGGCTAGTACATCCTGTAAGTCGGTCACTGTTTCTTGCAGGTCCTTTAGGTCCTTCTCCTTCTGTGACTGACCCTGCTGTAACTGTTCAATTTGTATATTGCTATGTTGAAGCATTTCCTCCAACTCACTGCATCTTTTCTGCATCCTTGACACACATTCTTTCCTTGATGCCTGCACTCTCTCAAGCTCCTGCATCATATTTTCTTTCTTTTGAGTGATGCTTGCAAGTTGGTCTTGTAACTTGGAAGCTTCTCTCTTTGTGACTTGTTTGGTTTCTTCAATTTGTCTTTCTAGTTGCTGTTTCTGATTGATAAGATCAACATTTTGTTTCTGTAAACTATTTTGCTTTTGAACAACAGTGTCCATTGCCGTTCTCATATCACTGAATTCTGTCTTCCTGGCTTTTATCTGCTCATGTAATTCTTTTGACAAACACTTCTTTTCTTCAATAGCCTTGCTCAGCTGCTCTTGCAGTTTACACTTTTCCTGGGTTTTGACATCCTCACTACCTAACAAAGTCAACTTCTCCAGCTCTAACTCATTGGTCCTCCCAACAGCCTCACTCAACTCCAGGCACTTCACCTCAAGCTGCTGCTCCAGATCTCCCACTTTCTGCTTCACTTCATGTTCTTTTGTAAAACAATTTGCTTCTAGCTCTACCACAAGATCACACTTTTGATGCAGAACGGTTTCCTTTTCCTGCAGCGTTTGTTCAAGTCTCTGCACATTCTCAGTCAGCTTTGTGATCTCTTTGACATTAATCTCTTCCATCTGCTCTTTGGCTCTCAGCGCATCCTCCAGGTCTGCATTTGCCTGCTTAAATGCGTCAAGGCTTTCCATCAAGCGTCCAATTTCAGCTTTGCTTTCCATTTCTCTCTGCTCCTGAGCTTCAAATATTTCCTGAAGTTCCGCAGTCCGTTGCTCAAGGTAAGTTTCCCTCTGCAGTTTGGCTGCCTGAATTTGCTGAAGTTGTTGATTTGTCTGCTTAAGCAGTTGGTCGACATCGTCGCATCTCTTCTGCATCTGCAACATCCCTTCATCTTTCATGGCCTTTGTTTCTTCTAACTCCTTGGATAACTGCTCTTTTCTTTCCCCCAAACTACAGATCTCTTGTTTCAATTCTGTCACTTCTTTTTCACACAACTCTTGACAATGATGCAGTTGTTTTTCCAAGCTTTCTTTCTGCTTGGTAAGGTCAACACACTGCTGCCTTAGATTCAATGTCTCCTTGTTTCCAGACTCCAATGCTTGCTTTAGTTGTTTTTCCAAGTTCTCATTCTGTTCCATTGTTTTGGACACTTGCTGACTCAGGTCGCCCTTTTCCTTTTCCAAGTTAGCAACGACCTGCTGGAGCTCGGGATCTGCTGTGTCAACCTCTTGCAACTTCTCCATAAGGCTACATATCTGCTGCTGCATCTCTTGAGTTAGATTGACATTTTGTTCACTCAGTCTCCCTATCTGCTTTTTCAAGTCTGCTGTTTCCCTCCTCCTGGAATCATCAGCATCCTCTAATTCTTGCGTTAATTGGGAATTTTCCTGTGTCAGCTGTTGAATTTGATTCTTCAGATCTGCCTTTTCTCTTGCTTTCTCAATCTCCAAATTTTCACAGTCTGAGCAAAGCTTTGCATTTTGGTTCATTAAATCCTTCATTTGGGTCTGCAAGTTGTTGATTTCAGCAACTTTACCCTCAAGTAACTGCTGCATCTCTATCATCTCCTCATCCCTAGTCATATCAGCCTCTTGCAACTCTCTGTATTTCTCTGCAAGCTCCTGTTTCAACTGGGACATTTCTCCGCAAGCTGCATCTGTTTCGTCCATCTTTTCATGAAGTGTATCCAGCTCGTCCTGTAAATCATGGTTTTGAAGCACCAGCTTGTCTATTGAACTGGTCTTCTCATCCAGTTCTCCTTTGAACTTAGAGATCTGTTCCTCCAGGGTAGCTATATGCTTGTTTCGTGCTTCCAGTTCTTGTTTTGTTAAGAAAATGTCTTTCTGTAGCTGCATCTTTTCCACTTCGTGTATCTGCAGTCTGTTCTGCAGCTCACAGTAACTGCTCTCGATCTGTTGCTGTAGTTGCTGTACTTGTTCCTTGCTGTGGGATAAGACTTCTTCAATGCCTTGATCTTTCATTTTTAAGTCACTTTCAAGGTGATTGATATGCTTCTGCA
This sequence comes from Hermodice carunculata, assembly GCA_964020975.1. NCBI lineage: Eukaryota > Metazoa > Annelida > Polychaeta > Eunicida > Amphinomidae > Hermodice > Hermodice carunculata. The sequence continues at coordinate 49,857,591 of OZ026630.1, read as the reverse complement.
AAGCTTCTATTTCCCTTGTCTTCTGATCCAGCTCAGTATGCTGACTGAACTTCTTCTTCTTGTAGACTTCAAGGTCTTCTTTCAACTTTCTCAGCTCAATCTTCATTTTTTCTGTTTCTTCTGCCTGTGACTGCACTTGAGTTATCTGTTCTTTCAACATTTCTCTATCCTCTTGAATTGTCTGTAACTGCTCTCGCACTGTCAACAATTCTGCCTGACTGGCTGTGAGTCTTTGTTGGTGCTGCTCTTGTTCTGTTAACAGTTCTGCTTGACAAGCCTCGAGTTTTAATTGATGCTGCTTCTGCACATTTTCCATCTCTGCTTCCAAATTTTTCCTCGATTCTTCACATTTGCTCAGCTGCTGTGTCAAATGGCTTTGCTGTTCCTCTGCAGCTCTTCCAAGAGACAACACTTCCTCTTTCAATGCACTGATGATGTTTTCCTTAGTCCACTGTTCATTATCAAACTGAATTTGCAGTTGACGATAGCCTACTTGGGCCTCTCGTAGTTTTTGTTGCAAGTTTTGCTCTGTGTAGGATGCCTGCTTTTGAGTGGTCTCCACTTGACTTTGTAGTCCAACTATTTTTGTAGAGTACTCAATATCCATTTCTTGCAGTTGGGTCCTTAATGAGTTGCATTCTTGTGCAGTGCCTTTCAGGGTGTCCAATTGGTTTTGCTGTTCTGAGTGCTGTGTTTCCAGTGTCTGTAAGAGACAACAAAATGATCTAATTAACCTTTTCCTCCTTAAACTGGCCAAGACTGGCTTCTGGTCACATGTAGTCTGCTTCAGTGTTTCCAACTAATTTCAACAGTTATGAAAAACAATTTGACCCAGAAATTTACATGAGATTTATCAAGATCACAAGGCCCAATGTCAAGGAAAGCTGTTGACTCAGTCTTAATTCAAGGGGGAAAAGGTTAAGACACAATCACAGTTGACGCTGCACATGTACTCTTGGCCATGACATCAAAGAGCTACTTTAGTAAATACATGTATAATTGTCAGCTCATATCTCAACAACTATTTGAGCTAGGCCCTTAACATTGTGGTCCTTTAGAGCTGACTATTCAAACAGGGGACTTTGACTAAATTTCCAAAGCCGCAGGTTCATCAGCTGAGCACAGGACTGTCGTCCTTTTTTTCTAGTTTTAGAATGTAATTCAGGCTAAAACATATATTTTTATAAATACACATGTGTACATTCAGTGGTCTCTTGAAAAGATATTGGAGTTTGTGTTCTCATGCAGAAGAGGCTCTTCACTCCATAGGTCTTGTTTTACATGTATGTGTCATTATATAATGGACACAACAACTAAACTCTAATTGAATTAATAACTTTCATACCCAAGGGGAGTTGCCAAGTGTTTCAACCCTGTGCTACAATATCATGTGTGAGTCTACTGTCTTAAGACATCCTGAAATCCAATATTGTACCTCTCCTGCATACAGCACAACAGAAGAAGTCTACCACAGCTAAGTGTCATGTTTAATCTGTTCTAAGTGGACCTCTGCACATCCAAACATTACAGGTCTATTGCCCCCAATTTTTGCAGATTGCAGGTGCTTTATTTACATGAGAGTGGTTCCTGCTCCCAATACCAAATTATACCATATCCTTAAGTTTCATCATAGTTATGCCATTATTAGCCCAATATTTGCATGGTCCTATACAGTTCAATTAGGCCCACAAGTCAATCTGTTTGTCAATTTGTCTGTGCTAAAAGGTCACCTGCTGTATGCAGTGTGAATTTGGCAGCTACACTGCTTCAGCTGACTTCGGATCATAAAATAAATAAAAAATAAAGGAACTGTCCCACGTGAACACATGAAACTTGCTGTTGTGAAAGTTTGATGCTGATTGGCTATCTAGATTTCTCTAGGTCCTTTTTTTTAACAAACAGCTGTGGTTCAATTTGGAAGCAGGTTGTACTGTGTTTACTTAACCCCTTAAGCGCTGATTTAAGACCGAGTCAACAGCTTTCTGTGGGACACTTTATACGCAATGCAAGCAAAATGTCCTACAGAAAGCTGTTGACTAACACTACTTTTTGCTTTAGATTAGGCTTGCTGGAATTTGAATTAAAGGTAGCTTCATGAGGAATTTGAATCTTTTAACCATTATATGTTTATCGGTAATGAGAAAACAACTAAAGCAGTGATTAGCACTTGAAGGGTTTAACTACTGTTTAGACGTATTCTGAGTCTATGGGCATTTACAATTCTAATAATCCATTTCTTTATGTGGGCATTTTTAAAAACAAAACTGCCATGCGTTTGTGGAGTGAGATGAGTTGTAGACAGTGTGCGAGGAAGCAGGTGATGCACCACCTAGCAGCTACATTATCAGTCAAAAGATGGCAGCACTGGTGATAAATGGGGTCTATGAACACAAAGGCCACTGTAGTCTGAAAAGCAATGTTAAGTTTCAACCTGCACCCACTACCTTCAGGTTAAAAATGAACTGACTCATATCAATTTTGAAAAATCACAAACATTTTTGAATGGTCGAGGCAATCACTTTTCAATTTGGATCTGGTCTATCTTAGGGTACATCCCCATTGAAACTTTGGTGAAGCTCCAGTCAGAGTGTCTTAAGATCTTGTGGGCATCACTCAGATGGTCTCCAAATAAATATGATGTACTTTTAAATTATAAAATGATCAAACAGTACTGGTCTTCAAAAGACATCTTGTCCATCCTCAGATGCATCTCTGGAAAAACTGCAGTAAACTGATATCACATTTTTTTTGTTTGTTTTTTTTTCAAATAGGCACTAGGTAATGTTGCCAGGCTTGCAGGATGGAAACCACAGGGGATAATGATACACTCCAGCACTTCAGGTGCCGAGGGTGAAAATTAAACAAAACCATAAAGTCTGAATGTTCATAGTATCTAATACACATGCTGTAGTTAAGAAACAGTTAACAGACTGAGTCCAATTGGAAGATTTCTCCTATCTATGTGTCCCTCACAATCAACGGTAACTACAACTGTTGTGTCCTCCAGCAAAGTTTTGCTGCAATATTATGCAAACTTACTGCATACTTGGATTTCCAGGTGTCTACCTCCACTTGAAATTCCTGTGCTTGCTTCTGTGAGCTGTCATACTCCCCTTGAAGTTCTTGTATTTGCTTCTGAGAGCTGTCTAACTCCTCTTGTAGTTCCTGTACTTGCTTCTGGCTTATAACACTCATCGATTCTCCAAATTGCTGGGACACTGTTATAAACAAGCAACAAGTTAATTATGCAGTAATCCTCCTTTGCCTTCTAGTTTCCAAAGATGGTTTTACTAAGGATTTTGCTAACTTTTATCCATGCATTCCAATGTTCTGATGACCTAATTATCCCCCCCCCAATAATAATATAAAAGAAACATAAATATAAAATACTAAAAATAAAACATATCAGCATTTAAAATCTCTGCAAATATAAAAATTGAAAATTAAAGTGTCACAAACAATTTGTATGTATATATGTATATATATATATATATATATATATTTTATATGTGTTTCTAATTCAACATTTTAAAAAAAGAATAATCAATGCCTTAACACACCTGACTTAGACAGTTTTTCTTCCATTTCTGACATCTTTTCCACATGTTCAATGTGCAGTTCCTTGCCTTGTTGGACTTCTCGTAAGGCAATGTCTCTTTCTTCAGTCAGTGCTGCCATCTGTTGACCCTGGCAACAAATTTTTTCTTCTAACTGCTGGATGGATTGAAGATACTGGCTCAGCTGAGACTGTAACAGGGGTAAACTGGATACCCTTTCCTGTAGATGTTTCACCTATTCATGATGAAATATACATGGTTAAGGTTTTGTCCATCAACTCTAAAATCTGACTTGGTTTAATGGCTTAATCTTTGTTTCACCCTTAATTTATCTGTGCATTTTACCTTCTTAACACATGACCGGCATTGAACAAATCTAGAAAACAAAGCCAAAAACACCAAGGATGTGCCACCTGACTAATGAAATGTAACTTTTCTTTTTGTTTTGTTTTTTCTTGTTTTTTTGAATTAATGTTGAACGGGGCGTCATGCTTTCATTTATATTGTTACATTCCAAAAGATTTACTCAACTCAAAAGGTTAATTTCACAATGACAGTAATTGTACAATGGACTGTATATACACAGAGTAAGTGCGGGAAGGTTTTAAATGCTGTGCCTTGTACAGCAATCTGACACATAACTGTTAACAGACATGAGTTTTCTATGTTTTTTGCACACATTTTTTCAAATTTTGTCACATTTTGTACCACTAACATATATCAGTCACAAAGAATATCCACAAACACATAACTTATTATTAGTGTTACACAAAAATCAGACTTCCATCTCCAGATTTACAGTGAAAACATAATGGAATGAATGATTTCTTTTTACCTCATCCCTCAAACTTGAATTCTCCTGGTACACATTATTATTCTCTTTTAATAAATGTTGGATCTGACTTCTCACGGGTTCCATCTCTTGAAGTCGGTGTTTGTATCTACAAACAGTGACAGCCCATTTACAATGCAATAAAATACTATCTTGTCTTTTGCTCAATCACTATAAAATACAAGATATGTTACATGACAATATGAAGCTACTTTGTCAGGTATGCCATATCTATTTATCTTTACTTATTTCCATATATTGGGACTTCACATCTCTTGAAGTCGGTGTTTGTATCTACAAATAGTGACAGCCCATTTACAATGCAATAAAATACTATCTTTTGTTTTGCTCAATCACTATAATATACAAGATATGTTACATGACAATATGAAGCTACTTTGTCAGGTATGCCATATCTATTTATCTTTACTTATTTCCATATATTGGAACTTCAATCATCAAATTGATCCATCAAGATTACAGAGCATATGAAAATATAAAAAATATACTGTACAACTTAAAATGGTGTCGACTGAGAAGAGGTAAACAGGTGTGGATACATTAGCCAGTTGGCTCCTGAGACTCATCAAACAGATGAGGACCATTTACATAACATAGCATGCTGCAGTATAATGGTGATGAGTTCTATAAGCTTTACATTTATATACACATAGAAATAATAACCTGGCATGATTAACTCCACACAGATATGGTGGCATCTGGACTGCTTACAACACTGCACCTTTTGCATACAGGGATTTAATTTGATGCTATCAATCATTGTTAGTCTTTGTGACCTGCATCTGGGAGAGAAACATTTACTTGTCCACGGGCACGTTACAACAATCAAAGTGGTCAGCAAGCAGTTGACTATAGTCTGGATTTGAACATATTGATGGATTTATTTGTATTTAACTGTAGACAGTAGGTTGTTCCAAGTGAGCCTCATAATATTGGGGGGGGGGGGGGGGGAAGCGTAAGGTTTTAATGCACCATTGATCAGGTCTGAATCAAATGTTGCTTTTAATTTTACAGAGCAAGAATATTTGAAGTGGAAATATTTCTTGAGAGTTCACATGGTTATGGCTATGCAGACACTTGTAGAACATTGTAAGATGGAATTTATGGGAATCACCACCTTGAAACCCTCGATGATTGAAGTCCCAATATATGGAAATCAGTAAAGAAGACCAGCCAGGTTCATTGTGGGGCTCCAAGGGGGTGATTCCCATAATTCCATCTTCTTTGAACAGCTTTCAGAGATATTAAGTCTTTATTAGTGGTAACACTACACAACACTGCCATTTTCAAGATGGCTATGCACCATAGCAATGTATAGCTATACAGCTACTCTGTGACTTTGGGCATGGCGGCTGGGGTGCCTGGGTATCCACAAGTGTGCTTTACTAAACCTAGGGCTTGACTGCAACACTCTGCATTAACGCAAACATATAACACATTCTTATGATTCAAATTCATTCAAAACTAGAACATACTGATTTTCCAACAGAAAATCAAATGTCTCCCGGTGGAACACTTACGTCTCTGAATAAGCTACAGGTGATAACAAATTACAAATGACCAAGTCTGCTTGAAAATTACAAGCCTATTTTAGCTCTCACCTAGATACATTACTCTAGCAATTTTCATAAAGTTCTTCAAGACTTATTGCAGAGAAACCAATTTCACATAAATGACCCTGTGACCTTGAAAATTAAGTCAAGGTCATCCAAATACAATCACAACCTTGGTCTTACCTTGATACATAATCCTACCAAGTTTCATCACATTCCATCATGTTCTTCATGACTTATCGAACGGAATCCAATTTTACATAAGTGACCCTGTGACCTTGAAAATTAGGTCAAGGTCAACCAAATACAATCCCAACCTAGGTCTTGCCTAGATACATAATCCTACCAAGTTTCATCAAATTCTGTCAAGTCCTTCAAGACTTATCGCACGGAAACCAAGGAGGAGGAGGAGGAGGAGGAGGAGGAGGAGGAGGAGGAGGAGGAGGAGGAGGAGGAGGAGGAGGAGGAGGAGGAGAAGGAGGAGAAGGAGAAGAAGGAGAAGGAGAAGGAGAAGGAGAAGAAGAAGGAGAACAAGAAGAAGAAGAAGAAGAAGAAGAAGGAGGAGGAGGAGGAAGGAGGAGGAGGAGGAGGAGGAGGAGGAGGAGGAGGAGGAGGAGGAGGAGGAGGAGGAGGAGGAGGAGGAGGAGGAGGAGGAGGAGGAGGAGGAGGAGGAGGAGGAGGAGGAGGAGGAGGAGGAGGAGGAGGAGGAGGAGGAGGAGGAGGAGGAGGAGGAGGAGGAGGAAGAAGAAGAAGAAGAAGAAGAAGAAGAAGAAGAAGAAGAAGAAGAAGAAGAAGAAGAAGAAGAAGAAGAAGAAGAAGAAGAAGAAGAAGAAGAAGAAGAAGAAGAAGAAGAAGAAGAAGAAGAAGAAGAAGAAGAAGAAGAAGAAGAAGAAGAAGAAGAAGAAGAAGAAGAAGAAGAAGAAGAAGAAGAAGAAGAAGAAGAAGAAGAAGAAGAAGAAGAAGAGGGTACTAAAACAATATGTCCCCCGGCTTCCACCGGGAGATATAATTCAGAAACTCTGTTGGTTGATTGAACACAATTCCAATGGAAATGTTCTGAGTCACAAAGGCACACAAATGAATGTCAATCTATCACAGTGTATTAATAATATTGGTAATAAATGTAGCCAAGTTTTGTTAATAAGGGGCTGGTTGATCAGATACGTTTGATCTTTTCTTGTCCAGTGGTCTTTAATAAATATTGGAACTCATACATAACTATTCAGGAATGAGTAGTTTTGTTTCCAGACAAATACAAAAGTTTTTTTTTTTTTTTTTTTTTTGCCTTTTGGCAAGAAAATACATCATACTGTGAGTAATATCAGAAGACAAAAATTCTCACTGCCTTTGGTCTCAGAAAAAATATGCAGTGGAACCAACAACAAGTCACTTATGGTCCTATGGGATGACTGCAATTTTGGAACTTCAAAAATGCTGATTGTTTCATACATGTACATTTCATACATGTACATACCCTTTGCATGTCCCCATACACACCAATAATCTGTCTACAACACTTGTAAAGTATTTAGTCCTATGTAAACACTGCTTCTTGGCACACTAACATGTTCATTAAGGGCTCTATTTAAAAGTGACTGTTTTTGACAAAAAACACCTTTAGAGCTCTCTGGAGTATTTTCTCTTGATGCAAAGGTAGCCAAAGTATATATATATTTGGGTTGCTACTGACTGTACTGAATATTGATGCAAATATAAAGGTTTGTCTTGGACTAATTTTCAATCAACAGTGACAGTGAAAGGGTTGGGTTTTGTGCTATTTTCAATCATGTCATCACAAAAACAAATGGCTGAATGATGAAAGTAATTTCCTTTCATTCCAAGCAATGTTATCTAAAAAATCTTCCCATGATGGCTTTTATAGTTTATGAATTATCCTGCTTTAAGGTTGAAAGTTTTCCTCTTCAAAGTATTACCCAGTAGACTGACTTTTTCAACTTTACAAAGTCGTATTTCACCAATCTTGACAACCAAAGTCTGACTGCAATTCTGGACCTAAATTGGCATTTGGTCACAACCAATTTTCAGAATTTTAGGGGGATCCTACTTAAGAGCTTAAAATGAAAGTGTATTAGATTTAAATTTGTCACACTGAAAAGTGACGCGAATTGAGGCAGAACCGTTTTTGTGGAGTAACCGATAGGTGGGCTTCCACTGTATTTCAGTATTCATCAGCATTACTGACCTTTCTAATTCTCCTTCAAGTCTATCAATTTCTTGTCTTAAGCAAACTGCCATATCGACTTCATCCTTCAGTTCATTGAACTGCTTTAAGCAATTCTTGACTTCATGAAGTTCTGCATCTGTAAATAGTTCATAATACACTTAACAGCTTTAATATACAAGTTGAAATTTAACTGGATTTGCATTGCACCTTGCAAATAAATGCTTTTTTTCTCCCAGAATTTAAATCAGCAATTGTGGTAGAAAAAGCACTGACAGATACATGCAAGAATTACGGTATCATGAATATGTACATTTCTGACCAGAAACAGCAGGCCAAATTCAGTAGTTGTATGAATTTTACATAAATCAGCCAGTTACACTGAATCCAAATATCTCTGCTTCAAGACATGATAAAGCATATGTAAAACAGCTTTATGATTTCTATGTCAGTACAGGGCAAGTGTATGGAAGGCGAAATGCCTGCTCGTTCTGAACACAAAGCCTAAATGTCAAACCGGTTTCGTCCTTAGATGGACTCTTCAGTGACAAGCTTCAGTGGTCAAGCTGAGATGAACTCAGCTATATCGAACTGACATAACGGATTATTACGTCGCCTTTTATACCTCAGGCGACTAAGGCTTAAGTTACGTAAAAGTTATGTTAGAAACCTAACATTAGAAAAAATCTATGTCAGTATAGTTAACTGTCAATATTTACACGTCAACTTGTTCATCACGTGATATTGGCTTTATGCTCATGAATAAACAGTGGTTGCTAGGGTTTGTTTGGACCCTTTGCTTGGAACCTACATAGAATAGGGACTTATTCTATGTGGTTTGTAGCCCAAGTAATTTACTTAGGCACAATATTTGGACATAAATTGGCTTCATACAGTTATTATTTTATGAGCCATTTCATTGAGGATCTAGGTGATCTCATTTAAGATTTAATAATCCGTTAACCCTTAAAGTGCTGAATTAAGATTGAGTCAACAGCTTTCCTGGGGGGCACTTTGCGCGCATTGCATGCAAAGTGCCCCCAGGAAAGCTGTTGACTAAGACAACTTTTTGCTTTAGACCAGGCTTGCTAGTATTTGAATGAAATGTATCTTCATGAGGGATTGAAATCTTTTAACCATTCTATGCTTAACAGTAGTGAGAAAACGACTATAGCAGTGATTAGCACTTTAAGGGTTAAGACAGGAAAGATGTATTCTGTCTCTTGTGTAGAACCAACAATATTATGGGAAAATAAGCATTAGAACTAAAAAAAAGCTGAATGATTTCGGTTGTTTTTCTTCCAGTATCAGTTGATAGCTCCAAAATGAACTATTCCTCCATGCATTGTAATATGAACCTTTATCACTTTCAAGGTAAAACTATTCAGTAAAGTGTTCACTTGTTTTTTTTTTTTTTTTTGATTGAAGAAAGTTGACGCTCAATGTGCATGGACAAAGTAATCCACAATGTAAAGCCATTCACGGTGGCAAGCTTATCAAAGATTTGAGATTATGGGTCACTCTGATATTTATTGTCATTTTCTGTAGTGACAAACCTCTTTGCTCCAAAATTTTGTCCTTTGTCTCAAGATCTCTCTCTAGATCAGACCGCATATGTCGCTCATTATTTATTTCACGTTCAAGTCTCTTCAAGCGCTGATCCCTCTGCTGGATCATGATCTGTAATAAGATAAGGCTCCAGGCATCAGTAATGTCTGTCATACAAGCCTTTGGCCTGATGTATTACTACAATAACTTTGAAGATACATGTAACGTAGAATTAATTTTGACCTATCAGCTTTATATACTGGACTGCTTCATAAATCATTTATAAGGTACCAGGAGCACTCATGATTTCGTAAAAGGTAAGAAAGGTGCCAAGCAGCAATCTTAGAACATAGTCAAAATACAAATTCAAGATATATCAAATTGATAACGTTAGGAATCACTCTATTTTAACTGTTTGATGCTCACCTGTTTCACAGTGACTGATGATCAAACATTGAATTTCATTTTGCTCAAAAGTGATGAAGTGTATAATCTACAAGTATTTCTTAGTGTTCCTTTGATCCAACAACAGTGCTAAGCATTGAAAACACAACTCTGCCAGCTGTGTACAATAAACACTATTTTCAAAATCTCCATTTCAACTAATAAACATTGAAAACATTGATGATCAAAATACTACTGACCCTGGTGGCTATTCGTGGTGAAGAGACCATCTCCTGCACTGGTGACATAGGAGAATTGGGTGGTGCTGTGGGTGAGTTGAAACGACTGAACAAGCTGGAATTCTGTATCAAGGACAGTACTGGAGTGTTGCTGTTGGCCGACACTACAAAATACAGACCAGTTCTTTTAAACCCAAACTTTTATACTGGAAGGACATAAAATAAAATATATATGGGAATTAGTGTTTACCATGTGCTTCTGCACACTTTTGTTACTCCTTACAGAAATTTTGTGTGTTAGAACAGATTACAAATGTATCAGTGATTTTTACAGTATATCACACATATACCCATAGCATTTTTTTCCTTCTGTTTCACTGCACCATTCATACAAGAGTTACACTAACATAATCTTGTATTTTCATTACTTTTTCCAACATTTTGTATGAGAGTAAAAACCACAATTTTTACATATTTTTACTTGTTGACATGCATGTGCAACCCATATTTAAAAAATAAACAAGTATAATCCATATTAAAAAATAAAAACATTAAAACAGAATGATACATAAATTGCAGCATCTATAAATGATAAAATGTATGTTCCATGCATTAGATTGAAGAGTGAAGCACATCATTACCCTTAAAAGAAAATTAAAATTAATAGAAGAAAAGAATGGCACCTTTTGACAGGTTAGTCCTTGTGACAGACCATGCAGGAGTATTAGAGTCTGGAATGGGGGTACTACTGATAGGCTCTACCATGACCGGTTCTGCCAAAGAAAAGTAAGAGTATTCATACTGCTATATAATCATAATGAATAGCCTTTGAACATGTCATTTATTAGAAGCTTTCATAGACCACAGCCTTCTGATAGGCCTCCAAGGTCACAGGCTACATGTAACAATGGACACATTGTGGAACACTGTTAGCACATTATGATTCAGAGATTAAAAAGACAAGACAAGTTTGTAAAACATATATGCCTCTCTACCTTCATTAAGTTCACCCTCATTACCCTGTTGATAGTACTAAATGGGGCACTCATGACTAAAGATTACAGAACTTGACCAAGCTCTTATAGAAGCTATTTTCCTCTGCAATATGAAGGCCCAGGTCAAAAACATATTTAGTTATCATGTGGAAACCTGAGTTCACTAACAGGACTCCAGGTGGTGACTTTGGGAATTTGGTCAAGGTCACCCATTCTCTAAGCTCACCAAGCCCAAATTGAGGACTATTATCATCTGCAATATACACGTCCTATCACAAAAAACTTTTCTAGCTATCACACTGGAACCAAAACTTACATTTACAATAGTACCTCCATGACCTTGGAAATAGGAGTTCAAGGTTACCCTTTTTTAAAGCTGACCTAGCCTTAATAGAAGACTATAAATATCTATTAAAAAAAGCTCTGGCTCAAAGAAATTCTGCAGTTAGTAAGCAGAAATCAAAGTCAATAATGTGGCTCTGTGACCTTGGAAATTGACTCCAGGTCACCCATTTCAGAACTTGGCCTACCTCTTACAGAAGGCTATATTCCTGTGCAATATGAAACCCCTACATGTAGTTCAAAAACATATTTAGTAATCATGAAGAAACCAAGTCCACTAATAGGACTCTAGGTGGTGACCTTGGGAATTTGGTCAAGGTCATCCATCTTCTAAGCTGACCAAACCCTAATTGAGGACTATTGCCATATGCAATATTGAATTCATAGCTTTAATTCTGAGTTACAATGCAATAACCAAGTTCAATAAAGTGGCCTTGTGACCTTTGAAATTAGGTCACAGTCACCCATCTTCAACCTTGATCTAGCCCTGGATAAGGACTATAATCCTGTGTAATATACAGGTCCTATCCTCAAAACATTTCTAGTCGTAATGTGGAAACCAAAACTTACTGTAGTAACTATGTGACCTTGGAAATATGGTTAAGGTCAACCATCTTCCAACTTCACCTACCCCTGATATGAGTATATACCTGGGCAGTATCAAAGCCCAATCCCAATATTCCTGGCAGTCCAAGATTACATTCTAAAAACCAAATGTTTTCAAACCGGTGTTGTCACATGATGAATTGACTTACAATCAATCCTGCATTTATATTATAACTACACTCCATAAATATTAATCTTCAATGGGATGGATGTCAAATAGCAATTTTACTGCTTGCTCTACAATCACCCCACTATATGTCTTGTGATTTGTGGTGTCTTTCTTTACTTTGTTGATCTGGAGCGGTGCTCTTCCTCCTGGCAGTGTCTTTTTAACTTCCAGCAGTTAAAAGCTTTGCTCTGGACCTTTGACATCTCGTTTGTCCTGTGAATTTGTCTTTTTCTGACAAGAGGGGTTAATATAGGGCCTTGCCCTTCTCCCCAATTGTTTTCTTTTTTGAATAAAATATGTTTAAACCAAACCTGCCATATCTCAAAAACTGGTGAGTTATGGTGTGGAAACCAGTCTCTCTCCCCACCAACCAACCAACATGAGCACAACTATGTGTGGCACCTTCTTACAAGGGGGCATATAAAAGACAATGGGATGATCTGAGTATTTTAGTATTCTGACATGTACAAGGTACAGACTTTGCTACAGCTATTCATAATGCAAACACATTCCTGATACTTCCATGACCATCTTCATGCTACTGAAGCTAAGCTACATGTCACACAAGTCTACAACAAACCAAACACATTGAAACTATTATTTTAACATGTTGAGACATGATTAAAAACTGCAGAACTACAAACAGCAACACTGAGAGAGCCACTGAAACATGATGAGAACTCACTTCTTCGTCTTGTGAGAATATCTGCAAAATTTATATGTAGAGATCTACACTGCATGTTTGATATGTTTGGGTCAATCATGGATTCTATCATGACTTTCACTTCGTGCTGCAGATCAACATCCAGATTGGTGGCTGGCTCAATGAACATCATGTTGTTCTCACATGACAGACTCAGGGACAGCAACAGCAGGCAAACCTGCAATCAAACAAGTTTCTGTATGAATACCTTGAAGCATGATGCATAGTGCCTGATTTGTTGCGAAACAAAAAGGACACTGTAAAACAGCTTTTGAATACAGTTTTACATTTAAGATTCCGAAATTGATTTATTGATATCCAAAAATAAACAGCCAACAGGAACTCTAGATGTCGAATATCGACTTTTTGATAGTTTGTTCTTTGATATCCAAAAATTCTTTTTGGATATCAAAAAATCAGTTCACCTCTGTCTGAATCATAGAGTTCCATAACTGATTTATTGATATCTAACAAATTATTTCTGGACACCAATAAATGAATATGTGATATCCAAAAATCAGGGCCAAATGTTGGTCTTTCAAAGTATTTTAATGCTCCCAGAACAACTGTGCAAGCCGATTGGTTTGACCAGTTAACACAATTTAAAACCAATATTTTGTTTCTCAATTCACACGCACACACACACACAAAAAAAAAAAAAAAAAAAAAAAAAAGAAAAGAAAAGAAAAGAAAAATAAATCAAAAACATTAAAAATCCAGCCAGCTGTCCTCTGTGCGGGGCCCCTTCAAGGCTGTGGCAGGAACATAAGTATCATCCAGACCAGCCATGTTTCATGGACACTAACACCGCACATAAGGGACCATTCATCATTACAAATTCTCAATTCCCTATTTTTTTTTTTATATATCAAGAACTATCTGTTCATATCCAAAAAAACAGTCCGCTAACCTTTTTTTTTTATATTACATATAATACATTGTAATTGATTTTAGGACATCTATAACTGAATTCGACACCAAAAAACAAATTTTGGATATCCAAAAATGTTTTTTTGATACTGGTAATAGGCTTTTTGATTTCAAAATTGAATTCTTGATTGAGTTTTGGATATGCAAAATTGATTTTTTGATAACATAAAATATATATATATATATATATATATAAAACATATTTAGATATCAAAATAACAATTATATTTTAAAACGGCTTGCAATAAAAATATATGTAAATATATAAATTAAGCTTCTTCTACAATGAAAAATACTCTTATTGCCCTGAGATTATAAATGGTTTCATTTTATATCCATGATACACAGCCAACAACCTCATTATATTTACCTTTGATATTTCGAAGTTATCTCTGTTCTGACAAATGACAGTGAAATCAACCATCCCATCAAGTGACTTGTGGTATGCATCTGCAACAGAAATATTCAATAATTTCTTTCGAACAAAATGATAGCATTGAGCAATTTATGTCTTTCTTTATGTTTGTTAAATTTGACCACTATGGGTCTTCAACAGTTTGGCAGCTTTTTCCCCATTCTGTGTGCTCCATTTTTCTCAGTGTCCTCTACCTCTTCCTCGTCCATCTTCAGCTTTTCTTTCATTCACTTTTGGACTTTCAGTTCACAATCATCCCATGTCTCCATTCCATCCTTGTCATCGCTACCTCTGAACACCAAACTGTCTCTTTGAGACTGTCCTTCCAGCTGATCAACTTTACTTTTAAGTTTCTCAACATTTTCCTTGAGTTCTTTACTTTCAGTGTTTTAATCTTTTACTTCAGTCTTTAAGGTATTCACAATTTCCATTATATCTTTCAATTCATCTTTCATAATGACCATTTTATCCTAGAACTCCTTCATATCTTCCTTGAACTTTTTTGTGTCACTTGTGTCAAAGTCTGTGCAACCAAGTCTTGTCAGAGGGCCTGGATTCAGTTCCACATCACCCGCTTATACTAATATGTAGCACTGCCATGAAAAGTGCTGTCCTTATTGACTCGCAAAATGACCATTAGCATGATTAACAGAGCAAAAGTACACGTAACACTTGTGAACAGAGCTCAGATGATAACTTGTACAAACTGTATTTGAAAATTACATTATTTGACATTTTTTTGTTCTAGTTCTTTCACAGGAAAACTGGCCGACATGCATCTGTTAAATATAAATCGACATTATCTCCCAACATTAAAATGAACCAAGAAATACACAACATGACAATATATAACATAAGTAGACAAGGCAAGTGCCTGATGGCAAAGAGCCTCGCTCAATACAAATTGTGAATTTGTGTTCAATTTATTGATAACTCAGACCCGTGTTACACCGGTTTCGTCCTCTTGGCATGAGCTCCTCAGCGAGTGAACAAACGGTTGCTTGTCATGACTTTATATACCCTATAACACCACCTTAGCAATGGGAATTACGTTGCCCCTTCTAAGCTGAACATCAGCTTTCAGCTTGGTTTGCCAGCAGTCAATCTGACATATTGCCGTGTTCGGTCGTGTGATTGACGTCATGTGCATTATGTAAACAAAAGGTTGTAAGGGGGAGTGGCTAATGACTCCCTTACCGTGTGTAGGTGCCCAAAAATTACAACTTTGGTGGACCTTCAACAAATTACATGTTGTGATATTCATATTAAAATTACTGCAATGTTCAATGGATGATTTTTTTTATATATATATATGTGTATTATTTATTTAGTGAGAACAGAGTTTTGTCTGAAATTAGCATACCGTTATAGAACAGAAACATTGTGTTTCTGTTTTGTTTATGTTGTGGGAAATAGACACGAGAACTGTAACTTTTTTGCACGGGTCTTGGCTATTTCCCCATAACATTTAGACCAAAAGGTTCCATTGTGCAAATTTGATGGCTCCAGTGAGATTGGCTTCAGAGTTTGAGTGTCTCTGGTTTTCCTTTTCAGCTCCGGAGGGGTGGGAATATGTTGTAAGATCTGGAACATTATACTATGTCCCTGGTGATCTTGTTTGGCAAAATGTCTGCCAAGTGGTTGGGTTATATCCCCTCTACTGATGTAATAATAATAATACAGGTGATGATCTATGCCCCATATAACGTACCTTGGGCCAACATACATGTACTCCTCATCTTCAAAATTCTGTTGTTGGTGGCAGGAGTATGAGGAATTGACTTTTTTTTCATGACATACTCCTGTGTGAAATCTGATACAACACCTCCATACACCACATTTGGTTGTTAACTGTTTCAACAAGACAAAGTCACTCATGCAATCATATCACATTGTTCAGCTGACAAGTCAGCTGAGCTTAAAAAAAAAAAACAAAAACAAAAAACAAAAAAAAAAAAAAACATGTAGCACCAGCTGTTTTAAAAAATTAATGTTTCAGGATGCTTAGAAGTGTTCCTATGCAATTTCTAAGCAATTAGCAACTAAAAATATTGGACCATGACCAATTTAACAAAATTAGTAGAGACTCACCCAAGGTAGATTCCCACTTAGGGATGGTTCAACATCATCATCATTTTTGAATTAGTACTTAGGGTACTAAATTTCATGACCCCCCTCCCTTCCTCCAAATTAGTACTTTAAAATGGTGATTTTCCCAAAAAAAATCATAGCAAAATTTCACAAAACAGGAAAAAAATTGACTATCAGTTTCCATATTTTGTGACAGTGTACATACCCATTTACCCCCCCCCCCCGCATACTGTAAATATTTATTAAAAAATGATGAAAATGTTGAAACATCCCTAAGTTTGATGCACATCTGGTCAAGGGATTTGGATAAGTAAAAAATGTGAAGTGTGGACCAATGGATGGTTTTTTCTACATCCGCCAATTAATTCAGTTGACTGACAAGTCAGCCCGGGTAAAAAGGGTAACAGTATGTCAGGCACTTGCACAAGCTGAATCGCACACACTTCTGTTCTGGGGCTATAAAGTACCTTCCAAATAATTCCTGATGACTTGGAATCTTTCTTCTGGGCATTCAAGGTCCTGCTTCAGCTGGTCAGGATCACTGGAAATGAATGATCAAGTGTCGCATCAGAACACATTAGGTATTTCATGTTTAAGTGACAGCAACACACCACAAATTCCTAGCAATTTTCTCCCCCCAGAAAATGCACTTTGTATCATGCTTGGTCTCTGTCATCATGGTCATGTCTTCTATATTTAAATTAAAGCATGTTGCATTTCTTCACAAGTTTTATATTACACCAGTTCGTAATGGTGTCATGGGGCACCACGCCATGCTACTGCAGAGGTTACATGTTTATAACAAGACTATGGCCTGTACATACATTAACGTTTCTTATTTGTCCACTTTTAGAGTTCAATCATGGAACCAAAACTTCCTCTAAACATGCTAAATATCAAATAAATATATTCAAAGTGTCATATGCTTCGACCATTAAAACAGTTTAGTTTATCTATATACTCTTAAACTTCTTAAAAGAAAAAAAAACACAAAAAAAAAAAACAAAACAAAACAAAACAAAACAAAAAAAACCCTGGGTGTAACCTCAAGCTTTTGACATGTTTACACACAGGATCAATAGAAATGATTCATTGATCAAAGAGTTCCTGGTAAACCAATTTAACTCTCTAAAACTGGACTCAAAAAAGAGGATGGAAAAGAGAGCTGCAAACTGCTAGCATATTATGCTTTAATAACGAAAGAAAAAAAAAAGAGGACTGTATTTACTTCATCACTAGGGTTTTTACCTTGGCCCTCACATTCAAAACTGGGAGTCCCATTATCCACATACACATTGCAACAATGATTTTATAAAGGAAAATCATTTTGCCAGAATTCTGTTAATTTCTTTTAATACTGTTTTTCCCATTGTTTGTCAGAATATCCAACCACTCAATGTGCATTGTCATGATGTTTGCAAGTAAGTGTTCAAAATAAGGATTAACATTTAGATAATTCTATTTTAACAACCATTTCTTTCCTGTTGTATAAATTACTAGTTTTATGACAAATGCCTTTAATCCAGAACGGTCTTTCTAGCATTTGCTGAAAGTACAACAATCAAGATATCTTGTTAATTTATTTTTGTCTAAACTTTTTTCAGTCTGTAAGGATTCTCCTATCCGAGATATTGTTTATAAGAACATATCTATTTGGTCACTGGTATGATTGTCAATGAAATAACAAGAATCTGCATGCCCACAATAATTTGAAACAAATACATCAACTTACCAATGACAGGTAACCAATTTTGTACATGTAGTGCTACCTCATGGTGAAAAGTGTCAAAATTGTGAAAGCACATGTGTGGCACATTTAAGGCCATATTTGTTAAATTTTATGTTTCATGTCAGCATCCCTCCTTACTTTGCATCTCCCTCCATATTAAAAGTAATGCGGGATTTCAAGAAAAAATACGCGAAATGTTAAAAAAATTGTATTACACAAATAAGAAAAACTTGGTTATTAATATTTTGTGTTGTGTGTGCTCCCTCCCTCATTATGCATGGCCAAAGTGAAATTTGAAACAAAAGTTTTGGTTCCAGGTTACCATTGGTGCAACTGTTTTTTCTTGAAAATGTGGGACTTTGTTCCAGGAGCACACACAATGGATTGCTGTTGCATTATTTGGAACTCTGATACATGTATCTCTCATGAATCACATGAAATTTGACATAAAAATTCCTCTATTATCCCTCATAACACTTATTCTCCTGTGTAATTTTGTTGACGGAAATCAGTAAAAATGCAATAGACTTCATTTATTTTTACACATATCATTTACTTTTGTGATTATGAAGTTGGATTGATATTTTGTGCACTTTAACTACACATTCGCCTGTTTTAATTTCACAAAATGTCCACTATTGCATGAGCTTGCCTGCTCCTCTAACTCATTCCATATTATAGTCACAGGCCTTGGTCAGTGGTTCTGGCACTGCCTAGCAAGTCATGCTGCAGCTGCCCTTGCGGCAGCTGAGGCATGACTTGTCAGGTAGTGCCAGAACCACTGACTAAGACTATAGGCATGACGGTACTTGAACAAAAGCTCTTTTCATGAAGAATTTCAATATGCTATTGTCATTTTAAATCCAGGTAAATATACGGAAAAATCAGGGACTGGTATGGAATGAGTTAAACATGGTGATACTTGACTGTGTATGTCATTTGTGTGCCCCGTAGTATGCAATGTTGTATTTTTTGTGGGTCCTGTTGACCATTTTTCTGGAAAAAGGATTCATTATGTTGTGCCATGTAAAACCTGCATCAGATGCTTGCTGGTTAGTTTTAACGGGAGAATGCAGCAAGCTAATACACCAGCATTAAGTCCTTCAGAGACTGAGTTTCAAGCTGCTTCAATACATTGTAAAATGAATGCTACTTACATGTGGTGAATGATGTTTAGGAAGTGAATGCCATCATAAAGATCGCAAATTGTCTCTGCCACAGGACCCACCGCTAATGAGTTGACCTAATGTATACAGGGAGACAGGAAAAAAAAAAAAGCATTTTAACACCCAACAGGAGAAACAATGGATTTAAAAAAATAACTTAAACTCCTTATCCCCAACATGTCTACACTGCTTGAACAGTGCACCCTGGAAAGGATTCTGGTATGTCTCATTTACTAACTTTTACATTTACAGCTAAAATTTAGGTTAGGCTATTTTCCAGCTTTCATATTGTTTTTATTATCCAACATAGGTTTTCATATGTTATACCTGTTTTATACATTCCACTTGGTGGCCTGTACCAGGATCATGGCCTTCATTTATAAGATACATGTACAGCCAAGACTGACAGCGTCCGTTTTAATATTAAGCATATTTTCTGCCTCCAAATTCAACCAAGGGATGATAAATATTAAATCTTCATGCTTACCCACTCAAGGAGAGCAGTTTCCTTGCCTTTGTCCATAGCTAACTCACACTTGCATTTCTCTGGCAAATAAATATGATATCAAAATGTAACACATTGGTAATACCTGACTAGTACTTTGCTTAAAACAACATAACAAGAAAACATGGTATGTTTTATTTTCCTGATTTCACACCAAAATAGATCATGGGGGCATTCTGTGGTATTTGTGACATGAACCTTAAATTTTAAATTGCAAGATAGCATTCAAAGTTTTATATTTTCTGAAAGAGTGCTTTATGCCCAACGCACACACTCACACCAAATAAAAAGTGAGACAATCTACAGTGGTATACTTCACACCATTGTGTGACTCAAATTTTATATCCATAACCAAAGAATACATGCCACCCTTATTTATCCCATGTCCTTTAAAGTATGTAGGGCTGAGACACAAAAGACGCCCACCCTGGATGGATGGCAACCATTTAGTCTTGACATTTCCATCGTTTGGTGGGGACGACAACACCCACCAATCTACAAGTTGCTCCGCACTAAAAAACCCCTCGGGGGGAAAAGCGTAAGGCAACGTGGTCAACTTAAGCTTGTCTTGACAAGGTAACTTTGTTTATACCCTCGGTATGCATTGCACTTGTGACACCTGTTTTTATTATAGCATACCCTCCACCTCGCACCAACAACACAAAAGCCGCCCGCCCTGGATGGACGGCAACCATTTAGTCTTGACACACAATTTTTCCATCGTCTGGTGGGGGCGACAACGCCACTCGCCGCCTAACTTCCAGGGAGTTGTAAGACTTCCAAGAGAATTGGCAGGCGTCCCCCCAAACGCATAGATCATAAAAGTATATAATTTACATCTGAAAATGCAAAACGAGTGATCTTATGGGTATTTTAATGGATGAGTGCACGGCTGGCTGAGCGGTAAGATGGTCGCCTTTCACCTATGCGACCCAGGTTCGATTCTCATCCTGGGCAGCAGGTGGAAAAAGTTCCTACCACTTTATCCGCACACGGTGGTTTTCTCTGAGTTCTTTGGTTTCCTCCACCACAGACAATTAAGGTAGGAAGTATACGCCAACATCTGTGCCGTGGAAAGTGACTAGATAAGTCAATGCTTGACTTCTTTCACAATCCATGTTAAACAAATGTGTATATACTTTTTAAAATGGGAATTTTGTGTTACAGACGAGGTATTTCTTTTTTTCCAGTATTTAAAAAACATACAAATGTCACTTTTTCTGCATAGACATAATTTTCCAAGTTTTCTGATGATTTTAACAGTAAAAGATAAAAGAATTATATTTAGGTGTAACTGATAAATTGCTGGCTAAACCTAATCAGTTGTGTTACGTCCATGACATTTTTGAGCACATTTTTTTTCTCAAAAAGTGTTGAAGCATTTGAAAAACCAAAAAGACAATTCTCTCACTTTATCATATATAACAAATGAAGTTAAATTTGGGAAAAGTTCAACCAACTGATAAAAATCGAACATTTTTTTTTCTGTTATGGACTTGACATAGAGAGTTATCCTGGCTTGATTTCAAGCCAGTACCTTTATTTCATATTTGTTCAAAACCGAGTCCTGAACCTAGTTCTGTGCTTTCATAAATTCAGTATTTTTTTATTGTTGAATAAATCTGTGCACTTTAAGGGGGCTGCCCCCAAGCATGCTGGAGCTTAGTTGTCACATCTAATCCTCACACTGACTCAATGCACTGCTGCTTGAATACAATGGGGTTAGCTGGGTGTCAAACCCAAAGGGGTAAAATAACAACAATGCCTTTTGTGAGTTTACACATTCTGTCACCATATTCACACATTTGAGCCTAAGGTTTTCCTATAAACTGTTGCAGCATGAGTTCATCATCGAATACTGGTATTGTTCCAATAATAATAATTCAGTGGCTCTCCACTTTTCAGTCACAGTCTTGTGTGACACAGGTGGCCTAGAAAGGAAGGAAAAAAAAGGAAGAGGGAGATGAGGCGGAGGAAACAATGGTTATCAACAATTTTCTCATCAGCTTGTGCTGCCATGTTCTCCAGGACCTAAGCCAAGGCAAACAATCCACCACCTGCTCTCTCATAGCTGTGGCGGGCCCCTGGTCCTGCGTATATTCCCCTGCACTCATAGTACTTTCTTCAAAAAAAAAAAAAAATTATTCACACACCCTATCCCTGCCTCTAAGGCTCAGGCATTTTCTCACAGGGGGCCCCATGGGAAATGCTATCTATCAGTTTTGTTTCTTTTAATGAATGATTGTTGCACTGGTACTGTCTTTTCTAAGTTTTTTTAATCAAGCTATAACTGTGACAAAAATGTCACATTTGCAACAATAATTTTATTAGTAAAATCTCTTATTTCTAAAACAACAAACCTCTTCTTCATTTTTACTGTATGGCACTGCAAATTAGACTAATTTTCCTAATGAAACCAGGTATGTGGAAACACATATCCCTGACAGAACAGAGTTCTGAACTTGAATAAGCCAAGTCCATGTCACAATAGTGTCACGTCCATAACACACATTGTTTTCCATATTTTAACCAAATATGAAAGACAGAATAAATGATTTGTTATTTTATCACCAAGTACTCTATAGATACTGTAATCCAAATGTATGTAGACCTTTTACTGCTCTCTACTGGTTTGTTTAAAATATAACTTTAAAGTGTTTGAATGTCATGTCTGTAACAAAACAAATACCATGGAATACCCCCACAGTGTAACCAACATGCACATAATGGTCAGGAAAAGATAACCCTGATGAACATTTTTGGCGTAATGTGATAAGCAAAACCACTAGGTGGTTACTATGCAGATTGTATTACATATACAACCGTGGCTGCCATTTAAGACTGCCCCCAGTGTAGACAAGTGGTCACACAGGAAATGTGGTCTTAATTTTCTGGTACATTAACAAATAAATGAGAACCCAGTGTCTTGAAAAGGCAGTTTTAACTAATGCAGTTTCTCACAAGGGGTGGTCATTACAGCAGTACCACTGTATGTGTCGGGTGTGGAAATACAAAGGCATATCATACCAGCATTTATCAGTTTATTACTTGCACAAATGCATGGCACTGTAAGATAGGGAGATATAAGCAAGACATCAAAATCAACCTTCAGATCATCTCATCAATCATCAGAGATGCCTTAATCTAGATGTTTCCATAACTAATCTAAGATATTGATAAGAGAGCTCTTTTTCCCCCCAAAGAAAAGTAAAAGCACAGGGACTGTTGGATCATTGCTATCACCAAGACTGTTATTCTAAAGCTTAGAAAGTACACATCAGCAGTGGTCACCATATGCATCAGACCAGGTCTGACTTATTAGCATTATAATCACTTGGAGTCCTAAAATTTGGGGGCATTATCAGTGGGAAGCTCCATCCTGCAGATATTTTATGTGGCATGTTCCACTGCAGTAAATTTTGTAAAGCATTTGCAAAGCTGTTCCAATTTTCATCAACTGAGTTTGCTAATTGGTCATTGTTAAGGAATTCCTGTCTCAAGTTACCCTCCTGTGTGACCTTTTTTGTATTGAGACATGTGGAAGAAATTTCTGCTTTTTTCTGTTAAAAAGCTGATAAGCTCATGAACTGACTGTATTAACCACTGCACAATTGTCACTCATGCCTGGATGTACTTCAAGATCAGAAATAAGGTTGTAGTTGGTAGCAAGGGACAGATCCAGTTCACTGTCATTATGTGCAGGCTTATGTGATTTTGAAGTTTAAAAAATGCATTTATGAAGTCAAGCACCATACTATTCAAACTCATAGATTAATGGGGTTTGGCACAAGCTGAAGGGTTCTCTCAACTGATAGCATGTACATTAAAATAACCATTACAATTTTAGCAGTACTGTATTTGTACAGGGAAGTTTGGATGCTGAATCAAGACAAGTATAAATGGTGATGCTTGGGTCATTTTATTTTTAAAACGTCGTTTTGTGGAAAGGTTTTAGGACATATCATTGAAAGAAACTTTGGCGAATGGTCATATCGTCATATGCCAAGAAGGCTAAATGGATACATCACCGAAGTGATGCAACATATGAGCCTTTTACACTTTGTCAGTTCAAGTTTTAACCATGTTAGTATTGACTTGTTACTTCACAGCCAAAAAGAATGTCCCAACATTAGCATTTTATGCTTAATACACCAATCAACATAAAATAACATTTGATACATTCTGGTTACATGTTGCAGGTATTGAAAAATTTGCTTCTGATATCACCACAATGCACTAAATATAATTTTGAACCACTTATTATATCGTTATATCAGAAACCTGCTATAACACGTCCCTGATAATATCATTTTAAAAGAATGTTAATCAGTGACTCCCTGGACCCTGCATAATCATCAATCATTGATGTCAGTGTCAGTGCTAACGTTATGTTCCAATTTTTGTTACGAAGTTGCAGTAATACAACATAAACATGACCTATGATGACGGACTCGGACTTATCCTATGTCTAAATTAGTGATGGACTTCCACTGTTTTTTTTTTCCGCACCACAATCAGGGCTGTCTCTCCTGAAGTGGGAGTGTCTGTCTGTCACCTGCAAAACACCCTGGCAAAAGAACTGGGCAAGGCAAGCACCTGCTTTGCGACGAAGTCTTGAAATGATCTTATTAAGTTATTTTGATTTTAGCACGGAGTCATCCCTTTAAAAATGGGTCTCTGTCACTAGCAGCGACATGTCGCCTTAAACATATACATACTCTTTTATATAACGCAATTCCATTTTAACTTTTGCTCACCAAATCCCTTTAATGTCAGCAGCAGGCAGACTCACCAACAGTGGCTTTTTGAAGAATGGCGGTTAACCTCGTTTTCGATACTTCGGCCACCAGAGGGCGAGCAGGTGCGCTATTCTGAAAACGAGGCTGAACCGCCGACATTTGAAAACAGGAGAGGAGATGCTGCTCGTGTTTTCTTTGGGAATCACTGAGGATGATTGCATGAATGGATCACAGATGCTGCTGTCAGTACAGTATTAAGTAGTTTATGATATAGGTAGTGTTTCCGCTGCTAAGCTTACTCGCGGTTGCTTAAGTAACTTAACACGTGTTTTAGTTTAGCCTTCACAGTGACCGAATTGAGTGCGACAGCGGTCTGTTGGCCAGCCCAGACGGAGGCTGAGCCAGAGCTGAGGCAATCGTAGCGACGAGATCGCCCGTCCGATATGCAGTTCGGTGCCTCATTCTTAATCTTGGGCTTGAAATAAAGATCAAGCTTGCCAAAAATAATGCATTGCAATAACAATACTGGCCAGATAATAATACAGAAGTTAGAACTTCAGAAGCAGTGTTCATGTATCGTCAACAGTTGAAGCCCAATTTTTGCTCCACTCCCAAGGCCGTAGCATTGTAGCAAGTGCAAGTTGCATGTGACTCAAAGTTGCAACTTTTATCGTCAGTGAAGTCAGTCAGTATGAAATGCATATACCTATGGCTCTGTTTAATTTGCAGACCTGACAACTTGTATAAGATTGACCCATCTCCACTAGCCGTTGCGACCTTCGCCCGGTATCTTTAGCTCATTGTATAAGATTTAGTCTTACAATGTGTACATTTCACTGAAATGTACACATTGTAAGACTATATTGTACACCTAGACCTATAACTTATCAGTTTTAAATTTTCTTCTCAGCAATAAAATAAATTATGGTGAAATGCTTATCAATAGTTATTTAATACAGTGTTTAGTACTCTTGTGACACCTATAGAATTCACAATGAAGTTTCTTGCAATACAGTTTCCATTTTCATAAAGCAAAAATCGTGTAGATATACATTTTAAGATATTTTTCAACAAGTCACGTGTAATGTAGGACACATGAAAAATGTCCAGGAAAAACTCATCTTCAGTTGAAAATAACTGTCATAAAGCATAAAAAAAATATTGTACTTTCCCAGTCATTTTACACTTTTTGTGGTGATATTTTACACTTTTTTTTTGGTCTTCAATGTTGGTAGGGCTGAATTTGGTGTAAGCTTATGTAATGCTATGTTTTTGGCAGGGATGCAACTTTTCCTCTTTTTGTGTTGAAAATAATGGATTCAAAACACAATTTACAAATTTGAGATGTACTTTTCGTATATGTGGGGTGTTTTGGCTTTCTTTCACATCTGAGTCTGGGGCATAAGATCTACTTTCAAAGAATTAATGAATGGCTGCCCATCCAAATCCATCCATGTAATCTAAAATAACTCAAATAGACAGTCCCTCCTTTGAAATATCACCTGTTTTATGTGACCACTTTTGGACTTGCTATTGACCTTGGAGGTCTCTAAAAGGAGGGACTTTTCTAACAGAAGGCCATTAAATATTATGCCATCTGTGACTGTCTGTCAGAACCATACCCTGTGTATCAGGGCTCAGTTTTTGTCCCGCAGAACTGACTTTATCAAAGAATTTTGTTCAGTGCAATGTGGTAAGTTTATGTAAATCTATAGCTTACAATTGCAACTCAAAATTAACATAGGATCTGTAATAAAATGCTAACATCAACTATAAAACTAAGTACAGTAGAAAGTAGAGGGCAAAACAGCAACTGGCATGTGCTAACTTTGAGCACAGAGACCAGCATCCTTCCTTTGAGCCCTGCATGTAGTATAAGTAACTTATACATGTATGTCCACATTGTGAAATTTGTCAACAGTCTTCAGAGTTCTTCAAAATGAAAAATTGAAAAAAAAAATAAATAAAACCCATATTGTCACTGCTACTGAATAAAATAGTAAATTTCAAAGCAGATGTTATTACCTGTGAAACAATAATGGTGAGGTTCCTATATGTAGAAACTTGTTTAAAAGGGTTCCAGTCTTTCCTGTGACTACATCATGTACCACTGTCCATCATGTTCTGTCAGTTATACCAGGAAGTTAGACAGGCTGTACTGAACTGAATTTATATCATTATGGTAATCATAATTAAACTGACACTTGCATAGCAAACAAAAAGATCTGTTTTTGCTACTGTCATATATTGGTTGTAAAAGCTACCATGGCTCTGTACATTGCAGCATCTGCTGTATGTAGACCTGTTAATCCATATACATGTGCGTGTAAGGTGTGAAAATCTAATGCATTTGTAGTGCTGCCTAGACAGTTCTGAATGTCCTAACTTCTAATCTATTACTTGTGTTGCCTGTTTGATGTTTGTTTTTCAGGGATGTTTTCATAGTTAACAGTTTTAAAGATGTTATGACAAAAAAGATATTGTTTGGTACACCTTTCACTTCCAAAATTTACACAGCTTTGTTTCCTGTACATATGTTGGTGTGGACAGAGCTGTCACAGCAGCTGGTAGCTGTCTGGTGTGGAGAACCAAATCTGACATTGCTCCCATCTTTGAAATGATATCTGCCTGAATGTATGTATCCAGAGATTGTAAAACAAGTTTCTTAAATGGATTAATGAACAGGACTGACTGTTAAATGGAATGTGATGTATGACTTCATGTTTACAGATAAAATCATTCAAGAGAACCAGTAGTATGGATCAAGGGAAGAAGAAAGCACTGGTAGAATGGGTAAGCTTCAGCAATATGCTTGTAGTAAGCTGTAGTACTCCTTTTGTTTCCTCCTGAAAATATACTGGCGGTTAAATCAAAAGAATGAAATGAAGGAAAAACTGACAGCAAAGTGTCCTAACATTTCATTTAATACTTGAATAAAACAGTTTTGTTTTTGATGTAAATATTCCAAGGAAAATTGTTGTATTTTAGTTTTGCTGTACAACATGAACATGGCAATGATGATCATTCTTAGGTGACGATTTGAATTCTGATGTCAACATGATCAATGGGATCACACAAAATATATGACGAAAGAGTACATTCTGGGTCAACTTGCACTGTATATAGTTGCATGGTACCATGGCACATGTTAACAATACAAATTATGTACTGTTTGGGGAGTGATGGACAAGTTTGTTAGCAAAGCACTCTTTTTGTCTTGCTGCATAATATCATGGTGATGTAATTGGGATGAAACTTGAGTGTGATTTCTTTTTGCTTTAAGGTGGTCATGCTGTGCCCTGGTCAACTAAGGATAGTTACTGTCCTCTTTTGAGCTAAATAAAGTGAAAAGAATTCATGTAAACCTATGCAAAGTATGCATTTTTGGAAAGGTCATGATCAGCAGCTTGCAAACAAATTAAAACTGTAATTGTTTGATTTAAATTGTCTAAATAACAATTTCTTTGTCAGAAAGCACAGTATGACATAGATAAACAAAAGTAGAAATAACTTCTTGATGGTTTTATCAAAATGCAAAATGTTTTCTGATAATTACTGGTCACATTTGTAGCTAAAAAGTGTCTCATAAAATGGTTTTGTCTGTGTTTGTTTTGCAGTTGCAATGCTTCAAAGCTGCTGCTTTGTACATTGTGGGTTTGTGCAATTTAGCCCTTCATAATTCAAAAAGAAACATCAGTGATGAAAATCTGTGAGACAAATGTTTAGCCACTTACATTGTGAGTAATTCAGTGAAAGCAGATTACAATTTCATGGAGAATGTAACAAGTTATTTCCACGTTTGTATACCCATGTCACATCAAAATTTCAGATCAAAGAAGAGGATGTTTACACAACAAATATAAACAAAGGATCATAATTTTATTTTATTTAGGCTCTGTTGATCATAACCTTTCCAGAAATGAATACTTTGTTTAGGTTTATATGAATACTTTACACTTATATTTAGCCCAGAGCTGCAAAAGGGGATAGTCTTGTAGCCTTAGTTTACTGCATGACCATCGTAAGTGAAATAAAATGTAACTGTCTTTCATAAACTTATTTCACATGCAAAAATACAACTCTTGTCATGTCAATAATTCCTTAAAACATGTTTAACCAATATAAATTATACTGAATTGTGTGCAATTAATATTTTTTTTCTGAATCCCATAATCATTATATTTGCTATACATGTAGTGAATAACATAACAAATGCAGTCCATGCAAAAAGTACTGGTCCGTCAGTTTTTACGATTAAAAATTCCCCAGACCAATACAAAATGCTAGCAAGTTATATGTTAGAGTATTGGGACTTCTCAAATTTGAGTGAAATGACTGATAAGAGAAAGAACTTTTCGCACAGACTGCAAATGATGTCACTTTTTACATGTCATGTGTCAAACTTAATATTTTTTTTTTCATTTTTGGCAGATAAATGCATTAGGCCTTGGAGAGTGTGTTGAATCCCTGTGTCAACTTGGCGATGGTGGTCATTTCATTAAGATTGTGCAACACATGTAAGGACGTTATTAGATTGAAAGCAAATTAGGTTGTCTATTTATTTATTATTATTTTTTTTTTTAGAGCAATTTACATTTTTATGTCTTGATAGGGTAAATCGTTGTGGCAATCTTGTAAAGCTATTTTGAACAGAATAATTGCTGATACAGTAGTACCTGGTGTGTGTACCCACTGCCATGACAGGTCACATGCTTTTTTTTGGTGGTTATTTTTAAGATACAAAAACAAATTTCTTTGCTAAATTACGTAAAGCATAAGATCACCTGCTATGTGTGGCCATCTTTTCTTGGCAGGTGACCACATACAGCAGGGACTTCTTTTTTCTCTAATGATTCATTCCAAACAAATTGCGTACAGGTACTTTGAAAAAAAAACATTTGCATGTTTAGATCATATGAAATATCTTGTTGCATATGAATGCAAAAGTAAATTATCCAAACAAACTTAATGCATGTTAGGTAAGATATTTCTTTCCAATTGATAAAAAGCAGTAATCACGCTATACCTTTTCATCATTTTCAGCAGATCTTTCATGCTCTTTGAGATCATTTTGGGGGGTCTCTGGTGTTTTCAAAAGGTCACAGTGATATAAGTTTCAATAAATCTAATTCATCAACATTTATGGTCGTTTCGTTTTCTTCCTGACTTTCCAGGAGGTCTCTTGTACCCTTTCAGTTCAAAATTCAGTGTCACAAGTTAATTTATATGCATCATATATGCCCATTTGTGCTTAAAAGGGAATCAATGAGCAATATATATATATGTATATATATATATATATGTGTGTGTGTGTGTGTGTGTGTGTATGTACGTGTGTGTGTTGTTATGTCTTTGGTGGTTTATGACCAAAATTCAAAATTGTAACCCTCAGACCATATGGTGGGCAGTGTTTTCACAAACGTACAAATTAGCAAATTTGCTGAGATATTATGGGAAGCTATAAATGCCCAGAAACTGTGGTGCCCTATACTTGACATATATTGCCCACAGTCCGGTTTGAAGTGAACCACAGACAATGGGCATGACCCACAAACTGGCTGTGGGCCCTATTCCATTGTATATTTTTTTGTGTGCAGTGTATAAATACCCATAAAGTATCCAAGACATGTATGTGTGTGTAAGACAGATTATTCATTTTATATTTAAAAGCCAGAACTTAAAAATATAAATTTTATGTGTATGTCACATCATTTTTGCAAATTTCTTGTGTGCACCAGCTTAAATACCAATCCAAAATGTAAAAAAGAAACTTCCAGGAAGCCACTTTTTGGAAAAATTTGAATCTTAAGATTCAAATTCCTCATGAAGATACCTTTCATACAAATGCCAGCAAGCCTAGTCTTCAGCAGAAAGTAATCTTAGTCAACACTCAATAGCTTTCATCGAGACACTTTGCGCACATTGCACACAAGGTGCCGAGAGGAAAGGTGTTGACTCAGTCTTAAATCAGTTCTTTAAGGGTTAAAATTTGTTTGAATAAGCTAATTTGCTATGAATACCTTTTTCTGTTTATATGAAGCATGTAAAAAGATAAGAATTGTGTATAATGTTGTGTCATGTTTATGATTTCGTGTGGTCACAGTGACCCAGATCATCAGCAGTGTGACCTGGACACTCCCCAGGAACGATACCAGTTGGTCTGCAAGTACCTTGCAGGTGAGCGATATGAGAATAATTTTTTCACTCTTTAACAAGAAAAAAAGTTATTCCCCTCATTGTTACAACTTGTTGACCTGAGATTTTGCTCTCAAGACATTACCATTGATATGTAAATTACCTGGTATTACATACATAGTATGAATTCTTGACCAGTTGAAGTTTAGGGTCCATTTTGATAGAGCAGCAGGTAACACAAGGATATTTTAAACACCTGACCAGAGGAAAGCAGCAGCCATAAGATGCAGTGGTTATTTAACCAAAGAGGCCAGTGTAGACAAGCAATGAATGAAACACAATACAATTTGTGATGTGCAGATATAATGTAAAGAATTGGACGTTAGTCCGCACAATTATAAAGATTTTAATTATTTCATACAAGAACAAAGTGTCTGTCTCTCTGTGTGTCAAAGTGCCTACTTCCACAGTATTGTAGATAATTACATACCTTTCACCAACTTCCCACCTTCTTTATTTATTATTATATTTTTTTCTTTAATGTTCTGGATTTTATCGGAGAAACCAACATCTGATGCAATTTAAGATATTCAAGGCTAGAGATAAATTCAAATCCTTTTTATTCTTTGCTGTTCTATTTCCTGCTATGAAGATATATATGTGTTTCTGTATAGACCTTCAGTGTTGCATCTTTTGATACAAATAAGATTAAAAAAAAAATTAAATAGAAAAGTACCAAGTCAATTTATGCCCTTTAAGTACAATAGTTCTGGGGGAGCCAGACTATCATGACCTTTGACACTGAAACTACATACAAATTTATCCTCCATTTTGTATTCACCACTTTTTTAGCTCGACTGACTTGTCAGTCAGCAGATCTTACACAATGGTCCTTCATCCGTCCATCCATAATTCATATTTTTGACTTTCTCCAAAACCATCTGCCAGATTTACTTAAAATTTGGTGGAAATGTACCTTGGGTGGGTCTCTACCAGATTTGATTCAATGGTCAGCTCCATTGACTTTTGGATTTTTTTTTTTTTTTTTTGGGGGGGGGGAGGTTTTTTTGGTGCCATTTAAAAAAAAAAAATTCTTCTCTGAAACCCCTCACCCAATTGCTTTGATATCACACAAAAACGTTCCTAGGTTTTGTTAGTTCTTACTTTGTTCATTAGGTGGCACTCTTTTTTTTTTTTTTTTTAAATGAATTTTTGTGTGTTTTTGCAATTTTAGGCATCTTATGCAGAACCCTCACTCATATTAAGCTTAAAATTGGTGGATATGTCCTCGTGAAAGGGTGAAAATTGTTCACTTGGTGGAACTGCTGTGGATTCCTGATCTTTAACGACTTTACAATTCGAGTACTTGTTGATAAATGCACCTTTTCTATTGATTACTATGGAAGTCAATTGGCATTTTTATGGTAATTCACATTTTTGATTTCATGGAAGAAACTATCTGTCAGATTGACTTCAAACTTAGTGGCAATGTACCTTGGGTGAGTCTCTTCCAAGTTTGTTTGAACAGTAGTGCTCCTGGATTTTTTATGATTCTTTTCTGGAAAAATCTTTTTTTTATTTTAAAAGTTTTAATAGGAAAGTACATGTATAACTTGGGAATTTCTTTTACTGGTTATGTTATAACTTAAATAATTTTGGCCAGATTTGTTTCAAACTTGGTAGGGATGTACCTTTGATAAGTGTATCTATTTTGTGCAAGTGGTTATGCTTTAGTGATTTTTGGATCTTGGCCTCATTCCCGAGGTCACAGTACAACTGACATGAAATTTACTGTTCACTTCGTAACTTCTATCAGATCTATTTTGAGTCAGGATCTTGATGTTGCACATGTTAATGGTTCTCTATGAAGATCATGCTAAAACAGTACATGAGTGACTTTCACCTTATTTCTGGGGTCACAGTGCAACATACATCGATTTTACTCTTCGCAATAACTTGAACTGGGACTTTGATGTTGCACATGTTAGTGTTCTTGCATAAAGGTCAGACTTACTCAGTACGTGGGTGACCTTGATCCTATTCCAAGTTCACAGAGCCACAAGTGTGGTGAATCTCTAGGTCATCTGAGCATGAGCTGTTCACACAGCACTCTTATTTAAGGAATACAGAGACAGTTATAGGATAAATGCAGATCTTTACTGAATCTTGGTCATTATCAGAACAGTTACTTTTGTCTACTGTCCTCCTGCATTGTAATTCTTCACAACTGAAGAGGCTGTCTGTAAAGGTCAGTGTATATACCTAGCGTCGCAATATCTTATCCTACTCTCCTTTATAAAATATATTGCCATTAGCCCCCCAAAACCATACATTTTCTTTTAGATATTAATCTATATTTTTATTATGTGAAGAAAAAAAATCATTGTTTTCTTATTATTTAAGGTCATAGGCAACAAATTACAAAGGGATCTACTTTATAGGTTTTCTGGGCCTATAAACCATAATATTTTAAGGTAAAATTTTCAAATATGGTATAATAAAAGTTTGCTGTAATGTCTGGGAACTGTCATTTTGTTTGTCTTTAAAAGCAAAGAAAGGATTTTAAAAAAAATTATAAAGAGGCACCATTTCAATTTTTGACAATTCGAATTCAACATTAAAAAAAAAACTACAAAAAATAAAATATATCTATGAACGTCACATACCGCCCCTAGGGAAGAATGTATATTTTCAATAGCTTTTTATTTTTTCAAAATCTGTTAAACCATTTACAAGCAATCTCTTAAAAACCTTTAAGAAGTTAGTCAAAAAATAGAATTGGGAGAAAATGCAATTCAGGTCTAATTGGCTCTCTCAGAGCAGTAATCTGGCCATTCTGGAAAGAAAATGTATTTATGAATGGTTTTCAATATCAAAACTCCTACTGGGCAGTAACCTTGCGACCCTTGGAGGGCAGTAATTAATGTTTCCATATATATCTTCAGCAGGACATGTGCTTATGATCCTTTATTTCAGATCGTATCCATAATGTGACATTGGTAAATATTTTTTCTCTGACAGATTTATTTTCTTGGTCCTAATTAATGACAAAGATACAATGAGATGAATTTTTTTTACACCCAGTTATTGGGAGCTAGCCTTGTACTGTCACAAACAGTGGTACATGACTGAAAGAGCCAAGGCCAGCTGCCCACTGGTCTCGGCAGCTGGGTAGATGAGGCATGAAACTGGTAGCTATCCAAACTTGTGTTATCTGGTTTTGGATTGAACACTTTGCAATTTACCGTAGTATTTGGACATAGACACTACAGTGGCCAGGTGACTTAACCCAGGGAGTCACCTGGCCACTATAGTTATAGACTGTTCAACCCTAGACATGGGTATGGAACAAGATCAGTCCTTGTTAGTCCATGTTTTCCAGCTATTTTTTTCCATCAATTGAATCCAAATGGTTAAACACACTAATGTTTTGTCACAATGTAATACTTTGTAACAACATCCCAGACCGGTGTTGTCACTGTGACAGTTGATTGATAATTATGTGATACATTGTAACAGTCATAGAACTATAAGACCTATATTTTGCTGTAATGCAAGCTTTGAAATCAGAATCATACTGAAGATTAATTTGTAAATACTGCATAACAAAACAAAACAAAAAAACAAATAAAGAATGAAGAATCATTGTTCCTGGTTTTATGAGTGATGCCTAATTTGGCTAATTCCATGAATCAGTATTGTCCACTGATGGGACTGCATTTGGCAACGGCAGTAATTTTTTTTTCTTTCTTCTTTTTTTTTCTCTGCCAAATCTATCCTAAACATCGTCATATTTGATGAATCAAAGTCACTTTTCGCAAACTGTTCACTACATATTTGAGATCATTTCCCGGGCCTTGCCACTTGTTCCTGTAGAGCTTGACTGCATGGGCCCATGCTCTCCATAATTTCAGGTCTTTGGGGGAATGTAGACAGCTGGAGAACTTGTATTGCTACAATTAGAGCAACACACTGACCCATCCTGGGCAGGAACAGGGAAGAAATATTTCAGCATGCACTTTTAATCCTGTTGAAGAAGTGTAAACAAAATACATGTATGTTTAAACCAAGTTACACCTGACAGCCATAGCTCCCTAGCATGCTTGGAGTTTTCCCGGTCAGGCAGCGGTGTTGAGTTTGTGATGTCACCAACCTTCCGTGCCTTGAGGGTGTTGAAAATGAACAGAAAGTAAAGTAAAAAAAAGTAAAAGTAACCTTTATTTAACCAGGAAGCTCTTACAGTAAGTAATACTGGTTTCCAAAGAGGTCCTGACACATGGACACACATGAATATACAGTAAACGAGACAAAATAATTAATAGATATATAACACATTAAAAGTGGACATCAGCATTATGAGCTTTATACAAATGCCAATAGATGGTTAAAAGCTATCATTTAGGTTAAAATAATGGTGGTCATTTCAGTTAAAATACTAATTAATATTTCTGTTCTTGTGGATATGTTTTATAATGGCTGCCTTAAAAACATTTAAACTTTGCGAATTTCTTATGTCTAATGGTATTTTGTTCCAATTACTGCTTCCCCTGTATTCAAATGATCGCTGTCCACATGATAATCTACATTTCTGTACTTGTAGGTTGTGATTGCTTGTTTGACGTGTCGTATAAGCATGGTTTACATGTTTGAACTTTCTGGCAAGGTACGCTGGGCTCAGCCCATTTAGGCACTTAAACATCATGACACTTTCATGGAAAAATATGCGCTCTTTTACTGAAAGCCAGTTCAACTGAGACCTGACATGTTGAGAAGGCGTGTCATACGGAACCTGCAAAATTGTCTTGCCAGAAAAGTTCTGTAGTCTTTGCAGTTTTGTTATTTGTGTTTCTCCACAACTACCATACACAATGTCACAGTAGTCAAATACTGGCATGACTAGGGCATTATGTAGTAACACTGCAACCTCTTTCGGCATGTAATGACGTATTCTATGAAGAATACCCACCCTCTGTCTGATCTTTGTGCACATCGCACTGATGTGATGATTCCAGTTCATCAACGAGTCCATGATTACTCCAAGATATTTATATTGGCTAACTTGCTCGATCTCTGTATTGTTAATGGAGACAGAAACTGGTGAATGATGTTTTAATCTTTGTGTTGTCCCAAATAAAATCCATTTGCACTTAGCTATATTTAATTGTAGCTTGTTGTCTTGAAACCACTGTGATGCACTTTTAAGGTCCGCCTCTAAACACAATTTTATCTCATCTACATTGTCTGATGAGAACAACAATACTGTGTCATCTGCATAGAGTGAAATTTTTGAATATTTGATCGCCTGTGTAAGATCATTAACATAAATGACAAATAATAATGGCCCTAGAATGGAGCCTTGGGGTACCCCGCATGTAATTGGCAGGCGATCAGATGTCTCTGACATATGTCTTACACATTGTGTCCTCTCACATAAGTAGTTTTGAAACCAAAGAAGGCTTTTATCTTTGACACCAAGGCACTTTAGTTTGAAAATCAATGTTTCTATATCCACGGTATCAAACGCCTTTTTCAAGTCCAAATATACAGCACCTGTTAATTTGCCGTTATCCATGTTTCGTAGGATGTAGTCGCTAACATCAGTAACGGCTGTAACTGTAGAATGCCTTTCTCGAAACCCGGACTGTTCAGCACACAAGATATTATGCCTTCGCAAATATGCAACCAGCTGTTTTTGAATGGCTCTTTCAAAGACCTTCATACAGACTGGTAAAATAGAGATCGGGCGATAATTAGAGGGGTTTGTAGGATTATCGGATTTAAAGATGGGCGTTACTCGTGCCTGTTTCCAGGTTTGTGGGATGCTGCCGGTTTTGAGAGAGGCATTCATGATATAAGTGAGTGGTGCAGCTACGACTTCAGCAGAGTCTCTCAGCAACCTAGAATGTATGTTGTCTAATCCTGTTGATTTCGTTGACTGTAATTTTTTAAGTTCTTGTTTGGTGAATTCGGCATGAATAGATTTAAAGTCGAAACTTTTGTCAAAATCTGGGTAGGGGTTTCTACTTTTGATTCCTATTGGAAAATTGGATGCTAAAGTTGCACCTATGTTGCTGAAGAATTTGTTGAAGCACGTAGCGATATCGAGTGGTGTAGTATATGTCCCATCACCATCCTCGAGTATAGTCGTTGTTTGGTTTGTTGATTTAGGGAGCACTTTTTTGAGTGTCTTCCATAACCTATCTGGGTTATGCAAATTTTCACTGATTAAATTTGAGAAATACTCCTTCTTTGCTCTTTTACATTTATTAGTTATTGTATTTCTCAGACGTTTATATTCTGCGAACAGGGTCGGGTCTTTGGTTGTGCAAGCTCTTTGCTTCACTGCGTCCCTCTGACTGATAAGCTTTCTAATGTCACCATTCATCCACGGATTATCAGTACCCTTTATGCGCTTTTGCATCATGGGGGCACATAAATTAGCAACATCACTAAATAGTGTCACAAATACATCGGTCATATCCTGTGGATCGTCAAAAGCTTCTATGACAGACCAAGGCAAACTCTGTAGTTGCTTAACAAAAGTCTCTGCATTATAATGTTTGTAATTCCTGATCCAAATAGTCCTTTGTTGTCTACGCGGCAAAGTGGACTTACGCACACAGAAAGTCATATTATGGTCGCTTATACTGATCGGAATTACACCTGATTGCACAACTTTCTGTTTGTGCGATGTTAGTATCAAGTCGATACAAGTACTTGAATGCTCTGTCGTGCGCGTGGGTTCTGTTATTAGTTGCGCAATGTCATTCTCCTGCGTGATCAAATTCATTTTCCGGGACAAGCGGTTGTCTGTAAGCATATTACAGTTTAGATCACCAAACAAATACAACTCCTTGTCCTCTATCAATACACGATCTAGTAAGGATTGAAGGTGCAGTGAGTTTTTTTTTTTTTAAAAATCTGAATAACGGTTTAATTTTCACATCTAAAAATATTTAAAGTGTGCCATATGGTCAGAACAGTTAACCCATGAGTCACCCTTGTATCCATATGTTCTGCATATAAATGTGCATTTGCTTTTCAGATGCATACCACAGCACAGTAGATGGACAAATCAACTTTGAAGCTATCTACAAAGAGGGCAATGAATTTGAAATTGCCAAGGTAAGCCATAATGCATGTAGACATTTTTCTTTTGTTAAAAGATAAAATGTGTATGTATGACTTGAACATTTTGTTCTATGTTATTGCACAGTTTTGAAAACAGAAGGTATTTTGTATGGTATAAACTAAAAGTAAGGCAATAAAAAACTGTATGCCACTGGAATGAAATACCTTTTGAAATTCAAAATTTGTCATCTTTATTTATATTTAAATTAAATTTACTTGATCTGTTTGGATGGTTGAATAAGCGTCCAGAGTATTATAATTTTGGAGAGAGATATTGTTCTATCTTGCATGCTCATCTTTGCTTGGGTAACAGTAAGCTGAATTCCCATCTGTTTGAAGGTAATAGGTAGTGGGCAGAAAAAGTGGGCCCCTTTTACTTCCTGGGTGGGCTCTTTAGCTGTGATGTCATCCTACAATGGTCATGTGATAATTAACATTTTTTTCATCTCTGTTTGTGGGGCGGGCATACCAGGGTGACATTGGGTGAGGTGTTACCCACTTTTTGAGCTGACAAGAGAAAATGTATGTTGGTCTGCCCCATGCATTTAATTAACATACAATTGGCCAACTTGAGGTAGCAGCCCTTCCCATTCCCTTTAAGATTGGTGTCAAAACACATCAGCTGTCAATGTGGTGCAAGTTATGAGGATGCTTTGCATTTCTTTTTTGTCCAAGGTATACAGTTCTATGATCCCAGCTACACATCATTTCCTTATTTCATAGTATGTTTCTTATACATTGCAAACTATACTTTATGGTTCGCCGCACAGAGAACACCCAAATTTTCTCTGCAGTTCAAGATTTTATTGCTCATTCTAGAAGGTTTCCACAAAGAGGTTTTTAAAATTTTTTTTGACAAATACTTTATTTGAATTATGTTCCTAATAAACATACCTATTAATTAATTTGAACATAGTATGCCCCTCTATCTGCCCCTGTCCAGCTGTGATGTAGTCTCAGTCTTGTATTACAGCAAGGTATTGCCTAACTGTGTGGGGATTGTTTGTCTAATGGTGTTTTGTTTAATTGTTGTCTGTTCTTCCACCAGAGATATTCATATAGGTCTGAGCCGTTTTCCCAATTGTTAACTGCCATTTTGATTATTGTATTTGTATATTGTTGAAGACTAAAATCATTTCAACCAAGAAAGGCACAAGTCTTGACTTACTAGAGAGTTGCATTGTAATGGTTAAGTTGGTTACCTGATCTATGTTGGTCAGTCTTATAGGGAATGGCCATCTTGACCAGTGTTGCCTTCTTGTGATTCAATGGTTCCAGGCTTTTTCCATTGAAATTCAATGCTGTATTGTGATACCCACTGTAAAGATCAACCTCTCATGAGAGACCATGTTAGTTTTGAGGAACACCCTTTCAACACACTGATATCTTTCTAATTTATCCGCAATTAAAGAACACCTGCTGCATGTGACCACTTTTGTCTGGCACAAGGGTCACTCTTAAATTACAGGTACCACAGTATTAGACAAAGTGGATGTTTGTTGTGTCACAAGTACATCTACAGGGCAAGATAATATCTATGTCTCATTGTCTGGGATAAGTAAAAGTTCATGCAGAACAAGTGGAAATTCAGAAAACTGACACGTAATACATAGGGGCACTTGTCCTCAGACAAGTAAACCCAGGATGGAATTTTCTGGCAAGATTAGTCTTTTACTCATTTTTTTCTTTTTTAAATGAAGAGTTTTATTTTGATTTCAGGTCTGCCTGTTACTACTGTCCCTTAGCTTGACTTGTGAGAACAATATGATGTTTATTGAGCCGGCAACCAAGCTAGACATGTCCCTGCAGCATGAAGTGCGAGTGATGGTGGAAGCAATGCTGGAACGAAGTGCGGAGAATCGTTGTCTCAACATGAGTTTTCAAGATATTTTAACTCAAAGCCTTGGTGAGTGTTAACTGATTGGCATTGACTTTAACAGGTGTGGCTAACTGATGAAACTAGTGGCTGCAGCTTACCATGCACAGGATGTGGGTCAAGAAATTCTGAAATACTATTGAAAAATCAATTTATTTTCATGACTAAATTAAAAGTTTATTTCATTGCCTGTAAAAAGTAAGTGTCAACTACTTTCTTATTCTCCTCTTTTCTTTGCTTTTTTTCCCCTCAATTTCACAGGCATACAAAAACTACTCTTAAAGATTGTGTGTAAAGCATGGAGACTAGACTTTTAGTTTACATGTAAATATTGTGCCCATGCCAACACTGGCTGTAATATAGTCTGTACCTTGCATTCCTTTTCAATACCAAACGCAATTCACTTAAAAAGCCTCAAATATTGATTTGCCTCTTGGCTGAAACATAACATAATGACAGATTATGTAAGCACAATGTATGTTGAGTTGGTTTTATGTAATGTATTTACATGTATTATTGAAAGAGCTGAAATTTATGACCGATTTAAACGTAAATGTACTTTTGGTATGATAGATATGGACAATGATTATTAGATAACCTGTCAAACCTACATTAAAACCTCATGTAACATTCAGTGGTGGAATACACTTACAGTGGGAGCACAGAAATCTAACATGCCTGCTTTCAATAAAATATAAAGCAGACATCTGTTCTTTGCTTGTGGGCAAATGTTTTCATGTCAATTTTGTTTTTGACTGCTAATTAACCTGTAGTATACTGGGTAATTTGAAAAAGCCAAAAAATTTTCAAAAATGTTAGCAACTGGGGAATTTCAGAACATCATTTGTCACATTATGCAAAATTTCTTTTCTCAAATGAAATATGTCAACTTATGTAAGTACACACGTGATATGTATCAAACTGTTACATTTTTGTCAAATACATTTTAAATTGTTTGAGTTTGTATCATATGCATCGTTGTTTAAGGTTCTTTTTGATGTACCTTTAAACCCTCAGAAAACTACATGTAAAGCCTTTGCATCTGCATAGAACTTTAAATTGTTTTTGCATTAAAAATTAACATAAATGTGTCAGTACAATAGGTGACATCTAGTGTGATTTGTTTTTGTTTGTTTGTTTGTTTGTTTGTTTTTTTCGTGAAGAATGACAAACTGTTGTCTTAGTCCCCAGAGGTTGAAGGGATCTTAATGGATGTTTTCAGAGCTGCCTGAAGTGGACCAACTAACAACCTCACCTTGTGGTCATCCTCCTACACCAGGTCTGCATAATACACCAGTCACTCGTCCTTCCACTCCAGGCATGGGTAAGCTTATCATTGATTCCTTCTTAAATAGTTGCTGTAGTCCTTAGTGTTGCAAGTTTGCAGGCAAGGGTGGTGGTGGTGGTGGTGGTGGTGAAATACATGTACATGTATGTAATGATAAAATTGCTGTTATGCAAGGCATGTGGGCAAATTGAGAGTCTGTCAGGGGTCAGTATTAGAAGGTGGAGGTGCCCAAGGCATCTATTTCATTGGCAACTTCAAATATTCACAGGAATTGAGGGAGAATGTGCATTGTCCTGCATTTATCCAGCAGTGATATTCATGAATATAGTTCAGATGTCATACATTTATGGAACTCCTGTTGTGTCAGGTTTGAGGCCAGAATGGGCTCCCTGTGGGGAGAGATCAATGTGCAGTTGAATATTTGCTTTAATGACTGAACATAACCCTGCTAATCAATGTGTTGATCCCTTTGGCCAATTGCTTTAAAATAATTGCAAAAGAACCCTTCTGGGTACTCCTAGACCATGACTTGTTCAACACGGGGTGCAGTGTTTCTTTTCCCATTTTTTCAGTGATTTTTTTAAAGCATTTTAGGGGCAAAATTTTGAAGACTATATTGGCTTTAATATATCATGGTAATGGTTGATTCTAGGCTCATGGTTACTTGTGAAGGCTAATCGGAAAGTACCTAGTGGTTGCAAGGAAAGTTATGCCATTAAAGAAATCTTCCAGTTTGACCTCCGGCAGCTGAAAGTCAAATCTCATTCTGGGAGTAGATTATCACATTAACAAATATCAATTCAGATTCCAAGGAGGAAGGTGAACCTTGAGACACATCAATTGAACAAATGAAGGTGAATCATCAGAGTGCATGTCATTCATACACTTCTTTTGTGAAAAGACACAAATTTGAAGTACTGGTTCCGGCCAGAGGCACATGTGCAGCTTTTGCTGTTATCTTGATATAGTAGCCTTGGATCAATGGTATTTATTCATTTTATTATTTCTCAATATGCTTGTACACTTTTACTGGATGTAAAACTCTTCCAGTACTAGTCACAACAAAACTTGCGTGCATTACTATGATGGGAGATTAAGCTTCCTAGTTAAAAACCCCATTTGTGGAGTCTTTAACAAGCGTGCCAGTATTTCTGGGGAAGAGAGGAACGGTCTAAGTCAACAGCTTTCCTTTACACATTTATTGTGCCCAAAGTGTGACAAGCAAAGCCGTTGACTCATTGTCCAAATTATCATAGTAAAGGCTAACATTTACATGGAGTCACTGTGTAGGATCTGCCAAAGTTCTGTCGCAACAAATCAGAACTCTAGCCATTAAAGAAATATAAAAAATGCTCCTTTGTGTGTTGCAGCTGCCTCTGGTCAAAGCACTCCAGTTATGAATCTGGTGCAGAACAATAGCCTGCTGGCCCGCTTTACCTCCCCCTGTGCTCCTCACAATTCACCCATGTCTCCTGTGCAGCTGCTGGTCCAGTCACCTCAGGTAGCAACAAAGGTAAAGTAGTTACACCTGAGGTCATGTTATTGTTACTGGTGGGATTTATGTCGCAAACAATGCATTCCAGATTTCTTTGAAGTGGCAGGTTGGTATGATTGCAAACAGTTTAGAAAGGGGTTGTGAAGCATAAAAGTTTGAAGAAAAGTTGATTTAATTTGTTCAAGGGCAGCGAGA
The DNA here is from genome assembly GCA_964020975.1 of Hermodice carunculata. Classification (NCBI taxonomy): domain Eukaryota; kingdom Metazoa; phylum Annelida; class Polychaeta; order Eunicida; family Amphinomidae; genus Hermodice; species Hermodice carunculata. Next base: position 49,814,765 of record OZ026630.1, on the reverse strand, counting down.
TGTGCCAAGAGACAATTAAGAGCTTTTAAACTGCAATTATTAATTGTTTCAACTGATTACTGTAATTGGCCTGGGAACTCACAGAACACTAATGTGTAAAGCAATGTCAAGCCCTCACAGTCAGTGTTTCCACATGTATATAAGATATTAAAGCTATAACAGCCAATGCACCTTCAGTAAGTGTAAGGTGTTTTGAAAATGAATTTAGAATTCCATATATTCTATTCATCACCCCAAATTTGTGAGTTTGATAAACAATGATAAATAAGAAGATTTGTTCCATTATTCAGATTCTGCTACGGCAAAAAGAACAACGCCTGAAGAGACTTGAGAGAGAGCTGAACAATGTACGCCACATTTGTTCTGAACTTGAGGCAGATGGTGGGATAAAAGATAGAATTCTGCAACAAAAAGGTAACTTTCTGAAGGGTATTGGTGTCGGGTTAAAGACAGAACTGGGGGAATAAATGCTGGTTTCCCTTGTCTTTCGCTCTTTTCATTGGCTATTTAGGCTCTTCAAGACCTGCCTAGCACTTTGTCTTTCCTGTCTAGTAATAGGGTTGGCTAGAAGTGTAAATTGAAAGAAATCTACATGGTTAAACACACATTGATCAATGGTCAGAATGGAGGGTCTGCCATATTAGATGTTGATATCCTTTCATTCTGGAGATGAAGTATTGTGGGTTTAGCCATGTAGAATTGCTTTGATATATATTTCAATGGACCCAATTTTATCCCATAAGAAAGATAAAAGTGTAAAGAACGTCTGGAAGATCAATATAAACACAGGACAATGTGAGGGACAATGGACGCCTTGTTTGTTTGTCCTAGACAGATCCATTCCGACTTATTCATGCCGGAACCAGTGGTTTCGTTCCTCCTTTTATCCTTGAAATTGGAGAAAGAACAAAATAGAAATCTGCTTTATTATACAAACATTGGACATGCAAATCAATGTTGAGTATCTTAAGGTTTTGTGAAACACAAACAATAGACAATTTTTACTGTTCATTTAAACATTTGCAATCAACAGTTTGCATTTTCAGTTTGTCAAAATATGTCACACAATGAATTTTGTCCTGTTAAGTACTTTCTATTCTGTACAGAAAGCAGTGAAATTGTAATGTTAACCTCATATGTATGCATGTTATTTGTATAGAGAATGAATTGCTTGAGGCCAGAAAACAGCTGTCAGAACTGAGGGGTTTGAAGGATGCAGTAGACATGGCAGAGTTCCTGAAGACTGAAAATGAGAGGCTGCAGAAAGAGATTACACGGTTAGTGCAATCCAGAGCTGCATGCACATTTTAATTGGAATTCAATTTTGTACAAAAAATTGTAAAACTATTAAGCAGTTCAGCTGATGAACAGTTGAGTCTTTTTTCTTTATCACAGCACATTAAAGTCAGAATATTTTTTTTCAGTTCACTGCTTTGATGGCAGGCATAAGATCAAAATAGTTGGCCAAATATTTGTGTCATGAATTTAGAGCATTACAAAATCAAGCGACAGAATAAATTAATTAAAATTTGAGGGTGTAGATCTATTTTTGCATTGTGCATATATGTGCAAATAATCCAGTGAACAACTACAGTAGTCTTCCTTAGTGTTCTGAATACGTGTACTTTTTTTATATCATTATTGTGTCTCAATTGAGAGACTTCCCTTGGACTTTTCATTGCACAAGATCATCTAATGCAAGGACTACTGAATATATATTCAATTACAGAAGACTATTGAAAATATTCCACAAATGTGTTTGAGCACTTGACCTTATTCCAATTGAAGGTATAAAGCTAGGATTCAAGAGCAAGAAAGCACCAAAGGCCAGTCTCAGCTGTTGGAGAAAGAAAATAATGAACTCTATCAGGAACGTCACCAGCTACGTGAACGGGTAAGTATAAAGCTTTCCAAGTTTCTCTACTCTGACATATATAGGTTTTTCAGCTTATTTTTTTCGGGGGGGGGGGGGGGGGGGTGATGGATGTAGGTATGTTAGTTAAAAATACAAAATTAGTGACCTACTTGAGTTGAAAAGCAACATTGAATACCAGTGTGACAGCTGGAATACCAGATTGCAAAGATATAAATATCAAAGATGATATAATTTTTGTAATTTTAATTTAATTTATTTTTTTCATGTACTGTTGCAATGAACCATTCCACAGTAAAAACAAAACTGTTCATTATTAGCTCATATGAGTGCCTTGATATGTAGTGAAAGCAATATAAGCTACAGAAATGCATTATTTTCCTGCTGTTTACTTCAGTCCCCTTGGTTATACTTATCAGATCAAGCAGATGGAAGAGCAAGTGACCAGCCTTCCACATTTGAAATCCCAGCTGCACAGACATGAAATGCAGGCTGCCCACTTTGCGGAGACCATGCAGGCCAAGGAGCAGCAGCTGGTGCTGACACTGGAGGCCAGGGACCAGGCACAGGCAGAGCTCAACAAAGTCAGAGAAATGTATAAGGAGAAAGTATCAGAGCTGGAGGACCAGATTTTTAAGAATTGTAAGATTTTTTTTTCTTATTTAATCATCAAAACACTATTTAGTATCCTTAACCCATTCCTGGTCAGAGTATGACTGAGTCTATAGTTTTTGTTACTGTGGGTTGAGCCGGGAAAGCAATTGACCTAGAGCATGTCATCATGAATGGTGGGACATACAAAGTGCAGCAAAATTTTTCATAGAAATAATAAATTTTAGTAAAAACATTAAGGCAGACAACAATTTGCATCCAGGCACTTTTGGACAATTTGAGTGGGAAAGGATTGACTGAACAGTTTATGTTGTCTTAAAGGGTTCTAGCTAAGGTTACGGAAGTATGACGATTATTGTATGACTTTATGGAGAGGTATAATTTTAAATCAACAAGGCAGACAGGCAAGACCCAAATTTATGGGATGGGATCAAATCAGATATAAATGAGAGACATTGGAATGTTTGTTTGAATTTGAAACTACATTAACCTTTTGAACCGTGGGATCCTGGGAGGTTACCATGGTTACACATATCCATTTGGCGTACGTTTATATATGAAAATTATGATTTGACAACTGGAATTGACTTAAAACATATATTATATATTTTTGCAATCAACAGACTTCAAACAACATTATTATGTTCATAATATAATTAATTATTTTTCAATGTTATGCAAGCTAATTAGTATATATATTTGGTGTTCAAAATGGCTGCAATATAAAATTTTTGAAGAAAAATTCATATTTTTTAAGAAATTTATCATTTAGGGCTTCTAATTTTCCAAATAAATAAAAATATCAATAAAATAAGACCAGATAAGAAAAGGCAGAGGCCCTTAGCTACATTTTGATATGTATTATGTCACCAGTTGCATGTCATACACATGTATTATAAATATGACTCTGATGAACAACCTTAGGCATGCAAAGCTATATGCACCATGTTGGATAAAGATGAAAAGCACCTGACCTTTGAACCCGTTTCAAGGTCATTTGCTACCTGCCACCTGAAGGTGGATACCAAACTACATATTTTCTTTACGAGAAAGGGAAGAAAAAAATGTCAGTGGGTGGATATACATACACCAGATAGGGAAATCGTGACAATAATATATACTGCAGGTGTGATGACGATACCAGATTACCTGCAAAGGTCATGCCACAACTAACAGGGATATCGTAATCACTGCCACAGAGCAACATACCAACCATACCCCCGGTTCTGTAGATATTCTGGTGCCTTTCTTGCAGTTCACTTAAATAATTTTGAAATGTAATCATGTATTAAAACCACATCGTAGTCCTTTCATATGTAGCAAATGTTCGTGCTTGTAATATGTATACGGTATTCAGTACCATTTGAAACTTTGCATCCAACTATATCAAATACTGGAGCATGCTAGATGATGCCTATCAACAATAAAGTCATCACCCTTTATCGACTTTTAGGTGTTGACATTAAGTTCCCAACATTTTGTTGACATTTATTCAACTTACAGTCATTACTACTTAATTGTTTTCACTTTGACCTTATATTAGCATTTTGTCTCGTCAACCTTCCATCTTTTCAACTTTTTGTCTGTCAACTTTCTGTTGCAGATCCAGGTTTAGCACCTGCAATTGCTGAAGACTTTTTTTTTTGTCCCAAATGTTTGACATTTATTTTAATAGGAGAGCAGAGTGGTTGACCCTGCAAACCTTGAAATACATGTCAACCCTGAACACCAAATTTGGGTCCCAAACTGCAAAATGAACCTATGAAGGCTGAGCGCTCCCATTAAATGAACATCAAAATAGAACAGAATGGTGCAAAATTCATTGTTATCGTGCTATTGTACCATATCGTGTTCATTTAACAGTACTTAAACATTACACCACCATTTGTGGGGAAGTGTGATAAGGGTTTCTTGGAATGTCACCCTTAGTGTATGCAGGAATGTTTTAGCACATCTAGAGGTCATGCTCAGTTGAAAGAAAAGTGCACCTTCAGCTGCATAACACATAGATCCTACTCAGTGAGGTAACTACTGCTCAGTTATGTTCACCTTTGCAAGGGTCTGACATGAGCATTGTTTCAGGATTAACCACTTCTGAGGTTACAATCACAACGTCAAGTCATTAACAGCAGCAAACTGTTAGAGGTGTTATAGCATTAACAGGTGCCAAGTGTCAGGTGCCCATGCATGTTTGGCCAGTTTATTTTTTCTTATTTTCAGTGAATGAAGAACCAAATTCCTATATATCTGGTACAAATTTAGTGGATATAGAATTGAATGTGAATACACAGAATGTACATGTATAAGCTTGTATATGCACTTGAGAAGTATTTTTACAGGGAGTAAAGATGTACCATAAATGACCTGTTCTTTGTTATCAAACATGCCTCTCTTGTAAACTTTGCTGATGACAACTCCATTTTCACCAGCCAGAAAACAATAGTGCTTACCAAGTCTATACTGGTTGACGAGGCAAAATCAGCCATTCACTGGTTTGATATAAACTCGATGAAGGCTAATCCCGAGAAATTCCAAGCCATGGTCATCAGTAATTGTTCACATGATACCACTGAATTTGACATAAATGGTCAAATTATTAAATGTGAACAATGTGTTAAACTTCTTGGTATCTGGACAGACAATAGTCTCAACTTCAACAAATATATTTCAGGACTCTGCAAAAAAGCTGGAAGACAACTAAATGCCCTGAAAAGGCTGTCACTACACCTGAACCAAAGCACAAAAATGTGTATATACAAAACTTTTATTATGTGCCATTTTAATTATTGCCCTTTGGTCTGGCACAATACAACCAAAACAAATGTTGTAAAAATTGAGAAAATCCAGGAGCGGGCCTCGTTTTGTTTTCAGTGATTTCACCAGTGACTACAAGTACCTTTTGCCCAAGCCAAATATGCCAAGCCTTAAAGTCTCAAGACTACATCAACTGAGAACTGAAATATATAAGGCCTTACATGGACTTAGCCCACCCTTTATCTGCACGATGTAGAACAACAAATACAACCCAGAGACCCTGAAACTGTCAATTCTTTGCCCACGCACCACCAGAGGTGGTCTTAAATACCTAGCATTTTTAGGACCAAAAATCTAGAACAAGCTTCCCAATGAACTTAAATCAGCCCCAAACCTCCCAGTGTTCAAGAAGCTAATCAAAACCTGGGGGGGGGGGGGGGGGGGGGGGGACCAGCCTGCTCCTTCAGCTATTGCAGATCAAACATCTATAATACAAACCATTTAAGTTAAATTACCCTGCAAATCTTTATCCTTCCTCATCTGCTGTGCAGAAAAGGGCTAGTCCATTATGAATGGTTTTGTCCCTACATCTACCTTTTATTATACTTTTTAACTTAAGTTATGTATAATCTGCCTGGTTGTACTTCCCATGCTTGTATATATCATACATTTTTTTTCTACTGTTTTTATTCTTGGTTATTAATATTGTATGTATTGAACTTGGATAATAGCTCTTGAGGTAATGTTGTACTGTTTCTGTAAACCGAGGATAAATGAAGCTTGAAATGAAATGGAAATGTACATACAACGTCCTGCTATAGCAGTCTCTTTCATTATATCCTCCACCCTGCAACCCCCACCCCCATCCCAAACCTTTGGAGGTTGAACACCTGCAATCCCTGAACATTTTATATTGGTTCCTGGAGCATTCGGGAATTACAAGCTTCATTGTTTAAATATGTATCAGGTCCTGAAGATATCTTGACAATTTTTTTCATGTGTTTTACTTGGATAACCAGGCCTTGTAAATGAATGCTTAAATTGTATCTGGAAATTGTAAATCTGGTTTAATATGTAGCACATTAAATTAAAAATATTTCCATCAATGGCAATCAACCAGTCTTCCTATAGTGGCTGTAGTTCATTTTCCATTAGGGAAAATGAAAATCAATGCAATAATGTGGCAAGCAACATTATGACATTTTAATATTTTGACAATTTTTGTTAATTCAGCATCTGAGCAGCAACTTGGAGAATCCATGTGTGTGGTGACCCAAAAACAAGCATATGAGCTGGAAGTGGAGCTGGACCAGTGGAAAGCCAAGTCTGAGGTGAGTAGGTTTGAATCCATTCATGACATAATTGAGTAAAATCTTCTGAGGTACATGTGTTATTTTCCACATCTGTATTTGACCTTGTGTCAGTGTAACTTCAGTTTTAAACAGTTCTGTATGGCATATATGACATAAATAGTGTCAGATTTTCTCATTTAATCTTCATCTTCCCACACAGTATACATAGTAGTGGAAAGTGTCCATTCATTCATAAGAAATTTTCTCTTGGCTGGCTCTCAGACCAAATGATGAAAAAAAAAATGACTGCTGCCCAGCTGTCTGCCTAATATATAGGAACGAAACTTAGTAATGGAAAGTGCCCATTCATTCACAAGAAATTTTTTTCTTGGCTGGCTTTTACACCAAATAATGTAAAGAAGAAGAAAAAATGACTGCTGGTGCTCAGCTTTCTCCCTGATGCTGTTATGAGATATTTACATCTTACGTGTTGATGAATGTGTGCATAAAAAGGTTATAGGTATAGGTGGGATATAATACATTCACCGCATTGAAAAACTTCACCAATTTTGACAGTAAAAGGAAGGTACATGCATATGAATATTTCATCTAGCAGCAGTGGTTCTGGTTTATTTAAGATAAATTAGGAATTCACAAATTTCTTTGCAGACACTGAAGAAACATGGCAATTATGACAGTCTCGGGCATGATACAGTTATCTTCAGTAGCAACTTGTTTATATGTTTTTTACTTCTGGTGAAAGGTTTATGAATGTAACTTATATTTGGTAAAGGTTCTATGAATTTTTTGTATTGATCGCACAGGTACCTGTATGTGTGTGGTATAATTTTGTATCATAATTCTTTACCCAGGATTTAATGGCCCAGTACCTTGCAAATGAGAGCCGCCGAGAAACGCTTGCTAAGACTCTGGATGAGACCATAACTGAAAGAAAGAGTGTGGAGCAACGGTTGGAAGAACAGCACAGCAAGTATTCTGCCAGGATAGACGAGCTCCAACAACAGCTCCATGCTGTAAGACACAATGCATCTACCACTGAAGAAGAGCTGAAAAGTAGGCTTCATGCATCTCAAACAGCTCAACGTCAGCTTCAGACCCAGCTGGAAAATGAACGATGGACCAAGGACAAAAATATTGCTACTCTGAAAGAGGAAAAGCAGCAATTATCAAGAGATGCAGAGGAAACAGAAAAACGTCTCAAGGATCAAATCAAGGAGTACCGTGATGGTAAAGTCCGGCTTGAGGCCCAACTAATGGATGAACAACTGCAACATCAGAAAAAGCTGGATTCTTGTTACAAAGAAGTGGACAATTTCCAGCGAGAAGCACAAATAATGCAAGAAAAACTTATTGAAGACCTTGAGAATCTTACTTCGCAAAAAGACATGCTAGAACTACAGCTTGTTAGAACAGAAACACAAGCCCAGGAGAAAGAAGATAGCCTACAAGAAGCTAAAGAAAAACTAAAAACTAAACTGGAAAACTGTGAAAATGATGTTGCTTCCAAGGAGGAAATCATCACAGAGAAAGTTGTGCAGATAGAATCTCTCAAACAATGCTTAGCTGAGGGAAGGGAAAGTTTAGAAGCAGCTAGAAAAGATCATAAGGCACAAATGACAGCATTTGAAACCAAATATGCTCAAGATATTTCAAGGAAAGAGGAAGAAATTTGTGGAAGTAGAGACAAAATTGAATCTCTCCGAAAACAAATTGAACATTTGAGTGATGAGAAAAATGCTTTGGACATTAAAATCAAGCAGCTTATTGAGAATCTAGATGGGGTTTCTACAATGAAGCAACAGTTTGCAGAGACCAATCATGTTCTGGAGAATCAGATAGAAGCTTTACAGGAGACCTTAGCAAAAGCCAAAACCCAAGTTGAAGAGCTGAACGCCCAGTTAAGTCACAAAGATGCACAATGTGAAAGATTTGGCCAGGATCTCAGGGACAAAATTGAAGAGACAGAAAAGTTACTGGGCCAGCAAGATGAACTGGAGAGAGTAATCACTGACCAGAAGGAAGAGAGGGAGTCGTTAATGGCAGACCTGCTGAAGATGACAACAGAACGTGATAACTTGTTGGAGGAGCTGAAACAGAAGAACATTCTACTGAACCAGACAGAATCTTCACTGAAGCAGCATGCAGCAGAATTACTACAACAAGTTGTGGCACTTGAGGCTAAAGTTCAGGAGAGCCAGACAGTTTCAGAGCAGCTTGTTAACTCAAAAGAGACAGAAATTATGCAACTGACAGCCCAGTTAGAAGAGAGGGATTTTAATCTTCATAAGGTTGAAGAAACAATGAAGACACAGATGACAGAGTTGCAATTGAAGCTTGATACTCTGACACAGGAGCAAACTGTTCTCCAAGATGCTCTGCAAGAGAAGACAAGTAGGATTGAAAAATATGAGGAGGAAGTCCTTCAACTTCAAGAAGAAAATCATACCCTTCAGCAGATTGAAGCATACAAAACACAACAAATTGCAGAGATAAGACTGTCCATGGAGAAACTTCAAGAAGAAAATCAGCATTTGAAAATATCTGAGGCTGAGAAAGCGGGTCGTAATGAAGAATACCAGCAAGAAATGTCAAACCTTAACCATCAATATTCTGCTTTGCTTGAAAAATGTGGGTGCGAAACTGAAATGGTTCAAAGTTTGCAGGAACAAGTAACCAAACTGCATCAGCAAATAGCAGAGAAAGAAAGCGATCTCCAGAGTTTGCAGGAATCCAGCAACCAGAAAATAGAGAATCTTCAAAGGCAGATTGAAAGTGGAAAGGAGGAGCTTCAAAACAAGTGTCAGGTCCTGCAGGAACTGGAAACTACAAACAAGGAGTGTGTTCTCAACCTAGAAAAACAGTTTGAACAAATTACTCAGGAGCTTGAGGCTAAAACAGCTGCTTACTCAGAATTGGAAATGCATGATCAGACAAAGAAACAGGAGATCATGGCACTTGAAAAGAATCTCAGTGAGAAAGCAGACCTACTAAACAAGGTTGAAGATGAAAAGAAACTCCAAGCAAGTACATTTGAAAATAAGATTTCACAGATGCAAAAAGAACTGCAAGAGAAAGCCACTTTATTGAAACAGACCGATTCTGCATCTCGGCAGCAGGTGGCAGTGCTCAAGGAATTGATGTCTCAGCAGAAGGAAGAACTTTCTGTTCGCTCTGCCGAATTGAACAGTTTAAAGATTTCTAGGGAGGAGGAAATGTCAGTGCTGAAAGATGAAATGAATCAACTCAGACAACAAAATGATGAACTAGACATCAGAAGAAATACTGAAATTGAAGGGCTGCAGGCACATGTCAGTTCACTCATGAATGAGCAGCAAGACATAACCCAGAATAAAGCTAAAGAGATATATGAATTATGTGAAGAGATTGATCGAATAAGTGCAGAGAAAACAAAAATAGGAAATGAGTTGGAGAATGTAAAAAAGGATAATGCTGAATATGAGAAAAAGGTGGATGAACTGAACAGCAAATGTGAGCAACTGGAAACAGAGCTTGAAAAACATGAAGCTGACAAAAAGGTCATGGAAGAAAATCTGAATGCAAAAATCCATTCATTACAAGCTAATGAAAAATCCATCAGTGAACAGATGGAAAAATTAGAGACAGAAAAGGAGAAAGAGATAGTTTTATTACAAAGCAAGCTGGCAGAAATAAAAGCAGAATCAATGAAGCTTGCAGAGCATTTGCAGACCAGCCAAGATGCCAAGACACAACAGGAACAGGAGCTGCATGCAAATTCATTACAGGCACAGAAAAAGTTGGAAGGGATGGAAAAGCTCATCAACAGCATACAGCAGCATGTGGTAGAGAAGAGTCAAGAGCTGGAGCATGCACTGGCAGCCAAGGAACAACTGGAAATGCTGAGCAATGAGCAGATCAACAAGTTGCGCACTGAGCTGAACAGCAGAACCGAGATGTTTACCCAGCGGGAGAGACAGCTTCAGGAGAATTTCAATGCTGTACAACAGAAATGTATGCAGTACGAGAGCAAACAGAGAGAAGTATGTGAATTGATACAACAGAATGATTTGTTGCATGAGCAGAAAATAGGTGTGCTGCAAAGTAAACTGCAAGCAGCAAAAGAAGACTTTCACAACAAGTGTAACGAGGTGATCAGACTGGAAGCCAAGATCAAAGAAACTACAGCACATTATGAGAAACGGTTAGCTGATGACTTGGATGAACTTCGAGCTAGCTTGCTGGAACAGAATCTGTCTGTACAAAGAGAGTTACTACAGAAAGCAGATGGGGATGCAAAACTTCAGGAAACTATGGATTTGTTGCAGACAGAAAAAAACAAGACAGTCAAACTTGAACATTGCCTGGCTGAAGCTAAGTTGCAAAATGAGGAGCTTGAAATGAGAAAAAATCGTCAGATTCAGTCTCTGGAAAATGAAAAGGAGGCTATGAAAGAAACCATTCAGCAATTGGAAGAACAGAAGCATGAGCTACAGATGAAGAGTACTAAGTATGCAACAAAGTTGACCAGCCAGTATGCCAGCTTAGAAAAGAAGTTGGCAGACAGCATACAACATTCCAAAGAGAGACATGACAAGGAAAAATTACACATCTTGGAGCTCCAAACCAAGCACGAAAATGACATGCAACAACTGGAAGACAGGTGCAGAGCAGAAATTGAAGAACTCCAACAAAAATTGCAAGATAAACAAGATGAGCTTGAAAAAGATGCAGAACAACTGAAGGAGTTAGGACGAGTCAAGGAACATTGTGATACTCTGGAAAAGGAATTGACGGATCGTGTACAGCATCTCTGTGACAACATGGAATCTGCCAGGAAGTCTATGGATCGTACAATGCAGATGAAGGAAGCAGAGTTTCAGGAGAAATTGCAAGCAAACCAGGAAGGACACCAGAAAGAGTGCCTGTCATTACAGCAGAAGGTGGCATGTCTCAAGGACAAGCTGGCCAAGGCTAAGGTGACAGGCTTGCTTCATTGTCAGTGCTGTACTAATGAAAATATTATGTGCCTGCTTAAATTTATAGTTGGAGTTTTTACTCAACCATGGAGTACTTTAATTTTGTATAGTGGTCCATTCAGTTGAGAATGCTGTCAGAGCAAATTATGAAGTCAAGGTGATATGTTTTTACTGGTTTCTACCTCTTGATGGTTTGCAGAGAGTCAAATGAAGACTGCCATAAAGATAAGTTGCATGTTAAAAATGGTACATGTTAATCCATCAATCACATTCCCGTGATTAAATTTGAATATGTTACATTAATCAAAGTAATTCAATCTTTTAATTAAATAAACCACATCACAATTTGTTGTCAGTGTAGGACATTTGCTTCATTGGAAAAAATGATAGCTACATGTAAGTGTGCTCCTACAAGCTTGTTACTTACTATTATTTTATAGGAACAGATGGAGCTACAGCAAACTGATGCACTGGAAGAATGCAATTCTTGGAAGGAGAAGGTGAGCTTTGACAAAATCCAGTACTTTGCTCATAACTTGTCAGTAATTATGTTTCAAGTTGTTACAAATTAAATTTTAGAATGCTCAGTGATTTCTCAGGCTTTTTGGGGGTCAAAGTGTATCATACAATGGCCTGGTAATGGCTATCACATTTACATCTATATCGTGTTCTCCAATATACTGCTGAACACATTTACCACCAAGTTCCATGTGTACAAAAATAGTGAATAACTTTACAAGTCAAACTAATAGATTTAATGTTACATGTCTACACAGTCAGTTCTGTGTGACATACAAAGTCATATGAAAATAGAACGTACAACAGGTTTCTCTCTTGCTCTCTCACTCCTCCCTCCCTCTCTTTCATGGGACAGCATCATAATTGTGTGTGGATTTCTTTTTTTATCTGTCTTTTGCTGTAAAATTGTACTTATGCAGGCTCTGAGACTTGAGAAGGACAAAGCTGATGTAGAAAGACAGTTGGCAGATATCAAACAGTCATTTGGATCTCTCCGTGAACAGGCTTCACGCATAAAACAAAATGCTAAGGAGGTAGGTTGCTGACACAGTGGTAACTTTAGACAAGGTTAAAATCCATTGATGACAACTATTGCAATTTATCATTACCTTCTACAAATGATGAGCTAGTTTCTGTAAAGGAAATGAGCTTCAAATAAAAACATCAAAGCAGGGTTTGATTTAATGGTAGTCCGGTGATCTGCAGACACCTAACAGATTTTTTGGATCACCACCATAGCTTACAGTAGAAGTCCGTTTGACCACTAAAAATTTTGGGTACTGCAATATTTAATTTTGCTGTTTCATCAGGGTCACAATAAAACAAAATTGGTGTATGCCATGTCTATGCATTACATTCATTCACTGAAAATAATGTAGAAATAAACACTTTGGCAGGTGACTATCAAAATTTCAGAAGGACCACCAGACTTTACCAGCTGGTGGCCCTTCTGGCTACCAGCTAAAAATCTTAAAATCTACCCCTACAAAGTCAATGGTATTTGACATGAATTTCAGAGGTAAATGGCCAGTTTATGTAAACAAAGGTTCAGCATTCCACTGCTTTAAGTTGCATGGCTGACAAATAATTATTCCTTTATGTTCAGTCACAAGACAGGCTGGCACTTGGCCAAAAGGAAAAGCAAGGCTTCGTCGAGAGAGTGGATAAGTTGAAGGCTCAGCTACAAAACCAGTCTAAGCACATTGACAAAATGACAACGGAACTGGACATGGAGACGGAGAGAGTGAAGCTGTACAAGTCACAGGTGGAGAGTCTGGACAGTGAGATAGCTCCCCTCAAAAAACAGCTCAAAGAGCAGGAAGTGGTTCACAAACGACTAAGTTAGTATAGCTGTCCATTTGTCATCTATTTATAAGTTTAGGGAGAAAAAAATGGTTATATCTGTGTATTTGTTTTTAAATATTTTCATTCACTTTCCTATTTATGAAAAATAGAGCCTGCATTTTAATGGCATGAAAGCAGTAGACGTTATCTGGAGTTAGTGAAGGGTCAAAGTCCACTTGATTAGGTGTAATACATAGAACTTGTGTTGATAATGACCTGAACTCTTGTAGTTCTAGGTTTTGGAATGAGTCAACAGTTTTCCTCTGCAACCCTTCTGATGCAATGTGGCTAAATATACCAGGTGCAGCTGTTGACTTGGACCATTGTTCTTGTATGTGGAACTATAGGCATGATGGTACTGGAAAGATTGCAAGGCCTTTGTAGCAGGAATTTGAATCTGAAATTCTTCAGTAAGGCAAACGTGACATATGGCAATAAGTAGGCTTGAGGTCAAGCGGAATGTGCTGAAAGGTTTGAAGAAAAAAAGTATAGTTACCCTTTGAGTTAAAAGTCATATTTTTAACTAAACCGTAATGATCACATTTTCTGTAGACAGTCAAGTTCGTAGCCTGGAGGTTCAACTGGAGCATGCCAATCGACAACTGAAAGGGCACAGCGATGCATCAGTGAAGGTCAACCTATCATTTACAGAAGAAAGAATCGCCAGTCCCTTGGCTATTGAGAAGTCACGCCAGGACACAATCCCTGACTCGCCTGTAAGAAATGGTGAGTTAATGCAGTACAAAAAGAGGACTTTGCTGACACTTATGAAAATTACATGTATTTCTACCACATTTAATACAAAATTATGCATGACTGAGTACAAAATGGTGTGTTTTAATGTCTTGATCTCATGTAACAGAGGGATATTTTATGTTCACACACAGATTTGTTTGATGATTCCATTGATGCACAGCCTCTCAGCTTATCTTTACTGAGAGGTGATAAATCCCAGGAGGACTCCATAAATGACAACCACCTGTTTCAGACGCCTGCGTTCAACACCAGGTCACGTAGCACTCTCAACATTTCACCATGGAGGTCAGTGATAGTAATACACATGTATGCTATGTAATACTGTGACATCCACATGGCAGAGATATTTGTAAGGAATGTCTCAAATTCCAGCATCAATTTTTCCCCAGCAACACTGATACATTGTATAATAACATTTGGAAACTTTAGATATATATTTGCATCTCAAGTTAAAAGAAACACAACAAAACAAAACAACCCCCCCCCCCCCAAAAAAAAAATATTATGTCTGTAGTTGATAGTGATAGAGTTACACTGACAATAAAGAATAAAAGACTTACTATTTTATATCAATGTAAGTGCAATATTTGTACAGGTACTAACCAATACAGGTTATGCCTGAAGATGAAGCTGACCAGAATCGCTTTCGTACATGTTTGTTTCCCACAGTGGCAAGCATTATATGGACCAACCCATTGTGTTATAATAGGAGGTTTCAACTTTAAAATTGCAGCAATGCCACCACACCATTCAACCAAAAGTCGGCCATGAGCTACTTCAATGGTCAGGGTCTGGATTTCTCTGCCCAGTCCAACAAATCTGTCAACGTGCATGGACTCAGCAAGAGCACAGCGTCAATAAAGTATGAGCCAAGGAGATCAATGGTGCCAAGTAAGTTGGGTCATGCATAGGTCCTAGACAATATTGGTTGACATGTATGGAATAGTGGTGTCTTCTTTTTAATTTGTAGTTCAGTAAATTGCTTTAATTTCACTGTATTTTTATTTTTATTTATTTTGCCGATGGCTTGAAACAGTGAAAATAAAAACAGTGAAATTAAAATTACAGTGAAATGTCAAAAATACAAAATAAAAATTTAAACACATGAAAATAAAGCAATTTCCAGTGTATATATATTTTGTGGCTTTCTATCTTCAAAACTTTGTTTCAGTTTATTTCATATTACCATTTTTCATATTCAAAGTGAAAACGGTGGTCTGTCTTGAAGAAGCCCTTCCCCCTCCCCCCCCCCCCCCCACACACACTCACAGGCACGTGCAAGAGGCCAACCCATTACAAAGGCTGTATTTATTCATGTTGCAAGTATGTTATTTTTATTGTCCCCCTCAAGAGAAGCGACTCTTCATAAAAAGCCCATTTTTCTGGTTTGCTTTGGAGTGGCCAAAAGGAGGGAGACCATTGTAGAGACTGAAGGAGGGAGACCATTGTAGAGGCTAGCATCTGAGACTGTGCATTTGTAACTGCTTTCAGTTGGAACAGGTTCTTTGTTCAGATGTGATGAAGAGCCCGAAGACTTTGAGTGGGGTCGCCTGGGGGAGCTGCAACGGCGTAACACTCTCTGTTTACCCCATCTGAAAACCTCCTATCCGGTAGAAACACAGACCTGTTTACCACAGAAATTGGAGGATGAAAAGATCAAGATAGGATCCCCCTTGATAAGTGAGGACCCAACGAGAAAAAGCAAGCAGAAGCCCAAGCCTTCTCCTCTGACAGAGGAAAGAGAACTGAGGTCCAGTGCTGGAAAGAGAAAGGTACACAATCTTGTTAACACTTTTACATTGTGGTACACATTTGTTCAGACACCTATAAATATACCATGACGTCAGGGCCTACACATTTATGTACAAAGATTTGCATGTGGTTGTCATAGCAACCACAGGAACTAATGTTTGCAATCCAGTAAATATACAGGAGGGTGCTAAATATAATATTGTTGTAAAATGTCACTTTTCAACAATTAAGGGCATATATTTATGAAAAAAAAACATCAAAGAGGTTGCTTTGAGATCAACATGCTGTCCAAAATTTTTGTATTTGCACAATGATGTTTCATAATGTAAAATGATGCCATGTAGCTAATCAAGTTTGGATTGCTTGTCAAATCTGTTTGTTCCGCATCTAATACATGTATAAGATATTATGAGGCATACAATGTCTTCATACACATGCACATACAGATTAAATATGTCAGAAGATTTACATTATGTGCAATTGGGGAGGGTAAGCTTCAGGGCAAAGTATAATACAGTGTTTCCTCATAATAATGCTAACGATGGGCCCTGTGGAGCAGACTATAGACCTGATTATAGCAAAACTACCTAATAATGACAGACATAGAAATAGAAGTAACAGGAAAAGTGTTTCAATGGGAAGCCAGGGACCCACCATGTTATATCAGAATCCACCTTGTACCGTGGGACCTTGGTAAGAGGCAGCACTGTACCTCAGCATGAAAGAAACCAATGCAGGTATATGTTACATCTGATTTCAAAAGCACTTTGGTAGGAATTTGTCTGATAAAGTAGGAGGGTACAATTTTTGTCTCCTACATATGGGAATTTCACAAAGAGAGGCACTATACCAAATGAAGGAAATGGATAATTAGGTACCACCAGCATTGATTTAGAGTTCTACTGCAACCCATTTTCTTCATTCAAAAAAGGAAAAAAAGGATGATTTGTATCTAATGTGGTTCTATTTCTATTCAAACTAGGCTCTGTTTCAGTCCTTTTTTGACAAATATTGGAAATAATGCTCATCCTTACCGATTTTGTTTGGATGTACTGAATAAACTCCTACTAATTTACATTGCCTCAATGTTAACCTTTTTGTACGATCGATATTTTTTGTAGCGTGATTGTGACAGTAATGCCTTATCGACTCCTGGGGTCAAGCTGTACCCTCACTATCCATATGAAAATGGCAGTCCCACCTTCAAGTCCCCCAAGTATCACACCACCAAGGTAGGCAGGTCCCCAGCAACTCCTGGCAGTGCTAAGCGGAAAGGACACAAGTCTGGCAACACCCCTGGTAGTGCACGCAAGAAGCAACAGAATGCACGCAAACATGCCAAAAAGGTCCATCCAAAAGGAACCAAAGGACAACAGAGCTTTGAGAACTCATTTGTGCCTGTGAGTGTTTTGGTTTTTTTATGGTTTTTCTTACTTCACTATTATGGTCTTGCATGAGTTTTAAAACTAATCAGTGCAAGCCTTTGGCTAGCAGTGAATGGTTTGAAATGAGTGCTGTCTAAATCCATGCCCCATGACACAGACATGTGCTTTTTTTTACTCCCATAGCGTGTTAAATCCCATGTTCTTTTAGTTCATTTCAGTCATAAAATCGTTCCCCACATATGGTGGGAATGATTGAGGGAGGCCTTGGTCAGTGTGACATTACCTTTGTACTTGTCAACCTTGTGGCAGTAAAGGTTTTCATCCAGCGCCTTGTACAGTTGTGGTCATATTAGCCTGTGATGAGGATATATAGAAGTGTTGCATTTGTTATTAAAATTTCAAACACTGTACTGATGTTCTTATTTTAACTTGGTTTGGTCTCGTTGTTTGGTTGACCACAAGAAAAACTTGCAGACATAGTTTCCCTTGCATCTCCTGGTGAACCTGAATATTCCTTGACGACATCTCAAATACAAA
The DNA here is from genome assembly GCA_964020975.1 of Hermodice carunculata. Classification (NCBI taxonomy): domain Eukaryota; kingdom Metazoa; phylum Annelida; class Polychaeta; order Eunicida; family Amphinomidae; genus Hermodice; species Hermodice carunculata. Next base: position 49,796,965 of record OZ026630.1, on the reverse strand, counting down.
GTTTTGTTTGTCCTCACCAACTAATGTTGTCTTTTGTGCAAAAAACAATGTTTTTTCCAGCAATTTGTTTGAAAACTTACCATGTCTGACAGCTACTTTCAAAATATAATTTGGTTGCTTCTGTTGAGATGCCATTCTTGTAACTGACACATGGCCATACACTGTAAGCACCAGATCATGTGATATGTTGTGAGGGAGCAGTTCTGAATTAAGGTTGCAGTTGGCTACAGCCGTGCATAGAATGATTAAGAAGGAGATTTATACCTGTGATACAACACAATCTGAGATGTGATCATAGAGACCACTGTAGAACATTTACAAGTCTGTATAATAACACAACTTTGGGTAATGGTGATGTATATAACATGTTAATGTCACAATACACAAGAAAATAAATGGTTCCCTCCCCCCCCCCCCCTCTCTCTCTCTCTTTCTCTTTTTTGGTTCTTGCTAAAAAAATCAAATTTGGTGAGGTACTTTTTTGTCAAGGATTAGTCAGGATCCACAAGGCTTTTTTTGTGCGTGTCCAGCATGGCCGACGAAAAAAAAAAAAAAATGTAACAGAACAAGTAAACACAATGAAAAGGTTTGTTGCCTTATGTTAATTAATACATCTTTACACAATAAACTGTTCACATATGTGATACATAGACCAAAATAAGACCATTGATCAGCAGTGTTTAAGCAATAAAATTGAAACATGACATCTCACAGGCTTTTGTTGGTTCCTGGTTGCCCCATTTAAGCTGGTTGGTTATGGTTGGCGACTCTGTTTTTGTGCACATTAAAAATATTGTATACTTTAATGCATTTATATGTTGTAATATGTGTGAACTTGATGCATGTATTATACATGTATACTGTACAATCATTTACATTCGTGATATTGGACACAGAACAGTTTCCTAAATATTATACATGTATGGGATTGATCTTGTATTGGAGGATTCAGCTTCTCATTAGAAGCAAACTTCTGCCATCAAATATTATTGAATAGATATCTTTGAGGAAAACAACCAGGAATATTTATTTATGCCTTGGGAAATATATCGCCACAGAGAATTTTCTTGATTTTTTTTTAAAGCCAAAACAACCCCTGAAGGAAAGTGTAGCCTTTGCCATTGGATTTACACCAAAGAAGATGTCTTTGAGAAAGAAGAGTGACAAGGATAAAGATAAAGACAACAAAGTGAGTCAAGTCACATGACAAGACAGTAGTATGGAGGATAAGATCCTCATCATCTTGCTAAAACTCTGTGTATATAATGCTGGCAACACTTATCTCTCTGTAACAAATTTACATTTCTTGCTTCTTTTCCATTCTGGCTTCACTACCCAGCATAACAGCTAGACAAGTATGAAACAATATGTGTAAAGGTAAACATACTTTACCAATCATTACAGCTAAATGGACTTTCTATGCATACAATCTGTGGTAGTCTTTGGTTCTCATACTTAACTGTAATGTTCCTCTTAGCTTTGGGGGTGAAAAACAAATTTCATGTGCATGCGAGGATAATACTCAAGTCAACATCTGTCTGCTGATTCAACCCCTCCCTAGTTAGAGTATGGCTGAGTCAACATCTTTTCTGGCCACAGGTACCAAACCCGTACAAAGAAAAGCTGCTGACGCAGGCCATGTTCTCTTATTCTATACATCTATTTGGGGAGGGAGGGTTGAGTGTAGCAGGAAAAGGTTAACATCATCAAGTTTAGTGTTAAAATGAGTAGGAACAGGATTAACTTGATTTTACAGTGAAACTTCATTATAAGGACACTAAGATATCTGACATATTCAATATAATGACACAAATTTTCATGGGAAAAAGTTTATTATCTTTGTTATTTGATTCATTTATCTGACATTCAGTTATCTGACACAATTCTTAGGGAACAGATGGTGTCATTATTAAGAGTTTTCACTGTATTGCAATGATAAATTTGTGCAAGAGCAGTACATTTTCCACTTTTTATGAAAAAAATGGCCCGTCTTTTTTAATTGTAATTTATTTTCTGTTCAAATAAGTGGACACATTTACACAATGGCAATGTGTTTGTCACCTTTTTAATGCAAAGTGATGTAATTCTTTCAGTGCTTGATTATAGACTGAATCAACAGCTTTCTTATGTGCGCACTGTGCATAAATTGTTACCATGAAAACTGTTGTGAATCACTCTTTGTAATTGTGGAAATAGTATTATATAGGAACTTGAATGGATCAAAGATCTTTTCACAAACAATTTGAATCTTGAATCATTCATTGTCAATTCAGCACAGTTCAGATGAGCATGTTAGTTTTGATTTGCACTAAGAACAATAGTACTTGTAAAGAAAAAAGTGGTGGGACTGTTTTACTAACTTGATGTCTTATTAGATATGCCTGGCATATGCAGTAGAATAATTCCTACTCTAACCTGAATCACTTATGTCCCTCTATTGGCTTTCATACTAGCCATAGGAGGGGCAATTTTTGGGATGACTAACAATGTGGGTAGAATGCTTGTGAAACTATTCTTAGTTTCTTGATAGCAGTAGTCATTTTGTTTCAGTGTGGCGTGCAGTAGAGTAGATCATTGGGTCAACGGTAGTACTTTCAGTGTCCTATGCGACTTGTGTCAGTAGAACTAGAGCTGCTGTTCCATCTTCTTGCTTTCTAGTCTCATTTTCGATCTTATCTTTAACAAACTTTCAGAAAGATGTCAAGTCTCTTCCCTTTTGGAAGAGAACTCCAAGCATTAGGAAGAAGTCATCTCCAGAGGTATGGACATTGTTAACATCTATGTTCACAATAGCTACATGTATGCATGTCACAAGTTATACAAAAGCAAAAAAAGTTTTCAGGCAGCTTAGGAGGAGTTTATATTCAACTTGTGCCTTTTCTTTGTCAAAGCTGCAACTGCAATACTTTCTTTTGATTGGCTTTTAGTGTTTTTGTGTAATTGGCAGTGTTAAAAATATTTTAAAAATGAACCTTGCAGTCCAGAAAGTTGTGTATAGATCAGTTTTGCTGAGATAAACATGACACACCAGTTACCTAGGCTTTAATCAAGTAAACATGATGGAATTATATCCCCCCTCTGAAAAGGGGGAGGGGGTGGGGAGGAATAGCAGGTAGATATATCTCTTTACCAGAAACTTTCTGAAACTGCATGTGGCTATTACATGTACATGTATCAAGAATTACACAATTATTTGGCTGTCTTGAATGGTTTATTTGTATTTTGTTTAGTTCCCTAATGAATTGAAAAGTTAGTCAATGAGAAAAAAAGATATGTTGTCAATTGTGGCTTTGTCAGTGCATGTTCCTGTGTTTGTCATCTCATGGCAGATTAACATAAATTTCAATTTACCTTTAGGTTGATACAATGTACCATGTGAGTTAATGGATGTTGTGTTTGGCCATACATACATAGTTGTTGGGGTTTTTGTTTAATCAGACATGTTCACACAAGTTGTAGACCTGCCAAGTTCTCTTTAAGACTAGGACCTCATGGTTGATTAATTTGGAAAAAAAAATGCATAATAGTACTAAATCTGATAAGTGGAGGAATATCTTTACGTTAGTATTTTTAAGACAATAAACTTTAAGGTAAAGATAAAACATAATAATCAGTTCTTTGAAGAAGCCTTTTGGAAAATTGGTGGCTGGCAGGTGTGCAAGTGTCATGTCCTGTGAAATTTCACTTAGCATCTGACATCAGTAAAAATGTTTTTGTGGAAATGTTCACTCATTTACATGTACGACCAACAAGGTTTTAAGCTTGTAGTTTTGTGTTCAGGAAGGGTGTGTAACTATAAAAGCCCTGGCTAGGTTTACAATATTTACATGGTTTGTACCGAAAGTATTTTGGGTAACTGGAACCTAAAAAAGCTTATAGGTTGAAAAGTATCAATTCAAATATCTATGAACTACATGTATGATATTTTTCAAAAGGTCATAAAGTTTCAAATGTGACAAACTTTTTGACATTAAGAGCTAACTGTTGAAGAAATATTTAGATCTTCGGTAAGCATGTGAAATGTCACACACCCAATTATATACATTATATGCAGAAACAATTCCACTGTCATTCAATGAATGTTCTAAAACTTTGCACAGAAATGATGCATACCTACATGTATGTGACTGGAAGAAAGTCCCAGGTACTTTTTATTTTAATGTTTTGAAGTAAGACCTGTCAAACATGAAGGGATCCCAAAATGTGTTAACATAAGGTATAGCTTTTCATAATTTCAAAATGAACACAAAGAAAATTATGCAATTTTAAAGCCAAGGTACACATGCATTATGTGCAAAAAGTAAGCAATTTGTTCACACCAGCCATCAGTTATTTCATAGTTGTGTAGGTATGTGACATTTCATTTTCATGTCACAAATATAAATTTGAGATGAATGATTAGCTCACAAAGTTGAAATTTTTGCCCTATGCCAATGGATGTTTAAATGTTTGTATACTTTTGTTTTCCCAAATATGGGCCTTGTCATTTTCTGCAGTAAATACTCCAAAAACGTTCTGTTGGTGTATCTCTTGTCCTTTAATTTTATGCATTAACTCATTCCATACCAGTCCCTGATTTTTCTGTATATTTACCTAGGTTTAAGATAACAATTGCATATTTAAATTCTTCATAAAAAGAGCTTTGGTTCAAGTACCAACATGCCTATAGTCTTAAGTCAGTGGTTCTAGCACTGCCTGGCAAAATTCTTCATGAAAAGAGCTTTCGTTCCAGTACCAACATGCCAAAAGTCTCAAGTCAGTGCCAGAACCACTGACCAAGACCTGTCACCATAGTATGGAATGAGTTAAAGGCCACACAAAATGGGATAGCAAAATCTTCCTAGAACTCTGGCCCATGCCGAAGCCACAACAGCACAGGGGCTGGGGTTGTAACACTATGGACAGCAACAGAAATTAAGTTTCTCATTGACAGTACTGCAGTACCAGTATTGTATTTATTTATCTATCTACCTACCTACTTATGTATCTAGAATATGTGTTCATTTTAATTTGGTGCCCTTGATCTCATTTCAGGAAAAAGCAAACGATTAATCTGAGTGCGTATTATTCCAGAATTATCCAATTATCATTCAAGAATTTTTCTACTTTCAGGGGGGCAAAAGGAAGCCATTGAAAACAAAGAATGTTCTGCCGAGCCAGAAGTAGACTATCTGGACAACCAGTATGGTGCTTGAAGTGATAGCTCAGTCCAAACAGTTACAACAAATGCAGCACAACATACAACAGTTAAATTTGCAATGAAGACTCAGCAAGTGCCAAGGAGGCGAGTGTGCCAGTTTACAAATAAAGTGATTTGCTCTAATATCTAGAGGCCTGTTGGCTGTGGGTGGAAGCACTTGACAGCCTGACTGGTTTTGTCCTGAAAACAGACTCTTCAGAGACTGGGTAATACTGGTATTTATACCCTAATCTAACTGGCCATAGTGACCCGTTGTTATCTTGTGGTGTTAGCCTTTTTTGCGTGTGTGTGTAACGTTGGCTGGCGGTTGGGTTAATGCATTAGCCAGTGGCCCAGATATCACGTGGGGAAAAAAAAGTAAAATTTGCAAAAAGACAGTCACATCCATGTTACAATTTGGATTGATGAGGGACAATCCTGTTTTTCTACAACAGCAGCACACATGCATTTGAAGACTCCAACACATGCACATGTGTACATCAGTACATAATAGCATTGCAAATGTGTACAAACTTAAGTAGAATATTTGTGCCTGAAAACTAAATGCACAGCTTGAAAAAGTAAAGAGGCTGAATATGTAGGTAGAAGTTTTAATGTTCTTGTACAAAAATGGTCTGTCATCCCGTGTAGATTAAATATTTTAAACATTTATAATGATGTACTTGTCTTGTACAAAGCATGCTGTATGTTAGAGAATCACATTGCGATTTTATGGCAAGATGATGTATGCTCAATAGAATTGTTGTTAATTTTGAGACAATTTTACACAAATTTGCAGCGCTGTAAGTTTTAGTCCCATGGCATATCACAATTTGTGGTCTCTTGTCCAACAATAATTGGACAAAGTGTTCAATGACACAACAGACAAAATACATTTTAACCACCAGAACTGTAGCATTCACAAAACTTAAACTTTTTAATGCTGAATATTGGGACAAAAACATCCAAAAAGAAGAAAGAAGGAAAAAAAGTAATTCAGTCTTTACCAAATGAAAACTAAAATTCAATATTATTTTAAATCATCAATTCACCACTGTACATGTTTCAAGAGATGAACCTGCTCCATTGTTTTTATGAAAGAATTTTTGTTTTTTGTTTTTCTGTAAATAATGTACAGAGGCAGTTGGTGGCCTGTACATGTACTCAGTCCGAACATATCAAAATATCCCATATGCCAGGAGTTTAATTCATTGTTGCCAGGCTCTGCCACGGAAAAAATGTACCTGAAAGCCACGTGACATGGATGTTATTATTACTTTTATTTCTGTCTGAGGATATCCGACATCTGGTTACATTTTAATGATACTTCATGGAATACTTTTTTTTTGTAATTAGAAAACAAAATAATATTTTGGTCGTTAACAATGCTATTGTATGTGTAAACATTGATTCTGGTGCCCTCCATTAGCAAGTGTAGGATGGTGGGTGAAAAGAGATTTATTGAGATTAATACTTGTGAGCATTTATTTATTATGTATATAGATAAGTAGTCCTTCAAACAACAGTGTTAAATTTTAGTTCACAAAAAAAGGTAAAATGAACAGTAATACAGTGAAACCGTGTTATAATGACACCATCTGCTACCAGCAAAATGAGTCCGATATTTGAATATGTTGCACAAATGAGTCAAATAGCAAAAGAATTTTACTAATTTCCTCAACACTAGTGACATTAACTCATTCCACCCTGATAGAAGACTGAGTCAACAGCTTTCCTTGGCGCGCTCTGGGCACAATGCGCCCAGAGCGCGCCAAGGAAAGCTGTTGACCATGGGCATATAATTTGGAATGATCTTCCATGCAAGTTTCATCCAAAATATTGAAAAATAATCCCTAAATTAGTAAAATACAATTAGCAGACGACATTTAGATATTAGCGGGAAAAAGCGTCATCAGGGTGGAATGAGTTAAGGGAGAATGTTATATCTCAGTGTTGTGAGGTTTTACTGTAGTATGTGCCATTTCCAAGCTTGTCATAATGGTGATAAAAAGCTATGAGGCAATACAAGGGGTTACAGATAGGGAAAAAAAAAAAAAAAGAGTTGCAGAATGATCTGTCAAGTTCTGACATAATGCAGATTAAGTGTAAGCAAGTTAGCATATGCTGCGACAACACTGGTCCTGTACATAGTAGTCAACTTAAGCTGGTACTTGTAGCTTTCATGTTTTTTGTGGATAGATTTGTAGATCTCAGCAGGCCATATTGCCTTTTTGCACCTGCTTGTAAGACACAGACAAAATAAATCATGTGACAAATACAGCTTCTTTACTTTTTTTTTCTCATTTCAGTGAACACTGGTTGCTGTTATTTATTCTGATTTACTAACATTTTTTTTTTTCTTCAGCATAAAATACAAAGACTGGGTCACCCGTCTTTATCAAACCTCACTTGTTCTGTTGGGACTCTGTGAGGTCATCTTTGCTTAACACCAGAGTTAAGGGAAAATTAAAAAGCCCCAGTCACAGTTGACAAACAAGGCACTGCTTCATCCTGCCCAATTATGGTTTCATGCAGGGAGACAAGCCACATTTTTCTACAAATAAATTTGGGCCTCATGTTTTGAATGGTGGCATACCCTGTTTCCTGTCTTTTAGATCTTTGGTCAAGAAGTATCAAAAGACTGACATGTTACTGGACGCATGTTGGATACACCAAAATTGCAAAGAAAATCCTGTTAATTGTAATTACACAGCTCTCCATGAAGACATGACCTTAAAGGCAAAAAAAAAAAAAAAAAAACAACCAAAAACTGATTGATAAAAGTGGACCACTTTTTAAGAAGGGTGTCAAAGCATCATTTTTAAAGGAAGGCTCTCATGAAGCTTTAACTACTCCAACATAATTGCCCTAATTACTGGATATGTGTTGAAGTATTAAGACATTTTTTGTATCAATTTTTTTTTTTTTTTTTTTTGATGAAGATAAAGTTTATATTCTGTAAGCAAGGTGTCCACCATTAGATGAAACCATGCAAAGATTCCAACCAATAGGGATGTTGTGCATTGAGGTTTATGGAACATTCATGGTAACTACCAATGACTAGTGAACAGTATTGTTGGTACAGCTAAGCAGGAAAATGCAACATAAACAAGGAGCAGCACACCCTACCGTAAAGTGTCACAACTACTCAAGCCTGTCAGATTAGCACTCGGGCATATGAACTAGCAATTAATTGAACCATTGTGTTTTCTGGAATTATTGTGTAAACACTAGCATAGCTTAGTCTTTGATAAGAGTTCTGTATTTTCCCTTGAGCCTTGAAGATTTACTCAGATTCAGATTCAGATTCAGATTCAGATTCTTTCTGTTCGACAATAAATTCAATACATTTCAATTGTTAGGTAATAATGACAGAAATATATATAAACAAATGCAAAACAACTGACAGAGACATAGATAACATAATTACATACAAATAAACTTTATAAATAATTATTACAAACAAAGAAATTAGGAATAGTACAGGTTTCAGAGTATTGGTCTATGTAGAATGATGCCTGAAGATTCCTTTGAAGTTCCATACACCCTGTGCTTAAGACAAATTAATAAATTTCCCTCTAAGAAATTAGGCAAACAGATTGAAACATCATTCTTGCATTTTTCCATATTAAGTCATTGTTATAGTAAAATTGTCAGGGATGGTCCAACATTTTAATCATTTTTTGAATTGGTACTTTCAGTATGCTGGGGGTGGGGGTAGGGGTGGGAGGGAGGTAAATGGACTTGCACACTTCTACAGATAATGGAAAATGATGGTCATTTGTAACCCAAATTGTGTGGCATTTAGGTATATTTCTTGGAAGATCACTAAGTTGGGGGGGGGGGGGGGGGGCATGGAATTTAGCACCCTAAGTACTAATTCAAAAATGATGATAATGTTGAACCATCCCCTACACCAAACATGATAATTCATGAAAGCCTTCCTTTAAAGCCTATGACATCACTCCCTAAAGCTTGTGATGTCATAGCCATATCCTGTCAATCACATTGCTAAGTCAGTGAGCGCCTTTGACGTCCTTTCTTATTTGTGTTGTTGATAAGCCTAAGAGAATTATCTCCGCTGGAAACTCTAGTATTACAATGGTAGATAAGATGTCGATCAAGGAAATATTAAGAGTGGCTTTGCATTTAATTACAGACATGTAAAGCTAGTTCACCACTAGAAGCAAGAAGAAAGTAATGCCTTGAGAAAAGGTATCCTAGATACACAACAATTGCAAAGAAATCCCTGTCACATTTAATGACACAGCTCTCCATGAAGAGAACAGGGTTTAGGCTGAGTTACACATGGGCTATTTCAAAAGTTATCTGTTGAACATGGGGTGCAAATAAGTATGAAAACAACCTCTGCCATGTTTCTGTGTTAATGTTGTAGAGGTTGGCATGGGCAGGAAAGGACATGGAAAATATAGAACTTGGCTGCCAGATTCTGGGCATTGATGTGGATGTGGTGCAAGACATTGGACTTTGTGATAAACTAGACTTACCTTCAACACAAAGCTTTGACTGAAGGGTCCGCCATTTGCTCAAATTAGGTCATGGTGACACCAAAATTTAATCAGTTCATTTTGCCAGGTAAAATAAGCATATTGCCAAATTTCAGCAAATACATGGAGGCATTCTGTAGATAATGCAGTACTGAGAATGTGCACATCCGCATGGAGGGACATCCAGACGGACAGACAACCCGAAAACATGAAAGATCCCCCAATGGGGACCTTTATGTTTAATTAATTATTTTTATCAAACTTCAATTAGAGCATAATACATGGAGGCATTCTGGAGATATGGTAACGAGCCGTAACGAACATCAAATAAAGTTGCCATTTGCGCAAAATTAGGTCATGGTGACAGCAAAATCTAATCAGTTCATATTGTTATGTAAGATAGTTATACAGCAAAATGTGAACAAAATACATGGCAGCATTCTGAAGATTCTGTGGTAGTGAGCCCTGAGGAATGTGTAATTAGGCTGCCATTTTCTCACAATAGGTCATGATGACACCAAAATCTGATCAGGTCATTCTGGCATACAAAAAAAAATCAAACTATCAAATTTGAGAAAGATACATGAAAGAATTCTGGAGATATTGCAGTAACAAGCCCTTATGAGCATGTAATTAACAACATCACCAGGGTAGGCTATGCAAGATCGATGATGATGGAAAAGAACCGTGTCACGTCATTCCTTAACACATCCTTTGGATGGTTAGGCTGGTAGATCAGCCAAATGCACTGATGTCATAATTTACAGTATGTTGTCTAATGTTCCTGAACAATGTCACCCCTCACTTTATAAAGACAGCATCTTACAACAGTGTTTCAGTTACTCCCTAATGAGTCCAGTCAATGAGCAAAACCAGTTGGAGTTACCTTCCTATTCCAAATCTTTCTTTGCCACTGGCCTTGCTTTGTTTTATCTGAGCATGTAATTAAGTTGCCATTTGCTCAACTTAAGTCATGGTGACACCAAAATCTAATCAGTTCAGCTTGCCAGGTAAGGTAAGCATATTGCCAAATTTGAGCAAAATACATGGAGGCATTCTGGAGATCTTGCAGTAAGGAGAATGTGCACATCCTGACAGACATCTGGATGTACAGACAACCCAAAAACAGAAAGGGTCCTCCTATGGGGTGGACCCTTAACAAAAATTATATATGTAACAAGACATCCATACTTAACTAAGTTGTGCACACAAGTCTTGTACAAATATGTGCTAAATTATATTTTGGTCAAATGGCACTGATACACCTATGTGTATGGCATGCAGTTTTGACACAAGTCCTGTTTGGCAGTATCACTGAATCATTTAGCAATATCACCAGACCATTTGGTAATACTGCTTGATGGTCTCATCTAGTGATATCCCTCACTGATTTAGCAATATTGCTACACAAATTAGAGATATTGCCAAATAAGAGGTATTTAGTGATATCACTTAATGATTTAGTGATACTGTGATATCATTTACCAGTACCACTAAATAAGTGAATTGGTGCATGCCCTCCAAATTGGCAGCCATACCGGACAAAATTAGGACAGAAAGCGGAAAGACATTTAGTGATATTGCAAAAGATTTAGCTATACATCTGTATCACTAAATATGTAATTTAGTGATAGCATTATATCATTCAGCAATATCCCTAAATCATTTAGCAATATGGCTTAATCATTTGGAGATTTGGCTAAATCATACACATTTTGGGCTCTCACTGAATGATTTGGCCATATCTCTAAATCATTTAGTGATATCACTGTGTGATATAGAGATATTGCTGAACACTTCAGGATATTCCTAAATATTATAATATTGCTACATTTTTAGCCATATCACTAAATGATTTATGGATATCGCTACATGTTTTTAAATTAATGATATCACTAAATCATTTTGTGACATCTTTAAGTAACATATTTAGCCATATTGCTAAATCATTTAGCAATATTTCCAACTGTTTTACCACTTCCTGTCCTATTTTTGTTCAATATTGTTGCCAATTTGGAGGGAAGTTTAAGGACTTTATCCTTCCAAAGTTTTCTGTCTTGGAGGGAAGTTTGAAGAATTTATCCTCCAAAACTTTTATGTTGAGAATTGATCGTCTTCTCTAGCATTGTCAATTGGTTTATTATCACACTGCGAACACAGTGTGTACTATTAATTTTGCCTTCAAATTTAACAGTCAGGACTACAGGTCCAAATGCTTGCTCCTTTGGGCCAATCACTATACTGGCACAGTACAATTACCCAGCATGCACAGTTTCACTTTTTTCTCGGTATCACTAAATCATTTAGCGATATCACTAAATACATCTTATTTCATGAGATCTCGAAATTATTTAGGGATATCAGTAAATGAGACCATCGAACGATATCGCCCAATGATTTGGCACTATTGCTTAATCATTTATTAGTGATATTGCCAAATAGGACTAAATGTCAGAGTGGCTTACCAGAAGTTTGGGAGGCCATGAAGATTGAAACACTTGTGTGTAGAGGCTCCAAAGTACTAGTATAGTTTCATGCTATAAAGTACAGAGATATTCTCTGTCCCTCATGCATCAGTCTCCTTGACAGACTAAGGTCCATATATTTGAAAGGCAGCTGGAAATTGCTTGGTCTGTTTTTGAAACACAACAACATAAAACACAAGTTAGAGTTTGTTACTTTAATTGTTCTCTGAAATTCATTGCACATCCATGTATCAGTATAATCCATATAACTGTGTGAAAACAAGCAAAGTTTAGAATAATTAAGCCTGTTCCAGGGGAGAATTTCTAAAAAACTGCTCTTCTTTTCTCTGTCTCAGCCTGTTGCAGCTCTGCATCTTCAAATTAGCGGCCCTGATTCACTTCAGGTTTTCACCAAACCTTTATGTCATTGTAGTGCCAGAAGAAATCCAGATATTAGTCGAACAATATTTACCCAGATTCAATATGATTTCATGACTCTCCTAGCTAAAAATACATTTTTCTCCATAATACTATTTCTTTTAAAAAAATTGTGGTTTGGTAAAAAATTTCCTCTGACAACTTTTACTAATTTGCATATGACTTTTACAAGGCCAAAATCATTTGTCACCTGAATTCCCAAACCCGGATGTTTTGACTAGGAGACAATTTTGAGTGGACTTTTAGTAGTATTATGTACTTAAAAAATATTAAATAAAAGAAGATAATCACCCACAATTTTTCTAATTATCATGTGACCTCCATGACCCCACAGTCACAAATAGCCACTTCCAAAATTTTTTTTGCATGCAAGAGATGTGGAAAACAACTATCATTATCTTTGTTTCACCAGATCTCTTCATACAAAATATATTGAAATAATGTACCTGATATTTTCAACTGACCTTGACCTTGAAGCATTCAAGAATCTTTGTTTCACCAGATCTCTTCATACAAAATATGTTGAAAGAATGTACCTGATATTTTCAACTGACCTTGACCTTGAAACATACATGTCATCATCACTCATTGACCCCTGACCCATATTTAGCCATAAATTAATTTCTTCTGGAAGGGTTTGCACCACTTCCTTCTGTTGTTGTTTTTTGTTTGTTTGTTTATTGAGTAATTTCCTTAAATAAGTTTACCTAATTATCATAAAACAAATGATTCATAGTCATTTGGCAACTGAAGTTCATAAATAATACATATGAAAATACATTATCAATTATTCCACCTCTTGTGCTTATATTTGTACCAATTATCTTAAAGACAATAATTTCCAGTGTTGCCAACACGCCCGGATTACCTGGGAGACTCCTGGAATTTTGTGCTGAAAATTCTTGAAAAATTGTAGATTTTGGGCAATTTTTAGCCACCTGCCTGAATTTCATCAATATTTTCCTTCTATATTTCATACTAATTTATCAATCTCCCTGAATTTTACTTTCCACCTCCCAGATTTTACGTGTGGCAGGTTGGCAACACTGAATTTCTCATATAGCTATATTTTTTTTTTCAAAGGACCCCTGGGAGGTCAAAGTTCAGGTCATTTGATCACCTGATGTCATAACCTAGACATACAGTTTTGCAGGTAATCCCTCCTTTCATGTGCTATCCCCAGGGCAGGGCCAAATGTGAAAATCATTGTACAGTTGACGTCACTGGCGATGTAATATTGTGACCTTAACTTCAGTTAGGCAACATAGTTAGCTCTAACCTGTCTCAGCAGGACAACCCTCCGGAAAAAATAAATACCTTTCATGATGGGGGGGGGGGGGGGGGGGGGGGGGGGGGGAAAGGAAGCTTAAATTACTGATGGCATCATAAACCTTCAGATTTATTTTTTCTTTAAAATTCATTGTACATCCATGTATCAGTTTATAAACACCTTAGAAGCACCATACTTAAATAAGAGCTACTTTCAATAAATAAGTACATTATGTTTATCTCATGATATGCACTTTTTATTATTTCAATGGAAAGACAAATTTAAAAAATTCTTTGTAAGTCTGTTTTGTTGATTTTGCATTCATTTTCCATACGAAAATATCTACATTGTACATAAAGTTAAGTAGCTTTGGTGTCATTGTTTGGTGCAACTCCTTACTTCAAAATTCTGTTCTTGTTTGCACCAGTTCAAGTTGGTCTCTGTAACGAAGGAGATTTATCAAGGGATTCTACTACTCCAGCCATTCCGGTGAAGCAGGTCACGGCACTCATATGTGCAGACATAGATGTCAAGATGTTTTCATGTTTGTATAGCACTTGATAAAGAGACATTCAAAACACACTTAACCAATCTGGTTCTGTGCTGACACCATGAAATACTACCAACTTTGCCATATTAGGTTCTTCAAGACTACAAACTGTCACAAAAGAGCCAAGTCTTAAATATATACTTTGTACATACTTATTTTCAAGTGTAAACATTTCTGCATTTTATTGAAGCTTTTGACCAGCTATCTCAAACAATTCATATAATACCTGTTAAAATTTTGTTTTTTTCAACTTGTTTTCAGTGTTGTGGCTCTTTTACAACATGTATAAAAAAAAGAAAACAATTTAAAAACTCTGGTAATTAAAGCCAATTTAAATTGGCGCAGGATTATCTGGGACTGAATGTTATCATTTTTTGTAGGGTCACATTTCTTGTAAAATGTTTGCCTCTTTGCCTGCTGAGCAGACCTCTAAGTCTCTGAATTTAGTCTGAGGCAATTATACTTTGCATTTTCCACCACTGAAAATACAATAGAAGTAAGCACATTTCATTTTGTTGTTAGAGAGTAAAGAGTAAAATTATTTTAACTTCATTTTCTGTAAAGCATAATCAAGTACTTAAACCCTCTTTACCCTCCCCCCTCATGTGTCTACAAACCTCATATCAGAGTTTAAAAGATCTCCAATGTTGGGCTGGTATGTAAATAAATTCATTTTAAACATGAAATCAATTTTAAAGTATGAGAACATTCTATTCTGTACTTTGCAGCCTTTTTTCAATTAGCTTTTTTATCTGTGTCACAAGAAAACAAATGCACTGGTAAACCACCAATCACAGTCTGCTTGACAAGTGACAGCTGAATGACAATTAACCCTTTCCCCTGGATCAAGACTGAGTCAGCAGCTTTTGTTCGGCGTAAGTATGCAAATGGCACAAAGGGAAGCTGCTTACCAAGGGCATGTCACATTGACAGGTATCCTCTCAGACAATTTTTTCATTTCATGAGTTTATTATTGATGATAAAAAACTAGAAAGTGAAAAAAAAAGAAGAAAACATTAAAGCATGCAATGTTTGATATCCTGCCAATTGTGGAAGGTTTAAAGGGGAAAGGGTCAAACTGCTGCCACACTTTTTCCCAGTCAGATCTTCAAGTGCTGCTTGCTGACGAAAAAATGTATATTACAAAGATTGTTTATTCATTCTGTCATAAATATCCATGAAGGTGTCTGTGTTTCTTGCTTCTATGAGATTTCCAGGTCACTTTTTGAGGTAGGAAGTGGTCACGGAAAGTTGTTGTTTTCTAAACCAATGCCATCACATTCTATCATGATTTTGTTTCCATCCATTTCACTAATCTTGAACTTGGCCTGAAACAGAAGATAGTCTTCAATCAATTATAAATCTGGTTTAACAGTTGCCACATTGTAACAGCAAGTCCCTCAAAAGAAGCATTTTAAAACTTAATGTGAGCACAAGCATTAAGATTGCAAATAGCACTCTGTAGGTATAATTCCTTTATCAGACACATTACAACAGTGAGTACTCTGCTTGTCATTTCTGGATCAGTACAGTATCATAGGATATTCAAAAATTAAGGTGGCATCAGCAAAGCTATGTTTTCATAAAAATCACCATCTGCATCAAAATAATATTTTGTAGGTTTTCGAAAGCTATAGTGGTCATCTACAAGCAAAATGATAAAACAAACAGAAAAGGGCATATTACGTCATGACATAATAAGTTTTATGCACATGCGCAACATAACAGGAGGTGGGAACCGTAGCTGTGGTCCAATGAAAGACCCCAGCTGCCTTTACTGCAGAGCTGTTCTGAAAAAGTCACATGGGTTAGAACTCCCAACTTTGAATCATTCGAGCTTTAGTAGCAACACTAAAAACATATCTTTGACAAGTATCGAAACAGGAAATCGTTTTTTAATTTGAATTCTGTTTGAAATCTTCGACGGTGGACTTGTAAGATTGGGCAAAGCAGTCCATGAGCAGTACAAGTAAATTTGAACATCATCAGCAAACTGAGGATCACACCGCTACGATATGACTGGGTAAAACTTAGGCTTAGGACAACACGATCATCGCAAGAGGGGAGAAGAGTGACGACGTAAGTGAATTTTGCAGCAAAATTTGCAATTGATCTGGCTCTTAAGTCGGACATGGCGCTCTGTACAGAGCGTAAGAGGATTCTGATACATGGCCACTGTTACATTGGCCGGCTACATGACTTTATGAACACATTGCAACACAGAAAGGTAAACTTGAATTTTGGTTTGCCCTCAGAAATGTGTAAGATGTCTTTTGCAGGATACAGAGGAGCAACCATTGCTCATATGAAAAAGGTAAGGGAACGTGACATGCACTGGTATTGGCCGGACATTGTAATCTTACAAGTTGGATCCTACGATATTCAGGGTCCTGACGACAGGCCTGTAGAAATAGTGAGAAGTAGGTTGAATTTTGCTGCTTAGTGCTTACCTGGTCTATAACCTGGGAATACAACAGGTGGTAATTTCCCAGCTTTTCCTTTGCAATAGAGCAATATGTGACAACTACAACAATCTCCTAGAACAGGTTAACGACTGGGTACAATTCTTCTTGGACAATTCTTCATGCACAACAATTTCATTTTGGCACCATTTTGGTTTTTGGCAAGGTAAGGGCCCATATCGAAAGCAAGGATTAGGTACATTTTAATGATGACAGTAATCTAAAGTATTACCAGAGTATGAAAGGGGCAATTTTGTCAGCACTCAAGGCTTAAGTTGAATCGCATGAATAAATGTGATGCCAGTGCGAGTCGTAACTCAGGTATGTATGAAGGACTGGACTACCACAGCGGCCATCTTAAATGTTTGGGGTTCTCCCATTTTGATGCATGCCAGGGCTGTGAGGGGGCGAATTTCAGCAGTAGTAAGCACATTTACCACATGGTGGTGCCCAACTGCAAATTAATGTATCTCCTTTATGGATCATAGAAACTGTTCTTCCGGTCTCAACAGACAAGGGTGCATGCCATGCACAATTTTTTGACAGTTTTTGCTGGTGGCCAGTTTTTATAAATTTTGACAGCATTAACTGGTACATTATCAATTTTTGACAGTACTTTGTACTGGTTAACTTATGTGTCTTATTTTGACATTTGTGAACATCCTGGACTACGAGATGTATTATATATATAAGTCAGTTTGTCACAATTGGAATTTTGATAATTGTTGGCAGATCGTGTAGTACCTTATATTTTTGACAGTACTTGTACTGGTCACCCTAGGATGTGCTTTTTGAATATCCTTGGCAGCATGAACTCATGTTAGATGTATATTATATACACACATAAGTTTGTCTGCATTTGGATTTTGATGATATTTAACTAATGACTACCCTATCCTTTGACAGTACTCTATACTGGTAGCCCTAGCAGGGCTTCGGTTTGATTTTTTTTTTTTTTCCATGTTTGATATATTTTGACTTTGAGTAAGTATAGAACATTTTCCTGGTACATGTACCTACCAATTTTTGACAGTACTTAAGGTGTACTGGTGGGACAAATATGGCTTTGATTTGGGTCAACATTTTTTTGACATATATTGGTACTGCATGTACCCAGTTTGGCAAATCTTGACTTTGGGTTTAAATTCCTTTTGACAGTAAGAGAGTGCTGTTTGGCCCAGTACAGCTTTATTTGGGGAGCATAGGCACCGGTTATGCTTACCATTTCTGACAGTACCCCTGGACTGTCAGGCTTTGGTGGGGCAAAAGATTTAAACCCATCTGTACCACATCGACATGTACAGATTGCATTTTAGCAATATATGACATTCTCATTTCCTAGGCAAACAGGGGAAGGACCCTTTTATATGCCAGCATTAAAGGGAACAACTTTGATTATCTTATTCTGTTACTCCCCGATTTACTTTTAATTCTTGCAGCCATGCCACAGACAAGGGGGAGACGAAACCCACTGCTGGAGGGCCTTGTGAGGGGTACAAATAGCGCTCAGTCCAACGCCACAGACAGTGCACCAGAACCAACACAAGAAGATCCTACCCTTGAACGTTTGCATGAGGTGGTTGCTAGGGGATTAAGGACCTTGCTGCAGCAAGGTGGGAATGTAGCCACCAACACAGACTCTGGCACTAGTACTCACGACAACCATGGTGCAACTGCATCCGGCGAACCACCTACTAATGCAAATGCAAAAAAACAAAGGGAGTAAAACACAGAACAAAGGGTGTGATACAGTTAATCTGGGAGCACATTGTTCCAACACCAAGGTACACTCTGTTCTGTCCCCAGAGAGCAGTGACATTGAGGATGACGTGTGGGACCACAGTTCCCTGGGCAACGACACTGAGACAGACAGTGAGCAGAGGGGTGGTCAATCAAGGAAAAAGTCATGGTCCTAGCACAAGCGAAGTTGTGATAGACATTCAGCTGACAGGGGGCAGTCCAGGAAACGGAGAAAGGGTAAGAAAAGATGTACACGACAGGACTTTACCTCTAGTGACTCTAGCAGTTCTCAATCCAGATCACGTTCTCTTTCCTCTGATCCTCGTCTTCTGAGAACGATACTCCTATGAGTAATTTCAACACCAATAGGGTGAGGCTTGATTTAAGATTCCCCGATAAGTTAAAAAAGAAGATCTGGAGCAACAAATATATTGATCTGGCAGAGCTCCTACTTGCAGCCAGATGACCAGGGGCGCTCTTTGAGAAGCTCAAGAAACATAGAAAGCAGCGGTACACCATTGACTCAATCTTAGACTGGGTGTCCGCTTTTAATGTATACATTGCTGTGTATTCCATGAAACAATGGACATTTGTAATGGCCCCCATCATGTGTACCAGTGTGCACTGCGTGCCCAAGGAAGTGGCCAGAGATTTCAGCATTCAGGTCGACCCAACCAGAGCAGGTCTGCCAATCATGCCCAGAGTGCCAACTACCAGCAAGGTTATCCCAGACCAGATGGGAACAATGGGCAAGCTTCCAACTCCTGTACGTGTATGCTGACATCCTTGACAGGTATTTGGAAGGGTATGACTATGACCTGTGACACAAACTTGTCACTGGGTTTCGAAGGTCTGCATAAAAGCATGGTGTCAAAAACATTTTTAATCACTGAGACAACTACCAGAAGCCAGGGGAGAATAGTGGAATCATTTAAAGTGTCACTTTTTGACAATTTTACAATCAACTCACTTGGAGTGGTATCCAAAAGTTCAGGTGGATAAAGAATGATTCACCATTTGCCCTATCCATCTGGGGACTCTGCTAATGATAATATACCTAGAGACGTTTCTTCAGTCCAATATGCCACAAGACAAGATGCAATATCAGCCACTAGGGACAAAAAAGGGGTGGTATTTTTGGCCAAGTCTGACATAGGAAATGCATTTCAAATAGTGCCAATGCATCCAAAAAACTACCCCGTTAGGTATTGAATGGGAGGGACAGTATTACTTTGATTGGGCTTTACCAATGGTCGGCGCAAGCTGTATGTGTATACTCCTGTCACAATAAAACTCAAAGCCCTGTAGTGAGAACAACTTGATTAACAATGGTTTATGTCATGAAATGTGAGTGATGTTACAAAACTGCAGTTTTCTCAGGATCAGTTTTTGCCAGGACTCCAACAATTTTGATTGAAGAGTTCTCAATAACGGATGGTTTGATTTCATGAAATAAAATGTTTTGTGGATTTCAAAGCTTAACTTAGGAAAGGTTTTCTGGATTTTTTTTGTTTCTTTAAGTGTTTATTTGGGCCCTAAACTTAAGGAATTGTTAATCATTGTAATAGCCATTTGTAATGTTCGGTTCAAATTTTACTATTACATTTATTGAAAAAGTGAACAAACCTTCCCAGGCCATGTCTGCGAAGTTTCATTTTACAAACTTTGAGGCATTTAAGTTTGATACTTTCTCTGTGAGCTGCGATAAATTGCCAAATTTGACCCTTCTGCAAAACTCCACTTGTGCCATAAAAACACATGTTAACATTATTTTCTTTATGTAAATATAATCTACACATCTTGAGCAAAATAAATATGTATATACAGTTTTATTGGCCAAAAAGTAAAAACCAAGGTACAAGATTGGGTTGAAGACCACATTCCTATAAGTGTTTAGCTTTCCTGATGCCACCTTAACTTAATCATTCAAACAGACTTCAAATGCTCTGGTAAGTAATTGTCATACCATATGGAACTGCCATCTCACCTGTGTCAAAGTCTGGGCTACATGTATGGCAGTCTCTGTGTGAAGGGTAATGGGGCCGCAGCACAGCCGAGACTTTCCTTTTGCTAATGCCATCAGAATTATTAACTGTTGAGAAGAAGAGAATGACTCCATGAGACAAATGAGTGTACTGTTATGAGACTGTAAAGCTACAAGAAATATATGCTTTGTCCATACAGATGGTGATGGTATTTCTTGTCAGCTGAAAGTACTGCACATCTGATCTTTAGAACCTGAATAATATTGCAGGAAATTTTTTAACAAATCAATAGTATCCTATGTGGTGATGAAATTCAATGAAAACAATGTGCTCATTCAATTTTATAATTGCACATTCACGACTTGCATCGAAACTTGGTCCAGTCAGTGCTGACAATCATATATTTCAAAAGATTTCACATGTATCTTCAACACAAGTATATTTCTCCTTACAACTGATATTGGCATTATCTCCAAGTTTATGAAACAGAACATACCTGATCCTGTAAGTGCACATCCACACATCCCCCATGTTGAAGGTTGTTCATCAGCTCCTCTGCTGCCATCTGACCCACCTTCTCGGCAGGGACACCTGGTGAATATTTAAGGCAACATGTAGGTCATTATTACCACATCAGTCAATGGCTCTCTCTCTCTCTCTCTCTCTCTCTCTCTCTCTCTCTCTCTCTCTCTCTCTCTCTCTCTCTCTCTCTCTCTCTCTCTCTCTCTCTCTCTCTCTCTCTCTCTCTCTCTCTCTCTCTCTCTCTCTCTCTCTCTCTCTCTCTCTCTCTCTCTCTCTCTCTCTCTCTCTCTCTCTCTCTCTCTCTCTCTCTCATTCCTATAGGACACAGATCTGTAAAGCCTCCTAGATCTGTTGATCAGTCGCTGTTGTCATTTTATTTCCAATTTCTTTAAATCTAAAATTGACCAGCGACACACATAACTTGACTATCACCTCTTTCCATACTTATCTGACAGTAATTTTATCTGAACTTGGGGCAAGTTGTGCATTAAATCTCAATACTGCTCAGAGTACTTACCCGGGCAGACAAAAAATTGAATCATCAGTCATTCTCAGTGATATAACTAGCCTTAATGTCCAGTCCTGTTTGATTTCAGTTTTAATGTATGAAGTTTTCCGGTAAATAAATTTTGTGGTGTCAAAAGTGAGGGATTATCTTTGTTTTTAATTCTGTGTGTTCACAATTAGAGAAATCCAGCACATATTGTGCATGTACAATGCTCAAAAAATGATGTGTGCACGTAAAGAAATATGTAAACTTTACAAATTTCTTGTGGCTTGAATCCACTGGATAAAATAAGAAAATCATGCAGGTAAATAGATCAAACATCAACATCTCAAATATATGATTACATACATACATACATACATACATACATACATACATACATACATACATACATACATACATACATACATACATACATACATACATATAATTTTTAAAAATATCATATTATCCCAAAATAAAAACACACCAATGCACTCTGAAAATTATAGAAAAATGATCCTCAGTTGTGAATTGTTCTTTGGAACCTTATGGTAATACTGCTTCAAAATGTTGGCAATTTGCATCCTTTTATTCTTTTGTGGTACAACAGAGTTAGAGGGGAAGCACTGACACAGGAAAACACAGTCTGTCCACTTGTACCAGTTTGATTTGCAAACTGAATGCCCCCAAACTTTCTTTACATTACCCCTCTTCCCTACCCCAAAAATTGTCATGAAAATAAATAAGATAGAAACACAGCAAAGAAGAAGTCTGTCCTACTCACCTTTCTTGCCCAGAGCTGATCCCGCTAATCTGCATCCAGTACTTGTTTCTGCCATGAGTCTGCCATGTCACAAATTTATATTTGTTAGAAATTGTAGTGCTGTTACTTATGTACAAATACATAGCTATTATCTAATTTTATACTAGTATGGTAGATTTCATAGTCAAGAGATCTTCCACAAAATACTCTATGTACAAGAAAACAGCATATTACATGTGTCTGTACTTTTTTTAATTTATCTTTTTCATCACTATGTTATCAAACATAGGAACAAATGTGCTTTTAAAGTGAAAACTAATTTCTGTATTGTATACTTATGCACACCCATGCAGGATATTAAGATGGGTATTCTTAACCCCCCTTAAACTGAAGAACCACTGGTAGACAAATGCTGTTTGCTTCAATATTTATTACTTATTTCAACATTGACAAAATTTTGAATGAGATTTGTGGATAAGACCTATCAAGATAACATGCTCCAGATCAACAGCTTTCCTTGCCATGGGTTGAGTGGATGCTTATTGCCCAAGAGAGTTAGATAGAGAAGTATGCATTGCCACATCTTCGACTTACATAATGCCAGTGCCATTACCAAAGGACTTGTGGTCCGGTTCTTTGAGAGCGTCTATTTGGATGGGCACATCAGGGTAATACTCTTTTAGTGCATCCTGGGCGCTGCGGGCTTGTAAGTTGGCAACCTACAATATAGAGACAATACACATTTAAGGCAGTACTGACAGTATTATGCATTCAGTGCACAAACTTTTTGTAATCTGGAATTTTTATGAACACAGATGAAAAACACACTTTGCTGTAGTGAAAATTGTCATGACTCATGCATGTGAAATTAAAATGTCAGAATATAATCATACCAATAGAGTGTGCTCCAAATTAAAAGCTTTCCTTAAAGTCACATATTTAACATAACACAACTTTTATAATCACATGTTTAACATAACAGAAAACTGTACCTTGACTAAAATTCAAAAAGACAAAGTTCTTCCACAAACTAAAACAGAGGAGACATACTATGAAATACTATAAGTACATCAAACAAAGCTTAAAAGTATGCACGTATGTGTGAGGGAGTGTGTGTATGCATGTTTTAATCTATGATCATAAGATAGCAGCAGCTGAGGTACCTTGTGTGGAAGAACACCAGCAACGAATGATCTGCCAGTAATCTTGACGATGTCACCTCTCTCTACCAGGTCCACTGCATTTATGTACTTCAGAGGCTCTGCCTGGACCTTTACTTCACCCCCTCCCTTGGGAAAATATCCCCTGTAAGCATGGTAACCATGCAAACAATCATCACCACAAAGAGCTGAACAACTGAAAATATGTTTGTTTCATTTTTAAAATCCAAGAACAAAAAAGGCATCAGTATATTGATATTTTGGACTAACTTTTCAGCAAAGCAATCAGGCATTCAAAGAGGTACGGTATTATTGTCATTAAAAAGAATTAAACTCTACTTTGAATTTGGTTGAACATAAAATCAATGTTGATAATTGTAAATAATTTGACCAACTTTATTTTAAAAATTCAATCTTGTCACCAATGAGTTGTCAGAGTCAATGGAGCATGCACCTGCATACTATGTTGCTATAAATCTTATTACCACCCACAACTGTAGAAACAGTATGTGTGTACTGTAATTAGGTCTTCAGCACAAGATCAGAAACTAAGAATGAGACCTGTCATGGACAAAAAAATAAAGTGACAGAAGATTGAGAATCTCCATCATATTTTTTCAAAACTTGCCTTCTTACAATATCACAGTTGAACTTCAATCCAAATCTTTCTGTCATGGGTTGGAAGATCTACAAAGCATGTTACAAGTATGGATAATGTGATGTTCACAATGTTTTAACAGCAGCAACAGTCAAACAATATTTGTTGATACATTTCAAATTGAATATACAGTGGTACCTGCTGTATGTGGCCACCCCTTCTGCCAAGAAAAAGTGGCCACACACAGCAGGTGACCTGTCACCACAGGAAAACTTTACAAAGAAATTGACTCCTATGTCTGAGCCTAGTGACCACAAAAAGCAATGCGACTGCTCACGGAAGTGGTTGCATACAGCAGGTTCCACTGTACATATTATAAAGGGAAATGTATGAAATAATATTTTACTTGTTTCAATGTACATATTCTTGAGAATACTAAAAGATTTTAAAAGACCCAAAACAATATGAATAGTTCAAACTTTATGCCAAATTACAATCAAAACAGATAATAAATTTGCTGTTTACACTGTTTTGTTTCAGGTGAATTAACTCATTCCATACCAGTACCTGATCTTTCTATATATTAACCTAGATTTAAGACAACAATTGCATATTTAAACTCTTCATGAAAAGAGCTTTCATTCAAGTACCAACATGTCTATGCTCTTAAGTCAGTGGTTCTGGCACCGCCTGGCAAGTCATGCTGCAGCTGCTGCAAGGGCAGATGCAGCATGACTTGCCAGTCAGTGCCAAAACAACTGACCAATGCTTATCACCACAGTATGGAATAAGGTAAAACAATGTGCAAAAATACACAAGGTAACAAAACTATAAATACATGTATCAAGAGGATATATTAAAGTCAAGACTTGTCAGAAAAATATCAAGAGGATACATTTATGTCAGGACCTCTCAGAAAAACATCAAGAGGATACACTACAGTCAGGACCAGTCAATGATATCACGAGGATACACTAGAGTCAGGACCAGTCAGAATGATATCAAGAGGATACATTACAGTCAGGATCTGCCAGAGCATTCTGTCCATTACTTAATGAAAACACACATTCAACTAATAATAATGTTGAGACCACAAATCTAGGTAATAATAGTATGCACACATAGAATTTGAATTGATATGCTTTACCCAAGTGAGATAGTCAACTTGAGGTGCCATCTCTGCATTGGTCCCACCCCTTAGGTGAAGTTCTGTGTGTCCATTAGCATAGAACTGACACGGCAGGGCTGCCTGGATCAGTAGACATATGCTCCTACAACAAGACTGCAGCCATCAACAATATCCATTCAGTCTGACAAGGGTATTATGATCACCGTAATGCACTTTATTCTTTGAATGCACAAATTGCTCTGAGCATTGTAAATTAAAAGAAAAAAAAAATCCTTATTCACTTTGTTTGGTGCATGCATAGAAAGTACACATCCTTTACTTTGTTCATAAAGAGTGGGTTAGAGCTGGGGTATTTCTTTGCAAAACTGCACGGGATGCAGTTGTAAAACATGTTGAATGCAGGAGCATAATGTCTTCTGATCCAAGCTTTTCACAAGGTGGTGATGTACATTTGTCAGGTGATACAGTCAATCAACCTTATGATTGATTATTTTAAATGTTAAATCAAAATCATGACAATTAAACATCTTAGAATGGGGGGGGGGGGGGTGTCCCAGTATACTGAAACAGGTGGTAATTTTGCCCCAAAAAAGGAATGGAAACCAAGAAAATTAATAATAACGGCTTGTGCGAGGCATGGAAAATACAGGGGCTTCCAGTACATCGGTATGAAAAACCCATTTACCACCACTCCACCCCATCTGATTATAAAATGGACACAAAATGACGCAGAAGACTGGGGCTCACTAACACTGAAGTCAGTCCTGCCTTCCATGAGTGAAGACACTAGTGTGACGGTCTCACCATGGTATAGGTGTCAATAGGTGGAGCCATGTCTGTGTCCCCTTTGAAAGTCACATGGACTGGGCCACCACCAAATACTACTTCAGGAATTACAGCTTGGATCTGAAGACCAATACTCCTGCACCAGAGACAGGTAATCATTATAGCTACTAATTATGTCTTGCCAAGATTGATGTCTAATGAGTTAAAAATCTTATTCTGACCTGGAAAAGGTAAATACCCCAAATATACAGTACAACGGTTACACTTTACAAAATTTTGCATACACATTCTATCATCAATATTTTAAATTCAAAACCCAATTTTAAAATTATCTTGAGACACATATTCATAATTTATATGAAATATATATATGCAGTGAAACCTCATTATAAAGATATTCCAATATCCAACATATTCAATATAATGACACAAATTTTTGTGGGAAAATTTATTTCTTTTATTTTTTTTATTCATTTATCTGACACATTTCTTAGGGAACAGATGGTGTCATTATAATGAGTTTCCACTGTATACGAGTCATATATAGGCCTATATATAAAAAATGGAATCCCATTTTGATATTTAGTGATCTTTTAATCCATTAACAGACATCTCTGAATGTATTTCAACATTCATGTATCTTTGAATAAAATTATGGTCTTCTGGATTTAGAGATACATGGCATCCAAATGCAGTTGAAAATGTGTGTACATTGATTTGAAAATACATTTACATTTGGGCCTATTTAAACATTTTTTGGGGGGCTTATTTCAAGATTGTTTAAATGCATTGAAAGATATCTTGAAACATTTTCAGATTTAGAGATATGTTAAACTTCATTTAAAGATATGTCCAAATCCATTTAGAAATATCTTTAAACAGACTTAGGTGTGTGTTCAAAGATTCCATCCAACCTTATCATTCCTTGACTTCAAGATATCTTTTAATATTTAGACTTGCCAGCAAATAGTACACATATTTAAAGGTCTCTTGAAATCATTTTTGAGATATCTTTAAATCCACGTAAAGATATGTTTAAATACAACTAATTTAAAGATATAAATAATTAGAGATATGTTTAAGTGCTGAATAAAACCAAACAAAAATGGTTTTCCATACATACATATATATATATATATATATATATATATATATATATATATATATATATATATATATATATATATATATATATATATATAATGCAGGAAATAAAAAAAGATCCCCAAGTCACTGCTTAGTAAAAGTGAGTATTGGGATCTCCCGTATTATATTATTATATTATTGAGTTTCCCAGACCCTGGAACATCTGCAGCAGTGGCACATGTTCACCCTTCCCAGAGCGCCAAAGATTTGATCAATTCTCCACAAAGCAAACTATAAAAAAAATATATATACATACATACATACATATATATATATATATACACACACACACACATATATATATATATATACATGTGTATATATATATATACATGTATATATATATATATACATATATATATATATATATGTATATATATATGTGTATATATATATATATGTGTATATATATATATATATATATATATATATATATATATATATATATATATATATATATATATATATATATATATATATATATATATATATATATATATATATATATATATATATGTATATATACATACATGCACATGTATAGAGTCCACAAGAATGAAAACCAATGACATACCCTGCAGTTTTTGTATCGGCCATGTATGTTCCAGACTGGATACGCCCTGGATAAAATGTAATCTCTGTGGACCCTACTCTGTCTCCTTCAACTTTTCCACCACATAATTGACTGATCAGCTGAAGTCCAGTCAAGTGTTGTGGCCTGTATCAGTGAAATATACAACGTAGCCATGTGAACCCCTTCCTCATTGGATAAAAACTGAGTCAACAGCTTTCCTTAACATTGGTAGGACAAATTGTACCACCTTCAGACCAAGGAAAGTAGTTGATCTATGGCATGCTATTTTGACAGAAGTAGGCATCAAGCCACAGCAATGTTATTTCTTGTTTTCAAAGATGGATTTTGTGTAAGATAAAAAAATCAATATAAGTAAATAAATACATGCTATATTTTCACACATTCATGGTTGCCAAATTCAAGCAGGTGAAATAAATTCAAATTACAAGTTACTTTACCCTGGATTTCCAGCAATAAGGGTGATGCAATGGCAGCAATGCCATGTGCCATCTTGCTGCAGTCAAGCTTAATCAAACAAGTTACCAGCACAATCAACATGTTCAGAACAACATAGATAAAATATTAAGATACATCTTTAAACTATTTTTCATTTCAAATTTCTATTTAAAAAAGAAATGCACAGGATCTTTATGGGTATAATATTGCTGTTATCTTATAGGCATGAAAAAGTATCAATTAAATAAACACCTTTTTAAAATTTGATATTAATATGTTACACTTTCACATTCTTCACTAGGACTCTTTGAGATGTGTACGCTGTTAGCTTACCCAATTACATGTTGACCTTTTGTCATATTCTGCCCTTTTAAATCCTCCAGTTGCCAAACATATTTTATGTTTTGTCATACCTACTGGTATAAGGAGTTAATGATATTCACTATTAATGAGCACAACTTTACCTGGATGGAAAAAAATCCTGCATGAGACAAACAATTATGTGTGAAAAAAAAAATACTATTTGACTTACCTAAGACCTGGACTCTTCCTGCCTGCTCTGATATTGTAAACTGTAATTGGCTGACCCAGCAGGCAACTGAGAGCTGCAGAATTCCTCAAGATTTGACCTCCCTGTATAGACAAAAACAAGCAATTAGATTAGATCTATTAATGATTGATTCCTTTCAAACATAGAAATCATATGCTTCTACCTTTTTACTATTTAATCCTGTAGGTCAACAAACAAATGCTGTCAACCTGAGTTGCTTTTTCACTTTCTGTCAGTGTTGCAAACGCTCCAGAATACTTTGGAAGTGTTCTGAAAGTGTGCTAAAGTTGGAAAATCATATGAATTGAGGAATTGATTAGTTATGACCTTGCTCCCAAAAATATATCTGTATTTTTCTTTGATATTTTATATTGACAAAACAATCTCCAGAAAATCTACCTTCTTACTCCTAAATTTTCAATTGGGTTGGTTAGCAATTCACTGTTCTTGTATTACTACTGGTCAGCAACTGATACAGTTGCCTACATCCCATTTCTTAAAATTTTCAGCTACAATGTGGTCAACAGACTGGTACAGGTAACAATTGTAGGGAAGGTGTAGACCAACCTGTGGATCATTTGCTTTTGTGGTGTTCATAATACTAGGGCTTCAGAGATATACTGTTTGAGGGTTGGACTGAAAAGGATGAGGTGTAAAGGAACCTAGAACAAGTTTGAAATATGGCAGAAAGTGATAGATTAGCTTGGATGCTGGGGCTGAAGGGGATATGCCAGGAAGTAGAGTACGGGTAGACTTAGCGAAGGGCTTCCTGGTGAAGTGCTGGGAAAGGAGATGTTGTGTGCTGGGTTTTACGGAGAGGGAAGCTAGAGTGGGCAACTGAAGGCAGAAGGTAGCCCTTGTAAGGGTGCCCATGAATCTGGCTGTGGCAACACAGTTATGCCAAGTGCGAGATGCAACAGTGGGAAAGTTTGTCTTTTTTTTTCTCAATGGCTGCACTAGCCTCCGCCTCACCTTTATGTCATAAAGTTAAGCCTAAAGCTTTCTATGTGTTCAAAATACAAAGTGTCTACAGAATCAGGTCCAGTTAGGGATAATTTTCCTGCTACAAACCGGGAGGCCTGTGATCAGCGGCCGTCATGACGTCTTTATCGTCTCGATATTCTTGCGCCAATCCATCTGCAGCATTTCAAAACGTCACTAAATATTTTGTAGAACACAAGTTATGGTTAGGTTGATGATGTAGCTAGAATACAAGTCCAAAGTCACTCTGGGACAGAATAAACATAATAGTTATGCTTTATTCCGTATACACAAGAGACTTTGGGCTCATATTCTACATGTACAGAACCCAGCCAGCACTCCAGTCCAGCCCTTTCTTATAGTTTTACTGCACCCCGCCTTCAGTCATACTGTATTGCACTCCAGTGATTTATCACAGTATTTGATACAGTACTTCCTGTGTATATTGTCTGCGATACCGGGCCCGGCTCTGTAGTCGCTTAGACGCCGGACCCGGTTCAGCAGGCAAGCCACGACCCACGTCCTTCAAAATAATTTTTGCATTTTTTGATATTGACATAAAAACATCTCTACTCATACTTTCATTGTGGTCAGATTCGTTCCTGTTTTATACATTTTATGACTGACAAGTACGAGGATAGTGCCTGCTGCGACCTTGTTAAAAACAACAACAACAACAACAACAACAACAACAACAACATAATTTTCACTCAGTAAGACCGGTATGGGCGATAATTAATGCAGGTCGGACCGAATTTTTACAAACCGGATAGGAAATTAATATCAATGTTAATACTTACCCCTTCCAGCAATGCCCCATCGATCGCAATTAAATTAGATGCCATCTTCGAATAGATTAAAATGGAAATCTGTTTTCATAAGATTCAAGCAACCTTGGAGCTTAAATTACCGTGCAAGTTGTGCAACCTGCACGCAATCTGTCAAGTGAAGGTGCAGGTGTCACAGAAATATTACAAGTTCATAAGTAGGCATATAAGGTATTAGAAAAGCCACAGAAAAGTGTGTGTTGGGATGGAGGGAAGGGATCCAAACTTCTGTTTCAAAGTAGGGCAGGAGTAATCAATCTCGAAAAGAGAAATCAAAAGTGGACAACAGGGAGTAATGGAAAGTGTAAGTCGTGTAGACAAGAGGCAGATGAGACAGTGGACCATTGGCTGTTGTGGTGTGATGCATATATATTATAGAGAGATAAGGGAAGATTTTTTCAGAAAGTTGCACAGAGAAGATTACAAGGGTTCAGAAGAGGTTCAGGGTTTAGAGGAAGAGGAACGTATAGCATGGATTTTAGGTATGAAAGGTGGCTTTCTGGCAGGCAGGAAAGGTAATAAAAATGTACAGGACTACCTGGTAGGATGCTGGGAGAAAAGGAATGAAATAATAGAGTTAGAAGGCAACAGGTTAAATTAGAATCCCAGAGTACAGGGAGGGGAAGGAATGGGAATGGTGGTAGCCCTTATAAGGGCTCCGATGGGGGCTCCCATGGGAAAAGCCTGAGCCTTAGAGGCGGGGACCCAGCTAACAATTTAACGTTGCTGCAACATTGTGACAACGTTGTTGTGTTGTTGTTACAACGTTGCGATCTAATGTTGTTGCAACGTAAAAATGTATGGTTGTGGTAATGTTGTCACAACGTTTTTCTCTAACATTGTAACAACGTTAATGCAACATTTTGATAACGTTCAATTTTGCATGTGACATTCACACAACGTTATTCAAGGTTGTCACAATGTTGCAACAACGTTGTCACAATGTTTGCCACAAATTTTGGTAACATTTACACATATTATAATGTAACATTCACACAACATTCAATGGAAACTATACAAATCAGAGAAAAGATAACAGAGTCATTCAGTTTCAAGTGTACACTTTTATTAACCCCACACTGAATGCCCTGGCTATATGTAATTAAGTTCCTGCATCAGGTGAGCCTTGTGTGGTATCCATGCCTGTTTCTGGGGTGTCCTGTGCTGGTGACTCTTGATCTGATGGACCACTTTTCCTTTTCTTGGCAGGTACCTGCAAAGTTAGGGGATATTTCAGGACTGGACATTAAAGCTTTTCACAATTTGTCTCACATCAAGTACGGTATAATCATTTATATTCCCGAGTGTAAAATCCCTCCCCCCCCAAAAAAAAAAATTTCACCAGTTTCATTTTACCAACTTATATGCTGTCTTTTATTCAATACACACTCCGCTAAAATTTCCCAGGTTTAATATTCCTGAAATGGGTCTGCTCAGGAATATTCGGGAAAATTTATCCCTCATGAAAATGTATGATTATACAGTTTTCCTCAGTATGCGACAGACTATGATCTAACTGATTTTATAGCATGTTAATTCAACATCATGTGCAGGTGAAAATCTTTTGATATATATCCCTATGAAGTGACGCATCACCCACCTCCATCCCAAGAATTCGGGGTTCATGGGAAGGGATGGAATAAAATATTGCATTTTGTACCCCAGATAATAATGTCATTCAAATTGATCCCAGCGCAAATTTAAAATCTGGCCATTAATCCCAGCTGTGTAACATGGAGAGGTATCACAATTATGTTGCCTCTTTGTTATTTTGGGTTGTATTGAGTTGAATGAGGGATTTTAATTTGGTGCAGCCATCGAGGTAAGAACACTGCCATGGATCGTGTTAACTATTTTTGATAACTGGTACCAATGAGTTAACAATTAATTTTTATCAGTTTTGACGCAGCTTAATAATAAAGCCTGCCGTCATCATATGTTGCAGTCTTCATCACACGGACTGCACATAAATAGCCTGTACATATTATCATGACAAGAAATCATGCCCAGAATCAACATTTAACATTCTTGAAGTTTTGGTCAACTTGATTTCCGTACTTGTTTATCACTCCCAACTCCATGGAGGCAGATCGAGATGCTGCACCCTGTGCTGTAACACACATTAATATTCATGATGTTTCTGTGACATTCTTGACATTCCGCAGCCCCTGAGCTGCTGTCCTGTGCAGCCTCCCCCATGTGGTCCACTTCTCACTCAGATGTGAAAAGTAACGGTTATCTTATACAGCAATCCTCATGATGGCCTACATTACAACATGTGCTGTATGCCCCATCAAAACTTCACCATGGGGTTTTGGCCAATTAATCCAAAGCAAGATAAGCATGAGCATAGGCAATTAAAATGTAACTGTGTAGAAATAGATTCATTTGAACATTTCCCTGTCCATGAATTTGGACAAAATCAGTCAGTTCTCTGCCCCCCCCCCCCCCCCCAAGAAAAAAAAAAGGCAACACTTCAATCTGACCCTAAATTGCCGATACAGGTTTCAATATTTTCAATCAGGATAAGCTGAAAACAATTCTGGTCCCACAACATGTATATACACCATTGAAGCTAGTTCTATATAATAACAGTTTACATCAACGATTCACAGTGTCTTGTAAAAGTGAAAACGATATGCCACAATACATAGATAGTTCAACCTGCAATGGCATTCAGTCCAGCTGGAACGAAGGCGAAATGATTCTGTGTGCCACTTTATCATCATGAAATAGATGCAGGCTCATTTTTATGACGTTTTGAAGTTTACACTGAAATCTAAACCAATTGCTTAAGAAAGACTGTACACTTACCTCTGGTAAAATGCTCTCTTTGTATGTGCTTTTGCTGGTTCAGGTTTGAACAATGTCCAGTAGCGTCTGGCGGGAGCTAGTTCAGGTAATCGACACCCTTGGTGACGTACGTGGAGGGTGAACATGTCTCGATTACATCCTTTAATTATATTTTGGCATGTTGGGACAAACGTTTATACAACATTAGAGTAACGTTATTGTAAAAGATAAAAGGGTAACGGATCAAAGTCTGACCATAATATGTCCAGTTACCCAGTAAAATCTATATTTCTTGCCTACGGTTATTATTTTACACATCGTATGTTTTCCTTAACGTTGTGACAACGTTGTAATAACGTTTGAACAAATCAGTCACTAAAGCAATATTTCAGCAACATTTGAATGTGTATAGCGAACGTTTTTGCGACGTTTTGACAACGTTGTGGAACCTGTATATTCAAATTTCAATTTGAGAGGTTTTGCGGCTATGTGCATTCAAGTCACAGACATTTTATAAAAAATCTGTGTACGTTAACGCAAAAAAGTACACATGAAATATTTCATTAATAATGTTGCCTAAACGTTGTTGCAACGTTAGTCTACAACATAACCAAACCACAACTTTCCCGCAACGTTTTGAAAACGTTATGTGTTAGCTGGGGATAGGGTGTCAGAGGGATGGATTTTTTTTTTCCCTAGGCCATCTGTGTCACAGAGTGACACAGGACAGCGGCAAACAAGCGGAGAGCCACTGTATTATTATTATTATTATTATTATTATTATTATTATTATTATTATTATTATTATTATTATTATTATTATTATTATTATTATTATTATTATTACGTTTGTAGTCCTCTATGTGCAGCTCTTAATACAGTAATGTTGCATTACATAAATCTAAATGGACAAATGGGCAAACAGCATCATTCTAAATAAACTACAGTGTTCTTGTCTTTTTCTGTCGATGGACACCCGGTTTCAAATCGGGATCGCAGTTTTGGCTCTGGCAGGTCTACAAGATAGTTGAAGCATTAAAGTATTTGATTTTAAAATATTCTATATTGATGCTAGACAAGTAATCTTTGAAGTCCACCTTGTCTCTGAAGCAAATTGAAATCTCTAGTGACCAATTTGGTGACATTAAATAATCTGGAAATTATGTCTGTGTGCCAACACAGACATACTGTTTTCCCAGAAATTCTTTCTTTCTTTCTTTCTTTCTTTCTTTCTTTCTTTCTTTCTTTCTTTCTTTCTTTTTCTTTCTTATTAACCGTATACTCAAAATAATTAAAAATAATTATCATGAAACAGTCGATGCATAAATGATCCTTAAAGTTCTAAAGCAGTGTCAATTTATGTTTAAAAATACAAAACTTTGCTCACATATATGCCACAGATGACAAAGCTGCATTCTTTCAAAAATGTGGTCTTCATTATAAACCATATATTCACCATAAATTGACAAGTATCCAAGTAGGTATCACGAAGTATCCTCTCTCATACCATTAACAGAGCCTCAAAGTTTCCCGCCTCAGCGGGAGGGCTCCTGCTTTTTCGTACTTTTCCCCCAAAGTCTCCCGCTCTCCCTCTTTTTGTGAAATTAAAAAAGTAGTATTATTTGGTCGGTGGTTGTAAAGTTGTACTGTTCTGCAGTGTTGTTGTACTATATATATGCGCGGAATATGTCCATGATGGTGCCTAAAATGGTTCAACATGCAGGAAATGAAGGTGCAAATTTCATTTTTAAAGTGTGTGTGTCAACACACACTTTTTTGTTTTTCCTCTCTTTCTTTCTTTCTTTCTTTCTTTCTTTCTTTCTTTCTTTCTTTCTTTCTTTCTTTCTTTCTTTCTTTCTTCTTTACCAGCAAATTTGTCCGACACTTTTTTCGAACACTATTATACATAGAAACTCCAAACTTGGCATGATTGTACCTCCATACAAGGAGTTTGACTGTTTTATACAAAGAAATGAACCTGTTTAAAACTGTGCAAATTAGGGGCATTTGAAATTTTAAATCTTGAATATCTTCAAAAGTATAATAGACAGAGATGTCATTCCAACTTCTACTAGGGGGTTATTGACCATTGCGCATCCAATGAATTTAAAACAAAAGTTGTAGCAATTTAAATTATGCTAATTAGCAGTATTTGAAATTTGAAATTTTGAATAACTTCAAAGCTATAATAGATAGAGATGCCATTCCAACTTCTACTCCTGTGTTATGGAATAGTTGTACATTACCATACCAATATGCTTTGAAGGCACACACACTGATTTGCTATGCATCAAATCATCTTTCCTAATTTTTTCTTTCTTTCTTTCTTTCTTTCTTTCTTTCTTTCTTTCTTTCTTTCTTTCTTTCTTTCTTTCTTTCTTTCTTTCTTTCTTTCTTTCTTTCTTTCCTTCCTTCCTTCCTTCCTTCTTTCTTTCTTTCTTTCTTTCTTTCTTTCTTTCTTTCTTTCTTTCTTTCTTTCTTCTTTCTTGTTTCTTCTTTGCCAGCAAATTTGTCCGACACTTTTCCCGGACACTATTATACATAGAAATTCCAAACTTGGCATGATTGTACCTCCATACAAAGAGTTTGACTGTTTTACACAGAGGAATGAAGATGTTTAAAATTATGCAAATTAGGGGCATTTGAAATTTTAAATCTTGAATATCTTCAAAAGTATAACAGATAGAGATGTCATTCCAACTTCTACTGGGGGTTATTGACCATTGCGCATCCAATGAATTTAAAACAAAAGTTGTAGCCATTTAAATTGTGCTTATTAGCAGCATTGAAAATTTTTAAACTTGAATATCTTCAAAACTATTACAGATAGAGATGTCATTTTAACTTCTACTAGGGGGTTGTTGACTTTTGCGCATGTAATGAATCGAAAACAAAAGTTGTAGCAATTTAAATTATGCTAATTAGCAGTATTCGAAATTTTCAATCTTTAATATCTTCAACACTATAATAGATAGAGATGCCATTCCAACTTCTACTCCTGTGTTATGGAATAGTTGTACATTGCCATACCAATATGCTTTGAAGACACACACACTGATTTGCTATGCAGCAAATCACTTTTACTAGTTTTTCTTGTTTTCTTGAGCAGCATGCCCCGCAGACCCCCTCAACTTTGCTTCGCGCCTTCGGCGCTCGCCCTCCCGCTTTTCAGTGCCTACAGGAGGGATATCTCCCACTTTTAACACAGGCTAGCTTGGAGGCTCTGTGCTAAAAGGGGCAGGTATCTGGAATGAAATTGAAGACTTAACCTTCACCCCTCAAACCGGCCCATTAAGTCCAAATATTTAAATTTTATGATTTCACTGGTTTTATTTGTGTTTTTCGTCGATAAAACACTTTGATCATGTTTCCGGGAAAAATCAGTAAGATAATCAACTAAAAAAACCAGCCATTATTACCAACATAGCTCAGTTCTCATTGCAGTTGACATGGAAATTATACAATGACAGGGAGCATAATAGGCAGATCGAAGGAAACTCTAATGCTATGCTGTGGATATGAGAAATAGAAAATCAGTAAAGAAACTGTACTTTACAATATAAATTTAGAACACTGTAATTGAATTTTTGTCAGTGACAAATAACACAAATCTTCTAGATTTGAGTATAGAATCAAAGATTTAAGGTAGCGGCGGGGATTGAGCCTCGCGCAGCGGTCCCGCGACTTTGACGTTGCATAGATGAACTATTTCACATTTCACCCACAAAACCATACATTTTATTAATTGTTCAGACATCTAGATTTGTTAGAAAGAAGATTCATATCGATACGATAATTTTCAAGGGTTTTATACGCCCGTTTACAAGAGGGTATCAGATTTGACATTTTGTCAGCATTTCTTTGAAAATAATCGATGCAAAAGTGTATTACCTATGTAAAATTAAAGTATAGACCAATATGCAGGAACCGTATTTTTTGTTTACAAATAAAATACATAATAACAGAATTATCGAATTCTTTGATCATCATTTTAAACTTCAGCAGTTACTTCATTTTGTGGGCTACAAAAGTCTTGGAAAGGGACATCTGACGGGAAAAAAAAAAACGGTTCCCAGATAATATATTTATCTTTCAAAAGACGATTATTTGAAGCAGATCGATCAATTAGCTTTTTATTGACGCTGTCCACAAAATTGATTCATAAGCAGAAAATTTCATTCCGAGAAATCGCCGTTGAAAGATTTGAGGCCCTTTTTTCGCACATTGTTGGCCATAATGACAATACAGCTTTCCAAATTCGGCCCGTTTTGGTCCCAGTACTTCGAAGAAATGTCAATCAACATCTTTGATGTGTAGTTTCCAACATACAATGATGTTTATTGGCTTAAAAAAGCAGTTTTTTACCCGAATGACATCAAATGCAGCCACACTTGAAAGCTTGTCACTCGGGTTTCCACGTGAATGGGACAGCTTCAAAGGGGGATTCGAAAGCGGATTAGCCACGTGACCCGAAGGTGGCATCACCTTGACCCTAGCAACATTGTTTGCATATGGCGCCGCTTGAACAAACGGGTTGCAGTTTCACAGCTTGCTCTACTCAGAAGGAGCCCGGTAGGCAGGAGTTGCTCACTTACTTCTCATCACCTTGGATCAAAGAACAACATGGCTTTATTGGATGGATGGGACATTCGCCATTCAGTGTCTTGGACTACTTGCGACCTTACCGAAAAGAAAGTTGGAAAAATCGACATGCCACGATCACGGAAGAAAAGGAAGCAGATGGATGACAATGTGAAAAAAAGTATTGACGACCAGGAATATGGATAGGACTGAGTCCGAGGGTAAATCGGACTTCAGCACAGTCACCGACTTCAATGTAGCTTATAAATGCTAGATAGGCGGTCAACATGAATGATCGTGACGTAACATTTAAGACAATAGTCCTGTCACTGATAAACAAACACTCCCAGGATAAATTATACTTCAAAGAAGAAACAAAACAAAAAACAAAAACAAAAACAAAAAAAAACAAAAACAAAAAAAACAAAAAAAAAAAAAAAAAAAAAAACAAAAACAAAAACAAAACAAAGCGAATGTTTCATATGTGTTGAGAATCAATTAGTTTCAACGTTGTATTGGTGATGAAACTGTATTGCTAGATTGAAAAACCTAATCCATTGATTTGCTGAAGTAGTCTTTGATCAGACCCTGACGGTTACATAGATCAATATTAGTTATAAAGCACCAGACCACGCTCAGATGTAAAGTGATGACGCTACCCTTCGTGCGCAAGGGTAAAACTTTCTTGCCTGCTAAGACGGACTGTGTTTGCTTGCCTGGCGACATACACTTCAAGCGCAATTTAACAATTACACAGAGCGAGTCTGTCTGGCAGTCAAGAAAGTTTCCAATTCCCACAAAATTGAGAAAGGGATGGGCATCGTGAGGCAGTGTGTTCTTCGTGGCCTTGGCTTGTGCGCTTTTTTTTTGTTTTTTTTTGTTTTTGTTTTTTTTTTTGTTTTTGTTTTTTGTTTGCTTTTGTTTTGTTTTGTTGTTTTTGTTCTTGCCGGGAGCACAATAGAATACGCCAAGCCTATTTCATTGGTTCCTCCACATATTAGCGCCTTCCTTGTGATAAAGAATGCCATTCACTTTGCCACGTTTTTCTCGCGTATTGCCATTCGAAACCTTGCCACTCATGTAACATATTTTTTATTTTGTGGAGATAACTAGCCCACTGAAAGATAGTTGGCTCACCCTTGAACTGCAATAAACTGATCGAGACACAAAACCGAAACTTCCTGATGGGTGGGTGCGGGCGAGTGGTATCGGAACATGCCGCGCACAGTGAGACAAAATACTTTTATGTGACCGATCAACCAGCTAAAAGCAGAGTGCAGAGTCGCTTTTCGCAGTCATTTAACAGTAATCTGATTATTTTATCCCCCTGATGGTCAAATTTTTAAAGCTTTTTTTTCTGTCCCCTCGCTCCGTGTACTTCGAAACACTCCCGTATGAAGTGGGCAAGTCCGTGCACGTGCAATGTGCCAGTCTTCCAGTTCCACAAAATGGGACAGCGCTACAGACGATACCAGTTTTATTGGAGGCGTGTGCTTCATATAAATTTACTTCAAGGTTAACATTTAATGCTATTCACCGTTTCACATTCAGGTAAACGGACATATAATTATTGAAGGCAGATATAATTATTTACGCTGAATCGAATCCCCGCTTTTATAGTTTGCGGCATATTTATAGCCAAGTGGTCCAGTGTTAGGATTCCTCGATCGTCATGCGTATTTTTTGCCAGTAAACATTAAAAGCAAATTGGTCTTGGATAGGGCAAGACTGTAGAAAGGGTTGTAAGCCTTTATGATGTATACAATGCCATGATTCTTAGTAACGATTTACGCATAGGTTGAAATCGCCTTCATTGAAAACACACTGAGGCTCACGTCCATCGCCAGGTGCCGTTTTGACAATCGTCACCTTTTATCGTCCCTTACTTTTTAATTTTTTTTTATCACACCGAGAAGGAAAACATGAGCCCATGCATCGATTTAATTATCTACATGGCCATTTGGTCACCACAACAAACCCATTAATCTGTCCTAATCTTGTCAAGCAGTTTTTCAAGAATTGGTAGGAGCGCACCTCAAAATGTCACAGTTGGTCGCTTGTCGTTGCTACGGTCCTGGATTGTGGAAAGCAGCCGACTGCTATCCAAACTTTGGCGGACTAATTAGCATACATTTGTAAACAGACATGCTCATGCTGCAGCCGGCTAAAACATGGTCATGTTTTTTCCCTTTTTTATCACATAAATTTTGCTTTTTTAGTAATCATGTTTGGTGACAAGAAAGTTAAAGTGCCAAACTTTACGGAAATGGAAAAAACTCATTTTCTGTCGGGTCACGATTTTGCCGTTATAGCTCAATCCCCGCCGCTACCTTAAAGCAAATAGCCAGAGAAAGGAGAGAGAGCTGGCATTTTAGCAGGGTGAATTCATATTGATTGAACGCCAAGCCAAGGAGGGTTGCTGACTGTCACAAAGGCAAAACATGAACCATATAAATATAATAGTCTTAATTTTACCAATACAATCAAATTGACTGCATATCGCTCTCGCTCTCTCTCTCTCTCTCTCTCTCTCTCTCTCTCTCTCTCTCTCTCTCTCTCTCTCTCTCTCTCTCTCTCTCTCTCTTTTCTTTTTAACTTATCACCGCATGATGCAGTTTCAGTCAAATGTCATGTTTCATTGTTTAGTCACGTTGCAATCAATTATGTGCGTCTAGAAATATTTGTCAAAATGTTCTTAGTTATTGTACAGAACTAAGGTTCACCTTCACTCTCATCATCTTAATATTAAAAAGAAGGAATTTATAATTCCTTCATTTTCATCATCTTAATAAAAAAAAAAGGAATTTATGATTGTACCATAAATATAAACTACAAAGATGTGTTGTTCCCCTTACGAAATTTTATAGTTTTGGAGAGACGCGACAGTGATGTTGACAAACGGTTTTCCACGGTCCCGTGACCTTCTCAGCCTACGCGTCGTCACAACTATATACACCAATTTGATCTCTTATTTCACTGAAGCTTTACAGCATGGAGTATAAGAAAATATAAAAGTAAATGGAGGCTTTATACATAGAAAGAATTCGCTTGAATGTTCCACTTAGCATTTTCCTTTTGAAGCTCCTATTTAAAACTCGGAGGGACCAACTTGCGTGTGGTCAGCTGCTGGCTGCATGATCAGCTTCAAAGCACACCTGGCGGTTTGTATTTAGAACAACAATCATCAGGTGGTTGACAAAAGTAATCCATGACATCGTAAATGTAAATTATTCAACATGTTGTTATTTTGATATGGCCTGTCCCGTTCCCCCCTTACTGATACCGTAACGATAAAATGACAAAAGAATTTGCAAACTTTGAACTGTTCATGAAGCCCGTAACACACATTGGAGCCTGATACTGTAATAACGAAGGTAGGGCCCAGCCTCCCTAAACGTAGCTAATTGGCTTGGAACGTGTCTATAACCAGATAACAGATCAGCGCCGGGCGGTCTGCACGGTTTATTATCACACAGATAAGCGAGCAGTCATAACGCACCCCGCTTCCGAAGCTGTTATTTGAGTAACTGTGTGATGAAGGATTAATTGCGGTGCACCGCGTCAGGCGGAGGGCCTCCGATGATAATCCCTGTTGGTTGCAACATCTGAAAGTAAGTTAATGCAAGTAGTCTTCGAAAATAAATAATTTATCATGATATAATATATGCATATATAGTACGAACGTTTAATTGGAGTAGCCCCTTCTTTCTGTCCATGTTTCTTATGGGTGTTCTCTCCTGTTTGTTATCGTTACATGACCGGGCATACCCCCTTCTGAACTGCCCACACATGCAGCCACAGTGTGTCTTCTGTCAAGTTTTGTTTACTCGTTGTCTTATTCTCCGCAAGAGGGGTTAATATAGGGCTCAGCCCTCCTCCCCGATTGCCACTCACAATATGTAATTCATAAACTTAATGATGAAATAAAAATATGTTTAAACAAACAAAAAACAAAAAAAAAAAAAAAACAAACAAACAAAAACAAAAAAAAAAAAAAAACAAAAACAAAACAAAAAACAAACAAAAGAAACATTAAAAGAAAAAAACACACATAAAAAAAAACATCTGAAAAGGATATCTGATACTTTTGAAATGCACTTCTGGAACAACATGGGTGGTACTAACATTGAAAAGTGTATAAAAATTCTGTTGGAAAAGCTGCACTGTAACTATGAATTCTACTGGCTGAAATAAATTCAAGGTGGAAATAGAGGTAACAATAAACTGAAAACATATTGTTAAGTCAAGACCTCGTTCTGCAGAGAAGAATAGTTAAATATGAATCTTAGGCTCGACAAACGTAAAAAAAACACGACGAAGTTTTCAACAAGTGCACATGATTTAAAAAATAGAGACTGGACGCTGCACCTAAACTGATCCTCAGAATAGAATATGCATAAACTGAAATGACCATGACATAAAGGATGAAGCACATTTCTTACTCAGCTGTAACCCGTACAATAAAACAAGGGATGGCCTGAATATAAAATTATGACAACATAAATCTATCTGAGGATGAAAAACTCAATTTTTTATTGACTGGTTCACAGGGTGACCATTATGTCATAAGACATACACTGTCATTTATAAACTCGGCATTTGAGATGAGAAAAACATTCTGACATTATGTTCCATCTTGGTTGCCACAAACAGGTGTGGCTCTTTGTAAATATGTGCTATTATATTTTGTTTAGTTTAGTCTCTATGTATAACGTGAAACCATATGTTTCTTTATATTATTTGCATGCTGTACCATACCACCATGTATCAGTTTATGTACAATAAAGCTTATTCGTGTATCTACTTCGCCACACACACACACACACACACACACACGTGTGTGTGTGTGTGTGTGTGTGTGTGTGTGTGTGTGTGTGTGTTGACTTTCATTACGATGAGTAGGCCTTACTCTGTATCTACGATACATGTCCATGAAGTGAAGAATGAGGCAATCTTTGCCAATACCAAAAGTTGAAGTCGCCCGTAGCCCGTGCTAATTTTGTGAATTGGATTGTGTATTCAGCTAATCCACAAGATTTAATATTGTTTTAATCAGCCAAGTTTCAGGTAGTTGGCCTAACACATTTGAAAAATAATTAAATGAAAATTCAAGTTGAAGTTGAAGTTCTTTATTTAACGTCGGGTTTTCTTACAGAAACATTAGCCTTAGGCTATTTTCACCGACAATTAATTAAATTAAATTAAATTTGTCAATTGGGCTGATCTGGCCTATTGCATCCACTTATTTATGACCTTGGCTTTGGGCCCTCATATATATATATATATATATATATATATATATATATATATATATATATATATATATATATATATATATATATATATATATATATATACATATATATGTACATATATATATATATGTATATACACACATATATATATATTTCGACTTATATATTTTTATTCATCTCTTACTTTCATGATTTAGATTATTCACATCATCCTTTATTGTCAGCATGGAGGTGTGAAAATACATGCGTGCTGTCTGGGAGGGCACTCTCAAGTGTGGCATTCTGACTGCTGACCATGCCTTCCT
The DNA here is from genome assembly GCA_964020975.1 of Hermodice carunculata. Taxonomy (NCBI): domain Eukaryota; kingdom Metazoa; phylum Annelida; class Polychaeta; order Eunicida; family Amphinomidae; genus Hermodice; species Hermodice carunculata. Next base: position 49,753,452 of record OZ026630.1, on the reverse strand, counting down.
TTTTACTAAAGGTAACATGTGCGTGCGACACCGCGAAACCACTCGGTACGTGTCCTTCACCTTCACATTGGTTGCTGTGCTCTGAAACATGGCAGGAGTTGTGTCCAGACGAATTACTTGTCTTCCTGCAATAAGGACGGTGGTAAGTCACGTGCCGCTTGCAGGTTTATACAATGAAAGTACAGCTTCTTCTAAATACACAAAAACACACTCTTTCATTTCAAAGGTGACTTGATCGAGGCATCTAAACAAACACAGCCTGACATTCAAAGATGACCTCCCAAGGCTTCCTCGGGCCAGGTGTTGATATTATTCTTAGCCTTGGGCTGATGGATTTATTGCCAATTTGCAGGGATGAAACCACAATTGTATTTTCTATAGTACATGTATATACATTTTCATGTAAGCATAAAGAACTGATTGTCACAAGCCTTCTTAAAGTCGAAATTTGAATAAAGTCTGGTTACAAAGAAAAGAAAAGTGAAATGTTAATTTGGGCTGATTTGGCCTATTGCATCCCCATGTATATATTTCGACTTATATATTTTTATTCATCTTTTACTTTCATGATTCAGATTATTCACATCATCATTTATTGTCTGCATGGAGGTGTGAAAATACGTGCATGCTGTCTGGGAGGGTATTATAAAATGTGGCATTCTGACTGCTGACCATACCTTCATTTTTTCACTCGGTCAAAATAGCTGGAAAGCTAATGTAACTTTGTTGTGAAAAACTGAGTATGAATAGACACAGTTTCACAGCCTGTGATAGTGTGCATGTGCAAGTGATGCTTTATGCAATGAAATGCTGTCTGGATTTCACCAGTGCTGTACATTTGCATCACCAGTATAGAACGTTATTGTATACAAGGCCCTATTGGGCCAACTACAGATTTTACATACATATACACGTAGAGACTGCAGTTGATCCACACATAAACTAAAAAGTTCAAAGTTCAAAGGAGCAAACAACTACTGGAGTAGCCTCCCATCCCCTGAAGAAGGGCCTGTTGGGGCCCGAAACGCATCGGGGAGGCTACCCAATATTTGATTTTATCCACTTTATTTGTTTTAGCGTCTTTATTTGATTGGGTTTCCTAGATGTTGTTCGCTCCTTTGAACTTTTCGTTTTTTGACGAGTCCCACATTGGGGACTTTTGTGAGGGTGGGAAAGGGGTTCCCGGTACTGGCATACTGGGGTTTTTTATTTACCATACTGGAAGCCCTCTTATTTTACGTACTTCGTACTATCCAAAATTTTGAAAGATTTTTATTTTCCGTACTACGTACTCTAGAAAAATAATTACCTGTACCAGCGTACTGAAACCCACCCTTACCCCCCCCCCTTCTTTTGTATCTCTTGGTAGATCCATCTAGGTCACTTTTTGACATTTTATTATGGCCTTTGTGTTGTCCTACTAGTTGAACTTAACTTTACATAAACTAAAGTTAGATAGAGTGCACATGCTACATAGAGTGTCCATCATAAATTAAACAAATATAGTGCACATGTTAATGATAAATAACAGTCAGAAAAAAAGTGTCCAATTTTCATGATATCAGTATTAGTGCCTACTACAACTATACATACCTTATATGTGTCAACAGTGTTCCTTGCCACTGGCACAATCAGCCAGTCAGCATCTGCAAGGCTTTGCTTCAATCTCATACCTGAGCTCTCAAACTTTGGCATTGGTCTGTCTACCAGCCGAGCTTTGTTTTTGGCATTGGCTAGGAAAGCCTTCTTGGTTATGCTGGCTTTCATTTCAAGATCAAATATAATGATGGGATGTTTTCTGCTCTGCTTGTCTATGATGTTTGGCTGCTTTTATCGACAAGGTACTGCCATACCTGTCAAATACCACCATAGCATGTGACGCATAGTTGGTCAACACATACTGGTCACCAACTTTGCCGTATGTTGCGTCAACAGGCGATGGAAAAGTATTGTATTTGAGTCTTTTTGTCCAGAACCACATCCTAGTAGTCATTTCCCTATTTCCCAGTCCGAACTCTTGACTCTCCATAAGCTAACCTGTCACTATCTAACCTAAATACATATGGAAGTACTATTGTCCATATTGCGCACGTTCTTCTGTAGAATTTTGACAAAGGCTGTATTAGCAAAATTTGTAGCACGAAGCGTTCTGTCCAACAGTATTGTTATTTTGCATAGTCCAGTCCAAAATGTTCAAAGTAGCAACTATTTCAAATGAACTCAAACTGCAATCAACATATTTACAAAGGGGATTACAATGTGTAAGCCCTAACGTCGTCCCCTTGGGCCTTGGCAATTCTGACGGCAACCCCCTCTGCCTCTCCTGGGCTGGCTTTGCTGTTGGGGCTGACATGGCTGATAGTGCCCCTGGTATTGTCTTTGCCGGGAAAAGCTGCTCATCAGTTCGGCAATCATTTGTGTTTGACTTCGTGTCAGACTTAATCCCTGATTTAGTGGTTATTGGGTCCTTGATGCCGGGCGGTTGTACCGATTTTGAGGGTGGGCGTGTGTGCCGTAACGTTGTTGTTGTTGGGGACAACTTCCCCTGCCGGGACTGAAGCCACGTGGTTGCTGGTTCTCTCGGATGTCGTTTTGACACTCCTCCCCTTTGGGCGGCACCCAGGGACACATCGGGGACTTGTTGCCCCTGTGTGACCCGTTCATCCAAAAAAAAACAGTCCGTGTCGACTAGAAGAGAATCTTGTTTGGCCTTTTTGAGTTCCTCTAGCTTCTTATTTTGTTTTGCGAGCAAGGAACTTTTGTCTCTGTCGACCAGTTCAGCTAAAAAATCTTCGGTAACTTTGTAGATGGCCGCATCATTTGCAGAACAATATCAAAGACTTGTCAACTCAACTTTGGCTTGTTTGTCTGCTTCAGAGACCACCTGCAGTTTCATGTCTCTAAGTTGAGACAATTGATTCTTTTCTGCTGCAAAGGCTGTCTGTTGCCAGCCTAAGTTCTAGAACTTGTGGAGATGGTTCAACACCCTGTGGAAACTTGGGATAATAGCGCAGTTCATCTGGTATCACGCCGTTCAGAAAAAACTAGGCCATCTGATCATGTAGTTCTAATGACTTTCAAGAGATGTCAAGATACATCACACCAGTCCACCACACCATCTACTGTATTTGCACCTTCCATTAATTTAGGCACAGGTGTGTGTATCAGCAGAACAAACTATTTATCTATTACAGGTGTATATCACCAGAACAAATGGTTTATATATTACAGGTGACTCGTAGCAGTAAGACACTTTCACACGCAAAAAAGTTTGTATGTGCAAGACACATAGCATCAGCAAGTGCAGTCAACTGGAGATGGACTGTCAGTGTTGTCAGCAGTAGACCATTCCATACTTCACCAGGTAAACAAATTGATTTCTTCAATATGAAATGTTACTTTTCAGTCTTCTAAGCATGTACATGTACACATTTTGAAAGATACGCTGTGATGAGGAAATCTTGGGAGAACATTGATCACTTAATATGTTAAAGTGGTTTTTGAGTGGGCCTTCATGACAGAGGTTGCATGCATGTGGTACAGTCCAGTAGACAACATGAACCCAGACTGCTGTTTACATTCCTCTGCCTACCTTTTCAGACAAAGTTTTACAAAATATACATTTACCAAGTATGGACAAACACTTTGAAAATAGACTTTGTACATATGCATGTATTTAAAGAACCACAAACCTCAGATTTTCTGATGTGCTTTCCCATACATTGACATTGTAAAACTGCCTCTCTCTCTTTTGATAATAAAAAGACACATGGCAAGTGCCACACAAGTATAAAATTTGCTGTCTGTTTCACAGTTATCAGTGGGACTCCAATCAATATTATTTCATGTAAATAGGAGTCTGGTTTCATCTTCTGACAGCTGGGCTCATCAGACATTGAGGTTTAATGGATATTGCATTTGCCTTTTTATACATCAGTGTAATGGCCTCAGTTATTAAAAATTTTTACATCTTTCATGTTTTGCCTCATTTTCACAAGTTCAATTTCTTGTATATGCATAATTATGTTATATGACCAGTCTCACATGTTTGCACAAGTAATCAAATCATATGAATCTGAATTTTTTTTTTTTTTTTTTTTTTTTTTTTCAGTGGCTCGAGGACAGGTCGTACAGTTCCAACTGTCAGATATAGGTGAGGGTATCCGAGAAGTGTTGGTGAAAGAGTGGTGAGCATTTTGCTACTGGTATATCATATTAGTTATGGATTCATTTCACATCAAATGATCACGTGTCTATGCAGAAACTTTAAAAGTAAAGGAAAAGTGTGGGAGCTTGGTATCAGTGGTATGTCATGACTAATGTGAATTTGTATGAAATATAAACAGTTATATGTCTGAAGGGTTTACGTGCATGTAGCCTGCAGCAACATGTGATGTTCATTTGTGATCTTTTTGCTGCCAAATTACAGGCAAATCAGGCCTTGTGTGTGTAACTGTTGTCACATACAAGCATGACTACTTCTCCTAGTCAGTCATGCCCAGCGTCATCTTTATTTCAACTTTAAGCAAGTCCCCAAATGATAACTATATTTGTAGCTTTTTAACATTTCTTTGCGTAATAGGTTTGTGAAAATTGGAGATCGAGTGGCTCAGTTTGACAGCATCTGTGAAGTGCAGAGTGACAAGGCATCAGTGACCATCACCAGTAGATATGATGGTATCATTAAAAAGCTGTACTATGAGGTTGATGACACTGCCAACGTAGGACTGCCACTGGTGGATATTGAGCTGGATGAGGGAGCTTCAGGTCAGGTTTCAACATACCTTACTTAGATCGTGCACAATTTGTTCTTATTTCCAGGATTGTGATTTTTGCATGGTAAAGAGAAATTCCATTGTTTTTAAACCCAATGTTATCTAATACACCTGTTTGTAAAGACACTATAATATCCGGAGTTTGGGTCATTTTCAGGTTTTTTAATATTTTGTAATCACAGTCCTTTATTTTGTTGTTACATGTGGAGTAACTTTTATATTGGTCTAGGTTGCATAATTATGGATTGGAAGCATAGGTGGCCATGTAATTTAATAATGTTATTTAATGGATGGTCGATTTCCTGTGCCAAAAATTGAGTTAATCAATCAAACTTGCTTAAAATCATGAGTGAAATGGTGTAAAGTGTACTGTACCCTTGTGTTTGCAGATTCCCATGCTGCTGGGCAAATAGATGTTGACAGTGGAATTGATGTTGACAGCGGAGTGATGGTCTCCTCTGACCCATTAAAGTCTATGATGCAAGAGGTCAAAGGTCATAAAGCTCTAGCAACCCCGGCCGTGAGAAGATTGGCCATGGAAAACAGTGTAAGCATAGGCCTACATTTACTTCGAAATGGTTTAGAACCCCTAAAGATCTGTGACTGGGCTATTTGTATGAACAGTGCATAAAAATGAAGAAAATAGGCAATTTTGTCATCAAAATGTCATTCTTTTAGTATGCTGCAGATTTCAACAAGACTGTCCTGGTTAAAATGAGAGTAGATAGCCATGTTTTATACAAATTAAAACCCAAACTGTAACGAGGTTTTATCAATAAAACAACATTGAACAGCAATTTTATTACAATTTGTGAAAGTTCTGTTGTTTAAACAAGGATGGAAATAACTGAAAATGATGAGGAGTCTACAAAGTAGTTGCTGTTGATATTTCATGAAAAGGTTTTAGCTTTATTGTTCACATCCAAAATATATTACGCTTACAAAACACTGGTATTATCAACCATATCAAAAGGTAGGTGCTCATCTACAATCATAAAAAGCCAACAGATTCGATAGTCTTGCATTTCTATCTATTTCACTCCTCATTTAAATGTGTGTTTCTCAAACTTCTTTGCTGCTAGGTTTTCCTGTAGGTCTTCCTGTTTCAAGTGAAGTTCCTCTACACATATAGGTTTTTTTCTGTCTGGGAGCTCCTGAGTTGTCTTGTAGGTTTTTTTTTTGTTTATCTCAAAAAGTCAAATGCACTGCGTCTTGTCTATATCATCAATACATGTCTGTCTGTTAGTCAAGTTCTACACTTTCCATGACCATTTCTGTCAGCATGCATTCATAACAATTTCTCAAGAATTTTTTTTTCTCTCTCAGCTTTACAATTGTTTCCAAAGTACATAGCTGGTCCAGCATAATCTGGACAACCCACAAACTAGAATAAGTGTCAGTTAAGAATGATAATTAGTTTCTATTGGTTAGCAGTGAAAGATGTAATTATAGTGACTCAAAACTGTTCCCATAATCATCGTCAGTTACATTCATTCTGTACATGCAGGCAGATGTTTACTCCTATAGTAGTTTAACTGATATGCTTTAAAGACTGAAATGTTGAGAAAGTTTTTCCATGTTTTTACAATCCAACAATTAGAATAGAAATATAGTATGTTTGTGTGATAATTACCATGCAAACTTGTTGTCAGTTAAGATGACCGTATCCCCAAATGAGAGTCATATTTTATAGAGATAAATTCTAATACTTTCTCATCTTTTTATGTCAGCAGGTATTGCTGTCTTTCTGAACTTACAAATTTGTTATAAGTGAACCAAGATAAATTGGTTATTCGACAGTATATTGAAATGACATTATATACCGTAATCTAAAACATGTCCACAAAATTCTGATAGGACATTATTGCATAGGTGCTGAAACAAGTTTTATCAGATGCTCTGTTAATTATCCTGAGTTCATATTGTGTGACTGTATCTGTGAGGACTTATATTGCCATTTCCATCCAAAATGTCTCCATACAGTGAGTGTCATTTGTTCATATGATTATTTTACTGCAGTTTTAAGTCTGGTTGGGGGATTGACACTCACTTTCAGCCAGTAAATAATGAAGATTGATAGTGGTTGTGTGTGAAAAATTGGTTTTGTTGAACTTGTGTATAGTTAACAAGAGGACTTGAACTTGTATGACAAAGCTTTCAGTGCAGTTTGACTTGGTTTTGCCAGATAACACTGACTGATGTGCCAGGTACAGGGAAAGATGGGCGCATATTAAAGGAAGACATTTTAAAGTACATAGAAGACCAGAAGAGGACACCTTCTGTCTCAGGTGATGTAGACACACAGAGATACAAACATATATCCACATTGATTACAGCAAGACTACTTCAAATAATTGGTGCAAAGAAATAATATAGGCCTACATGTAAGGACAGCAATCATTCCATCCAAGCTGTTTTAAACTAGGATGGTCATTTGTGTGGACAAAACTTTAAAAAAAATCTATTAATGTGATTGAAGTATGTGAACACACAAAAAAAATTGTAGTTGTGGTGTGGTACACAGATTTGGCAGCACTGTTTGTTCACCATTCAGCACTCTGCAAAGCCTCATCCTCACAATGGCAAGTGGCCAAACAATTCTGGAAAAGAAAAGTAGCTGTCTGGGTTTTTGTCATGAAGCCCTGCATTCAGTACATCAGGTATCGATTTATATATTTTATCTGTGCCACTACATCCAGCAGGTGCCCAGAAGGCTACCCCTCCCCTGCCACCAAGTCAGCCGACCACAGCCACCCCCACTCCTCGTCCTGCCACTGTGACGACACCACCCCCAAGGCCTGCCCCAGTAGCTGTGGCCTCTGACTACACAGAACCAATACGTGGCATCAAAAAGGCCATGGTGAAGTCCATGACTGAAGCACTGACAATACCACACTTTGGTTATAATGATGAGGTGAACCTGAACTTGTTGGTGCAACTGAGAGAAAGCCTGAAGGGACCCACTCAGCAGAGAGGGGTCCGGTTTTCTTATATGCCTGTCTTTATCAAGGTAGGATGTTTCCTGATTTAATAGCAACATTAGATTTATAATAGCAATGGCATCCGGTATAGGAGTTGTCGTTATATAAAGGCAGAACCTGTGAGTACACCATTGAGTGTTTTGTTGAAAGGCTGAGGATGGCATTGCAGAGAGAAAATATCTTGTACTACTTAGTACTTGACCATACATCTTAACTCTTTCAGTGCTAATCACGTCTAAAGTTGATCTACTAAAGTGAAACTAGTCTGAATTTTATTAGGATCTCCGATTTGTATTCCTTGTAAAAAGACCTTTCAGTCAAGTGCCTGCATGCCTCTGGTTCAAGAGAAAATATCCCAGGTCAACAGTTTTTCTTTGGGCGCATTGGGGACATTATTGCACCCAATGTGTGTCAAAAAAAGCTGTTGACTCGGTCCAAAATTTGGCACTTTAAGAGTTAACACATTCACAGATTCAAATACGTCAGTGCTGGCATGAAAAGTGTTCAAGTAAGGTGCTGCCAAATGCTCATTGTGTTCAATTCTTTTTTCAGTTATTTACATTCAATCTCAACAAATTATGGAAACAGAAATATGAGGTGTTAGTACATTGTAATAACCAATATTTATGACTTGATGCTGCAGGCAGCTTCTATGGCATTGCATCACTATCCTGTGCTCAATTCCTCCATTGATGAAGCCTGTGAAAACATCACATACAAGGTAAGCGCTACTCTCTATTTTCTTGCTTTGAGAGGATATATGTTTTTAAAAGAAATGAGGAGACTAGGGTACATATATTTGTCTCCATCTGGTTTAGTACATTTTGTTGTGATTTGCTGTTTTGTTCTAGTACATTTTGCATTTATTTGAAATCATAGAACTCGTTATATACTTTTAGAGAAATATTGCATTGTATACCATATTCTCAGAATGAAAGGTTTATGAATGAACTGTAACAGCTGAAATCTAAAGTTTGCTTTGAGTTACAGAATAAAAATAGTGACCTTGATACACTGCCACATTATCGTCTGTGCACTGGGGCTTTGTGTCTGCTGAACACGCCAAGTTTCATGTCGTCTCCGTTTCACAAACAGACCTCAGTCTGGTGTGGGAATCAAAGGGTTTCACACTGATTGCTTTTGTAAAGAAATCTTAATATTGAATCTATTCAAAGGGCATGTGGTCATTGTACAGTTTGAAATGCTTTTTTGTGAATATAGTTCCTACACTGGTGAGCCTTTTAGCATCCATGCCTAGGAATTTTATGCTCTCAATACAAAAGTTAAGGTACACAATAAAAGTCATTTTTGTTTAATTTTTAAAGATAGGGACTTTTTCAATTTATGTATGCAGGCCTCCCATAACATTGGGCTAGCCATGGACACCCCGCACGGCCTGATTGTACCAGTTGTAAAGAATGTAGAGCAGCGGAGTGTATTTGAGATTGCATTGGAGCTGAACAGACTACAGGAACTTGGAGAAACCAATAAACTTACAACAAGTGACCTGTCAGACAGCACATTCTCTCTGTCTAACATAGGAACTGTAAGTGTCACAACTAAGTTCAGTGGTGAAAACTGAGCCACTGTTTCTGGTAGATATAGAATATATATGTCACACCCACTATATAAAGCATGCATGGACAGCCGTTAAACTAGCCTCTGAAGAGCCAGACTACTGGCGAAACCTATCAGGCTTTTGAGTCAGCGGTTGGAGGATTTTCCAGTCATTTTTGGCCTTTCCCTGTCAATTGCTCATAGATATAAAATAGGCTTGCGTAATGGCAGATTCTGAGCTGTTTCAGATATGGGATCAGGTCACTCCTTGTAAGCCTTTTGCTCAGTTTCAATACATACAAGTGACCGAGATAGGTGACTGACCGTCTTGAATCCTGTTAATGCTGTTTTCTGTGGAACTGGCTTAATATTGCTGAGATAAAACTTGGTAAAAAACGTATTCAAAATCCAGTGTCCAAAACCAAATATCATAAAACTAGGTCACTAGTTCGAATATCTTAGTCGCTGGTAATCCATTTGCTAAATTTGTGTTAGGTGTGTAGCAATTTGTCCTTTGAGTCTGTGAAACAGTAAAAAAAAATATGTATGCAGTCTGAAATGCATGTCAGTAAAACTAGGGCATTAGGGCAGAGTTCAGCTCAGCTATAACTCACTTCAGTCTAAAGCTTTAAGTTTAGCATTTATTTTTAATTGGAGATGTCTGTGTCAGCTGAGCAGAGGTTCACACGGCCCTCTTGTGTGACTGATATACAAGTGTGCATCAACATCATTGTATTTCACTAACTATCCTTCATTAAGAGCTCTCACAAACAATTGCCCTAGGAACTTTTTGGTTGGGGATGATGTAGTAAGCATTAGAAGCATCTCTTCAATACCACATTGAATTTGTTGTAGACGCATTTTATTATGCAAAGAATGTTTTGTTTCCTTGTCAGATTGGTGGTACCTATGCTAAACCTGTCATCAAGCCACCTGAAGTAGCCATAGGAGCTGTAGGCAAGATACAGGTCAGTATCACAATGATAATTATACTGAAACAGTATGAAAACAACCCTTTAATTTTAAGTTGATACATTACCCCCCCCCCCCCCTCCCCATAGAAAACAGTTGTATTACTTTATATGTGATGAAATTGAAGTTTCATCCTCAGGTTATGAGAAATTGAAACAAAGTTGATAAATAGGCGGGTCACATTTACTGTTATGTCAATAGTGTGCAAGAGGTGGCACCACTAAATTGAATTTCCCATAGACCGCCATTATAACACATCCTGGTGTATCTGAGAGTAAGAGCTTTAACTTTAATAAAGACTATGCTCACCAATTAAGTTCAAGTCTGACTTACAAAATAAGAGGCATTAACATATATGATGAACAACAAACTTTTGACTTTGCCCCACCTGCACGCAGTCATGTTTGATTTTCACCTGCCCACTCCCAATATCACCTTTAAATTTCCAGCCACCCCGGAAAAAAATATGCCCCAAATTAATTATTCAAATCACTCTATTTTGTGCTGGCAAAATCTGAATTAAAATTATATGTAACGGATTTTAGCCTACCACAAATTCCACCACTCTGGTCAAGCCAAATCCTACAGTGCTGGTCACTATACCTTTGTGCTGCCCTCTGTGGCCAATTTAGGGGTGCAACCAAGAGCATTTAGAGGCGGGTTATGCAATCTGTTATTGCATGTATGCCACCTGCTGGCCATAATAAGAACTACCTTCTGATGCAGGAAAATGTTTTTATTGTTGCTGACCATAGGTCACAAGGGCTGTTGTCTCAATTTATTATCATAATTATGAATTTAATGGGTTTTTGACACCTATGATGTTTGTTCTAGTAATTACTACCAGTGGCACCACCATAACTCCAAGCCAATAGACTTTTGTCTGTGCAGTATTCCTGTAATGGTACATGGATATATGTCCACAAATTCAGATGTAAAGGCTGTCACCAGGAAAAAAAACCCCTTTCCTGGAAGGTATTCCCATAGTGACCTTGAGAAAGATGGTCATGTTCACCCAGATTATGTAATATCCACTCTCCGCACATAATACACATTTGTTGTAAATTTGGCAAAATAAGCCTTACAGTTTCTCAAGATATAGAATATTTTTTGAGTAATGGTATCAGATATACCACTTATGCGTGTCATATATAGACGTTTGATATTGCATAAAATAAATGACCTTGACTTACAAGTCATGGGGGATTACATTTCAATTCAATTTTTTTTTTTTGTGATGGTCATTACATCTGAACTTGTGGACATATACTCATTACAGGAACATTATACAGGCAAGAGTCTTACGTCACGTAAGGTTATGGTGTGCTACTGGTGGTATTAATCAGAACTACTATCATTGGTATCAAAAACACATTAATTTCCTTTTTACATTCAGCACAAAGTGCTGGGGGGCATTGTCGTCCTGTGTTGTCCATCAGTCCGTCTTGTGGACTTTACCAAAATATCTCAAAAAATATTCACCATAGCTTTACCAAATTTTTATCAAAGATGCACTTAATAATGTACCAGATTCCTAGTGAAAACCAGCTTCCTCTGATTGTTTTTAAACTTTCTATGAAACTTTTCATGTATTTATTTGAAGGCGGTCTGAGTGGCGTCATCCCTAAAGACATTAGGGCGAAATCTCAAATAATATTCACCGCAGCTTTACCAAATTTTTATCATAGATGTAACTTGTATTGGACCAGGTTCCTTTTTAAAACCAGATTCCTCTTTGTATGTATAATTTTTTTATGAGATGTTAAAGTATTTATTTCAAGGCTGTCAGAGTGGTGCACAAAGAGATGATGTTATCATATCTCAACAAGGATACATCGCAGCTTCACCAAATTTTTATCAGAGATGAACATTATAATCAACCACATTCCTGTTGAAGACCAGCTTCCTCTTGTTATTTAAAAACTTAGGAAACTTTTGAAGCATTTATTTGTAGGCCGCCTTAGTGGCACACAAATGGACAATCGTGCTATCTCAAGAAGGATACATCACAGCTTCATTATTTTTTTTTTTTTTTTTTTTTTAAGGTTAAGAGAGCACTTTCATTATATTAATAATAAAGTGACCACCCAACCCCTGGGAAGACACTTATCCCAGGAAGGACATGATGGACTGAATATTGAAGTCCATATCCTAGAATACATCCCGACTCCTCCGAGACTAGCCCGCACCAGAGAGCTGCGACTAACTCGGGAGAAGCATTGGATGCACCAACTACGCTCGATTGAGCCATTCGGCTTCAATTTCATGGGAAAGTGAGCTCCCTTGCTCAGTCTAATACTAAATTTTTATTGTCTGAGCTCATTTTCCCATGGTATGTACCACTCAATTAACACATAAAGTGTTAATTTGAAAAAAACTGCATATTTAATTACAAGGGAAATGTTCCTAAATATTTCCATAGTCCCTATCCAGGGCTATTGGAACAACTATTCTGTTGTTCTAATTCTAAACAAGCCTAAGATAAGTACTGATTGACCCACAGTCATCAAACATCTAGGTGTTTCCATATTAGGAAAACACCTATTTTCTAAGAAAAATTCTTTGAATCAAAACGTCATATCTAATATGATTATATACGTCTAGTCACCATTGCAACGTAAACAATAGCACGTGTTTTACGTAGCAACTCAACGTATATAAACAGGCACACGCAGTTTTTTCAACGGTCGGTTTCGTAACTGATGAGGTGAAGAGATCACCGAAACTAGTCTTACGTCAAAAAACCACAAAAGCCTCTTCCATCTATGGTCAAGTCCCGTCAGATTTGCTTATTCATAAAATTTTTGGTGCAGTTACACTGTATTTTGGCACCTATGAAGTCTCAAAAGGAAATTGCAGAATTTAAGAAAAAAAGATTGTGGGTGCCTAGGGTAACCCCGTTCTCTGAATGCTATTTTAAAAAAAAAAAACTGAGATGGGACTACAAAATTTGCACTGTTTATGTATCAGGTCAATGGTGAAATTTTTGTCAAATACTGAATGATCTTGACCTATTAACAATGTCATTGAGCAGTGTAGTAAAGGACTCTAAATTCAACATGTGGAGGAAGAATAAAGCAAAAAATACCAAATATACCACAAATGTTTAATCATATGGGGAGGTTTGATATTGCATAATATGGATGGCTTTGACCTACTTTCTGAGAGTCACAGAGGGGTTGCATGTTATGAAACTATTTTTTGTTTTTGTTTTTTGTTTGTGATGGTCATTACATCTTAACTTTTGGTCGTACATCCATATACCATTACAGGAACGTTATACTGACAAGTGTTTATGATGTGGAGTCATGCTGGTACCACAGGTTTTAATTATTGGAGCTAATATCACGGGTATCAAAAGATATTGTATCCATTATAAGCCTAATAAATTGACATGGAACTGCAAAATTTACAAGTATGCATTAGGCCAATGGTCTTATTTTGTAATATACTGTGTGACTTTGACCTATCTTAAAGGTCATTAAGCACTAAAGAAAGGACACCAAATTCAGTATTTTGATAAAGAATAAGGCAAATAATACCAAATGTATATCATGATCAAGTTTGATATCACATAATATGGATGACCTTGACTAATTTCTCCTGGTCATGAAGGGAATGATTTTTTTTTTTGTAATGGTTATCAGATGATATGTCAGCAGAGCACTAGTCCCATGGGCCTTTTGTTATGCGCTTCATTTTAATTTCAACAGAAAGTTCCAAGGTTTGATGAGGAGGACAATGTGATACCGACACACATCATGCGAGTGAGTTGGGCAGCAGATCATCGAGTTATAGACGGAGCAACCATGGCCCGTTTCTCAAACCTCTGGAAGAGCTACTTGGAAAACCCAGCTACCATGATCTTGGATCTCAAATAAAGCATCTGAATTCATCATGTCATCTGAAAGATCTGCGTCTGACTTCTGTGGTCAGTGACATACACAGGAGAAGTGTGAAAGTAAATATTACACATGTACCACATACCATGTAATTCAGCAGTCACAAGTGTACAAAGATAAAGGATTTCCGTGTAATTTCAAGGGAATACAATGTGTACACATGTTATAGAGATGTGCATGTGTCTGTACTGCACAAAAGAGGTAATGTCAATCTCGTATATTTCAAATGTCACATGCAGCATATGATTTACTTTCTTTTGCTGCACTCATCGTGTGCCTGCAGATAGATATTTTGACCTTGTAGCATGGGCTTCTTGCCAGAGTATTTCCATATACGGGCATCAAAATGGGAACGTGTTAACAATGAGGGCAGTAGACGTTTGATCACCGTGGTTTCATCATAACTGTGAATGCTGTCTTAAGGTGTGGAGCATCTGTACATATATAAAGGTCATACAGTTGCATCATATGACTTCATAGATCCACAGGCATGGATATGCCGCAGGAAGGTTTGTTGTGACAGGTTTTGGTAGCTTTCTTGACAGATGCCATATAATTTACCTGTGTACTGTATAAGTACATTCCATGTAGGACTAGACAGTATATGCATTTTTGTTTATTCTTGGAGCATTATGGTTGAAGCATTTAGTGATCTTGGAGCCAGGTTATTCTGTGCACTCACACTTGTGATGGACTTTCTGAAGTTGTTCACATGACACTATGTATGGCACTACATGTGCAAGTGATTCCAGTGGGCAAGAAGTTGTGCACCTGTGGCTAGATCCAGAAAGCCTGTAACAAACTGACAGTGGTTCAAGTATCAATGTGTATATATATAAATATCTGTACCTGCAACTTTGTTACAAATATTGAAATATGTAATATTTTTTCATATGCAAGAATGACCTTTAGGTTTATGTTAATTGAAGGTAGCAAATGGAGTAAAAATAAGTGGCCACAATTTATGCACACAAAATCACAGAGTGTTTACTTCTTCTTGGGATACAGAAGTACAGTGAGAATGACAAATATGATGTGAGCATAGTCCGGATAGCACTAGGCTTGTGTGATCTGCAGCTGGCAGTGCATTCACTCACATAATGAATGTAGCTCAGATCAGCTGTAGTGACACTATAACAGATTTCTGTTTAGTAGTACCCAGTTTTGTCAAAAGCATGGTTTTACAGATTACAGTTCTCAGGTGAAAAAAAAAAAACAAAAACAAAAACCAGAAAATCAGAAAAATAATAATAATAACAATAATAATAATAATAAAGAGCTTGTAATGTACAGCCTTTTTTCCTTCTGTGCAGTATGTATATATATATATATATATATATATATATATATATATACAAATATTTACAAGATAAAAAATAAAATGAATGAATAAACACCCATATATAGAACACTAAAATTATGATATTGATTGGAAAAGGTGTTCATATTACATTTCAGTTTTTGTAATCTACAAATAGATGAATGAGTAAATAAATAAACGAACTTGCACACAAAGAACAATATATTTATATGTATTATATTAATTGCAAAAGCAGTTCAAATATCGTTTTTTGGTTTGTGGCTACAAGGCCAACATCACTAGATGTTTCCTCAGTCTTGCTTAGCATCTTGTCATTGAAAATCATGGTCTGATTGGTTGAAGATAAATTCTAATCTGTGGACCATTGAGCAGTACAGTCATGTTTTAGACATGAGGCATGAATGAGAGCTTAAAGGAGGGGTAAATGGTGTATCAAGGGCATATAGATCTGGAAGAATCTTTAAGATCTTGTTAAAAGATGTTACAGAGTTGTGTATTAGAAACTGAATCTTGTATATTTCCTGGAAAAAAAAATTCAGAAATTTGTGATATAGTGTGTTGGTACACAGGCAAAGATAGAGTGAGGTGCAGAGACAGTGTATTCAAAACAAACAATGACTAGATACCGCTGTTGGTAACTAACTTGCCATGAAATGCTTGGGAAGACAATGCAAGCAAGCTTCTTCCACTGGGTGTCAAGTTGGGAAAAGAAAGTTTAAAGTCAGGCTGTCCAGAAATTTGTAAATAATTATAAGTGCATTAGTGGACTGCACCAAGAATCAAAAGGCCTCTAAGGTACTTGGCTTATGTGTGGGGAGTGCTGTGGTGATATGTACAGTATACAGCTGAATATTGCAAGATTTGTTGTCAGTGTTTGATGCACGGGTGCTTATTTGCTTCCAAGATTACATATCTCTGATTTTTTGTTATTTTTTTTTTTTTTTGTTTAGTTTATAAAACTAAGTTAAAAATGGAGAGTGGTGATTAGAATATCATTGTATCTAGTTATTTAAAATGTCCAACTATCAGGCAGTACAAGGGGTATCTGATTAGTCTTGGCAACTGCCTCACATCTTATCCTATTTTATCCTGATGACTTTGAGTGGTAAACTTCGTCTACATAGACCTGCCCAGTATTTTTGTGCCAATTCTAACATAAGAGCTTACTTACTGCCTTGTAGTGCTCAGAGTTAGACATATTTTTAACTCCTGGTGGACATTTTGTGCACTAAGTCAAGACCATTTTCAAAGTATACTTGTATGATAGTGAGATTTGGTAAGTGTGCAGTGTAAATTTACACACTTTACACAGCACTGCAGGGGATCCTTGTTTATAGGGTATTTTAAAGCAGGAAAAAGTATCCTTTTCCACATGGCTACCCTATGCATATGAAACAAAATCATGAACCAAGATGTAATCAGTTGTGTGTAGTATTACACACAAAATGAAGTCAACTTCATCAAATGTTTGGACCATAAAGTGGACGCCTATTATATAGCAGAGTAAAAGGGATTATGTAGAATTACCTCATGCATGCACAACCAGATTTATCAAAAATGATTTCTTTATTTGCTTATTGAAGAACTAAAGTCTCAGGAGCATCAATTTATGCCCAAAATATATTTGTAAACGTGATCTAGGGAGCTCTACAAGGAGAAATGATCCCGGCACATGAAATGTGTGAGGATGTGTGTTTTTAACGCATTCCATACCAGTCCCTGATTTTTCCATATATTTACCTGGATTTAAGATGACAATTGGATATTTAAAAACTTCATGAAAAGAGCTTTCGTTCAAGTACCAACATGCCTCTAGTCTTAAGTCAGTGGTTCTGGCACTGCCTGGCAAGTCATGCTGCAGCTGCCCTTGCGGCACATGCAGCATGACTTGCCAGGCAGTGCCAGAACCACTGACCAAGGCCTGTGACCATAGTATGGAATGAGTTAAAGAAGATGAAGGGCAGACCAATGACTACAATGGCTACCATTGCATAAATTAAGCATATTCTGTTACATGATAAATACATGTATGGGCAAATGTGACAAGGCAAGAAGCCACAGATTTAAGAAACTTATGTTTTCAAATGTACAACTAGTTTTCATCCTGCTGCATCTATTCAGGTGCAGCACTGTAGCAGAAACTGCATGCACATTTGTATACACATACATGTAGTCACTTTTGTCGTTATGTTTAACACACGCTAGTGCTTACATGTCATAGTAGCTGGATGTAAATGTCCTCGTTGGATATGATGTTCTGTTAAAAAGAGAATATCTCTTCAATTCAAAAGGAGTTTCAAAGAAACAAAATGACAAATACAGAATGCAGATGCTTTTCAAGCTTGGAAAAGCCAGCCATTTCATGCGCCAAAAGTAAATTTGCTTTCAAATCCATCCACTGGTAACTTAGTCCTAGTTGGCATATGAAGACAGGTCTATGTAAATCAGTTGCACAATGCTAGACACCAGCATGAAATTGTTTACAAGGGAAGGCAGTACCCAAAATTTATGAGATGCCCCTTATGGAGTGAGAGACGGAATTACCCAATGATACCATGAGTGAGAAATTTAGATTAAATTGCACAACTTTCTCGCAGGAGACCTGCCTCTTGAGATTTGTATGCAAGAATCTTCACAGGGGACACCTCAGGTCAATAGGTTTCCTCGGTGTGGGTTGGGTGCAATGCAAAGCTATTGACCCAGTGGTACTCTGACCAGGAATGGATTAATTTGCACCATATTGTCATGAGAGCTGTGTGTGGAGTGACTGAGACTGGGACACCAGTTAGGACCTGTTACTGTTCATCAAGGCAAACATTCCTTCAGCAAGTAAACCGGGGAGATGCACTGAACACATCGTAGTTGCCTTAATGTGTGTGTTTGAGGTTATGATAACTGCTGAATGCATGTCAAAGAAATAAAATGGAAGCGAGCAAAGCATGTTTTGTATTATACAGAAAATGTAGGCTGGACCAATAGGGCAATAAACAGTTCTAAGCTCAAAGTGGTGCCCACCACAGTGATGTTCTATTTTTAGTGTAGCTGATTTGTCAGTCAGCTGAACTGATAAGATGTGTCTCTTCACAATTATATTTTTAAATTTCAAAACTATTTGTCCGATCCATTATTCACTTCAACTTGATGATGTACCCCTCTGCCAACTTTGTTCAAATGGTCATGCTCCAGTGATTTTTGCCAAAATCTTTTAAAAAGTCCGCTATGAAACAAATTGCTTTGAAATTGCATGGGGGCATTTGTGAGACCCCTATACTTTATTTTGTTCAACAGGTGACACTGCACTTTTTATTTTTTTACACAAAATTTTGTGCATTTTGCTATTTTTACTTCTCCAACAGTGTCATTCAGATTGTTCTGATACTTTGTGGAAACGTACTTTATGGAAGGATTAAACAAGGTTGTTCACATTGTCTTAAACCTTGGGGTCCCTGATCCCAAAGTTTTGAATTTGGATGCATACATTCCTGGTTAATGCATACATTGCTGTTGGTAAGTGAAGAATTCAATGAGGATTACAATTATGGTTATTCATAGTTTTGACTTCATCAGAACTGTGATCCAGATTCTCGTCAAACTTGATGGGGATGTACCTTGGCTTGATTTCTACCAAACCTGTTCTGGTTGTAACACTACAATTGTTGCTTTTTTTGGTTATTTTTGTTTGTTTGTTTTTTTTTTTGTTTACATTTTTTTCTCGTTATTTGATAAAATCTTAAAAAAGTTGTCAATCTCAAAAACCATTCAGCCAATTGCTTCCAAAAATTGCATAGGCACATTTCTGGTGACCACTAGGATTTTTAATTTGTTCACCAGGTGACACTGATTCTTTTTATTTATATTTATGAATTTTTAAATGTTTTTTATCTAGTTCTGCTGACCTAAGGTCGCAGAGCTTATATGATTGCTCATGTCTGTCCGTCATTCTGTCCAACACTGATGCAAGATTTGACAAAGGAAAGGATAAAAGAAAGTGTTACACCAAAGAAGAATGTTCTGATTTCATAAAGTATATTATCAACAATGCATACTTTAGCTTTGGTAATAAAGACAAGTATTTCGACAAATAGTTGGAATACCCTTGGGAACTGATCCAGCTCATTTTATTGCTAATTTATATCTACATTATCACGAATCCAACTGGATGGAAGAATTAGCGAAAATAAATTACAGCGCTGCAAGAAGACTCATTGATGATCTATGTACTTTTAACAAGGAGGATGAGATCAAGAAACATTGGAAGGAAATTTACCCCAAAAGAACTCATTTTGAATAAAGAAATTGAGAGTGACAATAAGGCAACTTTCCTTGATCTTGAAATACGGATTGACAACAAACAGTATGTGAAAAAAAGATTTTTGACAAATGAGAAAAATTCAAATTTAACATAGTTTCATAGCCTGATATCACTGGAAACATTCCAGAGAACCTAGCCTATTGTCTGGTCATTGGACAGGTTTACGCATTAGCAGAAACATCACAAATAAGTGAATTTGTAAGGAGAATAAGAATTTTAATGAGAAAACTATGCCACAAAACCTGACACCAAAAAGCTATATAAAACTCTGTTGAAGTGTTTCTTTATATATGGAACAAGACTGACAAAATACAACACTCATTCAAAGACACTAATAGATTATATTACAACACTCATTCAAAGACACTAATAGATTATATTAATCTATAGATTTAGGTAGGGCTAACATAGAAGTGGTGGTAGGGTGATAGTTGGTATACCATAAAGTCTACTTAAACCCAACTGGAGATTTTCTTTAGTCTGTCTACAGTCAGAAACCATCTTTCATTTCAACTCTTCCTATCTCATCACTTGGGTGTAGAGGTGACTTTTGTCAATTACCTTCAACACTTCCTTAACGATCATTGTCCGTATACAAGTGTAACATACTAAAGAAGTCTGTAAACTTTCGGGTTGTGACCGCGATACTGTCCACAGTTTTGAAGTTAGCCCAATATAACTTTCAGGACTTGTAGGGTATATTAAAATTTGGGTTCCTTTTGATATTAATAGTGTCACCTACAATATTATGCAATATAGGGGTCAAAAGGAGAAAATCTTGTGAACACTCTAGCATTTTAAATTTTTGGCGGATCCTCACTGAATTTGCTGGGGATGTGGGGCAGGTAAAAATCTAAGTTGCTTATGATACTAGTGGTGCCCCCTATAATCTGACCGAAATTATGAGCCAAATTGTGTTATAAGATATAAAATTCCATATTTGGAAAAGCAATTAGATTAATCTTGCCAAATGTATAGGATATAGACCATGTCCAATGCTTGAATGTTATATCAGTGACTCATCGGTATCAGACCAAATGATTCTCCTTGGTATACTTCTAAATTAAGGTCGCAAACGCATTAAGTTCAACATATTCACGAGGAGGCCAAAGCTTCCAATGAAAATCCCCATATTTGGAGGTAATTTCGGGAGTTGCATAATAAATACATTAGTGATTTAAGAACGGCAGAGGAGGAGTACCACAAGAAACAATGTGATATTGTTAAAAGTGGTCAATTCAAAAGCAAAAAATGGTGGGGAATGGTTAAATATTTTATGTCCGGTAACTCCAGTACATCACAGTCCATGCACTAATCCTGTCACTCTTCACTCAAGAGGTGGTACTGCATTTTTAGCATTGCTGACCAAAGGTCGCAGAACTTATAGGACCGCTCATGTCGGTCTGTCTGTAAACTTTTACTCATTAGCGTGATACCGTCCACAGTTTTCAAGTTAGCCCAATATAACTTTCAGGACTTAAAGGGTGTATGAAAATCTAGACGGAATTTGATATTGGTGGTGCCACCTACATTATGTTATATAGGAATCAAAATGTGAAAATCTTGTGAACACTCTAGCATCTTTAATTTTTGGCGGATCTTCACCAAATTTGGTGGGATTGTGGGGATATTATTGCCAAATTTATATGATATATAAACCATGGCCAAAGGTAGACTGTTATGTAATATCAGTGACCTTGACCTCTTTTTGTGAGGTCACCTTGCATGTAAAGTTGAAAAGGTGATTTTGTAATGGCCAGGTGTAGCTTGGACATCAATGGCAAAGAGAATTGAGCCTGCAGATCAAAATTGCACTTGATTACATAATGCATAAAAACTGTACTTAGTGACCTGCTTTTTGGGTCACTGTGACCCAGTATTTGTGGAGTTTGGCGCTTGTCCAAATTCATTGTTTTCTTTAATAACTCGAAAAGTTATGACCCGATTTCAACAAACAGACTATATATAGAAAGCTGGATGTTGGGCGCATATTTTGAACACTACAATTTTTTTAATCTGAGTTGAAGGTCAAAGCCAAATGGCCAGTTTAAATATTGGGGTCATCTCGTGAATGCTGTGCACCCCACAATTCTTAAGATATGCCCATGTAACGTTTAGGAGTTATAAAGTAATTAAAAATCTTTGTCAACATCAATGTTGGTGGCGCCACCTATAGTATTATGTAATATACAGGTCAAAATGTGAAAATCTTGTGACCGCAGTACTGTCCACAGGTTTCAAGTTGGTCCAATATAACTTTCAGGACTTATAGGGAGTATAAAAATCTAGGTTTTTTTTACATTGGTGGTGCCACCTACAATATTATGCAATATAGGGGTCAAAATATGAAAGTCTTATGAAAACTCTAACATTTTTAATTTGTGGCAGATCTTCGCGAAATTTTGTGGGATTTTGGGGAATGTCAAAGTCTAAGTCAGTAATGATACTAGTGAAGCCACCTATAATTTGATGGAAAGTATGAGCCAAAATGTGTTAAGATATAAAATTCGATATTTGGATAAGTAATTAGATTAAACTCGCCAAATTTATAGGATGTATGGAAAATGTCCAAAGCTAGAATCATGTATAATATCAGTGACCTTGACCTGTTTTTGTGAGGTCCCCATGCCTGTAAAGTTGAAAGAGGTGAGTTTGTAATGGCAAAGTGAAGCTTGGACTTCAATGGCAATGTCAGCACAGCACCAGGCAGGCCTATGGGCCTCTTGTATTACATCATCTGGGTGTCCCTGATCTTCTGTCCCAAGGTCACGGAGGACATAAGGACTCGCTCATTGTTGTCTTGGCACAGGCAACAATATTCATGACAGGAGTTGCACAAATAAGCTATGATTATATGTGGAGCGAAATGCCTTCTGGTGGACAATTTTTACATTAAGCTTTATATGTTCAGAAGCCACTTGAGGACTCGCAGCTTTGAAATGAACAGGTGCAATGTAGGTACGATGCCAGCAGAGCATTAGGCCCATGGGCCTCTTGTTTCCTATTTTGTACATGAATTTTTATATGGTTTTGTCATTTTCGACTTCTCTCATACAGTAATATGGATTCTCTTCAAACTTGGTAAGAATGTTACTGGAGTCTATATCCTGGAAGGTTGTTCAGTCGTGGGCAGAATTGTCATTTCCTAGAATTTAATGGGTTTTTGTTATCGTTTTTCTAATTACGTTATGATGGTAAGGGTACATGTTGGCATGTTTACTATAGTGGTACTGCTGTTCATGCACATGCTTATTCATATAGTTTTCTCCAAAATGATGCATCAGATCCACTGTAAACTTGATAGGTGGCGCAACAGATATGTGAAAAAGATGTTCATGTTTGGCAGAAAGCATGAAAATTGACATATGAGGGTTTTGAATCGTGCTAAATTAGAAAAAAAGTGGAGGACATAAAGTCAGACTAATGTTTCTCTTATCAAAATTGCAGTTTTTAGGTGTGAATTACTCTGGAAAATATTTTTGAAATCATCTCCAAAATAATACGTCAGTTTGCCTTTAAAGTTGGTATAAATCCTTATGATGTAATCCACAAGAGGTTGGGAAATCACTTCACAAAGTAATACAAATGGTGCAAATCAATACAAAATGTTTTTGCTGTCGTATGATCGTACCATCATAAACAAAACTCCGCACTCGTCCTCGTTTGAAAGATGAAGATTGATTTTATTTACAAAAATAAATTAAGGGTTCTAACCCATAATATACACACAGCTGCTGATAAAGCACCAGTCATTTGATATACTAAATGCTCACTGAAAGCATCAATCACCCGAGTCTCTCTGTAACCAGTTTTTGATTAGGTCCCCATAAACTGAGAAACTCCTGAAGCTTTGTCTGTTTTAGAGACGGTTGTCCCTCCGTAGTGTCAACTACGCGCATGTGATCTCGGTCCACGGGAGCAAAACTTCCAACCGTATTTCAACCTCGGATGGATCAGATAAATCTGATATTTTCTATTCAATTAAAAATATATATTATGTAATCTGTGTAAATTGTCATAGATAGACAGCTAGGCCTTTTATAAAGAGCCTTGCCCCTCGTGTATGTAATTTATGTCAGTAGTATATAGCCGCGCCTCGTGCTCCGCAGCTGTTGTCATAAAATAGCTATAAGAAACGCGAAAAAAGCTAGTATCCAAGTGGCAGCGTAGTTTCTTGTGTTATTAGCGCTATTGGAGAAGAGCCTCTGCCGCAGCGACTCGGGTAACTTGGAAGCTGCAGACTCAGAAGTGACGTTTCCAGATCGGAAGTTGACGCTACTTGGTTTCTCATCTTTTGTGGCAGAACTTTCGTCTGAAATAGACAAACCAGCGATCCTGTGATTTTAAGATCTATGAAACAGGAACAGAGCGTCCATGGCTTATATTATTCTATGGCTGGTCAATACATTGCTGCTTCCGATTTTGATGTTGGCACATATGTAGTTTTTAAGCATTTGAATTTAGAAATAATTTTCAGCCGAAAGTGTTATACTAGGGGTAGAAGCTATCCCAAAAGGGCTCCATCATCATACTGTCTGGAAATTTGTTCTGAGTACGTAAGTTCTGAAATGTGGACTTTTGTTATTTAGAAAAATTCGAAAGTGCACGTTTGAGTTTAAAGTATGTCCACTTTCTTTAATTTTGCTGACTTGTTTTTCCTCCCAATGGTTGATCATACGATAATCTAGGTTCACAAATCCGTAGGACATGACATTTTAAGGTTACTGTTGTGTTCCGCCATAGAATATATTCAGAATTAAAATTCACGTTTTTTCACTCGATGTTTATCAGATTTTCATGTTGCTTTGGCTTTCCACTGAAGGTGGAGCAGGAATAAACAAATCTTAAACTTATGGAGATGGCACAAATTGGCAGTAGTGTTTATCGGCGCAACGGCAAATTACATAAATGTAAAGACAATTCTATTTCACAAAAAATATGTATCAGAAAACAAGTTTGGAAATTTATATTAATCCCTCTCCCTTGAACAACGTATCAAGTTTCTCAATTACATAACCAAACAAAGATACAAATTCATGGAAAAGATATGATGAAGAAGAGTTACGAATGAAGGCTTTTTACTCATAGAAATAGGAGAACAAAGCAATTGGGGAGCAGGGCCAGGCCCTATGTTAACCCTCTCGCAGAAGAAGGGCAAGTGGAACAGGACAAACAGAGCATCTCAGTGCCAGGTGAGATGCTCTTTTGTCTGCAGACAGCGTTATTAAAGGTACTAGCAGTGAGTCATAAACAGAATGAAAAGAGCATCGCACTCGACTGACAAGTTTGAGTGAGACACCACAAATATGACGAGACAGAAAGTGGGGCTATTTCAATATAAAAAAATGATACAATGTGTTTGGAACGTAAATTGAATGGTTTCTGGCTGTAAAATTATTGCGGCAAACTATTCATGTGATGTAACGGTACCAGTCTGAAAACGTTTTGATTTCAAAATCTAGTCGTAGACAGCCAGGAATAGTGTTCTATTATTTTCATAACTACAATCTGAAGCACCAAATAATTTACAACAATTCCATCGAGATCATTCGCAAAATGGCATGCTGAGGATAGAAAAAAAGCAGTGCTATACATCTCCAATGCCTTGCCCACAGCGACACTCTGGGATGTCAAAAACACCAATATCAAATAAATGAGCATTCAGTTGGTGGCAGCCCATGCGCATTCTGGCGTGAAAGACTGCTAAAGATCCTTTACCCACATTATAAAGTTCTGTCTGTTCGAGGAACATAGCTACTGATTTCACTTTTAAATTCAGACAGAGATTTGGAGTTCCGTGTTTCCAAAGGCAGGTTGTTCCATAGTCTAGTTGAGGCGGAAAAGATGAATTATTAAATAGTTCAGTTCTTCATTCGGAATAATGTTGCTGAGATACCCTGGAACAAAATTGTTTTTAATTTTCTACATTAGTATTAGTATACACCTTTCCCTACGGTTTGCCTGTTGTGTGATGCCAGTTTCTTCATATAATTTCATGTCAGGTGTGGTGCGTAAGGCACCAGAGATGACGCGGGCAGCAACGAACTGAATACTTTCAAGTTTAAGTGCATCTGCCTGGTGTAAACTTAAAAATGGCATATTCTATTTAATCCTATGTGGAGGGTCTTAAATATTAAAACGTTTTGAAGCTGAAATAATTTGTTGGACACTATCAAACAAAGTTGTATCCAAGCATTATTTTTGTGAGAATCTCCACAGACCAGAATTTTTTGGCCAAAAGATTCCAAAGTTTTCCTTATTTGTTGTTTGGGTTACACGGTAAAGTATAGTTTTGTGGAACTGGTTTCTGTCTAACACATATTTTATACCCGTGAGACAGTCTGCCCATTTCATGAATTTAGTATATATTTTTTCTGTGTGCTTGTTCAAAGTGCGGCTTTTTGCTCATGCTTTTGGACACCTTACATACCATGGACTCCGATTTGATTGACTAGCCCATAAATAGACTGCACTTGAGTCACCATTTAGACGTCTGATGCTTATTTCAGAGAGAGAGAGAGAGAGAGAGAGAGAGAGAGAGAGAGAGAGAGAGAGAGAGAGAGAGAGAGAGAGAGAGAGAGAGAGAGAGAGAGAGAGAGAGAGAGAGAGAGAGAGAGAGAGAGAGAGAGAGAGAGAGAGAGAGAGAGAGAGAGAGAGAGAGAGAGAGAGAGACTAATTCCCAGGTTGATACTCGTCCATTTACAACCATTCCTCATTCCTTGCTTTCTCTGAGAAAGATAAGATCTGAACCATTCTGAAACATTACCTCTAAGGCCAATGGCAAAGAATTATATAGAAGATCCGACTCGCTACTTCGGCTGGAATAAGTGTGTAAGAAAGTATGTATATTCATGTATACCCTTTTTTTATATCTATAAGCCATGAGCCTGGTATTTAAAAAGATATATATCAAAGCTAGACTTAAATATCCTGTATGTTCCCAAATAAAACAACCTGACAACCTTAGGTAGATTCGAATCATGGTTATTGTATAGCAACTGTGTTGCACATTTTACTTCAAAAAGAAAAACAAAGATCTAGGGTAAGTAAATTCTTACCACAGCCGGCAAACATCCTGGGAATGCATGTAAGAATGCCGTCCAGACATTGGCATAGGTTGCAGCCTTCCTTCATCCAGCTGTTGTGCGGTATGATGCCGCAATTACGCTGTCGAATCTCGTACTGACAGTAGCGACCGTAGAAATGGCTGGTGGGACACAAAATAGAACACTGGTGAGCATCTGTAGCTTTATCATAAAACAACACGTTTTTCTTTCAGTTTGCCAGTAGTTACAACAATACGAAAGTTTTATGTTCTGCCAAAAGCGTCATTTCGCTTACTGTGTCATGTTGGCATTCAAGATCACTCGAGTTACTACCAGTGAGTGAACTGTTGGCTTCATTCTATGATGATGATAGGAAGCAGACTTTTTTTTGGTCAGAGGCCTAATATATTGCCTGCTAAGACAAAGTTACGCTATCGTTACTGTGTGGGCGCTCCGTGGAGCGCAGTCAGACACGCAGAACAATAGTCTGTTTAGCAGACAACCTAATATATGACAATTTACACAATCTGCCGAAAATCTTCCAAGTGACATATTTTTACCAACGTTTTAAGAGAATAGAACGGACACGTATTTCCATGTATCGTCACGACACACTGTGTCCTATAAAATTGTGGCTAGTTTCTAACAGAATTATCAATCGCTTATATTGTGACAAAAAGTAAAAGATTGATTAAAATGTTGATGAAGTATGCGGGTTAGACTGCAGAGATTACACGTTAACAATGATGGCACCCGTCCAAAGTAAGTAAAAGTTGAAACTGCACATGAAATAAATAGAAGGTACAAGAAGCCAGTGCTATTTTGAACATAAAAAAAAAGTGTAACAAATTGCATAAAATTCCGTAAAATTGATAAAGGGACTGCTCACATCAGACCTACATTTAATCTTTAAATGATAACATAACTTGTCAATATTTTGGCAATGTGTGCTGCAATAGACATAATATGTTTAGACATTATATTGAGTTAATTTGACGTTACATGTGAGTCGCACAGAGCGACAACTACAGCAAATGTTGACTGTCTTGGTCCTAAATGTACGTTTATGCTCGTAACAAGACACGTACGTACTGATCCTTTGACGGTAAATACTGGGATATGGCAAGAGTGAACATGCAGTTGAACAGGTAAAGAGAGATCTGTTAAGCTGGCATAATCTGTCTTTTGGCTTATATTACCTGACCCACATAGATACTGGAGTATAAGGTTGAAAATAGCAGTTGGTTGAGTAAATCATGTATCACCCGCCTGTTGCTGTACAAAATATCTACAATTTCATTTCAGTTGAGAAAACCACATGAGGGACCTGTGCATCGCAAGTTCCTAATCATGTGTCATTTTTGTAAGCACAAATACTAGGCGAAGGCAACTTGATAAAGATACACTTAAGATTTTATGTGTGGAGAATGCAAATTGATACGCACGGAACGACTGAAGGTTCATACAAAAATACATTATTAAACCTGACCTGTTAAAAACTACAATGGATCACCGGCAGCAAATTTTTCATGTCATCCATCCTTTTATTCACAATCTAGCGTTAACATACAGACCAACGCGTGAATCCCTTGTCAAGCGAGCACAACTTCAAGTTGCAATGCTTCATCATTAAAATGGAGACAGTGGCTTTTGTTTGTTTGTTTGTGTGTTTTGTTGTTTTTCGCGGCAATATAAAAAGCAACAATTTGGTTCGACAAAATGGCTCAAAGTGGCTTGGTATCTAATTTTGTTACTCGATGATAGGTATGTACCTTTTTTCAATTTAATTTATATGCATGTATGCATTGTTTTATAATACTCACATCTTACAATGACAAAAGCTGCCCAGTATACACGTTCCTCCATTTTGACAACACCCTCGTGCTTTCTTTGACTTTCCTGTAAACAAAGAAAAATTTTGTTTGATTCAAAGCGTTATCTTGGTCCAGGTATTTGTGACGAGAGGGAAGTTGAAAGGTTCCATGGATCCCACCATAACAATAGATAATGAGATCATATGGCCGCTAATGCTCATCACAGCTGTATTGAACCACATCTGTCGACAATCTCTGATTATCAATTCGAAATTAAATCAACGTAAGTACATACATACAAAAGACATATGATTGCATATGTATGTATGTATGTATGTATAGTTTATGTATATCTCCCATAGCTCTGAATCCATCACTCAATCCACGATCATTTACATACGCACACATACCTATATACAACTTTCGAAACAGCGCCACCTGTTGGTCAAACTGTCGTACTAAATGAGTGGGGGAGACGCCTTCACGCTCACACGAAAGTCCAATGCAAGACTATCCCGTAACCCGTGAATGGGGATGCAGAAAAGACGACGAAACAACTATAAATATGGCGTGTACTACCTTTTTGTTTGAATAGAGTGACCATGAATGTCAGTCGATTATACCTGTGAACTAATTTTGTGTGAAAGAAAGTGCACATAAAACGCTATATATGTATCATTATATGTGCAAACTACGACTTGCGTTTGTATTATGTGGTAAAACTTCTTCATTAAAGAACAAGCACAAACCAATTTGTATGTCAAGGTATTCAACAAAAAAAGCATAATCATGTCAAGGACAAATATGGCAGGACGACACATAACACTATAAATGACGCTGGCCACAAGCAGCTTATTAACACTTCTGTCCTCCGTTGACGTCACACCATTTCTTTCGGCAATCGCCGCTAGATATTGATGGATGGATAGATAGATAGATAGAAAAAAAATAGATAGATGCGCTTCGGCCATGACACGCAACAATATGTGTCGGAAGAATCGAGAGCTTAGCTTCAAATATAAAGTTATTTGGCCATGTAGCACATTATGTTCATGCAAGCTACGTGCAGCCTCCTTGGTACATGTTAAATCAAAATAAACTTATTATTTATTTCATTTTTGCACAAAATTTTATCGGAATGCTTTATAACTTTTCTTCTTTCTATGACTATATTTGCCTGTGAAGTTACCTTGTGCTCTTCATTCCGAAACTATAGAAGCAAAAGTTACTTTGTCGGCAATGCCTATAAAAGACAAGATTAACTGTACATGGTACACTGTGGGATTGTAATAGTGTTAATTTAGTGCAAGAGTTTAAACTTCACGGAAACAAAACAATGAATAATCCACAGCATGCTGTGTGATACCAATATTCTCCCTGGAATAACAACAAAACGCTCCGACACGTTTAATGAAGTTCACAGCTGGTAAAACATTTATTTCCGTGAAAGCGCACATAATGATTTTGGCCATTTGTAGCCGTGACAGTTGCCACAGATACAAAGGAATGTGCATTTAGGGAGTGTGTATAATAATTGCTCTTAATTAAAAAAATAATTGCCCGTTTCGGCAATGATATGTGAAGAGGGTCTTGTTAAAACTACCCAGTTCTTTAATAAGAATAAGCCGACCAGGTTCTTCCTTCAGCAGGCTGTGAACGCAAAGGTGGTGGTGAGGCCTGTTGACTTATTGCATCTGGGCTGACAGGTTCTGTTCTCTGAATATTCGGTGAACGCACTAGTAATTGATGGGCAAGCAGCATCAAATATTATTGTCAAAGCTAATGATTATTAAAAACTACCTGATGTTGTTGACCGGTTTGTTGGAGAAAGTGTTAATATTGTTATTGTCACAGTTGTGGAACAGGTGGTTCTTGACAATTTTGACATTTGTTGGAAAACATTATATTGCTTATCACATTTCGCTGAATGATTCATTAGTGACTTTCAATTAGGCTTTTGTTTGTTACTGCATGTCTTTGACCTTGAAGGTACCACATTTTGACCGGAGCTCATTTAAAGAATAATTAAGGGGGCACAAAAAGTAATTTCGTATTCTATTGTAATTAAATTAATGAATCGCGTGCTGGGGAAATTTATATAGAGCACTAACTACGGTATCGTTCATAGGCCATAATCATGTTGAATATACACAAAAACTCCTAAGTGACCATTTTACTATCTTAGATACCAAAACAAATATTGTGTTTGTCAAAAATAATTGCACCATCTGAAACAAAGAAATATCCATGGGTGCCAAAATTAGGAATGCTTCTATTTTGGTGAAAATTGTTAGAAAGGTATAATAGATTTGATAAATATTGACATTACATCTGCGACTAACTGCTTTCTAATCAGCATTTGTTTCTTAATTGAAACTGAACAGAAAGTAGGCTTACTTCTCGTAAACCACCTGCTTCGTCTTTTCTGGCCAAAGGCTTGTGGCCCACCTTTTGCGGCTGCTCGCTGTTTCGCCTTAAAAAATTCTCCTGTGTTGGTAGAGCTAGTCACAGCATACTGTTCTCCTGAAAAATAAAAGTAACTTTATGGCCTAACTCAAAATTTGCCAAGGAAATAATACAACTTTTATCAGTAACTCTTTTAATCCCTCTATATATGCTTCTCTAAAACAAAACCAAGAACAAAATCACAAGATGAATGGTAGTTGTGAATTCTGTACACTAAAAATGTCGATTTGACACATTTCCACATATATTTGAATGCTGCTAAGATAATACCCTCATGCACTTTGATCCAAAAGATTGTTTCTTTGTGAATGCACATTAGAACATCCCAATAGAAACACTAGAAATGCTAGAACATTCCTGACAAAGTGCGTGTAATTACGCGAGGCTTGTCACTTTCCTTTCAAGAAACATTAACATGGGACTGGTTCTTTATGCACTGTTAACTAAAGACAAAATCAACTTTTGATCTTCCAGGAAATGTGTCTCCCCGGAACGAAAACATCATTTTACACTTTACCTCATGGCAAAGATTAAAGTTTTTTTTTTTATTCAATTACCGGCATGCGATGGCTATGTTTGCAATAAGCATGCACATGTTATTGTTTACTAAGTTGGCATTAATGCTATATTAGGAAACTGACGCCAACTTATCTGAAATACTGTAGTTGTGACCGTCACTTGGATTGGCTGAAGAACCTTTGATGTCATCCCACGCGCTCAAGAACTATCACCACACTTTTGTAAATGGATGCATCTATTGTCATCCTTTAGAGTTATACTCTTATCTTATTTCACTGTACAGAGATATCTGAATGGTCCTCAAAAGCGTCCTTACTGCATACATAAACCCAACTTATACCTTGCCCAAATACTCTTTGTTGTTTCCTTAGTTCCCAAAAAGCTGTGAATTACACATCATTGAGGCAATCCTTCAATTTGCACAGTTTTCATTGGCAAATAAATGGTCTTTGTCACTCCGCATTATTCAAGTACCAGCTCTGAGTCTTTAATTGGAATTCTAATCCCTTAACTGTTAAATTGCCCTGTTGGAGAGCAGAAGGAAAAGGGAGTAGGACTTTGTCTGCTATTGCTTAACTCTTTCAGTGTCAAGATTTGAGTGATTCAACAGCTTTCCTCGGCGCGTTTTCAATAGCGCCCAAAACGCACTGAGGATAGCCTTTAACCTGGTTCATCCTTATGGTCTCGGCAACTGCAGGCATGCTGACACTTGAAAGGTCGATTTACAATCAATTGGAATATGATATCGTTATGTTAATTTAGAGCACATAAACTACCGTCGAGCTTGGCTTGAGAGTTAAAACATTGACCCGGATGGCTCGCATAAAGACGTTCTTTACGCTCCTATTATTTTATATGCAGGCTTGACCTAAACATGTACAAATACTCGTTAATGAACAAGGTAGTTTGATGGAACAGGGATTTAAATGCATTGTTTCAGATCCTTAGACTTGGTACTCGATCGACCGCTTGTTATGTTTGGTACCCCATTTACTTTAGGCAGCACCATGTTCTTCATCTGATATACCTGTTTTCCCACAAGTGCAGGTACAACATTCCCGCCCAGGGACTTGCGTTCCCTTGACATCACAAGAGACACACGCGCACAAAAAGAAAAGAATCAAAGACACTTACCTGCAGAAATACCGAATAACGGTTGCATCTCCATCCAAATCATTATCCAAAGGCAGAGTTGTCTGTAAAGGTAAATTAATCTACTATGTCTACTCAGTCTCAGACTTGTCATGATTTTTGTCGATTTTTTTCTGATGCGGAAACCCTAAATTCTATTTTCAAAACACTACATTTCTTACTTGCCTGCGAAGCAGACTCTAATGTTCTTGTTTACATTACCATAGAGCTATTATACAGATATGATACCTTTATGACATTACATTTACATACTGTAGCACTTGGCCGCTTCAGAGGCAAATTTCTTACAAATTTCCTTGTAATTCAACATCGTAGTATTGTAGATGTTTAGTTTGTTCTTTTTACGTGTTTTGACATAACCATTCAAATATGTGACACTAAAAACTTTTTTTTATTAAGCTGTCCAAAGGACGACGCCGTCCCACTTTTGGATTGCTCTGTTTATCGACCAATCTTGTCAAATTCCTAAACTAAAGCCTGTGAAGTGGCGTTTGAGGGACTTACCTTGTGACACGGGCAATATGGACCATGCTCTTTACGCATTCGTTCTCTGGATCATCCACATGTTAAGTTGTGAAGACCGCTCACAGATGATGGTCGGCATCAGTTACTGACACGTTCAAGCGGTTCCAAAAGGGTGAAAAATATCCCATGTGTGTGAGTGACAAATTTGACTGTTGCACCGCTGAGTTTGTGGCGACGTTTTGGTGGTCTCACAGCGGTCTCTTGCTAAATACAGGTACAACTGTGAAACACGCTGGTTTGGCAGTAATCTGCAAGCTGCCAATTCCATTGGGTGGCACTGACACGTGAGCAATTAGAACAATACCATGGTTTTCAACAATTACAATGGGCCACTGCGAAATGATAACGCGGGACCCCAGAATGCATTCTTACGATCGTAAATTTAGTTATATATATATATATATATATATATGTATGTATGTTTTGATTGATATACATTATTTCTTTAAAGAGGATTAGAAAAGTAGCCAAAGGCAAATACAAATTCTTCTCCTCGTGTAAATACAAAATATATACAAATATAACCATACATTGAGTAATGTAAAGAGAAAAAAGTGTAAAAGACAATAAGATACAACATAAAATGACAAAATACACAGTTATACGTAACACATGGGATCACAATATAATACAAGATCGCAAACTGCCATAATACTGGAGAGGAGGACACATGGGACAGAAAAAATGATAAGCGAGACAGATAATTGAATATATGTGGGTGTATATATATATATATATATATATATATATATATATATATATATATATATATATATATATATATATATATATATATATATATATATATATATATATATATATATATATATATATAATGGATACTAATGTGCACACGCCACAGATGACGACTGAAGGGGAGGTACTAGTCCGACTAAAGAACCAGGGTTACTGTTTGGCGCGGCCGAAGCACGATGGCGGCATGCCCACACTGCCACTGTGGAGCCACCATTGCGCCCTACAGCTCGGGTGTTCTTTCCCCACCTTGCCATTCTCAGACACCTGCATCGTGCTAATACTATTTGTAACATAAAGGACTAATTAGCTGATGTATACATTAGCATACTTATGACATGATTTTATGGTCTACAATATATTAATACAATGTGACTAACCAGTGTCATCAGTGTCGTCTCCCCTTAAGAACTTTTTGAATCTTAAAGTGCTCATTATGTATTGACCTGACGCGTCCATCAAAGAACAGTTATTGAGGAATGTAGCAGATGGGGTACCAAATAGAAGTAAATTGATTTTCTCGGTTTGACATAAATTTCAAAAAATAATACCTGTGTTGCCAGTGGCAAGAATTTCAGAGACCCTTGTCAGAATAGAAGAACTTGTCTATGAGTGTTGTAAAATGGACACTGCAGCATTTAATGAATAATAGTTTCGGCCCGAAAGCAACAAGAGCAAGCTGGAGAGTCATATAGGTTTCGTGAATAAAGATGAGCATTCAGAGCACTGAAGTCAACTCTCAGACGATTTAACAAAATATTGAGCTTCCGAGGTCCGTGTCTTAAGTGAGCGAGTCTGGATGGAAAATATATTCATTTAACTGATGTTTTAAAAGTATTTAAAGATGGAGCATTCCTTACTTGAAGTGGAAGTGTATTCCACAGGCGAGTTGTTGATGGAAAAAAAAAAAAATCTTAAATCTCAATTTACGCGAGTGCACTAATGTGCGATCATCAATGTTTCTCAGCGGATAATTAACCCTATCTGCGTTATGTACAGGAATTAAGGCTTGAAGGTATTGAGGGCATGTGCCAGTAACAATTTCATAATACACAACAAGCTTGATAAATTTCCGTCTATATTCCAGACTCGCCCACCCCAAACAATTTAATATTTTGACTTGGCTAGATGTTTTCATCGCACCAGATACATACAAAGATGCTTTGTATTGGACAGACTCTAATTGTTTCTTACCTTTCTGTGAGCAATTGTCAAAAATAGGTACAGCATATTCAAGGATGGACCGAATAAATGACGTATACATACTTTCTAATGCATTGCATGGTAATAAGGGAGAACAATATCTGATGCAACCCAAACGTGACGATACCTTGCTGCAAATATAATTAATGTGACTGTCCTAGGATAAGTTTGCAGAGAGAATCACACCAAGATGTTTGTGCTCATGAACGCGTTTACAGGTTCATTAAAAAATATCAACGGGTCATGAGCCGGTGTCGTTTCTTTAACAGAGACAATCATTTCTTCTGTTTTACTTGGGTTAAAAACAACTTTCCATTTCTTACCCCATTCTTTTACAGCAGATACGTTTTCGTTCAGACTGATAGTCGTTTCTTCAGGTATGTTAACAATTTCAAATAAAGTTGTGTCATCAGCAAATAGATAAGCTTTACAAGTTAAATCATCGACTAGATCGTTTATAGAAACAAGAAACAGCAACGGCCCCAGAACACTTCCTTGAGGGGCACCAGATTCTATTGTTACCCAGTTGGAGGAACAAACTTCAAGTACTACCCTTTGCTTCCTGAAGCTTAAATATGATTTAACCCATGACAAAAAAGGGTCGCAGACTCCAAATTCACGTAATTTATGTAGTAGACGCCATACACGGTCAAACGCTTTTGATACATCCAGAGAGACCATCCTTACTTCTCTACCTTGATCAATAGCTTTGCATAATTCGTGGACTATACTAATAAGTTGATATACAGTCGAATCTGTTTTTTTTTTTGAACCCTGAATTAGAATGAGTCAACAGATCATAAGAAGAAAGAAAGTTGTATAACCTTTTAAATATGCAGTTCTCAAATATTTTGGACATTGAACACAGAAGAGACACAGATCTATAGTTTTTTGAGCAATGGGGATCATCTTTTTTAAATATAGCACAGACGCTCCCTTCTTTCCATGGATTTGGAAAAGCAAAAGTATTTAGAGATAAGTTAAATAGTTTGGTGAGAGGAGCGTAAATGTATGGTGCAAAAAGATGCAATACTTTATTTGGAAGACCATCAGGCCCCCCCCCCCGTTTTACAGATTTTCAACTTTCTTAACAGATCATAAACCTCATGCTCCTCTGTTACAATATTTTCAAGTCTCTCTTCAGTTTTCATGTGAAGGTCTGGTAATTTTGAAGAGGAATCATCAGTTACCCACTGGGAAGCAAAGTAATTGTTAAGTGCATCAGCCTTATCAACAGGGTTCAAAAGAATAGATCCATTTTTTATGATAGAAGGTATAGGTGGTTTATTGTTCCAACCACAAACAGTTTTTAAGGTTTGCCACCATTTTTTAGTTTCAGTCAATTTATTACTTAAAATATCATAAACTTTACCATAATAATCTAGTTTGGCCTTTCTCACCATAGCAACAACTTCGTTTCTCAACCGGTGATAGTAATTCCAGTGCTCACCACCAGATTTTTTTTGTTTTTTTGTACGCACGGTCCCTCACTATCATATGGTGCCTTAATACACTTGTCATGAATGGTTTATCACGAGGTCTGATGGTTACTTCTTTGTGTGGAATGCAATCAGATGCTATTCCGCTCAAAAACGTTGTAAAACTTGTACAGATATCATTGACATTACCATTTAAGAAGATAGCATCTCACGGTGCTGCAACTAAGTAATCATGGAGTTTGTCTCTGTCAACCCTTGAATAGTTCCATATAAAACTTTTCATAAGCTACATTTTTTACAAGTTGTATATTTGTTGCTACTAGAATACACTCATGATCACAAGTTGAAATAGGTGAAAAGTTTATGGCCTTACTATTAAGAGAATCCTTTATTACAAACACAAGTTTAAGGTATGACTGTCCTCTAGATGGCTCTGTAACTACTTGTTGTAAGTTAAGTCTATGAATGGTGTTAAGAAATTCATAATCAAAACCACTTTTGCAAACCCCATCGGTCCATGAAATACCTGGTAAATTAAAGTCACCTGTTATGAATATTGCATTAGGCAATTTAGATATCAGTTTAACAACAATGTCTTCAAAAGAATTGAGAAGGTCTCTACTTTCAGCCAAATCCTGACCTGGTGGTCTGTAAAAGGTAGCGATAAAATTTTTGTGCTTTTTAATGGTGGTTTCTATAACCAAACACTCTAAATTAGGCAACTGTAAATCATTTCTTTGTTTATAGGTTAAAATTTCGGAAGAATACATCGCCACACCGCCACCATGTCTACTACGGTCGCATCTAATGGGCGATTGAAATCCACGAATTTCTAATTCAAGATTAGAAGTAGAATGGTCAAGCTTTGTTTCATTAAGACAAATTACATCTACGTTGTTATGCAAACAGATTGATTCAAGTTCATTTAGTTTATTATTAGCAACAAGGCTATTTACGTTCAAATGAATAATATTCAAAATATTTTTGTTGTCAGTACCAAGATTTGGGTGAATGTCCCCTGACAATGATAATAGAATATCACTCATTACGAAGACACTACAAAAGAAAATGAAAGTATACATTGTCATCAAGAGTGTATACCCTAAGTATGAGTAATATTTTACGTTAATATTTTCCCGTAACCTCACACTTTTACCGAAGTTAACAGGCTGACTAATAGTAAACTTTATTGCAAACATCGATGCGGTGTCCATATTGATAATTAAGCTTGCCATTAAGAAATTAAGTATACAGCCTTGTGGTCTGCGAAAAGATAGTACACGATATGCAAACTGCAGCGCCATTGTCCAACTGGACCTTGTCATGCAATACCAGTTCTTGACAAGGGCTTCCAAATAAGCCACACTGAGTAAACCAGGTAACAGGTGGAGTCCGACATTACAAAAAAAGTAATCCATAGAACTTCCACTGGTAATTCTGGCAGAACATCATGATGATAGCAGAATGTGATCACAACAGTTTTATACAACAAAAACAGATTACAGTATACAATGACATAAGAAGAAATAGACAAGCATGTAAGTTTGCCCGATATAAATGTTTGCCTGAAAGCAGAATTGGTACATTACATAAGGCAAGATAAATGCATGTGTAAGGGTACAAAACAAATACATTAAGCGTGCATATACACAAAATTAACATACATAAAATATACAACAGGAAAAATAAAAACTGGCAAAATGCCCTTCGACCTGAAAAGGTAGAAAATGAAAGAAATGACATGACGTCTTTCTGTCAAAGTTTGATATAAGCAATCAACTGAAGACTTGAGAATTGCCGAATAAGTGAAAGTTGTCTCTGTTGCAGAATAGATGGACATAGCCATGCATGCATGTGGCCACATAGACTCACAACGGAGAGTCTATGTGGAGTATGTTATTTTTTTTAACACACACACACACACACACACACACACACGCACACACACACACACACACACACACACACACACACACATATATATATATATACATATATATGTTTAAAAAAATAACTATTGATGACCACATTCATATATTCTTCTTGACCTGACTTTTTATGAAAAATACAAAGTTTATGGGTACGGACACAAGGTTCACTTGTGACTTGGTAAGAGTATTGTTTGATATGGCAATGGGGTTGAAAAAATATTGAATGAAATAAATGATTTACTATAAAGTCTGATAGAGATGGATCAAGCTGTGAAATGTAATATTTTTCCATGGCCAAAATGTATTTGCTATTTATGGCAAATACTAATAAACTGTGAAGAAAGGTGACCACACTTTGACATAGCAAATACAAGCTCAGTTTTGAGTTAAGCGGTGGGTTGGCAGGCTAACATGACATTTAGTAAGTTCTAACGCGGACGTGTTTCATCGATGTTTCGACTGTCCCTGTGTCTTCGATTCTTGTTTATGACATGCTCAATGGACGACAAAAATGATGAGCTCGTTTTGTACGAATTTCTAGTCTGTTGCATTCAGTCTGACATGAAATGAACTTTGTTGGTCATAATGTTTGTAAATGCTATGCAATAATTAACAGTTGACAACAGGAACAAGTTTGAGACTGAGGGCCATATCTTCACTGGTGACATTACCATTTGCAAATACACAAAGAAACTACAATTTTTTTTTCAAATACAAATACTTTGTATCTGCTGACAGAAGAGTACTTTGTCGTGTCATAGCTTCCTGATTACTGCATGTCAGCTCCATACCAATATCATATCAGTAATAAAATTCAGTTAAAATAGTTACTTTGTTGCCATCAAATTATTGATATTTGCAGAGACGTGCATGCAAGTCTTTGATAATATACTTTGCAGTTGGTCACAGTTATCTAAATTATTTAAGTTGTTGACAAAAAGGTGAAAGTTTAACTATAAATTACAGTACCATACCTTTAATAGATGTTCAACTGCTCATCTTCAGATAATAGATTCTGTCTCCCGGGATTGTTCTTGGCTGTCATAATTTTCAACGGGTTCGTATGCTCTAACATGTCTCTCAGCTTTTACTTCTAGCAATCAATGTTGATCCGAATCCTGATTCTAATAATCCTCTAAATAATTGTCATGCAATGTTCGCAGCCTGAAACGTGCCGGTAAACTTGACGAAATTTAACCGTAAGCCCAAACTGAAAGTTTTGACGTAACCTGGTGTGAAACTTGGCCGGGATGAGAGTCTCCCTGACTCACTCCCACTTCTTGATAAATTTCCAACCACCTTTTCGTAGAGATCGACTTACAGGTAGAGGGGATGGGGTGTTAACCCTTATTGGGTGCACAGTTGGCGGAGCTGCAACACACTCGCCTTTCGCCTCTGCGGCCCGGGTTCGATTCACGGCCGGGGAAGCATGTGGAAAGAGTTCCTACCACTCTGACTGTACACGGTGGTTTTCTCCGAGACCTTCGGTTTCCTCCACCAAAACATGGTTGGCCTGCTTCGCTATCCATGTAAAAGATATGGGTCTATACTTTTTTTTAACTCTTATTTATCCATCTTTGCCACGCTTAAGACGATCTGACTTAGAAGATCATAACTGTGAGTGCATCTGGATTGACAAATCAAGCCACCTAGGAAAAGTATTTGTTGGAAACCAATATCGTCCATCTGGGCAGCGAAGCTCCGTGAACAATTTCTGGCCACATCAGTCTCCGAAGCCATACAAAACAACCCATACATTGATTGTCACAGGTGACTTTAATGATGGCATGCTGGCTCTACCCCTACCCCCCCCCCCCCCCAACGTGAACTTGGCCTGTCTCTTGTCAACCTTTTATCTCTCGTAAACCTCTTCCATTTTTTTATATTTCCCTACATTACGACTGTAATTAGATAATGAGGACATAAACCCCAAAGCGCGGTGGAGCCTCTCCAAGTCTGTGGTAGGCTGTAAAATACACCAAGAGATACCCACATTCCTAGAAGGTGAAACGATCTTCTCCAGCAACCAAAAATGTGATTTATTTAATGCATACGCTACAAGCCAATGTACAGTCCAACTTGATTCAAACGCCCCACCACTGCCCGACTTCAAGTTGTGAATTAATCATGCTTCCAAAATGTTACCATTGACGAAAATAGTGTCCGTACATTGTTTTCTTCCCTACGACTGCTTGCCTGCTATTAAAGACAGACTAAGTTACGCTATCGTTACTGTGTGGGCGCTCCACTCCAGAACAGTACACTCAATTCTAACGTTGCCGAAAACTATCGCCTCATCATGCTCAGTTCAGCTCATGCCAAACTGGTTGAATTATTCATGATTCCTGAGGATAATGTCAGCGATGTACAACTTGGTTTCAGGAAAAAAGAAGCTCTTCCTTTGGATGCGCCTTCCTTCACGACTTGGCTTCTTATTATTCTAGTAAGCACTTATAACTTTACATATGTGCCTTAGATGCCTAAAAGGGTTTCGACAGCGTCTGGCACAACGGCTTACTTTTTAAATTGCTTGATATATTACCAATATCTCATTGGATTGTACTTTATAACTGGTACAAAAACTCCCTCGCTTTAGTAAAATGGAACGGTGATATTAGTGCTACTTTTTCCGTGCAGAGGGGCGTGCCTCAAGATCATGTCTTACCCCCATATTTATTTAATATTTTTATTAACGAGATGCTGAAATCTGTCAGATCTCTCGATAATGGTGTGCGTCTGTGTAATGACTCCTTTAACATACTGGCCTACGCAGATGACGTCACGCTGTTTAGTCGCACAGTCACAAGCTTACAGGCGTCTCTTGATACTTGCATAGAGTACTCCAAAGTCTGGAGATTTTGTTTTAATCCTTATAAGTCCAAATGTATTACAATGGGACCTAAACTTCTACAGAAAACACCGTCCTTATATCTTGACAGTATACCCATGGATATGTGTGATGAACTTGACATTCTGGGAGTAAGTTTTAACTCTAATAACACCAGTAATAATCATGTTAATAATCGCATAAAGAAGTGCAGACGAAATTATTATGGTTTAGAAAGTATAGGTGTGTCCTACCCTGGTTTGATCACTGAGGTCAAAACTCATTTATGGAAGACCATGTGCAATCCTATATTAACATATGGCCTGGATACTATAGCCGTCTCCAAAAGAAATATGGCCGATCTTGAGTCCACTTAGCGTACCATGGTCAAATGTTTTCTCGGCATTGGGAAACGTCCTCATCACACACCACTCTTGAGAGCATTAGATATTACACGCGTATCTGATTGTATAACTCTGAAAACTGTGTCTCTTTTTAATGGTAGTTTTAAAATTGAATCGCCCTTTCTCTCTTTACATGCCGGCATGCTTGCGGACTTCCTTGTGCATGACCATAGGTGCAAAGGCTCCACAATAGACCGAATAGTTGATTACGGTTTTCTCCTGTTGATATTGCTTTTTCGGACTCGAGCTCTCTCAGGTCTCGGGTCGCTGGAGACGACGCCATCGCCGCGGCCATGAGTTATGGCCACGGCGATGGCGTCGTCTCCAGCGACCCGAGACCTGAGAGAGCTCGAGTCCGAGAAAGCAATATTAAGTATCTTGTGAATCATGGAAATTTTATGAAACCTGGGTTGACGAGCATTTCCTGGCTGTCCTGCTAACCAGATGCTTCTGATCCAGGTATCGGAACATTTTCTTCTCCCCAGCCGCGCTCCCCCCGCTACTGTACCATTTATCCTTATATTATTCCTCCTGCCTCCTGACAGTCGCCTGAATGGTCTTCAATGTCATCTTACTCTTAGTATTTAATGAGTTTTTAATGACTGATCTTAACCAAAGCTTTTTAATTATTTTTAAATATCGCATTGTATTTTTATCATGATGCACTCATTACTTTTATCTTTCTCCAGAAATGGAGGTTCAACAAAATCATCATCATCATCATCATCATCATCACCATCATCATCATCATCATCATCATCATCATCATCATCATCATCATCATCATCATCATCATCATCATCATCATCATCATCATCATCATCATCATCATCATCCACGCGGAACAATAGTTTGTTTAGCAGGCAACACTTCTGCCTCCGGCCCTTACAACATAGGAATAATATGCTACCCAAGGATACTGCGACTTCTGATTGCAAACCACTGGCCGAAATCTTTAATGTTTCTGTTACTCAGTCCCAATTCCCCGACTCCTGGAAATGATCTAATACATGTCACATCTTCCAAAAAGTCCAAGAGACAGCTTAAATGTAATTACTGGCCAGTCTCCTTGTTGTGCAAGTTTCAAAAGTTTTCAAAAATAAATTTTAATGCCATATATGAATACATCTCTGAGAATAACCTCATCGGAAAAAAAGAGAAAATAAAAATAAAAACTGGCTTCAAGACCGACGACTGCATATAAAGTTAATAAACTTGTCTATACTGTTTATCATAACGGTCTAAAACATTCCAAAGAAGCCGGAATGTTTTTTTTAAATGTTTCCAAGGCATTCGACAAGGTCTGACATCTTGGTCTCCTATCGAAGCTACGTCAACTTGGCATTTTTGATCACCCTGAAGATTGGATTGGCAGTTACAAACTGCCTTTAACGTGTTGTGATTCATGGCTAGACTTTTTTCTGGCTTCCAATTGAAGCCAGGGTTAATCAGGATTCCATACTCGCCCTCTTCTGTTTTGCTTTATGTAAATGACCAAGTAGATAAAATAAGTTGTCATGTTAGACTTTTCGCCGATGATACCGTTCTGCTTGAAATTATCCAAAAAACCCATAGAATCTCCTGGTTACTTGACTACTGATCTCTCTGTCACTGACAGCGGGGATGGGGGTTCTGGCGTGTGATATTCGATGCTCTTAACTCTCTACCTGTTGTTTTGTCAGCCAAAGTATCCAAACCTCATCACCCACTTGTCAATCTCGGTCAATCAGCTATCCCTGAAGCAAACACCCATACCCATCTCGGTATTACTGTCAGTGGTGACTTATCCTGGCATACTCGCACCACCCGCATCACCAATACAGCCAGTCAGCGCATAGCACTTTTCGGTAGATTAAAAGTATGCAAACTCTTCCGAAAAGCACTGACTAGACTTCACTTTTCTATGGTTCGTCCCAACCTAGAATACAGTTACTTTTTGACAACTGCAGTGAAAGTCTCTCTAACACTCTGAAATCCACACAGCTCGAGGCAGCAAAATAAGTACTGGTGAATTAAGGCACACTTCTCATGTTAAATTACTTCAGGAACTCGGATGGTCAACATTCGCTTAAAAGACACAAGTACCTTAAGTTGATTCTTTTCTATAAAATGCGCAGTGAGTTTTTAAAATAAGGATTAGAAAAAAAGTATTATATTCACATCCAAAATTTTTTAAAACGCACCGTATTGTGAGAACAACCCATGAATCACCCATATATCAAATTTGAACATGGCCAATCAACAGGACCTTTAATGACCTGACTCCTACATACCTGTCTAGCATCTTATCTCCCCTGTACACGGTCTCTATGCCATACTAACTCTATATGCCATCCCATAGGCAGAAACCAGCTCTTTGGCAGCTCATTTTTTCAAGATACTATCAGGCCATGCAACAATATGCCCTGCGACATCAGAAATTCACTGTCTCTTGAAGTCTTTAAATCTTAGCTGAAAG
Source organism: Hermodice carunculata (assembly GCA_964020975.1). NCBI lineage: Eukaryota > Metazoa > Annelida > Polychaeta > Eunicida > Amphinomidae > Hermodice > Hermodice carunculata. The sequence continues at coordinate 49,709,095 of OZ026630.1, read as the reverse complement.
CAACTACACTTGCAATGGACAATGTCCCTGACTTCTACGTGGTTGGTGATTGACTGAATCTGTAATGTATACCATACTCAGATGCGACTGGGATTCTACAGGCTCAACTATGATCACATCATACACAGTCCTGGATGCCCCTGTTTCTGTCCTACCGAAGCATTTTTCCTACTCTTCTGCCTTATATTTTCTCTGCCTAGGAAAATACTGTTAGATTCTACTTTATCTATATTAGCTCCTAGAGTTCACCCCGGTTGTATAATCCAGGTTGCCAGTGATAGATTGGTCCAATTCTTCTCTTTGGTAGTGAGTAACTGTCTGATGCATCAAATGCTGATGAATGAGATATATGTTGCATTGTAATTTAATTCTTTAGAATTCATTCTTCCACTTCATTAGTCGGTAATTTTCCTTTAGTTTTGTCTTGTTCTTCAATGTCACCGAATGCTCTGTACTTTTTCATCTGTAAGCGTGACATTTAGTGACGTAGTTTGTACTGTCCGATGCGTGTTGTACATATACATGTATATTGTGTATCTCTTCGTGTCTACAGAACCCATTGTACGATAATTAGTCCCTCATTGTACTATGGGTCTATCCAGTATAAATAAATATGTTTAAATTAAAATCAAGAATACAGGCAACTTTACCGGAGAATAATGTGTTGTGTAGAGGACTATTTACAACTCTCTCCTGGTAACATCCATGCCCGTTTGTATGATGCAGTTTCAGTGTCTGTTGTAGCACTTTCAGTGGACTTCTGAAGTGAATTCTTAAGTAAAAGTTACAGGAAAATTCGAAATAGTTGCAGGTAAACATGTCATGACCATAGCATTTTAAAACAGTGGCTGTTCATTGAGTTCTGATTTTAATGCTGTTGAGTTATGGGAGGGAAAATTTGCATTTGTGTACGCGACCTCCTTGATGTGCTCTCTACCCCTTCGATGCCGCTGTGACGTACTGCACGACGTAATTTTATGCTCACATGCCTTATGCCGTAAATCTACGGCCTTAGGTGTTGCCACATTGTTAAGCATGTACTCATAATAAGAAATTCCATTGACATTTAATACACTATATGTATGTAAGTTTGTATGCATGCATGCATGCATGTATGTATGTATGTATGTATGTATGTATGTATGTATGTATGTATGTATGTATGTATGATTTTTTTTAAACATTAAAATTTGGGCACGGAATCTCTAATTTAATTTCAGGAAAAACACACTGATGTGTTTTTCCTGAAACTGAAGTTGCTTGTATTCTTGATTTTAAATTAAACATAATTTCATTCAAGTTTAATTTCTTTCCAAACCTGTTTGTACATGTTTTATCAGTTTTGCTGGAACTTTACTACAAATTTCCACAAGGCTGGGGTAAAAGTGGTCAAAGGTGGATACGACCCGCTTTTGCAAGACGCACTCTTTCTATCTGTCTGTCTGTTCATCCGTCCGTCGGTCTAACTATCCATCTACTTGTGTCTGACAGCATGTCTGTCTACAGAATATACTGTGGTAAGATTTTTCAGGTGAATGACATTTCAGAAACAATCCTGACCATCTAGTCATCCACTAGACTGGAAAATATTCATATACACTTAAATTGTGCATCTTTTACATGCACTATACTTATGACCTTCAGTCATTTTTGAAAATCACAATGTTTTTTGTGCGTGATAGCTGGACTCATAAAATGTTACTGTATTGTTCTCCATGTGTTTCTTTGCTGTGCCATAGATCACAACTCCCAGGGTTCTCCAGATGACAAGCCAGATTAAAATCAAGCAATTATTTTGTAATTGAACTGAAAATGTATATATATATATATATATATATATATATTTACATATTGTATGTATTATTATTGTTTATTTTGATCTACGATTCTACAATTCGAAACATAGTGAGGCCATTACATGCATTTGAATGATGTCGAGCTTAATCGGCAGCCTATCAGAATTGAATCATTTTGCTTTGGAATCATAGTGGTCAAGATCATCCAATGACAACATGCACGCATTGGGGCATTGCCCTGTTTCCCGATGGTTTAATAATATATGTTTAAACCAAACCGCATGTTGATTTCTTGATCACTGTCAAGGTCATAGAAAGGTCCATATAATTTAAATCCATAATTTTTTATCATTTCACCACAGCCGGAAAAAGACGAAGGTGTAATCCAATTGTTGAGATATTAAACTCATCCATTAAAGGATGTAACATACATAACAAATGAAGTTGATCATTATGATGATCACAAAGATGCCTCCATATCAGATGTCACTAGCTTCTTTTATTGCTTTGCAAACGACGGGACGCTCTGAGACTGAGAGTGTACTGAGAGGTCTGACATGGAGGCCGTCAATGAAGACGAGTCACAAGTAACTTCTGCTCACTAACTGAAGTATTTGGGGCAGGAAAAATTATCTAATGGCAGCGGGCTGCTGCGTCCTCTGCAGAATAAATAGCAGAAGCGTTATTTCAAAGATTCGTTTTACTCGGTTTGCATAAAAAAGGGAAAAAATACATATATTTCAAATGTGTAATGTGCATACATCAATATCAAGTTCACAAAGTTACGTTGTCCGCTGTGTATGGTAGCATGTCCATGCTGTTGTCCATTTTTTAAAAAATAGTTTTGCATTTTTGTCGGAACAACTTTTTGCACCCAGTTTCGTCGATATTTGCCGAACGAACACAGCTATGCCATCCTACAACGCCACAAGACTAGCTGGGGAGTTGGTAGACTTCACCACTCCCCCTTTATCACGAAACGCCCATTAGATCAGACACAAGTGAACACGCAAAGAAAAGTTCTCTCACGAAGCGATTTTATTTTTAAACCAGACATTTTTTTTATACAATCATCAAATCTCATTGTGGCTGTAAATGCGACCATCTGCACTTGTAAAACATGATGGCTACCGCCTTTATATCCCTCGGCCGAGCACAGAGAAGAATGTACCATGTATACGTTTGATCATTTTAATGCAGTGAAGGGAATAATAGTGATCGATTCATGAGGTATTTGTTTCTTATAAGCACTATGCCCTTATCATATAGTTATAATGAATTCTATGCAGTTTGGTAAATGAAGTATAAAAGATACGGGTCATAGTGCAGTATTTCCTGGAGATACTGCCTTTGTTGGGCATTTGTTTCTTACACAGAATTTACCAGCGTCATTTCAGCTGAGGTAGAAGATAATGTTTCACAAGTGACCAAAGTTCCACGATAAATAAAGAACATGTATCGTGGAGCTCTGTAGTTGTAATGAAAGAGGGACCTGTGTCGTTGAAGGTAGGCAGCCATTAAAGCCAGGGACTAATTCTAATATTTGCACGGAAATATTTCTAGCTAACCACTGTTTAAGTCTGGTGCCATACTAAGATACAATTAGGCTCATGATAACAGCTAATCCATTTCTTTGGATATGACAGTAAGAACTTCACAAGGAATGACATTGAATTTAAGTCCAGCTCATTTTTCTCGTTTGAAATATTTGAACGGTGAATATTGAACGTCCTCTACAAATACTTGACAGCAAATGATCTAATGGAATAAACAAATTAAAGTTTAAGTCTGATGACATCACAATCGACCAATTTGTCTATGTTCTCCATAATGTCCACTGTGGTCTTGAACTTTCAAAAGAGGCCAGGATAGTGTCCTTTGGCATTTTTCAGTCTTTAGACAAGCCGTGGCTCCTTGGACTCCTTCAAACTTAGGCTGCTTTGTTTATCGGATAATATGCTGCTGGGAAAAAGAAAGATGTCACCCTTTGCTCAACATTTTGCAACTGGTTTGGGGATGCTTGTGGGGAGTTTGTTTACTTTATCATACGTTTGCTTTTCACATCTCTTTTGGGAGGAAATGGTGGTCGTTAAAAGGACCTTTTTGGTTGTTGTTGTTGTTGTTGTTGTTGTTGTTGTTGTTGTTGTTACTGTTGTTGTTGGGAGGCTCCATGCATCATTAGCGGATTTGACCACCACAATTCTGCAAGCCAGCTTGGATCTGCCTTGGCATGCTACTTGTCAGCTTGGTGATTTCAGCTTTGGGAATTTGATTCCGCAGGTCCGTGAGCCTCTATGCCAGTTGGTCCATGGTAGTTGTGGGTTCTTCATACTCAACTCTGATTCGACGGCCAAGCATATTCCACAAATTCTCAATAAGGGACAGGTCAGGAGAAAGGGCTGGTCATGGCAACAATGGGATATTGTGTTGCTGTACATACTGCATGCTGACTGGGTAGTGTGGGGTCGCGTGTTTTCCTGTTGAAACAATAGTCCTGGATATTGTTGGATCTATTTGTCAACTGTGGGTAGGATCTCATCCAAATAGCACTGGCCTGTTAGTGTTCCATTCACCCTGATGAGAGCTTTTCTCCCTGTTGCTGCAATTCCCCCCCCCACCCCACCCCCACATAATGACACTGTCTCCTCTGTAGTGGTCATGTTTAATCCTTCTACGAATCTCTTGGAAGGGATTCGTCAAAAACCTTATTCTTCCATCATGGAAATCCAAGCAGAATCAGGATTCATCTGACCACATCATGCGGTTCCATTGATTTCTGGTCCAGGCTGAAGTGTTCCTCACACCACCGTACCCGTCGTGTCCTGTGTGCAGGACTGAGATGGATGCAAATAACAGGGTGGTATCCCCTAAGTTTGGCCAACACCTGTCTCTAGCTAATGGTAGACTGACACTCTGATGTTGCAGGCCTGGCACAACTGCTGACGATACCTTTTGGTGGAAAGAAACCTGTGCTTCTTCACATACTGGATTAAGTAACGGTCATACGTTCCATCTGGCAGTCTTGGTTTCCCAGATTCAGCCTTCCTCTTGCATCCTCTGGTTTCCTGGAAACAGTCACACCATCTTTTTACCAATGGCCTAGAGCACCCCATTATCTGGGCAACTTCCTGCTGGGAAAGCCCAGCCTCCAACATCCCAATGATTCTACCCCTATCAAATTCAGACAGTTGTGAGTGACCACCATGCCATTGCTTTGTGGACTCACATTGATCTCAGTAGTGCCATGGCCCCCTTATAAAGCTCATAGGCACCTCAATAGTATACCATACATACTTTTTGCACCTCTCTGGCTATATTCCTGTTTTCAGGACATTTTGTGTGTGACTGCTCAGGCTTATCCTGCTGATGCTACATAATATTCCATGTGACTCCCAAATTTTCCATATAAAGGCATATTTAGACCATCCCATGTTAAACCATGGAGGAATAAATTTTGAACTAGTTTATTCCTCCATTGCTTAAACCAATGGGGTGGGGGTGGAGGTGGGGTGGCATCATTTCCCCCCCCCCCAGCAGTGTTTTACAACTTGTGGTGAAAGCTATCTTTTGAATCATTCGCAACAAGTTACTTTTCATGGTTCACCTTCTGGCTGGCTACCTATTGAGACTGAGGAGTTTCAGGGCTGTATCTTGGACTCTCTCTTATTTACCACCCTTTATAAAAACCCGCCGGTACTTTTGGACCCTGTATCCACTATTGGGGTGACCTTCTCCCCTAAGCTCACTCTTTCACTCAGCAGTGGTGCTTGGCAGGTCCGACAAGTGCTGCTACTTAATTCATAGCCTGCGGGCAACTTCAGTGTCTGATACAAAACCCTATTCTGGGGTCCATCGCTTCCTGAAACTGGTAACTGTATGGCATTGTAGTCACATTTGCAGGTAATGCTCACTAAGGAAAAGTCCCCTTCCATATCGTACATTACATTCATTTGACAAATTAACCTTCCCTTAACATTAATCACACATATATTTTGGGTACTACCTCTTCAAAATATTCGATCGGGGCTAACCCACTGACTTGGCTGCCATTTTGAAAATTGTGGATTCTGCACCCAAAGGTTTGTAAATGAAGATAGTATTGGGACAATCGGCCGGGGGGGGGGGGATTATATGAAACTAAAAGTATATATTTTGCAAATGTTTCAGAGCATCAATAATGATATGATATATGCCGTGGCCTTGATTCACTTTGATATCTCAATTAAATGTGTTTTAATGCGACTGTCCCGTAATGTATTGTGCAATGTTAAAAATGGCGCTCACCACGTGTCAGCTCAAGGTATCATGTCACATTTGGATTTGTAACTAATGATGATAACTGCTTCAGACACAACCCAGCAGGCACGTTAAAGTTTAGAAAGTAAGTCATGCTTTAAAAGTACTTTAACGACTGTTAGCCCTGGTAACACATCGTCGAACAACCGGAGTTATGCTGTTTCACCAAACAACTGTGGCTATGTTGTGTCCCCGACCCAAGTTAACCATCTAGACAAGTTGAAATAAAATGTTGTGTTTGAGTTGACTTTACCATAAAATAACGGCACACGACGGCCACTTTCTCCATAAAATCTTTCAGCCAGGGTCGATCAATTTTTATTAGGGAAGGGTGGCTTGAAACTACTTTTTTGTTCCATTAATTTCAGGGTTGGGCCTTTTAGCAGGGTCTGTCAGGTTACCGGAACCACTCATATATTTTTGTTAGACTTAAGGTAACTTGGACATTTGTCGAAACATTTTTAAAATGGATGTTCTTTCCCCTTTTACACATTACCTCTTTGACGTCAGTTTAATTTGTTACCTGGGCACTTGCCTTAGTACGAATAAATGATCTGGTGACAATCTCACATGTGACGTCAGACTATTCGCCGATGACGCAAGCCTACTTGAAATTGTCAACAACCCTGCCGAAGCAACGCTCCAAGTGAATACTAGTTTGTCTGTAATATACCGCTGGGGTAGGCTCCGGAGAGTGATCTTCAATGCCATCAAATCATTATATGTATCTGTATTGTTTCCGCGAAGCGTGTGAGCCTCGTCACACACCTATTTTCCTGGGGAGGTCTCCAATATCCAAGACAAATTATCATACCCATCTGAAAATCACTTTGAGTCATGACATGTCCTGGCATACCCACATCAAATGCATTACTAATAAAGGTAGTCAAAGAATCTCTTCTCAACTCGGTCGGTTTAAATCGCAAATCGCTGATCAAACTATATTATTCAATGATCCGTCCCATTCTGAAATGCCGTACGGTTTTGTATTATTTGATAATTGTGGTATGGCGCTGCCGGATCGCCTTGAATCTGAGACTACGAAATACTGAGTCTCAGGTTGAAGCAATCAGTAGATCTATAATGCTGCCAAAATCTGAAGAGGTGCTTTAAGCACACCTCACTTATTAACTGATCGCCAGAATATTCAAATATGTTGAGCTTTATTTGTATTACATATTCCTTTAGTGCTGCTAAATACTGAGATTTTCATGTTGGTCTTACATTATATCCGTTAATTTTGAGATTACGAAATTTCAGTATTTCCTATTCTCAGGTTGATTTTACATGATCAGACTTGTGTTGGCAATATGCTGTTACGTAATGCTGATAGGCCTTTTGTAAGAATTTTACTGTCCCGTTTGTCATGTTCATAATTTGTTTCTCCATGTTCTGGCGAGCCCTACTTACTAGTCATTTCGATGTGCTATAGGGCCACCCAGATGGAATAAATTTGTTAAAACTAATTGTTCTTCATATTCGATATATTCTCCTAAAAGGGCAATAAAGTGTCAACTTTGGGATCCTAGCTTATCTGTTATTTGGGTCAAGATCATTGTCCTTCGAACTCGACAAAGAAATACTCGGACAATGGCGATCAGCTGTTGAGGATCTTAAAATATTGCATGCTTGAAATTTAGACAGAATTAATCCAGTGACCTTGAAATTGGGCCAAGGTTATTGTCCTTTAAACTTGTAGATTTTAACCAGAGTGATCAACTGAAAAAGTCTTGTTATCTTATCTGGTTCTTCTGATATTTCGGACAAGACGGCTAAGGGCTATCAGCCAGGGTAAACTACAGGCCGCATAACACCATTACACTGCGCATGCCGTAATATCAGATATTTGTGTTTTTTTTTTTCGTCTGCAATACTGCACTTTTATCAAAGTTTGGAATGGATGTGTGGGAGAAAACCCATCATGTCACCGTCAATATGCCATATAGTTTGAATCCAGCGTCAAGAGCCGGCGGGGTTAAGCCGTCGACCGTTGTAACATGATATGGTAAAGATCTCAGATGCACCTGGTATGTTTAAATCGTCAGCTGATGATGAAGGTCTCATTACATACCTACACATCATCTTGTGGTACATATAAAAATATATCATATACATACTTTTGTGGTACATGCTTATATCATATACACGGATTATACGTATACTGGCACCCCACTGGGCTGAATACTCAATTTATACCCCTTTACACACCCTTTTCAAAAGTCCCTGCCATATTTGGAACACTACTGACCTCTGATGACAGAAACCAGAATGAGGCTGTGGGGGACACCAATTCAGGTCCCCATTCACTTATATGTTAAATATGCTAACTTTGATAGCTTATATCTATTATTAAAAACACTTTTGAATATAACCACTGTGTTATTCTATTAGGAAAACTCATATATACATCTCAGTACAATTTTGATACCATGTACAGTTGGACCCAAAGCCAGAATAACTAAGTTGACTCTCTAAACATTTTAGGCATTTCCAGCAGCAACAGTGTAATAAAATATGTTTTTTGGGGGGTTACACAATTAGCTGTCACAGATATATTTATTCTAAAGCTCAATTGACTTGTTGATGGAGCAAACTAATCAATGCAGACATAATTTTCGAATCAGGACTAAAAAAAAAAAAAAAAAAATCTGATGAAACGTGAGTATAGGACCATGCTTTTTGTTGTTGTTGTTGTTGTTGTTGTTGTTGTTGTTGTTGTTGTTGTTGTCCCAGGTAGTACGTATTGCACACCCAAAATGAATGACTGGTTCTAAAATATGAATTCACAGATTATCTTTTGTAATAAGATGACATAAAACATGTTGCCATGAAGACTTATTTCATATTAACAGACTATATCACACTAACTTTTGTTACAAATACAACACTGAAGACCTGTGTTTTCCCCTCACTGTTGTAGTCCTAGAGTTGTCCTAACAGGATAACACAATGGGTGTATTCAAAAGTGTTTGTAAATGATAGATATGAGCAGGAGAAGTGAGCAAATTTACCATTTAAGTGAAGGGGGACTTGATTTGTTGTCCCACACAGCCTTATTCTAGTTTCTGTTACCAGAGGTCAGTAGTGTTCCAAATATGGCAGGGGCTTTTGAATAGGGTGTATAGTTGCAAATATTACTTAATATGTGCAAAATTTGGGGCTTCACGTGTAGGTTAATGGTCACAGTGATCATTTCAAGTCTCACACACTTATGGCTTGTGAATTTACTACTTTGTTGTAATCGTAACCTACATCGACATTTTCGCATATGGTAACATGATGACTGCGCCAAAGACAACTTTATGTTTTTTTATATCATGTAACAAATTGTTTTTTCTTTCGTTACGTCTTTTGGAAAATTTATTCCAGTTTAGCACCTTTGGACGCAAGTAAGGCCACTGGCCCTGATGGTATAAGCCCAACCCTACTTAATGAGGGTGCATCTTCAGTTACTTCTTCTTTAACCAGATTATTCAATATCTCATTGGAGAAAGCAGTTTTTCCCTTTGGAAAAACACCTGATGTCCGTCCTATCTTTAAAAACGGTGAAGTTAGCTTGTGCCCCTATTATCGGCCACTGTCACTTTTAAGTTGTGTGGCAAAAGTATTTGAACGTGTCGTATTTAAGCATATTTTTAACTTCCTAAGGGATGCTTTTGTCTTTCCTAGTAAACAGTCTGGGTTTATGCCAGGCGATGGCAAGATATATTAGTGGCTATATTGTATCACGAATTCATAAAAGCTGTAGATATGCAAAAGGAGGTCAGAGTGGTATACTGTGACATTACTAAAGCGTTTGATGAGGTCTACCACCCTAAACCTCTCCACATGCTTTGTAATGCAGGCATTTCTGGACATCTCTTAGACTGGTTTAAAAACTATTTGTCGAACATAACTCAAAGAGTCGTCCTGCAAGGGGAAATTTCTAGATGGGATGGTATCGAGGCAGGGGTTCCTCAGTGCTAGGACCTCTTTTATTTCTCATCTATGTCAATGATATCGTTGACATCGTAAGATCTTGTATCAAATTGTACGCTGATGATATAACTTTATTTATCACAGACGACATCCCGCTGACTCCAACAATTCTGCTGATAGTTTATACAATGATCTAAGTGAAGTCCAGAAATGGACAAAGCAGTGGCTGGTCAACTTTAACAGTACAAAAACCAAAGCAATGCTTGTAAATAGAAAACGAAGTCCGTGATATTCTCCTATCCATTTCCAGGGAAATAATGATAATATATCACAGCAAAAATATCTTGGCTTGACACTCAGTTCTGATTTATCATGGTCCAGTCATATTAATTTTTATTGTTTCCAAAGCTAAAAGACTTGTTGGTGTCACGAAAATGTTGCAATATAAACTGAGCAGGCGTTTTCTGGAAATAGTATATTTTATGTGTATCCGACAAAATTTAGACTATGGAGATATGATTGGGGATGGGGATGCACAGAGTCAGACGCAGACCTGTTGGAGAGTGTTCAGCTGGCTTCAGCCTTTACACTGACGGGAGCAATACGTTGTGCAAGCTACTGTAAACTTTACAGTGAAACTGGGTGGGAGACTCTTTCCAAACGTAGAGAAAAACATAGATTAAAACTTTTTTTGCTTTTACAAAATAGTCCATGGATATGCACCCGCGTATTTATGTAACCCAATTCCTGGAAATATGTCATCTAGAAATCAATACAATGTTAGGTCTAAAAACAAAGTGACTGAACCTAAATGCAGAATCAATTTGTACAGAAAGCCGTTTATTACTTCTATTATTCGACATTGGAATATGCTCTCACCCGCTGCTCTGAATTTAAACAATGGTGCTAGATTGACTTTCCCTGTAGAAAGACCTTTCATTCAAGTACCAATATGCCAGTAGGTGCATAGAATATAATAGTCCAGATCAACAGCTTTTCTTGGCCCGCTTTGGGTGCAATGAGCAAGCCGAGGAGAGCGGATTGACTTTTATGGCCAACACGCAGATGTCCTGCCATTGTCTGGAGAGTTGCAGTGTTTGCTGCCATATCACTTAATTGGATTTTCAAAAAATATACATGTGTGTGTTGCACCTATAGGCACAGTATCCCCCATACGTGTTTACAACATTCAGATACCACACATATTACTGAGCGTACAGGTTTATGCATGTACTTTTGCTATGTAGCTAAACAGGATGAGCTGTGAATTAAATATAGTTGCTACTCAAGATATAAATATTGTGTATTTATTCATATTATCAATTATTATTAATTAGTTTGTATCAAAATATGATAAGTGTATAAATAATTAGATACAGACGATTTTGTTGATGAAAATTTGTGCATAATGCAATATGGATAAAGGCAACCCATGTAATCTGGAAATTCAAAATGTGTACGGTTTGTCTACAGCTGAAAAGCCATGAATAACACAAATCTATCGGTGAAATCAACCAAATTTTGCTCGTACACACATACACACACACACACACACACACACACACACATACACACACAAACATATATATATATATAATATATATATAGTATATATATTATATATGCATATGTCGATTTGCATGTATAAGTAATCATACATTACAAAAAAGGGTAGGAGTAGAGGAATATACAAGTAGTTGTAAACACAGAAATACAGTTGTTATCATTGTGTTTTTATGTGTGTTTTTATGTAAATGTTTCGTGGAGGGATGCAGACAAAGAAAGTCTGAACAGTGTAGGTCCCCAGACAGACCCGGGCCCGGAACTTCGGGTTTCATTAAGACATTGTGTGAGTCAAAGGGCGAGTCATCCAGGCTGAACCACGTCACGACCAGGTCATGAAGCTCCGTCAGACTCGCTCTGTTTCCTTTGAGCAGCCACAGCTGGTACAGGTAGCCGGTTCCGCAGAACACCTCAGCTCTGATGAGTCTTTCCATGTTGATCCAGTGTAGGGAAACATATTTGTGGTTAATGACAACACAAACGTAACCCATTCAGTGCTGAGATGGAGAATAAGTCAACAGCAATTACTCTTGCGTCTGAAGTGATCCTATAAAAGCTGTTGAATTCAACTTAGAATTTGAAAACCAATGGCGCACACTCAAGTGTCTTACCTCCGATGTATTCCCTCCGTAACAGTTTGAGCACGCATGCCGCAGCAACTCAACCGCACCGAGAACAGGGGCGTTCTGTTCCAGTGGCTCAATGATGTTCATTTAAGACAGGTCATTCGAAAGACACTTGTCGAGAGAAGTCTCAAATTCCGCAGGATCCATTGACTTTATTTTCCTTTCATGAGGTAAAGATAACACATCCCGATACCAAGGGGCCAAGCTGTGGAACAACTTACCCCCACACATCAAAGCATCTACTGATTTAAATCACTTTAAGACGTTAATCAAGGCATGGCTTGGCCCCTCCTGCTCTTGTTCTATGTGCATCCTATGTAAAACCAGGGTTTAGAAAGATTATAATTCTTCCAAATTTAAGGAAACCTTGTTAGACCGGCTGTATATAGTCTCATTGTGAGTTCATTGTATATACCATCTCATCACTTGTCACTGTTTCCTCTTTTCATGGTCGAACAATAGTGCTGTTGCGCTAATGTTTTTTTTTATTTGTACAATTCGACTTGAAAAAAAAAAAGATTATTATTATCAAATCTAAAAGTCGAGCAGTTACAAAGCCCCAAAGAGTAAAGAAAGAAGTAACTGAAATCATTGAAGACGCCACACTTCTGCAGAGCCGTCCAGGTTCGAATCCCGCGGGATCCATCAAAGATTAAGTTCAGTAAAAAGTGTGGAGAACTCCTCTCGCATCTAAGTTGAGCTACTGCAAATAGTCCTCAAAACAAAGGAAAAGAAGCAACGGTTCGACTGGATTTATTTAGGAGAACACTTTTGTTCAGAGTTACGAAGGTTCATATCCTGCTCGATTCTTTTGACTTTAATATTTATAAAAACATGTCGTGAGAGCACCTCAAGTTCTAAGTCGAGAAACCGCAAAGTTCTTTGGAACTGAACGACCCTATTCTTTGTGTTGGTCGAACTAAAAGTGCCTTCAGGGAGCAGCTATTACGCAAGTAGTGCATCGGAGGTTAGACATTATAGGTCAATGCTGTTTCTTAGAGTGTTGAACAACACGAAATTCAAAGTGCGAATGAATGTTACTCTCCGAAAACCGTGTACTAACAGTATGGTTTAAAAAAGAGACAACACTCTTAGTCGTGGGTTCATGAGTCTGTGAATAAGAAATAACTTGTCGCTTTGTGCGTCGTGATTTCTTTAATATTCCTTCTGACACAAGAACCCATTCCTGCTCCTTCCTTTACAGGATTTTGAAGTACCGTCATGAAAAGTGTTAATCCAGTTTATTAGGACTGGGTGTCTTATCTTATTCTAGTTATTATCCTTTCATCGCTTTAGCTCAATATCTGTAGTCTAACTTTATGCATATTTTTGATTACTGCGGTAAACCCATCATCATTTATGACATATTTAACTTCTAAGGCAAAACTCGAAAGACGTTTTAGCTAGGACTGAAAATTGTAATCAGAGTCATAAAATAGAACACAGAATGTTTCAAGTCGAAATCCATGTGCAACGATGCAGACGTTATTTGCTTTTCTTCTCCAGGAAGTTAATTAATGTGGCAATATATGAACCAGACTTGGGGCAATTTTCTGATAAACATCTCTGTCCTTCAACCATTTAACCAAGGTTGATTGCCGTACGTGCTTTTTTGACATGATTACGCGTTCCTTATGTGGTCTTTTACGCCTACCAAGGAAATACCTGTGGGCTCTTTGACACGCTTAACAACTGGTGTTGTTGTTGCCTTAAAATTTGTGTCGCGCCATAAATATTTTCCCAGACAAGAAATATAATCTTGAAATATCTGAGCTAAAAGAGGCAGTGCATTTCGTTTGACGAGAGATCAGCCTCGATCTTTCGTTTGATATACAACTGTAGGCTCCTGCAGTGTTGGTTTTTGATGTATCATTCGGTTTTGCGATCCTATGTGATGTGTGCTGGATTTCCGCTTCCTCCATCAAGGAGATAGGCCTCTGGTTCTGTGACTGGTACACGAGGACATCGAAGCTAAGGAAATTCATTTTGTTGCCTTAAAATATCGCCAAAGGCCGCTCTTCGTATACGTCTGATGACATCATTGCCCATTAATTTTTGCATCATGATTTTATATGCGTGCATGAACCTATCTACATCTCCACATATAGTTGAACAAAGCAATTGTCTAAATCTCTGACTTTAAAGGCTGAATTTAAAACCAAAGATATGATTGCTTAAGAAAGCTTTGTGGCTGCGCCAACTTTGGCACAAAACGTGGACAGAAAGCACTTTATGACCCACGGGACAAATTATGCTTGGATGACGCCAAGACTTTAATTTTTGTGGTTGGTAAACATTATATATTAGAACATCTCAGGTTCCGGGTACTTAACGTCAATAGTCACCAGTTCTGAGAATTTCCCAGGCCCAGTGTCTCTATCTACAATTCCAGAACCATCGCCAAAGTGCAGTCCAAATGTGCTTGAATTAAGTCTTTAAAGACTCGCTGCAATTTAGCACCGTGTGTCTATTGATAATACATTTTGACAATTAGCATGCCATAAATTTGCACTGCCAACTGAATCAGCCAAAAAGGCACGGAAACACTGCACGAATATAAGGAAACCCCTTTTATTTGGTATCACTCAGCACGCAAAACTAACATCTTTTGTAGAGTATTACGCGGACACTTACATCTTTTAGAAAAACAAACCAAAGGAGAGACTAAGTTGTCTGCCAAAGTGCAGCATAGATGTGCTTCAGATGCTTCAAAAGATTTGCTGCAAATTTAACACCGTGTGTCGTTTGATCATACCTATGTATCAATTTGCATGCTATACATTTGCGTTATCAACGGAATCTGCCAAAAACAGGTACGGCAACACTCAACGAATATAAGGAAATCCTCCATCACTGAGCCTACAACAATCAAAACTAATATCATTTGTACAGTATTACGCGAAAACTTGTATCTTTTAGAAAAATAAACCAAAGGATAATCCACAAATGAAGGCCGTATATTAAGGATGCAACACAAACAAAAGTCTGGAACAAAATTTAACACAATGTATTGAAAATATCTGTGAATAAATCCTTGTAACGCTAGTTAAGAAGCGCAACTAATTCAGTGATGTAATCAAAGAGGGCAATAAAGTGGTCACATGTAACGCAAGATAAAAAAACTTAAGGTAGTTTATATGGTGCAGTATGCTTCAGTACAACCCAAGGTTCACATCATACTTCACATTACGCAACAATTATGGAACGTCTGGAACCACTTAAAGGGTAACTCTCCGCTCATCTCGGATCAATAATGTGTTTTTAATTCATGATGCAGCACAAGTTCATGATGCAGCACAAGCCACTATACTCCCCCCGCCCCCGCCCCCAAAAGAAAAGAATCCCTACAATGGATCTTGTTCTTTGTTGCAGAAATCACGACTCGGCCTGACTTTTGGTTATGCATGGAAGAAGAGCACTTTGCAATTATTGCAACCCAAAACTGGTATATTGCAATTTCTCAAAGTGGCCGACCTCTCTTCATAACAATACTATTCCATTATTATACAAGTCTGACCATCATTATACTGCACAGCTGATTTTAGGGTTAGTTTTTCTTGTTTTAGTTTGGTTTAAAAGTATTTTATTTTAAGCAAACAGTAATTTTGTACATCAAATAAAATGTACCAATTGGGAAAAGGGCAATGTCCAACATTCATCCCTCTCGCAACAAAGGGGAACAACATATAGACAGGACGTCACGTGACACACGCATGCTACATGAATGGTCAATGTTCAAAGTTGTCCAGTCATGCAACGGAAACAAGGTCAAGAAGACGTGTACACCAGGCAAAAGGCAGATAGAGGGGCATACTTCAGATAATTTTATCCAGTAATTTTGTATTTATTAAAGTTGCAAGTAGAAATACTCATATATATTCTGAGAAATCTACATTAACTGAACCATTACTTTTTTTAACAAAAATGAGAAGAAAAAAACATATAATCTTGACCTGCCAAAAAATTGAAAATTTTCTGAAAGTGTACAAACTGGAGAGCCGTATAAAATCGTTTGTAAAGAAAAAAGAGCATATTTTGAGACAATTGTATGAAGTTCTGAACGTGTCACAATATATAGTGGCCACGAAAAAACATAATGCCATACATCTTCGCAAGCTGCACCGCACTTGCACTCAGGACTCACTTTCACACCAATTTTAACAAGATGGGAGTTCAACTGACTCCTGCCTAAGCATAAACGGGCATGTAAAACAGAAGCATAGCTGTTTCCAAAGTTATACAATTCTGACAGCGGATTCTGCCGAGAAGAGAATTTAAGTAATTCAGATTTAGATATTAACATCGTTGGCAAATATGAAGAAGTAGCTCATTACAAAGGCGAACTGTTGATGGAAACAAGTTGCAAATTTGTGAAAATGGTTTCATGTCATTCCTAGCAATATTATGTCAAAATGTTTCTAGCTTTTTTGATACATTGTTTAATTAATGAAATATAACTTTGTAAAGTTAAAGTCAGAATTTCACTGCTAATCCTTTAAAAAGGCCTATTTTTAACTTTAAAGCAGCTTATTCATAAACTAAACAAAATATCAAAAAGTCCGCCTTTTCAAAAATACTATTGTTATGAATGAAATTTACAAAATTGTGCTGCTTAAATATAGCACGAAACACAACGCTTTTGCTTTCATAGTGTTTATTTATCAATTAATCAGGAACAAACATTTACTTTTGATTTACGCAGCAGTACATGTCCATGTCAACCCAAATATATATACTTCCGCGACCTTTGCATCAAGAAAAAGTACCATAGAGAGCTTTAAAGTTTTCTTTTTTGTCAAACACAGTCACTTGTTAATGGAGTCCTTCAGGTGCATGCGCCTACTTACAGTACATATAACAGAGTGATAAAAAAATTGCCACTGTATCTCTGTTTTTAGATACAAGGCCATCGATGTATATATTTTTCGTTTTATCAATATGTGTAGTTTTTTTGCTACATGTAACAATATGTAATCTAAACTTAATTTGTAAAATTTGAGGGGCATTTTATTCAAGGGGTCTGATTTACACTTTGAGAAAAGATCACAACAAAACTTTTTGCATAAAAAGCTTAAAATCAATTGTCATGTAAAGACAATAGTACAACTTAGGTAACCATTTTATTTTGTTTTCCGTTAAAAGAAATGGTTTTTATGTTATTGAATTTTTAAGCATCTGCAGTTAACATTGTATTTTTTCCACTTTGAAGCTCAAAAAGTAGCATTTAAAACTGGAAAATTGCCAAACAAAAACTGGTTACCTAATTATACTCTTGTCTTTCCATAGCCGTTCTTTTCACAAAGATTTGTCCATCCAGTTTTTAGTGAGGCTTTCACAAAATTACCAAGTCTTGTAAAAAATTGTTTCTGACATATTCACTACCAAAGATAACCAAGGAGATTTGCTGACTTTAATTACTCACAAATGACATCTGCTCAGGCCATTAAGAAGGATGACTAAATGCTAATCTCTTAAACTCAGTCATAACTTGGGACCTATACACTTAAAAACAATATGGTGGTTCTGATCAGTCACAAGTGAAATTATCCGCTCAGCTGTAAAAACACATCAAGTGAAGCTTTGACTGTGAATGGTTATCAACACATCACCATTAGTGACTACATCTAACAGCCAACTAACTGATTGACTCTGAAGCAGGGACACTTTTTCATCTTAAAGTTTTGCATAGAAGTAAACATGTTACAGAGTAACTTTTTGGCGTAGATAAACAGCAGTGCTTCATCATCTCAAAAGTAGCAAAAGCACAATTTTACTGATTTGAAGGTCTCAGGTAAATACGGGCGTCTTAAGAATGTGAAAACACCGAAAGGAATTTCTGATGAGCGATCAATAAAAGTTATTGTTTCTGTTAACAGTGTATGCAAGTAACAGGTGGTTTCTCAGTTCTCAAATTTGCGAAAGTCCGCAGGAGGTTTTCTTTGCTAAGATGCCAAAGAAAGGTGATAGATGGTACACGCAAGGAACAAACTTTATTCTTTGTCGGGTGTTGCGGGGGTTTAGTTTAAACATATTTATTTCATCTGGATAGCCCTATAGTACAATCAGCTGACTAATATAATGGGTTCTCCAGAACATGGAGACGTACAGAATTATATGCAATACAGACTGGACAATACAAAAGTTACCAGAGTAGGATATCAGCGCACCATCGATACAGATTGTCAATACCAAACTAATTACGTAGGGGATACAATATTAGACAAGAGTTTCTCTAGGAAAATGCATGATACGTTATACAAATTATCATGAGAGTTATAGAAAGTTCAGTCGATGAACCGTCTAATATCAATAATGAACTTATGAAACGCTTCACATATTTGAATATTTTGGCAATTTGACAGCTCATTACTAACATAAAGGAATACCTCAACTAGTCTATTGCTACCAATATGAATAATAAGATTAGGGCTAACCCCTGGGGTAATTATAGGGTGTCAAATGTACCTGAAGTTCCTCTTTTGTAAGATCCATGGGAGGGAGATGAGCAACTGTAACATGAAGCATAGAGCAAGGATGGGGGCAGGGGGTCTTTTTAAAAGTCGATGTATCACAAGATTGGATTTCTTCGTCAGATGTTGTGAAGCAAATGGCGGTTCTGTTTTGGATGATGTGTGGATGCAATAAGGGGCTCCTTTGCTGGACGACAGAGTGGAAGCAGGAGAGCACTTGTTCGTTGGACGATTAGAGGAAAGACACACTTCCTGTGGCGGTCGTTAAGTAGAAATGAAATGAGTTCATTTGTTGCATGATGAGTGAAAATGAAAGAAAATGTTTTTATTGGATGATGAATGGAAGTATAAAAGTGTTCGTTTAGTGGATGATGAATGGAACTAACAGGTAGTACCTTTATTGGATGATGAGTGGAAGTAAAATAAGAACATAGGCCATATTTAAGATACTTTTGATTCATGACAGGTCGTGTGTCTTTGGACGTTGGTGAAACTGAATTCTGATTCTACCCTATCTACAAGGAACGAATCTTTCTTTTTTTCTGCAACTTTGGTCGTTTTGACCAGCGGACATTAATTGTTCAGAACGCGTTATGTCCCTATAAAATTTTCAAATTATAATACACAAAGAGGATATATATATATATATATATATATATATATATATATATATATATATATATATATATATATATTTATATAAAAAAAAATATATATATATATATCTATATCTATATCTATCTATCTATCTATCTATCTATCTATCTATCTATCTATCTATATATATATATATATATATATATATATATATATATATATATATATATACATATATATATATATATATTCACCTTAAGATATCCAGACTAATTCCTCTGAACGTATATTTCCTCGTGAAACGGCTCTGCAATACCATGAGGTGGACAGCTGGCGTCCTGGGGAAGGTGGCCTTTTATAAATTGCACACGCGCACAGCACTGCAGACGTTTTTCAGGAAAAGATGTTAAACACTTTCATATGTATCGTCACACACACACAGACAGACAGACAGACAGACAGACAGACAGACAGACACAGACACACACACACACACACACACACATTTTTTTTACATCCATTGAGGAGTTCATGAGGAAGCTTCTGCGCCATGGCTAAATGTTGCCGCTCCCACTCAATGTTCCTTTTACTCAATATAGTCAATTCTTTGGCCATATGGCACACAATAAAACAAGAAAGTGTAACGTGACCGTCTGAAAAGTTATTTCGATGATGATGTAAAGTGTGACTGACTTCGAGTGTGTTGCTTATTTTGGCATGAAGTGGGCGTCTTACTTTTTGTATATGTATCAACTAACGACATATTTGTTCTGAATCCAGATGGTAATATAGGTCTATCAAACTTACATAGCTAGTCACATATCCTGCAAACACCTTTGATGGTTCTAATTTGAGCAGCTTTCCATTAATTAAACATATTTTGCATTGGGCATTCCTGGTTATTGCTTGTTGGTGAATGTTCAAAGAATATCACGTATGCATGCATTTATATTTTAAGTGTATAAACAATTTTAGCAGCTAAATGTGGAACTGTGGGTGACATTGATGACTTTTGGCTGCATGTAAACTGATCTTTCAGATTGATATGTCCATATTTTTATGTTGTCGGTATGTGTTCGGATTAAGTCCAATATACTCTCACATCGTCAATACATCATATGGGCCGTCTAAATATATTCACAATATTTACAGAATTCATGTATTGCCTTTGGTTTTACTTGACATCCTGGTTGGAGAGTGGATCACGACGATCTTTCGATAAGGTTTTCCGTACACGAGACAGCAGTGGTACTAAACGTTCCTATAGTCACCAATTACATTTCCCAACAGGGTAAAGCACTTCTTATTCATCTCACGCCAAGGAAATTTAGATTCAGTTTATTATTTCTTAGGAAAGGTAAACCTTTATGACCAGTATCTAAATTGCTACATGCACCTTTAGTGATTAGTCTGGATACAAAATTTGTGATATTTTTATTGTCCCCGTCAAACTTGTATATCAACCAAGTTCCAAGTGATCAAGAGAAAAATCCCATTCTGATGTTAAAAAGTGTATTCCTGTTTAAAAAAAAAAGACTCCTTCCACCCTCCAAAAAAATACTGAATTAATGACTGACTTTACTTGCTATAGAAGATTACCATGGCATGCAGTATATCAAATCCACCCTTAATGATTTCCACCTGTTATACACTGGAAGCAAAATGCTTAAACGATCTTGAGAACAGCTTCTCAAAGTCCCAAAGCTTATTTTTCTACAGTTCAACTCTCACTCAAACAACCAACAAACGAGATTTTCTTGGAGTAGACCTGTCAACCTTTTAATATACATATGTAAGTCTATGTACAGTTATGGATATGATTGTAGGTACCAGTATTTCTTTCTGCTCATGGTAATGATGAATGTTTCGGGGGGGGGGGGATCCTGGAAGACCAGGAAAATATTTCTGTGGGAGTAAGATGGCCATATAACCCCCACCACGCACAGGTATGCTTATTTCTGTGTTTACAAGTGAGCCCGCCTGTGCCGAGGTAACAGATTAAACTGACCTCAAAAGAGGTAATGTGAAAAGGGGAAAGAACATCTATTTTCAACATGTTTCAACAAATGTCCAAGTTACCCAAGGCCAAACCAAAATATATGTGTGGCTCCAGTAACCTGACAGACCCTACTAAAACGGCCCAAGCCTAAAATTAATGGGAAAAAAGTACTTTCAAGCCGCCCTTCCCTAATAAATACTGATCGATCCAGGCCAGTGCTACAAACTCAGTCAGAGACCCAAGTGGCCCCCCAAAAATTTCAGTGGCCTAAATGTGACCTACACGGCTCAAAAGGCCGAAGGCATGCTGGGGGTGGGGTGGTCTGAGGGCATTGCCGCCGGCCCCCCCCCCCCCCGACAAATTGTGAATTTGAGCATGCAAAATGGTGCATTCTGGGCAGTTTCGAATATCTTGCCATCACATGGTTGACGAAATCACAACATTTTAGTCATTATTGTACTGATATGGCTATTTTCCCTCAGATTGTGCAAAAATCTTGTGCTTATGTTATGTTATGTTTATTAATTTGGGGAAAATAAATAGTTGAATTATCCGCAATTAGTAAGTTATGTATTTTCTCTACAAAAGCAAGAATAAAAAATACATCAAGATAATTACTAGGCCTGAATGTACTTATCTTTTTTCACTGAATGTTGATTGATATACCCTGGCAGGTTCTGCTTGGAATACGTATAATCATCGTACAGTAGTACCTGCAATTACCGACCCCAGTCCCCACCTAGTCAAAACGACAAGATTTCCTTGGTATGGGCGCTTTTGCCATATCAAATGACCTGACGCGCAAGACCACGGTGCTGTCCAATTGCAGCAGCAAATTAACATTCCCTGGATCATTTCTCAATAAACTTTTTCACATGAGAAACACGTTATTTTGGACAAATTCTGTAGCCTTTTTCAAAACTGTGATGCAAATTTTGCTACAATGCATAAGTTGGACAGCCTTAGACCAGCTGCAACACGCGATCGACCAGCAAAATAACCCCACAAACAACCACCCGTAAAAAAAACAAAAAAACAAAAAACAAAAAAAAAAACAAAATCACCCTACAAACAACCACCAAAAAAAACAAAAACAAAAAACAAACAAACAAAACAAAACAAAAAAAAAAAAAAAACAAAAAAAAAACAAAAAAAAAAACCCCGGGCGTTCAAATCAACCGTAACCAAGTTGTAAGACAAAGTTAACTGAAAAGCTGGCCAACGTGTGCCGTTATTTTGCAGTAAAGTCAACTCAAACACAGCATTTTATTTCATCATGTCTCTGGACGGTCAACTTGGGCCACAATGGGTGCGGTATCGGTATCGGGTATCGCTAGATTTCAGGTGTCCGTTCTCCCAGTTACCAGAGCAAATGGTCGTCAACGTATTTTTAAAAGATGACTTACAATCTTAACTTCAATCTGCCCGCTCGATTCTGCCTGAAGCAGTTATGATTGTAAGTTATAAATCCAAATGCAACACGAAGGGACACATGCAAACACATTGAGCGCCATTTTAAACATGGCGCAATGCATTGTGGGAAAGGAAAATCACAATGAATCGTGGCCACGTGTTTTCAGCACGGTTCCAGGTGTCCGTTCTCCATTGTTGGTTTGAACATATTTTATTTCGTAATAATACAAGAATGAAACACAGATATGGTAACACAATTGGAAAAGCGGGTTATGCCTTATCTAAATCTCTCTTGCAAAGAAAAGACAAAGGGATGACACAAGTCAAGACAAGAACATGCTTGACCATAACAGCTACAAGGCAAGGACAGATAGAAGGGCCGGAATCGAACGTCAATATAACAACACCGTCATTTACTACTTTCATGTCGATGTACGCATGAACTCAAACATTTTTTAGTCCATGCTTGCTAGTTCAAAATGACAGGTAGCGAAGACATATTTATGATTTGCTGAGAAGATTTGTTTGTTATTTGAGTAAGAACATTTATGAGAACCAAGCAATACTGTTTGCAAAGTGAATGGGGCGAGAGAGAGAGAGAGAGAGAGAGAGAGAGAGAGAGAGAGAGAGAGAGAGAGAGAGAGAGAGAGAGAGAGAGAGAGAATGTAGTGTTGATCGTGGTACAGGAAATAAGGTGCAGGCAAATATAATGCATGAACCAGAGGAGCATCGAACTGTGTCTACGACATCAATTTTATGTCAAAAGGAACCTGATTGCATCAGCTGGCACCCAATCGCAAACGTGTATGCTGAAAAGGCAGAAATCTCTTTGCCACCAAAGTTGTACAGCTCAAGAAATGTTTTACTTCAAGAAACTGGCTTCAATAACTTAGACTCAAAAGCTTAAAGTGGTTTACATTGGCGAACAGCTACAGGTGATTCATTCCTTAACCCATGGATCGTCGTCTCAGTCGACGATCCATGCTTAACCTAACTGCAACAGGGGAAAAGAATCATCATTAAGTTCAGTTCGAAAATGAGGCAGGTCGAAACGCTGGCGTGTAGTATCTGGGAATGTGTTCGGAACCATAGAGTATAACTTGTTAACCAGCTTATACATTAAAGTTAATTAAGAAAGATCCTTCCGTGTAGCCAATGTGTGCCACCCAAGTTCTTGGTACAGTTTTGCATTACTTGTGCCATACATTGTCCCAGTAACAATACAAACAGGATTCAATTGTATATTTTCTCATTTTCCTTCGTTTGTCTGTCAAGAGTGAATTATAAACCCTTCCTGATATGAGTCAATTTGAGGCCGTCCATAATTGTCAACATTTTCATCTCTGTCCAAAAGATCATAAATCCCCCCCCCCCCCCCCGTTTATGGCCATTGTCAACATTTTTCCGGACTTGTTGCAAATACAGACATTCAACCTCATATGATATGACCAAAATGCTTAGACAAGGAGTGCATACAGTTTTCCTTGTCTGAGCTCAATCAATTGTATTTATTCTTGCATAAATATTTAGCAAATAAAGGGGACAGACAAAGTGAACTTCACTTTGATGTTAATTTATTATTTAAAAGAAAAGATACCCGTATTCTACAAACTCTCCTGTTCTGAAGAATCCATCAAGATCATTTTGCCTTTAGAATGTTTCATCTAGCCATAATTTAGTCACTTTCCATCCAATTTTATTCATGTTGGACTCAAATTGTAAGTGTTGCAACACTGCATATTTTTGTAATTGTGCAAATTTTTCACACACACAGATAGATTTGCTTTCAAGCAAATCTTTCTTTTCTAGTTTTTTTCTTATTCTTAAGCATTTAAAGTGACCAGCCAATCAACAACCTATTGATTGATGTCAAAAAGATCAGAATTTATAGATACAGCCACCGCAGCAGAATTGTCAATTTCTAGGTACAAACACCTATCATCAGCAAACATTTTGATATTCGAACGTACAAGATCAACGATATCTTTAACATAAATTAAGAAGCTAAAATTTGAGCTTTAGTATGGTTATCGTCATGTAAAAGAGAAGGAATAGTAGACGAATGGTTACCATTTAGAAAATATTTAACAGTGAGCCACAAGCTTTTGTTTTTAATGTATGTATTTTTAGGTTAGCTCGGAGTTTTTAATTGTTTTCCTGTTCAGCAAATTTTAGTAGGTATTGGTAATAATTTCGAAGTTGACAGAAAGAGGCACTGGTACTAGTTTCAAGAAAGGGATTTCAGCAGTCTCATATTCACGTTTAACCTCATGATTGAGTTTCCCTTGAATTCTTTTATTAGAAATGCAGTGCTCTGCTGCTTTTAGAAAAAAGATCGAGCCAGGAATTACCGTATGCATCAAAGTCGATGTAAAACAAAAATTCCAAATGACACCATAAGATAACTAAATGTATGGAAATCAGCTTTATCGTACTCCCAAATATAATGCTCGTAAACTGGTTCTTTTTCACGTCGAAACAGTAATGTTGCTTCGACGACCCAGTGATTCCAGTTAAATAGGAGAAAAAAATCGAAAACCATAGAGAAAATTTTGGTATGTTTGAAATAATTTGGTCAAACAAGTTTTAGAATGATCAGTTATGCAAGTAGGCTCATCAATATGCGAGGGTAAGAGATTGGCATGAGTAAAATTCGCGTTCCTACCTGATGGCGTATGAAAATCAGAATTTAGATCCCTTGTCAAAATGATGTTTTAAATCCCCGTAACTTTTTGCTGAAGCGAGACTTGATCTCTTCAAGTTCATGACAGAAAGAAACCGGTGAGTGCGGTGGTCTATATGCGACATCAAAAAAAAAAAAAACCAAAAAAACAAAAAAAAAAAAAAAAAAAACAACAAAAAAACAAAAACAAAACAAAAAAATCGTTATACGTGGTATCTAAAGGTCTATCAAGATAAGATAAACATTGGCTTCCGTAGTTTTTTAATTAGTAAACTTATTGACAATATCAACAACTGCGACTCGAAAATATACAGATTGGCAAAGTAAGATCTTTTTACATTTTTTGTGAAGGAAAAAAAATCAACCTGGAAAACAATTTTCAGGTTTAATGGCTTGGTATCTCATGCTGCACGGGGTCAACATGTATTTACGGCGTTCTATTTAGTCCAATGATCAAACAAAGTGTTCACAAACTGACACGACAGCAACGGTTCTATGACAGCATTGGCTCCACCAGGAATTTTGCTTGTGGGCCGCTAATATGACAAAGTTGGAAAAGTCAAATCTATCTATCTATCTATCTATCTATCTATCTATCTATCTATCTATCTATCTATCTATCTATCTATCTATCTATCTATCTATCTATCTATCTATCTATCTATCTATCTATCTATCTATCTATCTATCTATCTATCTATCTATCTATCTATCTATCTATCTATCTATCTATCTATCTATCTATCTATCTACCTACCTACCTGTCCGTCCGTCCGTCCGTCCGTCCGTCCATCCATCCATCTATCTATCTATCTATCTATCTATCTATCTATCCATCCATCCATCCATCCATCCATCCATCCATCCATCCATCCATCCATCAGTATCATTCTAAATAAACCACAGTGTTCTTGTCTTTTTCTGTCGATGGACACCCAGTTTCAAATCTGGATCGCAGTTTTGGCTCTGGCAGGTGTACAAAATAGTTAAAGCATTAAAATATTTGATTTAAAATTATTCTATATTGATGCTAGACAAGTAATCTTTGATTTCCACCTAGTCTCTGAGGCAAATTGAAATCTCTACCGACCAATTTGGTGACATTAAATAATCTGGAAATTATGTCTGTGTGCCAACACAGACATACTGTTTTCCCAGAAATTCTTTCTTTCTTTCTCTCTTTTTTCTTTCTTTCTCTTTCTTTCTTTACCAGCAAGTTTGGCTGCCTTTTTTGGAGACTATTATATATAGAAACTCCAAACTTGGCATAATTATATTTCTATAGATGAAGTCCTGTTTTTTTTTTTCTTTTGAGGGATTATACTTTTCAAAATTATGCAAATAAGAGCTAATTAAGGTTTTAAATCTTCAATATCTTATATACTACAGCAGATGTGGTTCGGAATGTGTAGGAGTTCGATCATAGCAAGACAAAAGTCATATCAAATGTCAGGGTCATGTCAAGGTGAAAGGTCATGTCAAGGTCAAAGGCCATGTCAAGGTCAAAATGTCTTTTCATAGGTCAAAGTCCACTTCAGGTAGAGGTCATCTCAAGGGTCAAAGGCCACTTTTGATGGTGGCTTTTTCTAGACAGAGCTTGGTCAATTTTTATCCAATTTTGATCATGTTGGGCTCAAATTGTAGCTGTTGTAACACTGCACATTTTTATTACTTACATGTGACCTCTAAAGGTCAAAGGTCAACGTCATTTGGACCTTTGAGATTTTCATCCAGCCATAATTCGGCCAATTTCCATCCAATTCTAATCATGTTGGGCTCAAATTGTAGGTATTGCAACACTGTTTGTAACAACATGTAACATCTACAGAGCAAAGGCCAAGGTCATTTGGCCCTTTGAAAGTTTCATCTTGGCATAACTTGGTCAATGTTCATCTGATCATCATCGTTTGCACGGTTGACGGAGCTGCAACATGCTCACCTTTCACCTCTGCAGCCAGGGTTCAATTCACAGACGGGGAAGCAAGTGGAAAGAGTTTTAACCACTCTGACTGTACATGGTGGTTTTTCTCCGAGTCCTTCGGTTTCTTCTACCAAAAAAGTAGGTAGGAAAGTATACGCCATCATCTGTGCCACGGAGAGTGGTTAATAAAGGCTTGGCCTGTTTCGCAATCCATAAAAGATATGGTTCTATACTATACTTTAGTCTGATTTGGTTAATGTTGAGCTTTAATTTTGGACATTGAAACGTGGTGGGTACAATTGCAATTTACATGTGACCTCCAAAGGTCAAAGGTCAAGGTCATTTGGACTTTGAAATTTTCATCCAGCCATAAGCTTAATGGAATGTGAAGTACCAAAGGACAAAAGTTGTAAATTTAATATTTACATATTTTTGATGGCTCACAAATTTGCTTTGAAGCAAGTCTTTTTTTCTAGTTTGCTATGGATTTTGTTGGCACTTAAAGTCGACCACGGTATAAAAAATGGGGGTTGCATCGCATCAATTTTTTATTAATGGCCCCAAAGTATATGACCGTATATTGTGTCCACCTTCTGTAATGATGATGATGATGATGATGATGATGATGATGATGATGATGATGATGATGATGATGATGATGATGATGATGATGATGATGATGATGATGATGATGGATGGCCTGTTCAGTCAAGGACAGTTCGTCTAAAGGGTTTTTAAGGCATATCTTATCATTATCATCCCGAACTTAATGTAAGAGGAAACCTTAATACCCGGAAGAAACCTACGGATCGGAATAGGTGTTCGGGAACCTTGTCACACGCCACCATGTACCCCAAACCAACACGAAATTCCGACCCTCGAAAGATCGGAGTCCACTGTAGATATAGTCCTTTGCTTGTTTTATTTTTGAATATATATGGTTCCCTACAGTCCCCCTAGTTCTTTCAACGAAGGAGTACAAAGCTCTCAATGGTCGCATATTGGCAATTGAAAAGGTAAAAAAGTAGGCCTACCTTTAGTTACACAATCTATCATTTCATATTTCAGATTTAATAGCTTGATGTATTTAATTGTTTATGACGATTCTATTATTGCTCTTAGGTCAATCATTTGTGCACAAGAGGGTGTGTCACTATAATCAAGAAGGCTAAATATTCTTGCTTTAATTCATGTAATTTCCATTTGGTGCGTGTCAAAGCAAGTTAAAATCATCCGAGCGTTTTATGGGTCTTGCAGTGACCTCTTTTGAATGACGGTTCTAAATATAGCCACAATATTCGCATCTACAGCGACGAAACTCACGACTCATGTATTTTGGTGCCATAGAATATGCAAAATGGTATTGATATGTCCACAAAAAACGCTACTGGGGGAGTCACTGTTCTCGTTACTAAAAACACACCACTGACTTGGTAGCCTTGTCGCTATTCGCGTTTTGAAAATCAAATTGCAGCCTCTCAAGTTAAGATGACTGCTCATTTAAATTCATAAAGTAAATGTTGATATGCTCAAATGTGCTTTGTGCACAGATCAATGGAGTGATATTGGGGATTAAAACAGAGGCGGGAGGCAATACCTTTATCAAAACAAACACAACGAAAAACGTGTTGGACAATACACACCAGTGTCCGCTCCTAAGAGATATACATATAGACTTTTCAGAACTGCTCTTCATTTTGTTTGCCTTTATTACCATAAATTCTTAATATGCTAATACCATTGATTCATAATTAGCTAATTAAAACACATGGTAAGGTAGATAATGAAGCGATTATAGAGAGAGAAGGACCGAAGCCACTTGATAAAAGTAACTGAAATAGCACGGGAAAGCAATAAACAGCTCCTTTGGGATGGTTTTTGTTTGTTTGTTTTTTTTTTCTTGAGGTGAAGACTTGGTCCAAATCCTCGACACAATGGCTTTGCGTCACATTTGACAACCACGTGCTAAATTATCTCTGAACTTGCTGGTTACGTATTTTTGGATAGCTATCTACTAAATGTATTCAGTGAGTAGTAACGCAAATTTTGAAAAAAATATTAGATGTTTTCATGTCTCCGCCAAACCAGTCGGTTGGGTTGCCTTAAAATTTAGCGGGATATTTCTACTGGTAGCCTCGGCCCAAATTGTTTACTTAAGGGTGAAGAGGCAAAATGCTGTCTTTTCCGAAAAAGCTGTTTAAACTTTTAAAAAAACATTTTTGATTGTTCTTGTTCGTATTTGTCTATTGCCGCAAAGTATTTGAAAATAATCGTCCAAACCTGTTTTATCTATTATTTAACAGGCTGTAATCAGCATGCATATGCATCGAAACAAAAAGCACTTTTAAAATACATCTCATTGTGGTGATATGGTGTCAAACTGGTGACATCATCCAAACAAGCTGATTCCAGAAATGTTAATCGTGAATATTTACATTCAGTATAATTTTTAACATTTCTGTTTTGCTTGAAGACATTGCTTTAAAACAGCCAAAATATGTGAGTGCGCGTAATAATTTAATTGGGGACTACTTTTCTCATAGAGTTGACCTGGCTGTAAAATTATATGTTTCAGGCAGTATAAGAATCAGAATTACCACAATACTATGAATTTTATGGTTAATTTGATCATATATACAACGGTTCTGCTCGAATTTCAGTTGTGGTCTGTTTGTGCCCTGGCTGCATCGGCATCACGTCACGAAGGCCGATACATGAACTACCAACAAAGCACTCCCCTCCTGTATTGGCAGATTTCTTACTTGCAAATGGTCCTAATTTTAAAAAGGATAGTCATTGAATGCACAGCTTTTGTTACAAAATATAAATGTAAGTGTTGAACCTCGCTTCTCCGGTTGCCATGAGGTGAATGAAACCGGTGGGTCACTGACAAATTCAACATGATTCGCTCCCCCGAGTCGCAGAATATGCCAGTGACACCACCGTTTTCATTCGTCCCATGGTAGCAAGAAAAACAACGCTCAATTCCCAAATGAAGACAATTGCAACGGAAATATACAGGCATGGTCAAAAAGAGCCGAGAATCTTTACTATGGATCTCATTATGATTTTAATGTCATATCACTGTGCATATGGCTGCTTCTGGTAATTTTTCCCTCGAATTGTGTTGATCTTGCAGAAAAAATAGTTCTTTGCTAGATCTGTACCAGATTTATTGACTACTTAAAACACACTGTCCTTTTCTCTTTCCTTATCACCTTTAAAAAGGAACAAGTGGTTAAGTAAGTAGCCATATACACGAACGTCAAATTCCTTTATGATGAAGGACATGGTTCATAGTCATAATGATATTTCATACCTCTGCTTTGCACTCATAATGATTTAACCAGTTTAACACAGAACGTTTACATTCCTCACTCTTTTTAAAATTTGTTTTAATAACTTCGTTTGGGATAAGACTCTTAAATCATAATCAAGAAATGTGGGTACTATAACAATACATGCCAAGGAGAAAAACGGAGTTATGGGTAGATTCCAAAACATGGGTTTCTCATTTGAATTTTTCCTGGACTGGTAATGGTGTGAGGGGCAATCCATGACTAATGGCCACTACCTCATTATTTAAATATATTACGATTTTGAGTTGCATAAGAAACTTATCTACATTATCCCGTCCTAGGTTACAGCTTTAAAGTGACCCTTTGAGGTGTTGGTCGCAGAATCGCAGTCCTTCGGGAAGCCCAGGAACTGAGAGTGAACCGAACGATTTCGATTCTGCGACTAAAACCGAAAAGGGTCACTATAAAGCTGATTCTGAAATGTTGCTGTATAAACGTCCTTCAATATTCCTCATAAAATAATCCTGTATAGAAGTCCCTCAATATTCAATATTCTAGAATGATGTACCGTCTAGGAATCCAGGTCTAAATTACGTTGTTCCTGGCAGATTGGACAGCAACTTTATTTTTGATACTTGAATTCACTTTCATCTCCATGTTTTGGACATATCAACTTTTGCTGTATTTTTCATCATCATATTGGGTCGCTGGATATAAAAGTGCAACGGCGACAGTCTAAATATATTGGAACAGATGGTCAAAATTATCCATTCTGTATTCCTTTATGGGTAAATATTGGCAGCCTTTGTTGTGCCTTTACTTATCAGAGGGGGGCCATGCTCTCGAGATAACTGATGTTTATTTCACATTTCTGGATTTCGAACGAAATTTCAAGAAGAACAGTCGACATGCAATGCCGATTAGCATTTATAGAACAAATTCCTATCATATTAGCCACCCCAGTTTTTTCTTTCTTTAATACAAATGTGACCTATCGGAAGCAATTTAACCGTTACTCTGCCTTCCATCTTAACCAAGCTCGTATGAAATTGCTTCTTTGTCGTTTGATGAATACAAACCGTCACACATTCCTTCTGCCAATGCCACTTCTAATTGTAGCATTCTCTAAATCAAGCTTATTAATATATATATATATATATATATATATATATATATATATATATATATATATATATATATATATATATATATATATATATATATGTTTGTATGTATATTTTGGGGGGATAAAGTAGTGCTTCTGAGATTTTGCTTCCTTAATGAGAAAATGGTTAACTATCGATACACACACATGATACTCTTGTTCAATCCTAGCCATAGAATCATAGAATGTGCCATCTTACATTTTTTCAAGATATATGCTTAATATATGCTCAATTTGACTTCAGTTACCATTTAAAGCTAAAAAATCAATTTGACGACTGGATAGTTCAACTTAATGAAGGAAAATATTCTCCAATATTTTATAAAGATATGTGAATTTACGTTGTATACTCATCCAATCTTTCTATCATAAAAATATTAAATGAAACTTAGCTTGCCTCACCGAGTGTCCGCCAGAGCCTCAAAGTAAGCATGGCTCTTAGAGCTATAAATGAAGGTCATAAGGTTGTAGATTTAGGATCGACACATAAATATTAGGAAAGCATATGTGGTTGAGTTTGGTTTACAACTCTACACCATATGACTGGGGATGGCGAGACAGTTGTCATTACAGATAGCCCTTGTACCAGAGATTATCGAAATGTACCCTGCTCATCCTTAGGTAAAAATAGTTGTCTTGTCTGTTTTTAAATGTTTCTGCCCTCCGAAGGCCAGTCTAGAGAAACCGTCGGCTGAAACATTGTGATATAAGAGACTATATGGAAAGACCCCTGTTGATCAAGACACTGTGTTGTGAGTATAATCCATTGAACCATCCTTGTGGGAATTCTAATGTGTGCTTCCTTGTGTATGTCTCATTTTGGCGATATGATGGTGCCGGAGGTTATCGGCTCAAGGACTTGAAGCTCTATTGACAAATAAAGTGAACGCATTCAATGAAAGCCAAGCACAATGTGTGTCCGTCCCTTTGGTGGTTTCCAGAAAAAGAGTAAACATATGTCTCTGCCTTACAGGGGTGTGTCCAAAATACGGGAAATAAATGAACTTATATCAATATTTTGTATTGATACCATGCTCCAGTTCAGATTTTTCATATTTGCTTTATTTGACAGAAAATATTCAGTAAAAGGGTAGTCAACAAAATTTAAAAAAAAATCTAAATCTTGCAATATTGATACCTCATTCAAACAGGACATTTTTATAATCTTGGCTTTGTATTCTTGGAATACGATCTGATCTATCCCAGAGAAAATGAAATAATTGATTTCCTTTGTCAATTCATACAACGGTAATAGCCTTAATCAATGTGAGCATCCAGATGGGTCTCTCCTTTGTTGCTCAAGTTACTGCCAATCACAGCATCGGATTCCTGTTGGCACTACGACAATCTTTGGGGGGTGTCCAAGGACAAGCTATCTCACCTGACCACGGATCAGCTTAATTGCATAATGAATATTGATATTACACAATCATCAAATCCTATATTTATATATATATATGTAGAAGTGACCCCCGCAGAAAGACTCTGTGACCCGTCAGGTCAGGCTGCAGTTATGAATCCGTGTGGAATCGAATGAAAAGGTTTCGAAATAAAGCAAGACAAGTGAAGCATATATATGCATGCGCTGTGACGCGGGCTGTTTACAACAGTAAAGTACACATGGTATTAGAATCCCAGACGGAGAATATCGTCCATCTAAAATGGCTGGAGCCAAAGCTTCATCCAATTAGCCGCGCATGAAAAAGTTTTACCATGCCAAATTTTTCTATTGACAAAAACAACGAAATGGATGTATATAAAATGATTGCAAAGTAGGTGTTGCAGAAGAAGTGGAAAAGACCATGCGACCAAATGGTGTGGAGTTAGGGGCCATTGTGTTCCTTCTGTCTGTGTGCCCACAGACTTACGCCGACACAGGTATGCCTTCCACTCAAATACGTTTTATTTTTATTCTTTACGTTATGCATTTTTTCATATTTCATTTAATATCTGCATATGATACAATAGCCGTAGTGTAATATCAATGTAGCCAAAGCCCTGTATATTTTTAATTTGCTGATGTACCCTCTGGGAGGTTGGCACGAGGTTTGAATTAATTACCTTAATTTACACGAAATGCAGACATGCTTCTTTGTATGAGCTCGAAATCATTCGGAAATATATTAAAAGCACCTGTAGCATTGTCGGCTGGAATGATGCGAATCAATTTCAAGAAGTATCCACGGGCAAAGGGAACCTCTACAGCAATGGTACATGACTAAAAATTAAAAAACAAAACAAAACAAAACAACAACAACAACAACAACAACAACAACAACAACACTTTTTTGATGGAGACACAAGCAGTGATTCTCTTTGTTACTTTTACGTCAGGGCAAACAAAGGGTGATTTTCACAAATAAAGTTTGTGGGGTTTTCATGAGGACCACGCGCGGAAGGAGATATACCAAAAGCAACAGCAATAGCAATCTTGAAAAGTAGTCCCATGATACTCTTAAGTTGAAAAATGTTCATGCGAACACCATAGGATCTTTAAAAGGAAATGCGACAAAAGATTCTAATTCAATAAAAATGTCAATTGAATGAGATAATTGTTAACTAAATGTTCAAGTTTGCTAGAAGCATGTGTCTTTTACAAAGCCCGATAGAAACATCATTTTTTTCTCTCTCTCTCAGGTCTAATGATATCCAGGTTAGTTGTTTTAATACGGCTTGTCAAATATAAGGAGATTCTTAACAGTGCAGGTATCATTTTTAGCATTCGATATTTCTAAAACAAGTGCACATAGAGAAAGTACTGGGTACTTTTTAGCAATAGAGGATCACATTAATTTGATGCAATATTTTTATAATTTGGCAAAGCGTGTCGAATTGATATATCTATGTTCGTATAGCCATGCGCTTTTCAAATAA
This sequence comes from Hermodice carunculata, assembly GCA_964020975.1. Classification (NCBI taxonomy): domain Eukaryota; kingdom Metazoa; phylum Annelida; class Polychaeta; order Eunicida; family Amphinomidae; genus Hermodice; species Hermodice carunculata. Next base: position 49,674,475 of record OZ026630.1, on the reverse strand, counting down.
TCGTCACAAATCTGAGTATTTTATGTGATGAGTAGCTCTTCAAATTACAATTTTAGATTTGAAATATTTGGATCGTGCGCTATTCAGAAATATTATACTCTGTGGATTTTTGCATTAACACTTTTTAACTTAAGTGCCAGTTCTCCCAAAACGCGGTGGTTCTTTTTCTCCCGTTGGTAACGACCCAGGTTATATCTTTTCTGTGCAAGCCTTGCAACGACAGGAACGAAAACTGCGCAGGGCATCACCCGGTTACGGTCCAAAGCACCAGGAGTGTCAAAATTGGTGTTGGTCATTGTGGTTCTGCCACACAAAGCCTGGTATTGCCCAACACTTTTCCGCTTTAACTGGTCGACGGCGTATCGTACAGCTGCACTGCACATGCTTCCTGCTTAATATTTATTATACAGTATAATTAAGACCACCTCCATAAAGAGACCATTTCTATATTAAGACCGCCAATTTACAGTCCAGTTATTTATCCTTCGTAAAATAATATCCCTATTAAGACCACATTTTCAGTCCCTTAGGTGGTCTTAATAGGGAGATTCCACTGTACTTTCATTTCAACCGTTTCATGTCTTGAGTAAGAAAAGTGTATGTGCCAAGAAAAACTGTTGACTCAGTCTTTTGACAATCACTTTAAGGGTTAAATAATTTAGAAAAAAGTCAAGTGCTTGTAAGATCCCGTCAAAGAAAGGTGCACCAATTCACTTTTACCTGGAGCTGCATTTACAGCTGAACGGACTGCAATGTAATTGTTTTAACTAAAAACTTTTCTTTCTTTCTATCTTTCTTACTTTCGTTCTTTCTTTCTTTCTTTCTTTCTTTCTTTCTTTCTTTCTTTCTTTCTTTCTTTCTTTCTTAATTCTTCCTTACTTTCTTTCTTTTTATGATTCATGAATTGTTATTGCATGTGTTCGAGCTTCTTGATGCAGAAGCTGGTGTGTTGCCATTGACGTCACACGCTGTGTAATTTGAAAGCATGGTTTTTAATGTCATTATCCTCTTCTTTCATACGACATACACAGCTCTTTGTTCACGTGCTACCTTTCAGAGTGACAACTGAACTTTATTGTACAGGTACTGAAAGTAATAACAACTAAATATAGGGACATTATGCCATCAAGATGTACATGCACAATATTGTGTTTACTTGCAGCACGTTTCTGAAAGGGTAGTGATCTGAGTCTTGGCTTGGATCAAGTTCAGGTTCTAGAAGAAGATTACGTCACTCCAATTCGTGTTAACGTCGATTTAATGTTTATATGTGTGTAGACTTGACTGCACACTTTTAATAAGAACCGGATTGCGTAGTTTTCATTGGGTCGCTGCGATTATTATATGTTGCCAATGATAATTGTTTACATTGACGGAAAGGCTGTGGTGGGTATTTGGGTACCCACTTAATTACAAGATAGTCGTTTCTATTTGATAGCTTGGTTCTAGTAGGATCGAAGACCAGACAACGTTTCTTTTGATTGTGCTGACCTTTTCTGCCATCTCATTAAATGTTTGCTTTGTAATTAACATAGTCTTAGAGATATCACAAATTTAGCTTTATATCAGAACGAACCTTACATTTTTACAGTCCATGAAACGAGTTTGTTTTTATGCAATCGGCCTGTTATTTTTTCCTGCCATGTATTTGTACATGCTGATGCGGAGAACGGCAAATGTGAAGAACTCGAAAGCCGCCACCATAGACAACAGAAGGTTCCCACCTTGCACTCGAATGACTTTTATTGCATAATGTACAAAGTAGCCGGTGATACGTGGGTATTAATAATACACGAATGTTAGGTACCCAGATGGGTAAGTTATTAAACAGCGAAACCAGCTCTTTTCCTGGCTGTTTCTGGTGTATGAAGAAAGGTACATTATGACAGCGGGGACAGCTGTTGACGTATAGGAATGAGGATTCCCATACACTGTTTGAAACATTGCAGAGAAACAGTGTTAACGCCTGCAGCTAGTGCGTCTTGCCGTTTTGGAGGAAGAGACAAAGGAGGCAATGTGTAGCCTCCCGGAAAAGACGAACAAACGTTTTTCTGCGAAATAACTGGTTACGGGGCACCCATGACTTGATACTCTTCACACAAGAAATGTTGTTAAGCAGGCGAACCAAAAGTCCTGACAGACAGGAAAACCAAGAGTCATATTTTCTTGATGATTGATAGTAACACTACAAATGGACCAAGAGATGCTGCAACATTACGTTTGGAGGGGGTCATAGTGCCCACTAGCAATATTTAAACGATTCTTTGCTTCGGGTAAACAGAACTAAAAAGGCCCCGGGGATTTCCCATAGCCTGTTTGCCCCGCGTGATCATATAATAAACATATTTCTGTTGACTTTATTCTATTACTAGTAATTGTGAGCATGATGCAAGGCAGTAATCGATATGCATGTTGTTGCTTTCCAAAATTATGACATGCTTTGTTTGTATATGCTGGCATTATTAACCTATCTGAAGAAAGGTTAAAGCATTTGCTCGGACTTATTCATCAGGAAAGACCATTTTTTTCTGGAAATTCAAAATGAGGTTTTTTGGCACAATTCCATAAATCGACGATCCGTATCTGCACTGAAAGCATAAATTCTGTTTCGTTGTGCTCTTTGTGGACTATTGGTATATCAGCAAAACATCCGCAATATGTTTGAAGTCACTGCACTGAGGTTATCGTGACTCAGAAGTCTTCACAATACACGATCCATTTACCGCCTTGCTAAATACTCTTTGTGTGCCTTGCCATTTGGTATTGCGTCCTTCTGTCATCAACAAGGATCAACAATGTACCGACGTCCAGGTACCAGAAGGATCACGGCCCCGTATCGTTTTTTTCTTTCATTCTAATTGCGGAGTTGCAAACAATCATTATTTTCATTTAACATATAAAATGCATGCTAACAAAATAACATGCCTATTTGAAGAAAATGAAGAAAGAAAAATCTGGAACAACCCGAGACGCGTGCAATTGTATTAGATGCTTATTTTACGTAGTTTATTTTTGTACATTGACAGGCATTTTGTTGTTATAATATCCTTTATTTGTTGAATGAGGATTAGACAAATAGCCAAACGCTAATGCAGGTCTTCTCCTCTTGTATACACGTACATTTTTACACACTTTGCCACAATCACGTTGCAAATAGGACAGGCATCGTAATGTAAAGATGCGAAAATTAAGATTCTGTATTCTGTTTAAACATTTTATTTTTTAAATTTCAAAAGCGATCGTAGAACAGGCGAAGCCTATCTGAACCCCTCTTAAAAATAAAAAAATGTAATAAGCAAATATAGATGTACAACTAGAAAAGAAGATTTGCTTCAAAGCAAATCTGTCTGTGGGCCTTCAAAAGTTGTAAATGTGGCCAGATGAAATTTTCAAATGTCCAAATGACCTCGACCTTTGACCTCTAGAGGCTACATGTAAATTAAAAAAATGCGCAGTGTTGAAGTACCAACAATTTGAGCTCAACATGACTGCAGTTGGATGAAAATTGACCAAGTTATGGCTAGATGAAAATTGCAAATGCCCAAATGACATTGACGTTTGACTTTTGGAGGTCACATGTAAATTACAAAAAAATGTACAGTGTTACAATATCTACAATTTAAGCACAACAAGCACCAAATCAGACGAAAATTGACCAAGTTATATCAAGATGAAACTTTCAAAGGTCCAAATGACTCTAACCTTTGACCTTTAGATGTTTCATGTTGATTAAAAAATATGCAGTTTTGCAATGCGAAACAATTTGGGTCCAGCACGGTCAATATTGGATGAAAATTGATCAAGTTACCGTTGGAGGAAAATTTCAACGGTCCAAATGACCTTGACATTTGACCTTGAGAAGTTGAATGATAATTACGAACATGTACGGTATAGGCTGCCAAATATGTTCTGATCAGTTAACCGCTGAAGACCCTTTAATTTGTTTGGGCTAATACAGCCTGTGTCAAAACTTCTACAGAAGAACGCCTGCAATATGGACAATAGTACCTCCATCTTTATACAGGTTAGACAGTGACGACAGGTTAGCTTACTGAGTGTGAAGAGTTCCGACTGTGAAATAGGGTAATGACTACCAGGAAGTGGTTCTGGACAAAAAGACACAAAAACAGAAATATGCAGTGTTGCAATACGTACAATTTGGGTCTAACATGGTCAAAATTGGATGAACATTTACCAAGTTATGGAAGGATAAAATACTCGAAGGTCCAAATGACCTTGATCTTTGACCTTTAGAGGTCACATGTAAATTACAAAAATGTACAATGTCACAAACCTATAAATTAAAGTTGGATTGAATACCTGCACCTATAATAGTTTAGGAAGCCAAGATTTAAATTTTCAAATGCCAATAATTTGCATAATTTTCAAAACCGTTGAACGTCTTTACAAAAATTCAAGAGTTCATGTACGGAAGTATAATTATGCCAAGTTTGGAGTTTCTACGAATGATAGTTTTTAAATGAAATGTCGGGCAAATTTACCTGTAAAGAAAGAAGAAAGAAAAAACAGCATTCCTAGATTAACAATATGTCTGTGTTGTCATACAGACATAACAAGAAGTAATATTTTTTCCGCTGTTTTCATTTTTCTGCACCGAAGTACACATAATGTACATCTAAGAGTTCTCCCTCCCTTCCTCGCTAACAAAAAACTTTGGTGTGCTCGTACGATGTATTGAATTGAAGATGTTGAAAAAACACATCAGTTAGATGCACTGAAGTATTTTCCCATGTTGTCAATACAGGAAATGCAGTTATGATTAGTAACACCGTGGTATGTCACCATTACGTTACACCATTGTAGTGACAGTGTGCATAGATAAAGTAGGAGCATTAGCAGGGAGCTGCAATGACTCCATACTGCCACAAACACTCGTCACGTTTAACGAGTCCCCATTGTCTAAAACCTGGAGTCCGAAATTTTTTGTCAAGCTAAAGGTAACATGAAACGTTTGCAATGGGGCAATGTGCAAAATCTGGTGCATCTTTCTAATTTCTTTGACCCCCACCCCACCCGCCCTTCTCGTAAAAGTAATTGTACAGGTCACTACTTTTCATCTGAACACAAATTAGACATTGGAATTTCGACTTTGGTTGAATTAACAGGAAATTAAGGCCCAAAAATGGCATTAATCTAAAGATAATGTGAGTTGCCAAGCCAATTACAGCATGTCTCATATGAACTAATATTAATAAGTTGTGATACTTTGTTCACATGATTTAAATATTTGCCAACAATGCCCACCGAAGACCCCTTCAATGCGCATATGTCCCTCCATGGCCGTGCACGCTCTCTTATACAGTCCGCAATCCGTGTTTAGTACAGAATGTTTGTTTAGCAGATGTTACGTACTTTGTCACCCTGTAATGTAAATGCAACAAGGTGTTTCTTGAAAAACACCCGGTTTTCTTTTTATAAAACATGCAGGAATGACCGCATTTTTCTTCCTTTTAAATTGTTGTAAACTGTTCCATATTTTATGATGGAAAGAAAAAAATCCTTTTTCTCTGAGCAACAAGTACAAACCTCTTGGCCGCAGGTGCCTCGAAAAGTACTTAAAATGCAGAAGGGATCAAAGTGATATTAGATCCTAGTAAACAAGCATGGTTGATGTGTTTCTTGGTATTTTGTTCATGTGGCAATGCAGAAAATGTTCCATTTGCGTGGGAAATTTAATAAATAGTTCAGAAAAACATTACATCTAAATAGGCAAGGGTAGGAAGAAGGTTCAAGAACTGCCTAAAAGAGGGCACTGCAGTCAGTGGAAGTCTCGGGTTGTGTATTCCCATTACTTTACATTGTAATTTGCAACTTAATAACTTGAAAACTACTGCACATAGAAACACCAAATTTCAGACAGTAAATCTAGATGCATAACTACATACCTCACGAAAATGATATATCCACAGCTACAAAAGTGACTGGTTTATTTAAGGTTGCTTTAACATACAAACTAATGGGAATACACACTTGTAGCCCCCCAAATGCATGTGTATTCAGTTGTGTATTGGGGCGAATACACACCTCAGAGCTAATTCTGACCGTTCCTATTGATAAATAGCTATGCAGAATATGTTCCGTTTGCGTGGGACACTTTAATAAACAATTCAGAAAAACATTACATTAAAAATCGATAAAATCATGATTTCGTCTGCTGCTACCTTTTGGTCCGAAACATGAGAGTATGAGTTATTTGAAACAACTATACTGTGTACTAATACTTACATCTGGCAGTCCATCTTTCATCTAGATGGATACCCGGTTTCATTTTACTAGATATAAAAATTAAAAACCAGTCATTTTTGCAGTAAAAAAATCTGTCACGTCTTCAGTCTGATCACATTTGATGACTTAAATAAATAGTCTTGAGTAATATGCGCTGCTAAATGCAGAACGGAAAGCACAATTATAAAGGCGAGAAGCTGTTCAGTCGTATTTTTGATTAAGTCCTGTCTTCCTTTGCAATGCAACAAAGCTGAGTGAATAGTTTATTCCTTCTACAGATTATGGCAACATGTCCAGGGTTGGGGATATTCTACCTATAAATACATAGGAGACTAGAAAAGATAATTTGCTTCAAAGCAAATCTGTCTGTGTGCCTTCAAAAGTTGTAAGTATTAAATGCTACAACTTTTGTCCTTTGGTACTTCACATTGCATTAAGCTTATAGCTGGATGAAAATTTCAAAGTCCAAATGACTTTGACCTTTGACATTTACAGGTTACATGTAAATTGCAAAAATTTACAGTGTTACAATACCCACAATTTAAGTCCAACACGATTAGAATTGGATGGAAATTGGCCAAGTTATGGCTGAGTGAAACGTTCAAAGGTCTAAATGACGTTGACCTCTGACCTTTAGGGGTCACATGTAAGTTTCAAGATGTGCAGTGTTACAATAGCTACAATTTGAGCCCAACATGGTCAAAATTGGATAAAGGTTGACCAAGTTATGGCTAGAAGAAAGCCACCATCGAAAGTGGCCTTTGACCTTGAGATCTCTACCTAAAGTGGACCTTGACCTTTAAAGCGACATTTTGCCCTAAAATTGGCCTTTGACCTTGACATGATCTTGATATTTGAGATGGCCTTTGCCTTCCTATGATCGAACTCCTATATACTCGGAACCACATTTACTATAGCACATAAGATATTGAAGATTTAAAACTTTAATTAGCCCTCATTTGCATAATTTTTAAAAGCATGAACTCTCATTATAAAAAGGCGAGACTTCATCTATAGAAGTATACTTGTGCCAAGTTTGGAGTTTCTACGTATAATACTTTTCAAATGAAATGTTGGACAAATTTGCCTGTAAAGAAAGAAAGAAAGAATTCCTAGAAAAACAATGTGTCCTGCTGAGGGTGATATTCGTCTGAGAAGGGACATTATGCTTGCTACTGCTCGTCGGATAACACGCTGAGTTTGGGATGTTATCCCATAGGCTCAGGGCCAAAACCCTGCATTGGATCAAGTATTAAAGATGACAAAGAAGTATGGCATATTACCCCGTGCACAGATGGGGTCATTTGCCTTCGCTTGGGATAGTGCAGCCAGAGGGGGCTAGTTGTGCATAATGCTTATATCTTGGCGCAGTTTTGTTTTTAGTTTAGTTCCACATATATCATCAGCGTATAAAGCATAATATAAGGTTGCAATTTGTCAAGATTATAAGTTACCTAACCTGGAGTAAATGTGAGAACCCATACTTGCTTTGTTTGGGTGTATGTTTGAATATTTACCACCCCATATCTCTGTCAGGGTAAGTGGTGACTTAAGATTTAGTTTACATATATGACTTTGTAGATAAGGACATATCAAATTCTGTCATTGGTAATGTGATTCTTTGACTAACTTTCTAAAAGTGGTTTGTAAAAGTTATCCCACTGATATGTAGTCCTTACTTCACTAACGCGCGCAGATCTACGCATTTTTGTCCAACCAGTCAGCTATATTACACCTAATCCTCGGGTAATATGGTCAACCGTTGGAGACTATAAAAATTCGCTACGGATTTTGGGCATCAGTGATATGGAACTGTTGCAGAACATATACCGTTTTGACAATAAAATATTGAGTGTCACTCTGTCTTACTGTCAAGACAAGGAAAGTGCCTTGTCCTCCCCACACGTTGTTAGCAGAACGTTAGCGAAATAAGCAGAGCGTGTTGTCAGAATTGTTTGTGACGTGCTTATTCTTTTTGATGTCTCAGTGTGCCTGCTTCCAATACAAGGTGACATTGAGCAGGGAAACGTTTGACCGAGAGTTTGACAAGTTATTGAATGCATATTGTGTTTCAGACAACTCTCTTTTGAAAGTTCCCAGTACTGTAACAGCGATGCTTTCAACATCTTACTCATCTAAACGAAAAGGCATCATTTGATCCAGTGGTCTACCATCATGCCTAGTTTGGAGTTTCTAGATATAGCGGTGTCCCAGAAAAGCTGAGGGCAAATTTGGCTCTACGTAAAAAAAAGAAAGAAACAGTTTTAGGAAAAACGAGATGCATGTGTTGAGACAACATAACTAAAAATAATCCCAGCGACATTTGTTTCATATATATATATATATATATATATGTATGTATAATTGTTTTAATACGTGTATCAAGATCTAAATAAATTTTGTCGTGATCATTAAAACAATTTTTAGATGTATCAAAGTATTGAATACAAGTAAATTTCCACTTTTAGTGCCTAAAATTTATACAATAACGAGATTCTTTTTGGAAGTTACCCGCTTCGTAAGACTTTTAGGTCATGGCGATAGATAGATTCATTATGTTGTTGAATGATATTGCAGAGATATATGATTGCCCATCAATCATTGTCGTACCATTCACATACGTTATTCGCTCTGGTTTAACGACGCAATGCTGTTCAAATATTTTGAGTGATGAGTTTTAATGGGTGTGATCTATGCACTGAAGCCAAAGCTGTTGTCCTGTAGTATATCAGCCAGGAATACATAATCTCCAATCTCTATTCAGGACATTTAGACAAGAGAAGCCTTTATGCCTTCTCTGAGTATCGACCATATTTGACAATATTCGAAACCTGTAATTCCGAAGTCCCCATGTCTCTGCAGGAAATTGCATATGTAACTTGGGTCAGGCTAAAACACCACAATGTAAGACAACTAATGATAGCATAAACTATGACCTTTGAAATTACACCAACCACCGGCAAGACACCGCGAACTGTAATATGAAATTGAAAGAATATGCCTTTCACTTTTGTGCCAAAGAAAATCCGTGGCTGTACAAACAAAGAAAGCGTGGGGAAACATAGTTTATAAGACCATAGACACATGGCACTTTTGTGGCCCACAGCCAGTTTTTTTTTTTTTTCGGTCAGTCTTTATAACGGGTCAAACTGCAACATTACATTGCCAACAGTCAATTTCTTGCACACATGTCGTGTTAAAATGTTACGGACCACCTGGGTGGTACAACATTATTTTCTATTACTACTAAGTTGAAGAAAACTGCATTTAAAAAGAATAAAATTATTGACCCGTATCCAGATGAATTTCTGGAATGTGGCTAGCCTTCAATTTATTGCAATCTGCACTGTTCATTATGTATTGCTGTTCTTCATCCCAGCCAAGGCCCCTGGACCGGCCTGTTATTGACAACGTACCGCAGCATTTAATTATTATAACCCTTACGAGACATTCGTTAGCACTTACTACCTACAGGAAGGGCTCACCCTTTTGTCTTTAAGTTAGTAAAAGGCTTGAAGAAAATGATGGTGGCTACTCTTTGGTAAATATAAGGGTACTCCAAGGAAACAAATGCACATACGTTGGTCCCTCAACCCCCCCCCCCCCCCAATGTCTGGGTAAATTAAAGGGTGCTCTTCTTTGAGAGGCCATCCCTATGGCAGGCCAAATAGTGGTAACATGAAGCATATAGTTTCTCAACGGTGGTATAATTGCATAGAAAATCCAACACGGTGAACCTGATCAACGTCACCGTGTGGCCAGCTGGTCTCTCATTGGTGTGGTCTCTCAAAAGAGGGACAACTGTGAACAGAAACTTCAAATTTTTTGTATTACAACTTGCCTCTAAAGCAGTTGAAGCTCCGTATTATCTCTACTACACAACCGGGGCGAGCAGAAAGTTCAAACTGACGGAGATTGGTCTGTATAGCAGACAATATGAAAATAAATTGCTGGTATGGAATAAAGAAGCAATGCAGTTCACAAAGCATAAATGTCACATGTGACGTCATATAGTTATCAACTAACGTTTGGAAATCAAGCAAAAATTAATCAATTACAGAACAGAAAGATCACTCAAAAGTCGCACACAACCAATTTATGACCGGGCGACCTGAATCAACTTCTGCAAATTTGTTGAAAATTCAGATAACTTTGTTTGCCACAACGTGAACATAAATAAACTTGATGAACGCTGTGCTTTACCAACTCAAGTACAAGTTGTTAGCAGTCTAAGCTCTAGTATTTGACGATTCCAAACTTGATCGTTGGCGTTTGCCCGAGAAGGAGATGACCTGCAAGTAAAGATAACTTACAAAGACTGTGTTCTTTGTCTACTCATGGGGACTGGGGTTAGAGTGGGGTCTTCATTGTTTACAGGTCATTTTATATATGAAAAAAGTTCATTTTGAGTTCATGTTATAGTTGTGGGTAAAGCCTCGATGGATTAAAACTATTCTAAGCCGTGGTAAGGTTATAAAGGTCGCATAATTAAAATTTTATTTCTTTATTTGTTTTTGTATGCTGATACAGTGGTTTTTGGTCGATCACCATGACGGGATAGAGCTATGATGCATTTATATCTCTGGGGCTCTTCGCGTATCTGACGCGGTCCTTCACGCGACAGGTGGCGCCATGTGTCATCAGCTTACGGGGGCCATAGCTTCAGAAATTAGTTCAGATTAATTTTGAGGCAGTATTTTAGCAAACACTTTTGGGTCAGATGTGTATTAAGATCAAGTAGATCGAAGGCCTCCGTTGACGCAGGTCTGTATTTCATTAAAGCATTATCATCATTTAGAACCATTCAAATTGGTTCGCAAAACTTACATCTAATTTGCCTGTTAAGATACGAGAGAAGGCGACTCAACGTAGGAAATGAACATGAATGGCTTGAAGAATTATTTGGCGGTTATCATCATCATCATCATCATCATCATCATCATCATCATCATCATCATCATCATCATCATCATCATCATCATCATTGTTATTATTGGAATCATAGTGCGGCTTTGATATGTCCGTGGATTAACGTCACAGGTGTTTCTCTCAGCCAACGGTGTCCTGATACTTTTGAAACTGAAAGAAAATGTTTTATACAAAAGTACGAGGTTTTAGTCTGATATGTTCCCGTTACCGATGTGTTTGAATAATTTAAATGTTTGTTCCTGAATAAAACCTTAAATTGTCGCCTTCGCTCATCTCCCAACTGGTGCAAAGTGTGGCTCCAAGTCTACCCCCATGGGAGGACTATCTTTTCTAACTGCCTCAAATATATAACCTCGACTAAAAGGTAGCTGAACGTAAAGGAATGAATCATTATGATGCAAAAAAGAAGAAATGTTTCTTTGTGAAAATTTATATTAACCGAATCGTGGGTGCCCCATTTACAAAGTTACAAGCATACAAACAACTTGAATGGATCAATTCCTTTGACAACGATAGCTTTACTTCAACAAAAGTTGTTTTGTCAGCCATCATCATATTTGAAGTTTTTGAAAAAAAACTTTTGATATAATGCATAAAACGTCTTAATATTTAGTCAACCGCTGGTTTCACAGGCTTCATACCTCAAGCAACTGAATGTCACAATTCCGGACCACCGGGTCACTGTGTAGAAAGAGAAGAAAAAAGTTCAACCAGTCCAAAGCTTCTTTCCTTTGTCTGATCCTTGGCGCATCTCCAATAAAAGTACGAGCTGAGGGTGCTCTTTGTCGACTGCTTGTGGCCTTGGGTTGAATCAAACTCTTGTGTGTTGTATGTTTACATGTTCGGTCAGGCAAGTTGGAGTCAAAGTGCGGTTGCTAAGGCTGCAGTTTTTATTCAACTCAAAAAGTAAAGAAAATAAAAGGCAGAGAAAATTCATCGTTCTGCCTCACAGAGGCAGTTACGAATTGTAAGTTTACATTATGAAAAATTACTAAGTGGTAGCTTTTTTCCCCTTACAAACGCTAATATTGTCCGAGTTTGATTGTATATAGATAATTGAATTCATCGGCCAACGAGCAAGATTCACAATAACATATAATTTTTCATCTACAACAAAATATGTCAGAAAAATCAAATACTGAACTTTGTGTTGAAATTATGCAAGTGTGTGTGTCCGGACATAAAGGTGTTCCACAACTTTTCGCTTTTCTTCTTTTTTTTCTGATTCGATCTTTGTCTCTCCCACACTTACAGGATACATCTGTCTCTTTTTCTTGCCTGTCACATGTAACACAACGGTAAATTTAAAGCATTATAAATAACTTATTTTAGCACGACCTATCAGGAATCCAATTGTAGAAAATATACTCGGTGATCAGTGTACAGCATACATAGTTTCATGAAAGGGAAATAAATCTGCGGCCAGAGTGGAACTGTGCACTACATGGGTCACTTGAGGACATTGCAACAGGTGACATATTAAGTTTGACAGGCATAAAGGCGGATCAAACCTCGCATCTTTTATTTCCCCCCAGTTATTCTTATCACTGAATGGAAGATAAATATTTATCTTCCGGTTTGTCTTTGTGGGTAAAAGGGACCCCATTAACCCGAATCCTCTTTGTGCACCAGTAAGAAAGTGACGACCTGGAACTTAACGGGTCAACAGTTGCACTTTCACGGTTAAACAGGTCGAAACGATCGATCTGTAGTTTTAAATTTTAAATGCCATCTGTGACCCCCCCCCCAAGTAGTGTGAATTTATTTAATTTCGTTGTGTTCTTATTTTCGCTGATGCTTCAAACCGTGAAAATAAGAATCCAATGAAATATATTTTTAACATGGCACTGACAGGAATTATAACAAAAATAGTGAATCTAAAGTTTCAGTGAAAGGTCCAAAATGCAAAATCCATGATAATTAATGCCCTTGAAAATAAATGTATTCATAGTATAACAGGAAGTCTATGTGGTTAACTCTTTCATAGCCATGTGTTTACTGAGTCAACAGCTTTCCTTGGTGCGCTTTGAGTGCAATTCAGAGCACGCCGACTTTTGCCGAAATTGGCACTGGAAGAGTTAACATGTACCTGGTCCGCCCAGTAAAACAGCTGATTGTCTTGTGCGGCCTCCAAAGAAATAACATTATACCTTGGTGGTTAGATGCCCGGTCAATTTCAGGACTTATACTCATATTGTGTTATCCAGTAATTGATGCACATCAGTGTACATGCCAACTACACCCTAAAATGAAATCGGTATTCCACTGATGTCCACTTGAAGAAAAAAAAAATGAAATGAAACTTTACGAGGCAAACGATCTATGCTTTTTATCTTTGCTTTTTGTTGGCCTATGGCTGATTAGTTCCTTTTACAATCAGGGAGGAAAAGAAAAAAAAACACTAAAGCTAACAATTTACAGATGGCGACGAATGAAACCTTCCGGCTTTTCGAAGGCCCAAACGGAAGAAATAACAGATACACAAGGCACACCAGGAAAACCTGTGCTAACACTTTTGTAAAATAGGGATTTGACCGAAAACTGTAACGGGGTAAACAGTGTAGCGATGAAACGCAGGCCAATATCTCTCCACGGTTCTGGATTCCTTTTTTCTTTTCTTTTCTTATTCTATTTTTGCGCCGACGACAAGACGGAAAGAGCTGGCAAGGTGCAGGCGTTCAATTTGTGGGATGGAGCCCTTCACGGGTCCAGAATTTGACCTGTGAAATCCTATTTATGTGCATGATTACAGCAATGACAGTTGACACAAAACACGTCTTCTGTTGGAGGCTTTCCCTGCCATACACTCTGCACTATGCCATCCGGTAGTTGGAAAACATTGCATCTGCCTGTAACAACCAGCATGTGAAGACAGTATTTACTGTTTTTCAGCGAAAAAAATAAACAAACAAAACAAAAAAACAAACAAACAAACAAACAAACACCCCCCAAAACAAACAAACAAAACAAAAAACAACAACAACAACAACAACAACAACAACAACAACAACAACAACAACAACAACAACAACAACAACAACAACAACAAAACCCCCGTCCAGCTAAACTGAGACCAATGACGCGTATTAGCAATATGTTTGGTGACAAGAAAAGCTGGAAGCTTTTACACTAGGGGCTTTCTGTACACATGTATCACTTGTGACAGTTCTGTGCAGCATGGAAAGAGCGTCCGCGTGTAGGTTTCACGCATGCGCATTAATTTTGCGTCTTTTTTTATGTCTGTGTGCCGACACAGGCATACTGTTTTTCTAGGAATTGTTTCTTTCTTTCTTTCTTTCTTTCTTTCTTTCTTTCTTTCTTTCTTTCTTTCTTTACCGGCAAATTTGTCCGACATTTCATTTGAAAAGTATTACACGTAGAAACTCCAAACTTGGCACAATTATACTTCTATAGATAAAGTCTGGCCTTTTTATAATGAGAGTTCATGCTTTTCAAAATTATGCAAATGAGGGCTAATTAAAGTTTTAAATCTTCAATATCTCATATACTATGGCAGATGTGGTTCCGAGTGTATAGGAGTTCGATCATTGCAAGGTAAAAGTCATCTCAAATGTCAAGGTCATGTCAAAGTCAAAGGTCATGTCAAGGTCAAAGGTCAATTTTAAGCCAAAATGTCATTTTGAGGTCAAGGTTCACTTCAGGTACAGGTCATCTCAAGGTCAAAGGTCATTTCAAGGTCAAAGGCCACTTTCGATGGTGGCTTTCTTCTGGCCATAACTTGGTCAATTTTTATCCAACTTTGATCATGTTGGGCTCAAACTGTAGCTTTTGTACACTGCACATTTTTGAAAATTACTTGTGACCTCTAAAGGTCAAACATCAAGGTCATTTGGACCTTTGAAAGTTTCATCCGGTTAAAGCTTGGCCAATCTCCATCCAATTCTGATCATGTTGGACTCAAATTGTAGGTATTACAACACTGCACATTTTTTGGAGAACATGCAAGCTCAAAAGGGCAAAGGTCAAGGTCATTTGGCCCTTTGAAAGTTTCATCTTGCCATAACTTCGTAATTTTCATCCGATTTGGTTCATGTTAGGCTTAAATTGTGGGTATTGTACCACTGGGCAAATTACATGTGACCTGTAAAGGTCAAAGGTCAAGGTCATTTGGACTTTGAAATTTGCATGCAGCCATAAGCTTAATGTAATGAGAAGTACCAAAGGATAAAAGTTGTAGCATTTAATCTTTACAACTTTTGATGGCACACAGACAGATTTGCTTTGAAGCAAATCTTCTTTTCTAGTTTGGTTTTTTTTTTTTTTTAACTATGGCAAATTACCAGCCCTAAAAATGTACAAAATAATTAAAGATTCAGCAACATATGATATCCCAAATAACAAGACCAGCAATCCATTCAGTCGTCCTTCGTCTCGCTACAAAATTCCATAAAACATGGAAACTAAGTTATGTAAAGGTAATCTAACACACAGAAGTTTGCGCACAAGTTTTGTGACTTTCGTACTCTTCAAGTATTTGGTAGGAGCATAAATGACATATACAGTGGTCCCTGTCTTGAGAGACCACACCTTGGGTGGACCCAAATATGGTTGTTGAAAACAGGTGGTCTCTCTTAGAGGTATAACATGGAAGAGATAGAACAAGAGACCTGACAAATGTGGTCTGTCAAGCCAGGTAAATATTGGAGTGGTCTTTCAAGACTGGAGTTATTTAAGTGATTTTTTTCTTTTTATTTTTTAGACATTCCAGCCCGGTGCTAATATTCATGGCAAAATGACACATTAATTATTACATGTAGTTTACAATACATGTTACATGTTTTTTTGGGCACTGAAAAATAGTTTCTAAATGGTCAAAATTATACACGGACAGGACTGTTGCAAGCAATGATTATGCAGATTTGAAAGGAAGTGCAACAGCTTCATCCTGTTGAGAATGGATCATCATCTTCGGCTAATAGAAAACATTATAACGGAAGGCAACCAAGGTGAAGAAGCTAGCACTCTTTTGAAGAGCGTCATCTTGGTAGAATCATATACACCTTAGCGTCAATCACTATTCAGGCACAGTACAATTGCCTGGCATGCACCGATTCACTTTAAGCTATATCGACAACTTATTTGATGATATCGTTAAATCATTTAGAGATATCGCTAAATGATTAAGGGATGTCACTAAAGGGTTTAGGGATATCACTAAATGGTTTAGAGAATCATAAAATGAGTTCATTTAGCGATATCGGTAAATGATTTCGCCATATGGCAAATGATTTAGCAATATCGCCAAATAGGACTAAAAGTCAAAACGGCTTGCCATAAAGCACACGTGTCAATCAGATCAAAGCACGATTCTTAAAAAAAAAAAAAGAAGAAGTTGTTATGCTTGAATGCTATGATCAAATCCGTTATATGTTTAGTACCAAATACTGTGTATGGCATTGTCTGAGAATCGACGCCTGATATAGGCCTATATGTAATCAGGCCCTAGCATGATATTGATGGAGGCTAGGCCTGCTTATTGGATATTTTTGTATCCTGGGCGTCTGTAAGTAACGACATGTTGTGAAGTACAGATTTTGATGAAAATTTATATTTTTGATGGTTGTTTCCTACCGTGCCATTATTTGGAAGGGTAGGCAACAATTGTTGTCATGAAGTCTGATGGGCTGGTTTTATTTTTCTTTTCTTTCATTTTTTTTAGAGTGTACAAAGACAAGAGCAGACATCACGTTCCTCATCGACAGCTCAAGTAGTATAAATGAGGAATCACCCAAAAATTTTGATTTACTAAAAACATTTGTGAAAAATGTGATCAGTCGTTTTCCATTAGGAACAGATAATGTTCGGGTAGCCGTCATACAGTACTCTACAAACGCCAAATTACTATTCAAGCATGACAAATATAAAACAAAAAAAGAGTTGGACAATGCTATTGACAGGATGCCTTACCTCCGCGGTAACACTAATACAGCTGCGGCTATTAAAATGTTGAACGGACTGCACGACCGGAAGGATGCATTTAACCCAAGTGTTTCAAGGGTCGGCCTTCTAATCACAGATGGGTTGTCTAATCTGGATTCCAATACCACTATGATGGCAGCCCGTGAAGCCAAGAAAGACAACATCCGTTTGTTTACTGTTGGAATAGGAAAACACATCCACCAGGGGGAGCTGGAGGAAATAGCCTCTGACCCGATAACTGATCACAATTTTGTTATAAACAATTTCAAAAATTTGAATTCACTTCTGAGTCAAGTGATTGGCAGAGTTTGCAATTTGGTGTCTCCCCCTGTTGCAAGTAAGTATAATCATTTTTGATGTGCTGTTTTTTTTATGCGACTGTCACGGTATGAGCAGATAATGATAATAATAATGATAATAATAATAATAATAATAATAATAATAATAATAATAATAATAATAATAATAATAATAATAATAATAATAACAACAACAACAAACTACAACAATAATAATGAACCCTTTGAACATAGACTAGGTTACTTCATTTTTACGCAATGTAAGAGAAAACGTAATGGTTAAGCAGGATCTTATTAGCACTCCGCTTTGTTATTTAGAAACTTCAATATTTTATCTGAAAGTGGGCTTACTGACACTATACGAAACAGACCTTGATGCACAGCAAAACTCAACTGTAACTTTATGATACAAGAATAGCGAATTTTTATTTCAGAATGCATAGCAAAGGCAGATTTAACATTTGTGATAGATGACTCTGGAAGCATCCGAGACAAAAATCCCAAGGATAAGTCGTATGACAACTGGGCGCTGATCAAGGATTTTGTCAAGCGCATTGTTGATAGCATGCAGATCGGTTACAATGAAACTCGCGTGGCCTTGGTGAAATACTCTGACGAGGCACGCATTCAGTTTTATCTTAACCAATACTTTACAACAGCGGAAGTGAAAAAAGCCATTGAGGGCATGGCATATTTAGCTGGCGGCACTAATATCGCGGAGGGAATACACAAAATGCGAACTGAGATATTTCGAGAGACCAAGGGAGATAGGCCTGATGTACGCAATGTGGCTGTTCTTGTCACGGATGGGGAATCTACATTTGAAGCAGAGAAGACACTTGCTGAAGCCCTTTCAGCAAAAGGAAGCAATATAAGCATTTTTGCTGTTGGTAAGTTATTATGAGATGTGTATTTCAATGTTTAAAAGTAGGCCCTAGACAAGAATGCATTAAATTGTAAATTTGAAGTTAAGTCACATCAGTGTAGTGTGTATTTGTCCAAATATTTGGAGAGGATTATCCCTTCAAGAGGGCGAAGCACATATACGCAAGCAAAGGCAGTTTGATAATAATAATACTCTGTGGCACTCCGCTTCTGTGCCGCGGTCCTGACTAGCTAGTCAGGTGGCCTTAGTTAACAAAAAAAAAAAAAAACCAAACAAACAAACAAACAACAAAAAACAAAACAAAACAAAAAAAACAAAAACAAAAACAAAAAAAAACAAACAAACAAACAAACAAACAAACAAACAAACAAAAAAACCCTCTCAGCATAGTTCCTGTTCCCACCTGTCAGGTCCTGTTTCTATTCTACAACTACTCCTCCCCCACTGTGGGTCATTAATTTCTTCCCCGTGTTCCTGCAATGCCGCTTCTATATCCTTAGCCTCCTCTACTACTTTGCCTTTATGCTTAAGCTTGTCAATTCCTACCCTCTTCCTCCTCAACACATATTTTAAAACAAACAAACAAACAAACAAACAAACAAACTGCTGATGAATCACCTCCTCTTGATAGAACCCTTTTCGTCATCTGATCATTCCTCTTTATCTTTCTCTGTGTCTTCATCTCCTGCACGATACTTCTTGTCTCCTTGTACTCCTCGTCAGCCTTAGCTATTTCATTCTGCTGCCTGTACATCCTAGCAAACCTCCAAGCTTTATTCTTAACCTTCCTGTGTTTAATTGCACACTTCATCTCTGCATCTATGATATACCCTTTCTTCTCTACTGGTACTCTTTTCCTTCCTATTACGTCCTTTGCAACCTCAAACCTTGACATGGACCAGATTTTGTGGGTTTCCAACTCTTTATGCATTTCACATACAAGCTGACGACTTTGTGAAGCACACATGTCGATCTGTCTCATATATTTGTTAACTGGCAAACAAAACAGGATTGGCGTCTTTCGCTTCTTACTTCCACCTTCTGGGAGAAAATACAAGCTGTCCGATATCACGGCATCTTTTTTATACTTTGCAACCATATGCTCATTAACTTCAATTAGACGGAGGGTCATCGTCCGTTATGCAACTAAGCGTTTTCTTATTATTTGCAGGTGTGACTAATAAGGTCAATGAGGAGCAAATGAAGTCAATAGCCTCAGAACCTGCAGTGGACCATTACTTCAATTCGACAGAAATTACACAATTGGTCACCTTACTCAACCAGTTGGTCGTCCATGTGTGCGAGGCCGGCTGTCAGCCCGGTAAGGGACAAGCCATTTTAGTTTTCATAGTTGACAATTTTTCTCCAAAATCGGTCGATAGCGATCAATTTTTTTTTTGGTTTGAATATTTTTTTATCTCAATTCTATTGTCTTCAAAAGTGCACAGTTGCAAAATACTTTGTAGTAATTTTTACAAGAAGATCTGTAATTGGTAATAAATACTAGATGTGTATCTGCTTGCTGCAGGAACATTGTCCCCCGAACGTATGCTTGTCAATCAACAGATTTTCGAAATTTTCCTTCGATGCATACTCTGTAAGCATGCACTTGTATATTTTACCTTATTTCGTAGGCAACTGTGTTGCTAATACATTTTTACCTGTCAGTAAGTCACTGTAATTCAGCAGTCTTTCGAAACGGATATGTAATGTACCATCTTTGCTGTCATTTCCCGTCCAGTGTCCTGTATTTTTGAAAGTATAGACCCATATGTTCTTTATGGATTGCGAAGAAGACCAAAATATACATATATGTATTTATATATATATATATTTGTGTGTGTGTGTGTGTGTGTGTGTGTGTGTGAGTGTGTGTGTGTGTGTGTGTGTGTGTGTGTGTGTGTGTGTGTGTGTGTGTGTGTTTTAATCGCTCTCCATGGGCACAAGGGTTTTAGGCCGGGTAACACAGAAGAATACACCAACTCGCTGATTGAATCACAGAAGAGTGCTTGTACTTTTAAGGCAATACATATATGATTGTTAAACAACCACAGTTTCAAATTAAAAATGCCGAGAGATAAAAAGGTAAACATTTCATAATATTGTTTCACCGCTTTCCAGTAAAACCAATTGTGGGGGATGACCAGCTGGAAAGTAAACTGTCTGAATACGGCCCAGGATCCTGTCCTAGTGCCGACAGGTTAGGTAAGTAAATACTACTTTTTTTGTAATTGGTTTTACTTATCCTGGATAACTCGGTCAGGAAAGACTTTTAATTCTTCTGTGCCTCCCAAAAACATAAATAGATAGATAGATAGATGAATGGATAGATAGATGGATAGATATATAGACATATAGACAGATAGACGCGATAAAACATGTATGTATGTATGTATGTATGTATGTATGTACGTATGCATGCACATATAATTTATAAGAGAAATTGTATACCCTTGTATAGTGGTACATGCACACACCAAAGTTTTCTTACGATCTTATAATAAGAACTCATGTGATACAAATTCCTTGCATGTTATCGTAAACATGCGCATACTTCGAAAGCAAGACACATCGCAACATTTTCGACCTTCTTCCATATGCTTGGCAAGATTTAGTAAACTATTTATCATTTCAGTTTTAATTTCGTAAATATTTCATTACTGACTCAGTAGAAATCCCAAACTAGTATAAAGTGAAAAATACGATATATTTTATGTCGACCTGTATGGGATTCGAACCCACTACCTTCGGCACACTCGCCTAGCCAAATGTAATGTGCTCTTTTAGTGACCAGCTTAAAATCATAGACGCAGATGCGATGATTAGCAGACAGGGCATTCCAGATCTTAGTTGTAGATGCGATAAAGATTTTTGGAAAAAGCACGAGTTCGAAACGATCGAATAAAACGAGCAGAAGAATTACAAAAAACATTCATGTCCCTTAGCGTTTTGAACAGGAATCAGTTGGTCATGTGTGGAAGTTTTATGTACGGCCGCCTCGTCTGGAAGATAGACCAGCTAAGACACTTGTAAACCTTTCCCTGCTGCTACTCTTCATCGCACCCAAGACAGCCCTATACAGAACGAATTCTAATGACTGACTGCATTTACAGAAACAATCATCAATAATAGGATGTATTCTAATTAAAATGCGGTCTTACTCTAACACCTATTGAGCAAAAGAGGGAGCCACCTGCATCAGGGCAGATCCATGTATTTAGCATGGTTAAAAGTACTTTCTCAATAAAACAAACAACACAAACACAGAATAATCTTAAGAAAATGTATTAACATATAATCAAAACATAAAGGATGCATAAATTGATTAGAAATGGGCTCTCTTTGGGTTGAAAAGGTGCTATTTGTGGATGTTTATGTAGTATATGGTACAAATCTGCCCTGATCTTGGTGGAAGCATCAGTCTGTTGCCCCGGCAACACAGGAAGTGAACAGGATCGCAGTTAAAAATGAATGTCTCCTATTGGTGTGGCATATTCTAGCATGGGTCTAATATACAATGCATACTCTCTGTACAGATTGTGGCAGAATATATATAATTCTATAAATTACAGCTGGATGTTTATGTTGTGTTACTCTTTTCATATTTTCATTCATGCAATAAAGCACTGGATGGTTATTTTTTTTTTAATAGAAAAAGCCATCTTTTTTCTTCTAGTTGTATTAAATTCAACCTTTCATTTTTTGCCTAATCGCTCTATCAAAGATAGATTTCTATTTTGAATTACAGAAGTTTGTCCAGGTGTCTCAACGATTTCAAGTAAGGATGTGTCGTCTTCAAATATAAATATTTCACTTGTTATATCGTCCATTAAATCATTGATGAAAATTAAAAACAAAAGAGGCCAAAGTACACTACCTTGAGGTGCACCCGAATGAATATCTATCCAGGATTAGCTAATACCGTCCATAATAACTTTTTGCTACCTTGAACATAGGTATGACTGGATCCATGTTAACGGTGGATCGTTAATCCTGTACTGTTTAAGCTTTGCTATAAATCCCGTGGGCCAAACACGATCGAATTCCTTCAAAACGTCTAAATGTATCATGCGAAATTCTTTGCCTTCATCCAATGCTGCATTGATCCCATAAACAATATTTACAACTGATTGACTGTGCCATCAAGTTTTTTTGAACCCGGAATTACAACTGGTCAGGAAATCAGTTAGAAATGCGTATTTTCTTTGTGTGTGTGTGTGTAATGTTAAAGTTTTAAATACTTTTGAACATAAACACAGAAGAGCAACCTGTCTGTATTTGTGTATTAAATATGGTTCACTATTTTTGTAAAGTCCAAAAACATTTGCTTCTTTCCATTAATTTGGAAAGGTTGATGTACTTAGAGAAAGATTGAACAGTCTTGTCAGAGGTTTCGAAATGTAAGGTGCAAAAAGCCTTAACACTTTATTAGGGAGACCATTCCAATTTTGTCAGAACTGCCTAGACGTCTTCTTCAAGTATAACAATGCTGGTCAGAGTATCGTCTGTTTTGTAGATAAAATTGGGATCGGGTCAGATAAGTAAAACTTTTAGCCATTGACATGCCCAATAATTGTTCAAAGCATCGGCCTTTTCCATAGATGAGAAAAATATGGTATCAAGAACCAGCAGGTGGAGGTATTGAATGTTGGTATTTTAGCAACATTCATATTTTAATGTAGGCCATTATTTTTAAAGGTCCAACCCATGGGGACCCTTTATGTTTTCGAGTTGACCCGTCCGTCTGTCCGTCCGGATGTACACATTCTCGTTAGCGCGACATCTACAGAATGACAAGATGAAGTGGTTAGATTATGGTGTCCCCATGACCTAATTTGAACAAATGGAGTTTTTTTTCTGTCGGACCCTTCAGTCAACGCTTTGCGTTGAAGGTATGTCTCTTTTTTTTAGGATTGTGTAGCTTTGTTGGATAATGCCATCAACCTTATCAAAATAACCTCTTTTTTGCTTTACGTAACAACTTTACAACCTTGTTAAGAAGTTGACGGAAGGTTCCTAGTCTTCAAATTTTGCTTTCTTCGCTTAACGACAGACACAATCCTTTACTCCCATCTGGCACCTTAAAAGACGTCATAAATGGTTTATCCTTCAGTCTGATGGGAACCTTTTCATGGGTTAGAAACTCAGAAGCTGTATCTTTCCAGAATTTAGTTAAACTTGGACAAGTATTATCGATATCATCATCAATACCATTGCATCCCGTGGAACATATCAGAGCAACCTGGATGTTTAATCACTCATCTTTCACACACGGTATGAAAGATCAGTACTAGTTTTAAACTTTTTTGAATTCGCTCAATGTCATAAATAGTAATGCCACCCCCATATTTCTTACAACCCGTTCTGAGCGTTCGTTTAATCCATGCAGAGATATATGATTACATGACACATAACTATCAAGTTTTGTTTCATTGAAGCAGACAATGGATATTTATGATGAATACAAAATTAATAGATTCCAGCTCATCTGACTCATTGTTTGCCAGAATGATATGAATGCTCACATGAGTAATATTTGAGAATCATGAATTGTTAACACCGGGACTTGGGTTAAGATGTACATACCCATCAAGTAAGAGCAAAAAATCAGCAAATACAAATACAGTGGAAAAGTATACGAATAGGTGAATAAACAGCACCTCCGCGGGTGAGAAAATTACGGCATTTCTGCAAACCGTGCACTTGGTTTGAGTCAATGTTACATGATGTGGCCCAAGAGACCGCCACGTACTGGATATTGAAACGTAATCATTGTGACATACACATGCTAAGACAATACAACAGAACAGACGGTATTTCCATCAATAATTAATTTGAAGATTTACTCTTCCATGCAGTATCGTTTTACGTATGGCCGGAGTGATATACAACCTATACCCTGTTTCGGCAAGGGTGTCTTGTAACAATACTTGATGCAAAAACCATAAATAGGACACTGAGTAATTGGTGAGAAAACCATGGTATATACTATATATATCAAATTGTGAGTACCTGTTTTGAAAAACAAAACAAGACACAATTTTAGCATAAAGACAGCGCGTGAGTAAGGACAAAACAATACCACAAAAATGCGACAGAAAAACACTGATATTAACATTGCTGGAAGAAAGAAATAAAGAGCACAGAGAATAATTGAAGTTGTAAAAGATGAGAGTTGACTCAGTTACGAGTAAATATGTGCAAAATAATGGTTAGCAATGCTCCATGTTACAAAATAAGGAGTGTATCCTAGGAATGGACATGTGCATCAAGAAAATAATTAACGTCGAGTGACAAGAATTTGTAGTTTCTCTTTACATAAGAAACAGTAGGCTGAATACAAATCTGTCTGTGTGCCTCCCAAATTTGCATATATTCCCATGCTACAAATTTTACTTTTGATTCATTGGATGCAACTACAGCACAAACCTATAAATTAAAGTTGAAATGGCACCTTTAGCTATAATAATTTTGACGACATTTAATATTTTAATCCCATAATTAGCATAAATACAAATTCTACAACATTCGTTTGTGGTTCATCGGATGCAACTACATTACCAATCTATAAACTGAAGATGGAATGGCACCAATGCATACAATGGCTTTGAACATATTCAGCTTTTAAACTTTTCATGCGCCCCAAATTAGCATAAATTTAAATTGTACAAGTTTTGTGTGTGGTTCATCGGATGCACCTACAACATAACGTTATACATTGAACTTGGAATCGCATCTCTACCAATAATATTTTTGCAGATGCTCAAGAATTTCAAGTGCCCCTAATTTCACAATTTCAGATAATTTCAATTATCTCTGTAAAAAGGCCCGAGTTCATGTATGGATCTATAATCATACCAAGGTTGGAGTTTCTGGTGGTAATAATGTCTGAGAAAATTGCCGAACAAAATTGCTGGTAAAGAAGAACAATCGGAAAAGAAAGAAAGAAATAAACCAAGCAGCAAAAACAGAATATCTGTGTTGGCGCACAGACATAATTAAAGAAACTCAACAAAACCAGAATCTCTTGGTTGGCACACAGACATTATTCTAAATTCTGCTGCAGGATAAAAACCCTAAAACGGTGAAATTTTTAGTTAACTTCAAGGACACTGCTTGAAGAGGTTCAGACAGCATCACTGGTATAATAAAACAGACGGTACACTAAGCGCTCTTTTATGCCTGTCTTGGGCATTTTAAAAGCTTGAAAATAAGCAATCTGCTCTGAAACAAGAACAAAGCATATGACTCCAAGCGAGAGGGAAGTTGAATATTGTGTACGATACATAACAGCTTTGGCTAGGTTCAGATCAATTCCTTGCACGTGATAATAATGGCTATTTGCATGGTTTACGTGTATGGACGTTGTACTGTTCAATAATTGACAAACCCCTGAGCTTTGCATACAAAATCCGGGGTATTTTGAGTTTTGTAACAATACCCTGAGTTTTGCTTGCTAATCCCAGGCTTTTGTCAGAAAACCTTGGGTTTTATAATGTGCACAAAATCCTGAGTTTTGTGGATTTTGTTCGCAAAAAAGGTTTTGTATCAAAACCCAGGGATTTGCACACAAAACTCTGGGTTTTGCGACAAAACCCAGGGTTTTGCTTTCTTGGTCAATCGTTTCACAAAACTCACCATTTTCTTTCAAAACCCTGAGTTTTTTCATGATAACTGTGGGCTTTGCAGATTGTTTTGTTCAAGAATTTGCAAACACAAGGTTTTGTGGCGTCATGAAACTAAGTGTTCTGTAATATGCTTTAGTCTTCTTGACAATTTGTAAAACCATGAGTTTTGTTGTGATAATTCTGGGTATTGCGGTTGCTCTGTTCAATAATTTACAAAACCCAGGGTTTTGTGACATGACAAATCCCACGGTTTTTAAAAACTCACAAAACTCTGGAATTTCTGACGTCACAAAAAGCCACGGTTTTGTAATTTACGGTCAAATTAGTTGTATGGATATACCAACCACTCACAACACGGCTTTCGTTTTGTGATTCGATCCCAAATAATAAAGTGACTTATTTTGCATAACTTTACACTCTCGTTAGTGGTAGCAGTTATTCTCTCTGCTGTATCGCTGCAAATCACACAAGATTGCCTGGCATCTTGTCAAGAACTGTGGAATAACGCGGGCTTGGTTCAGTGTACCCGCATGACTAGGTCGGTTTGGCAGCACCACTTGACATATGAACACAACACAAGTAAAATAATAACAAATATATCCCCACCGTGTCATAT
This sequence comes from Hermodice carunculata, assembly GCA_964020975.1. NCBI lineage: Eukaryota > Metazoa > Annelida > Polychaeta > Eunicida > Amphinomidae > Hermodice > Hermodice carunculata. Next base: position 49,647,931 of record OZ026630.1, on the reverse strand, counting down.
GGAACCTAACCTTATACCATGTGCCTGGTAACCAATAATGATGTTAATGATCACACAAATTGAACCACTTGTAGTTTGTCGCTGTTTTTAAGATGAGTAGCCTACGGAGTAAGAGCTGTCATGATTGGCTGGTCACAAATCCCTGGGTATTGCACCAGGGATTTGTGATGTCACAAAACCCAGTGTTGTGCAATCTCACAAACCCAGGGTTTGGTACAATACGAAACTTTGAGTTTTGTGGACAGCAAAATCTTGGGTTTTGGTTTCTTATATCACATTGTTATAAAGCCCAAGGTTTTCTGACAAAACTGTGGGTTTTGTTTGGAAAAATAACAAAACTGAGCGTTTTATGATCAGAACTCAGAGTTCTGCTTTTACACTGTGGGTTTCGTGCTTAAAATCCAAGGTTTTGTACCGAAACCATGAGTTTTGTTTTAACTTAGCAAAACCCAGGGTGCTGTAACAAAACTCAGGGTTTTGTGATAAAACCTATGGTTTTGTTTGCAAAACTCAGCGTTTTACTACACGCCCCCAGGATTTTGTAAACGAAACTCTTGGTTTTGTGAACGAAACACACGGTTTTGTGAATTATTGAACAGTGCAACTTCCATATACGTCAGAACTTCAGAGGACTTCCATGTATGTCAGTATGAAAAAGAAGCAAAATTTGAAAACTGGTCAAATTTTAATGCAAAAGTTTGCTTCTTACTCATCAATTAGCTGTGTTAATTTTGTCTTTTATCACTGAACAATCGTGATTTTAAGAGAATGATATACATCTGATGATTGCCGTGGGTGGCTCAGAATCAGCATTCCATTTTATTACCTATCCCATTTCTCCTAACAATGGTAAAAGTTTGACTTGTCATAAACGTATCTTAAACAATCTTCCTAGGCTAATGGGTCTAATGCTCCAAAGTATTGTACTGTGCTTTACATTATCTACAGCTACACCGTCACCATCTATTAATTATTATTTGGACAAGTGGCCTCATTATCAGATCCCAGTTCTCAATAAATGATTGCCGATTTTAATCATCATATTCAACAATGACTTTTTGCAGGGCAAGGAAAATGTCCATATGGCAAGGTTCTTTCATGGGTGAGATACCCAAAGAAGTTCATCGTTGGTCATAATAACTTGCGCCTCACTTACATACGTGACTTCAAAGACTGTCAAAGGATATGTCTGGACAACGAGAAGTGTAAATCTATTGACTATGTGTCAAATTACCGTGAGTGTGCCTTGTCGAAGGACACTAAAGACAAAGTGGGAATAAATTTCCAACCTGATTCAGAGGCAGATCACTATGAATGGCGATGTCTTGATGGTAAGTAATGCACAAAGAGAGGCACTAAGAATTAATATTGGTCAACCTGATTGAAAGTATCTATTTTTCATAAACTGTCAATGTCAATAAGTATTTATGTGAACTACAAACGATAATACTCCAAAAACGTCACTTGGTGTCCGAATGAATAGTTAACCACGAAACTATTTTCATGTCTGGGTGCCAACCCAGACATTTTGTTTTTCCAAGAATTCTTTCTTTCTTTCTTTGTTCTTTACGACCATATTTGTCCGGAGTTTTTCTCGGACCATACTATTCCGACAACCACCAAGCTTGCCATGGTGAATGATCTACCAGTGAAATTAGGCACCTGACTTGGAATAGTCAGGATGATTAAAATTATGCAAATGAGGGGCAATTAAAATTTTAAAAGCTCCATATCTTCTAAACTATTGGAGATAGAAACAAAGTTCTAACTTACACATATAGGTTTGAGACAACTGGCAAATCCAATAGCATACAAACAAAACTTAGGGAATTTTAATGTACACAGAATTCACAAAATTTCTCCCCAATCCGCACACAGGCTTTGAACTGAATGCTGTATGACCTATTGCTTGACCTCCATGGTGCCAGGCAACCATTTTGCATTCATAATTAATTAGCTTGAACCTGTCTTACAAGCAACTTTCTATCCATGCATGCTAGAAATATGCTTTGGAAAGTTTAATTGGGTCTTGTAGCAAATGGGGCGGGGGGGGGGGGGGGGGCTCCCAACAACTGTGTAATGAGGCTCTCAATAAAATACAGAGTATCTCTTTCTGTTCATGCAGGAACAGATTGACTCCATGCTGCCATATGTACCAGGCATATGATATCAAGTCAGATTCACATGGGTATTTAATGGAACAACCATCACTCAATACTTTTTGTGTAAAAAAGCTCATAATCAACATGCAAACCCTGTTAAGGGAACCTCATATTTGGGTCCAGTGTGGCTACAGAACAGTTCTGCTCACTGCTTATTGGTTGAAGGTCATGATTTAGACAGGGTTGACTGAATATTCAAGATTGCCTAGAGTGCTCTTAACGGAGCCCCATAGGGTCTGCCTTATCACTGGACATGCATGTTTGGGCAGCTCTGTGTGTGTGTGTGTGTGTGTGTGTGTGTGTTGGTCACAATATTTTCTTGCTTGGATAACTGTCAGGCCATTTTTGTATGTGGCTGGTGGCTCAGGGTGCGTGTCCCGTTGTCAAGGACAGTGGGTCTGCTAAACAGGCATCACCTTGAACAGGGACCTACATGTGTAAATTATTCTGCTATAAAAATTTGAAAGAGGTGATGACTAGGCTCTCTCTCCCTCTTCCCTACCCCTCCTCCATCTTTATGTCTGGGTGCCAACCCAGATATACTGTTTTCTTTATTTTTTTGCTTCTTTCCTTCTTTCTTTCTTTCCTTCTTTCTTTCTTTTTTCCTTCTTTCTTTCTTTCTTTCTTTCTTTCTCTCTTTATTTCTTTTGCTCTCTTTCTCATTCTTTCTCTCATTCTTTCTTTCCACTACGTAATTTGTCCATAGCTTTTCTCAGACAACATGCAAGCTACACTGTTTAAGCTTGGCACGGTAACAGAGCTAGTAGGGAAGTTGACTATCTGACTTTAGACACCAAATTTTAATGGGCACATACAGGTTTCTGAAACGCACCAATATAATGGACAATACATGAAAGTTGTAGAATCTGACATTATGCTAATAAGGGGCATTCAAAAGTTTAAAAGTTGAATGTTACCACTATGTACATATCATATATTGTATATTTATTTTTAGTGCAGGGCCATGATGGAAACTAGCTTTAGCTAATCGTGTATTACCCTGGGTAAATAAAGTTATCTTATCTTATCTTATCTAATATCTCCAAAACTATTATAGATACAGATGCCATTCCAACTTCATTTTGTGCGTTTGTGACAAAGAAGCATCCAATGAAGTACGAATCAAAGTTATAGTATTTTAATTTATGCAAAAATTAGTTGAATATGCAAAATTGAAATCTTGAATAGCTTTAAAACTATTATGGATAGAGATGCCATTCCAACTTCAATTTATGGGTTTGTGACATAGCTGCATCCAATGAACCAGGATCCACAATTGTACAATTTTAATTTATGTAAATAAGATGAATGCAAAAAATTTAAATCTTTGAATAACTTCAAAACTGTTATACATAGAGGTGCCATTCCAACCTATATTTGTAGGTATGTGATATAACCGCATCCAATGAACCATAAACCAAAGTTCCAGGCTTTTAACTTATGCAAATTAGGCAAATGCACAAAATTCAAGTCTTGAATCACTTCAAAAGTATTACAGATAGTAGTGTAATTCAAACTTCACTTTATAAGTTTGTGACATGGCCACATCCAATAAACCAAGGACCAAAGTTGTAGCATTCTAATTTATGGAAATTAGCGTAATGCACAAAGGATAGTTTATGTTGAACAATGGCAAAGTATAGCATTTCAAACTGTTCTCATTTTGATGGCACCCAAACAGATTTGCTGTCAAGCAAATCTTCTTTTCAAGTTTATTTTGGGACCTATGGACACGAGCCCATCTTTAATCGCTACTCACAGCCACAGAGATGTATATAACACAAAACAACGCGCTCATTTACACTCAGTTTTTTAAGAGAAAATACCCCCCCCCCGTCATAGGCTTTTTTCACAGACTTAACACACCATAGCACAGGGGCTACCAGGAAACAGGCTGAAAGGCAATATAAGTTAGGATAATTTAAGAAACATACGATTGACGGAAATGTTTCTAAAAAGGGCTAGCATTTAAGCACATAGGGTTTGGAAATGGTAATTGAAACTGTCGAAAGATAAAAATTGTGTACAGGTGCAACGTCTGCTGTGCAGAACATGAAAAATCGTGATTCGCCCAGCAGATACTTACATTCAGATTTGTTTAAAGTTACACGATTTTAATTGGGATGCCTTTACCCTAATACAATTTTTCGAAAGACTCGCAGCTAAATGAAGCGGTCGTGAAAGCGTGCACGAAATAGGTTCTGATTATTTACAGTATGCCATTATTGTCTTAAATCAGGTGCAAAATACATTTTAACACCTGCCACATGATCCGCAAGGGGTACGCTATGTTTAACGGGTTTTACCATATGCATTATTGCTTATTTATGTCAATAGAATATATGACTTGGTGTGTTCGCTGCTAACATCTTAGGTTTATCATAACTAGACGAAAAGGGTTTCTTTTTGTGTGGACTCAGTGGCACACTGTACATCTTGTCCCTATGATTATTTCAGTCAAAAGGTATTTGGGATGTCAGATTGCGTCTGGTTTTATCTTTAAACTGAATGGTTCTATCATTAATGAAAAATATTTTCTATTAGGGTTGCAGAAGAAACCTATCAGAAAGGTGTGCCTTTCATCATCAGATTTGATTGCCATCAGACCCATTCTCTCATTGGTGGGAGGAAATAACTGATATGTTTTGTGTTTTTTTTTATTTAGTGAAGGGATTAAAAGGACAACAAAGTAACTTTACGACAACTACAGAAAAAATAGGAAGAACTACTAGAATACAGTCAGCTCCAGGAAGCAAAGAACCCGACTCAGGTATTTAGTCAGTTTGTAATACATGTATTCAAAACAAAAAGAATGCAGGTTTGATTTGCTCTGTTCTGAGTCATTTAAAATATAAACCTCGAGGTTCCCTGTTAAAGATTTATGACAAGATTTTCTCAAAAAAGTGAAAAATTAAAGTGGTTAAAGTACGTGACCCTAACAGGTCACCTCAAACGTTGTGAGCAAAACCCGTGCTATCAAGGATATGTCTCATTCCACATCGCTGATGCTAATCGATTTACGCAAGCAAATATCCTACAGAGTTGTACTAATAAAAGCACCAAAGCGTTTCACTATAAAAAGACTTGCATCTAAATGAAGCGGTCTTGAAAATGTTAAACATACATTTTATTTTCTCAATTTTTCAGGTGCATCAAATCGTGGACTGACAAACAGTGCTATTCCAACTACAAGTTGTATTATAATTGTGCTAATGGTGGCGTTCATGACAAGCTGCATACACAACTTTTATTGGACTTCTTGATACTTTGTATGTATGCAATACAACATGAAAAAATTTCTTTGGTAACAAATTTGGGCTCGAAACGTTTTGTACAATCTATCCGTGGGAAGATGATAAAATGTGTGATCTTTTGAATTCTCGAGGCTCTGTGAAGAAAAAACCTAAAGGCTTTGACTTTGAAAAAGCCGCAAGTCACAGACAGCTGATAACTTATTTAACTTGCAATTTTCTGAGGGAAAGTTTGCTTATTTAAGTATACTTTACTGAATGTCATACGAAACTTATCATCACATTTTGTTCTTTGCTGAACTTCTTTTGAGATGGCCCAGGACTAATGAACGAACTTGCCGGAACAAGACAAGAGCGTCTGTACACAGGCAAATTTCTTTGTTTCGTAGGCACGTTTTTGTTGAATAATGTCATCTTGACAGCTTGGGATCGACAGACAGATTTTCCACATTATAAATGCCATATCAAATGTACGGAACAGCAAAGGTTTAATTTATTTTCAAATTATAGAGCAAAATCAATTGTCCAAATACGGAACATGACGGAAAACTTGACTAATGAATATATAAAGTCACTTTCGAGAAGAGGATAATTTTATCCCATATCCGTGTTCGCCGGATTTTCTGGGTAATGATAATATAGTTAATTGATAAAGTTAATGTCTGACGCTCTATTCAAACTCTACGTAAACTAAAAACGCAAAACAACTTATTTCTCTGGACACTCACGACAATTAAAAAATTGTGTATAGAGTAGTTCCTCTTTTGAAAAGACCCACTTTTGGGAGAATACCTGCATTTTGTGACCATTTTCACTGTGCAAAAGCTCGTTCTAATGATAATTTACTTATTTTGGGACACCATCTGCAGACACTTACCAGTGACCCCCCAAAATGATCCCAAACGACCACTTATCCATCCAGAAATGAAATTCCCAATTTCAAATAAATACAACCCACCTATTTTGTGGATGATTTGTAAAAGAAATTGTCAAAATCAGTTTACAGATTAAAAATGTGAAGATATTAATACCAATAAATGAGTGAACACATGACTGCAAGGTGGAATGGGGTCTAATAAGTGTACACTAATCATGTTTGAACGTAAATTATGGATGGGAATTCAAAGTAATGGTGAGTTGTTGCGTAGGTGTTGAGAGTCCGACGTCTTTTAAAGGACCACCCGCTGTGTGTGTGTGTGTGTGTGTGTGTGTGTGTGTGTGTGTGTGTGTTGATAAACTAATATAAAATACCATGGGTGTGTTATTTAAGATCCCATAAAATGCCTGTTCTTTTCATGATATTCGACGTATGATATTCATGGAAATGAAATTAACACTGAATTGAAAGAAAAAATGACCGACGAGATTAACTATTTCTTTCAAAACTATTACTAGACTCGTGCGTTTAATAGAATCCCCGGGTTATATCGTGTTCTGGGTATTTTGGGTTTGTTATGAAGTATAGGCTTCTTACGAATATATTTTGCTTTCTGCTTCTTGATAAAAACATCACATATACACGCAAGTAACAGTAATGTAGTATGCACAATGGATTATTGATCAAAACCTTAAGTTGAGCTCAATAGAAGATGTGTCAAGCTTAAAGTATGAAGGGACGAGGGCTTAAAAATTGATAGCATCAATTTTAATAATTATAACATTGCCATCTCTCAAAACAAAGTGACCAGGAAATGGAAAAGAGAACTAGAAAACAAGATTTGCTTTAAAGCAAATCTGTCTGTGTGCCTCCAAAAGTTGTAAATATGGCAATACTAGATGAACATTTTAAAGTCCAAATGACGTTTGACCTTTAACCTTTAGAGGTCACATGTAAATTACCAAATTTTGCAGCGTTGCAATGCCTATAATTGGCGCCCGACATGACTAAACTTAAATGAAAATTGACCAAGTTATGGTTGGATGAAAATTTCAAAGGCCCAAATGACTTTGACCATTGATATATGGAGGTCAGATGTAAATTACAAAAATGTGCAGTGTTGCAATACCTACAATTTCAGTTCAACAGGATTAGAATTGTGTGGAAATTGGCAAGAAAGAAATTAAGAAAGAGAGAGAGAGAGAGAAAGAAAGAAAGAAAGAAAGAAAGAAAGAAAGAAAGAAAGAAAGAAAGAAAATGTGGGCACACAAACATAATTCAGGGCCTGATGCCCAATGCCCCGGACTTGACGTGCAGTACTTAACGTCGTTTTCACGTCAGGCTGTGTTCATGTTGAAATTAATACTGTTGCTGTGGGAGAAAGATAGCATGTCATTTTCATTTTTGCTATCTATGCAAGGCTGGTCAAAATTATTCGGTACTTGCTTATGTGATACACAGATTGTCACCCGATCCTAGTTAGTATCAACATGGAGCTAGCATTTCAATGCCAACTCCATGATATCACGGTAGAGGACTTCGTTCGCGTCGTTCGCGTGCCCCATTAGTCGTGCGCACACCATGTGATTTCATGCTTACAGCAGTGGAACTGTCAAGGATCGAGAGATATCTCGTTATAATTAGGCCTACATGCGTTACTTGAATTCAGATGACGTTTTGTGAAAAACTTGACATAAGACAGATGGATTATTCCTTCAGAATGTAGGTCTATAAATTATACAAACGGCATTTGGCATATATCCTATCTTGTTGCTGGAAGTTTAACAAGCCAGGATATTTTAGTTGGTGCAGTGCCGTATTCTCTGCCGGTTACTCTTTCTATCGTCTGTTCTCACTATACATAATCAAGCGTGTTTGATTAACATTTTAGCATAGATCGTCTAGCCGTGTATGGAATTATATGATAATTATTGCAGCTTTTACGCATGTTTCCAGCACAGATCGGGTCCCATGTTTTGCATTGTATTGCCTCTGGATGCGTTTCGGGTTTGTGTTGATGTGCATGTTGCGCGAACGTGTTTGCGTAGATGTGCATGCTGCGTGAACGTATGTTTGCGTAGATGTGCATGTTGTTTGAACGCATGTTTGGGTAGATGTGCATATTGCGGGAACGTATTTTTGCTGCATATGTTGCATCTGGTCGAAGGTAATTCCAAGTGACGCCAGACTGGCGTGAAAGGGCGATTGTTTCATTGTCTTTTTAATTAAAACAATAAAATGTGCTCCATTGTGGGCAAGTAATGGTAGACCAAATTGGGTCATATATGATTGTCACAAGGTGACTTGCAAGCAACGTGTTCGTTTGTATGTATATTTCTATAAAAAAAACCAGTCCATTTTCAGGTATATTGCTATGGACAAAATTAATTTTTGAACACCTTAATGTATTTACCTTTTTGTCGGTCTCACTCTTGCAGTGCTACATTTGTCACCGAGTCAGCAGCTTTCCTCGGCGCATTTTGGACCCATTGCACCCAAAGCGTATCGAGCAAAGCTGTTGACCTGGACTTTTGTATCCTACAGGCATGTCGGTACTTGATTGGAAGGCCTTTTTACAAGCAACATAAATCTGGCATCCTTATTATAATTCACAGTAGTTCTTGCTAAATGGTACGACTTAAGTCGCAGTTGGCACTGACAGAGTTAATCATATTTTATTTCTTGACAAAATGATTGGGGAGCAGGCAGGGCCTGTAAAACCCCTCTCCTACATTTCCGTTCGTTATTAGTACCACAGTGAGTTACCAACAGTTTGTGTGATACTAATACAAAAGTTTGTTTTTAAATCTCTTTATGATAATCTGTAAAATGTACATGCTACCATACAGTTTGGAACCCAAAACAGCCGAAACGTGCCGTGACATCTTCCATGGAGAGTGTGTGATAGTTTTCGTGTAAGACGAAAGTCATTTGTAACTGATAAATTTACTTTTCAAAATGTAAAGTAGTTTTCACCATTAAAAAAAGAGATGATTTCGAATATACTAATGCTTACAGCATACAGTGTACGGTAGTTGTAATATTTATCAATGTTATGATGTAAGGAAACCCAGTGGTGACGCTGAGTATTAGGTGGCCGATCGGAAAGGTATTGCCAGCGGAAACTGCAGCATGGGTTGCCATGCTACACAATACCATGCATGTTGGTACTTAAAATGAGAGCTCTCTTTTTTAGGAATTTGAATATGTAATCTTCATTTAATTTCTGGTACATGTAGTTATACAAGGAAGTCCATGACAAGTATGGAATGAGTGAAGAAAGCAATGAAGGTCTAAACACGAAATTAAACTCAGGAAACCTTAGCGCCTAGCAAGTCCGAGAACTCTGTATAAAGTACTGGTGGACAAGAAACAGGCACATTACTGCTCATGCAGCTGGTCACTAGATTGGTAAAGGCAGTGTATAAACCGACGATCACATTGCAACAACAATTCATCACTCAAGGTGACATGACATATTTAAATAAGCAGATGTGCTCTTTCCTGGTTAAGCAAAAACTATATTCTAGTGATTTGTTTATATAGTTATCGAGTGTTCAATTGCTTTTTTTAAACGTCCAATTGGCGTTTTGACGTGAGCAGTGCAGGTGATGTTGGATACATTTTCCCGATTGTGCAGGTCATGGCTGGATATAAGTTGTCGCTAACGCAACAGTGAAATCTGCTGGTACGACTATCTTCATAATGCGACTTCTTGCCCATTGTTCAGAACTCAGAGCATATTTATTCCACATGAATAATATGTGACATATAATAGGAATTTAGATACAAAATAATAGTTATATAGCTTTAACAGCAATGACTGCTGCAACGAAAGTGTTTTCTGTCGCAGGAACCACATAGAAGAAATTTATTATTAACTAACACTGCATTAAAGGTCCTCTGAAATTTTTGTTGTTGTATTGAGAAAAATACAAGTGATTTTATACACACTGTTCAAAGCTAACCGGGATGACGAAAGACTGATGTTATGAGTTACACACGTACCAGTAAGCCACAGAACATATGTTGAAAAAGACCAGTTTTACACCATTTGAAAAACGGAAACACGAGTATATGTACACGTTATCTGTGATAGAAGGCGCACATTATGAAGCGCGGGTGAGATGTAGTATCTGATACTATTTTTAGATCTTGCCCTTATAAGCAGTAGGACGGTTAAAATTTTTATGATGATGGGGCTCCAAACGGGTCCTTTTTACGTGAAGCGGGCCATATGTCTATGAATGGAAATATATGATTTGACCAAAATGTGTGTCACGTTCGTTTCGCGGTCGTAACGATACATATACAGGGTGAGTCGGTGGAGATGGTAAAAGCACAGTTCGAAAGTAATCAATTACTTGGTTATTCATGTATTTGAAATGAACATCAAATACTTGTTCAATTAAAAAAATGTTCTGATTTTTAGAATATTGAGTTGTTTGAAAAGTTATTTTTTTTTGAAAAGTTGAAAGTCGCTAAGGGTGGTCTCCTTATACCAGAGAGACAATAAATCTGGTTTATACAATTCTATCTCTTCGTTTCCTGCCTATCCAAAACCTTTTCGAAAAGTGCTGTGCAAACAACTCTGTAATAATTTTGAATTAAGATCTCTATTTTACAGAGGACAATGTGTACGAAAGATTTATTGTAAAGATTTATCACTTTTGGATAATAAAATGCCATCATGTCATATTTCCCAACTTACTTAGACTTGTTGTATGGTGGGTGGACATGCCGAAACAAATTCCTATTCACACATAGAGTTTTGAAACAGATAAAGTTCTTGTATTCTACAAAATATAATTGCGCAAAAATTGACAAAATCAACAAGCAAGTCCAGAATGCGTACTAAAACGTGTTGGTCACGCTTGGCAATACATTTTAGATGTAAACATTTCGCTTGGGCGATTATCATTCAGCTACACGTGGTACCTTCCTTCAGTACAAGAGGCTTGTTTTGATTTTGAGCTTTGGTTGAGCAATTTTCCATTTTAAGTTGCAGAAATTCGGTCAGTGGCCTAGCCCTGGAAATATATTTCGGTCAATGGCGTCGATATGTCGCCCTGCGAATAGCCTCTATTGTGGCCTTGGATACCCTTCTTTTGGATGGCAATACTTTGTGTGTAATTCGTTTCATTGTTAACTATTGATTTAACTATATCTTTACATACTATAACCTACATAAAAAGTTGTTTTTATTTAGAGCTCCTCTTGCTGTTTTTTTTTTGGGGGGGGGCACAAGAATATCAACTTAAGACTAACTTTGCTGACAAGGTTGTCTTGCGACGTCCTATCACAGGGTAAAGTTGTTTCCATATCTCAGGGCGACACTAAATTTTTGTTTTCGTTTTCACGTATTTCGCGCTGACGAAGTATGTGCAGTGGTCACTGTTTGTGCGAGGCAAATCCTATTATGATCACAGGCCCTATGTTTTCAGCGTTCACATTGATTATTCGAACATTGGCATTTTTGAAAAAAAAACGATAATTTTTGCTTTGCATAGAAGCTGTGGAAAGTTTCAGTGCATAGCAATACATCCTTTTAATAATGACATTATCTGTCGCAGAAACTGCATTGAGAGTTGTTCTTTTTTAAAATGGTAGAATTAAATTGTAAATAATATTGTTGGGATATCACATTAGCTAAAGGTCGAAACTGGGTTGGAAATCAATATTTTTTCATGGTAAATTGTTTATAATTTGGTGCAAGCGGATCACAAAAGTAGTGCACATAGCACTTTGTAGCAATATGTGTTAAATATACAACGTAGTTCGCTTACTTACGCTGAAAAAACATAGTTGTATTTTTACCCATAAAACGTTTGCACGCACAGCGGGAAAGTTCTTTCTGAAATTCTCAACACACAACTCTAACATTTAGGGATAGCCATTTTTTTCCTTTTTTTTTTTTTTTTTTTTTACATATATTGGATTGAAAAATAAGTCACCGGGGAACAGGAAACCTAAACATTAGCCCCTTTCATAAGAAAAAGCACAATACATAAACATCACATACGCGACAGCACCAAAGCACACAGAGTATACACTGCAGGAGACAAGGACAGAGAGTGAGAATAGTGCTTTTGCTAGAAATAAATAAAACAACTTTGAGTCCTGTCTGGCACTGTCACATCCCAATGTGAATAGCGTATCTCTGTACACCTTACAATCTGTTTTCTCAACATATTCATGAAAGACTGCGAAAATATCACGGGTATTTGTCTACCGAACATGCTTTGTTTCCGTATAGAACTCAATAAGACTGCTTTGGTCAACCCTCAGGTTTGAGTGTGAAAGACGTATATGAAGTAATGCAGAATTTATTTGATACCCGTATCACATGAGCATTAAGGCGAATGAACACTTCAATCTAGAATTCACACGACTGCAGCCCAAACGCAGTGTTGAGTGTTTCATGACAGTGTGAAGCTTAAGAAAATACAAAAGGTACTTTGTTTTAAACCAAATTTATTTATAATTTGGGAACGGGGCAATTCCCTTTATGAACCCCACTTGTTCATCAAAATTGGAGAGGATACAGCTAATAATAAGACACAGTTAGTAACAATAAATATCAACTAGGAAAGATGATTTGCTGCATAGCAAATCAATGTGTGTGTCTTCAAAGCATATTGGTATGGCAAAATACAACTATTCCATAAAACAGGAGTAGAAGTTGGAATGGCATCTTTATCTATTATAGCTTTGAAGTTATTCAAGATTTAAAATTTCTAATGGTGCTTTTTTACATAATTTAAATTGCTACAACTTTTATTTTTAATTCATTAGGTGATTAGGTGGCAGTGGTCAACAACCCCCTAGTAGAAGTTGGAATGACATCTCTATTATACTGTTGAAGATATACAAGATTGAAAATTTCAAATGCCCCTAATTTGCATAATTTTAAACATCTTCATTTCTCTGTATAAAACAGTCAAACTCCTCGTATGGAGGTACAATCATGCCAAGTTTGCACTTTCTATGTATAATAGTGTCCGTGAAAAGTGTCGGACAAATTTGCTGGTATAGAAGAAAGAAAGAAGGAAGGAAGGAAGGAAAGAAAGAAAGAAAGAAAGAAAGAAAGAAAGAAAGAAAGAAAGAAAGAAAGAAAGAAAGAAAGAAAGAAAAGTGCGTGTTGACACACACACTTTAATGATAGAATGCATGAGCAGGGATCTTGAGCATTTGCTGGACTGTGTAATTGTATATGAATAATGTAGCCCAAAATGTTTTCTTTAAGAGCCACTGAACTGACTGGTGTCCAGAAAGAAAACATTAACTTATAATTAAATTACCAAACAGAGATAGCTATTCAATCAATGCAGCCAATGTTTATATGACAAAATTAAATCATTCAGTGATGAACCCAAAGGATATGCTCAAATTTCATTGCTAATACAATGTGTGAAACAAATAAAAAAGGTCAGAATATCACAAATCATGAGCAGATATTATATTCTATTATGATTGTCAGAATTTTTAAATCAGAACCCCCTAATTTAAAAGATAAGAATACTCAGTATATCCCTTAGATACAAATTTTACTGACAGTAAATGAAGACTTCTGTCCTGAATGAGTCCAGGGATGCCGCATTTTCAAAGGGTCATTTTGATGTCACATCTTGTAAAATATATACCAGGATTATGGCTTGTTTGCTGTTTAATTGAGATGCGACACCCCTGTAAAAATGTCCCACAGGTCTTACGATGTTGATAAAGGCTCTGGATTATGAGTCAAATCTATCGGGGGTAATAAAATACACATAAACTTAAGGAGAAAAGGGTAGGGTTTATTTTGATGTGGTAACATTTGCCAGGACTTTGGAATAAGCTGGCCATTTGATACCAATCATTCACTGTCACTGGTCATGTGTGTTTGGTGGGGTGGCAGACACATAGCCGGGCCAGCTCCACAGTAAAATGGTGTCCCTGTAGCCAGATTATTTTGTAAAAAATCCAATTATTTGAGGCTTCAAAAGTGAAAATAAAACCCATATAAATTTTTGAAAAGCATGACCTCTCCTTATAAAAAGGCCAGACTTTATCTTTAAAAGTATAATTGTGCCAAGTTTGGAGTTTCTACGTGTTATACTTTTCAAATGAAATGTCGGACAAATTTACCTGTAAAGAAAGAAAGAAAGAAAGAAAGAAGAAAGAAAGAAAGAAATAAAGAATTCCTAGAAAAACAGAAAAGTGTGTGCTGACACACACACTTTAATAAGGAATTCCTAGAAAAACAGAAAAGTGTGTGTCGACACACACACTTTAATAAAGATTTCCTAGAAAAACAGAAAAGTGTGTGCTGACACACACACTTTAAAAAGAAGATTAACAATGTCATAAATCTAATATATTTACAATTTGGGAACATGACTCTTCCCTATATGAACCCTACTTGTGCATCAGAATTGGAGAGGATAGGGCTAACAATAAGACACAGTTAGTAACAATACATAACAGAAAGAAGATTAACAATATGCTATCAACTCAGATACGCCCATCCAACCACTTTGTTACTTTACCATATGCTTCTTTTATTTGAAGTCTTGACAGTTGTGATAGTTACCCATGATATCGTTTTAATTTTTCTCTGAATGTACTTACAGCTTCAGTAATAGTTTTGTATTCATTAAAGAAGACGTCAGAGCATCCGGGTTGTGACGTTCGTGGAGAAAAGTGCTAACTGTATCACAGCTTCATGTAAATAAATTTAACTGCTATGGTACTTAGGGCACGCAAAAATAGTCAGAGTCGGTTCTTTGGTTGGTCTACATCAGATAGAGTCCCATATCATCAGCAAACAGTCCCACATTTGATCTTATAATATAATATCTACTACGCATTTGATGTATATAAAAAGAATATAGGACCCAGCATAGGTCCCTGTGGTATGCCAATCTCTAAATTACCCCAATCCGAACATATTCCATGCGAAACCACTCTTTATTTCCTGTCAGTCAGATACTTTTGGAACTGTACTAATAGATAAGCTGAAATGCCTGATTTCTTGAATCTTAATAGTAAACCCACGTGCCAGACTTTATCAAAAACCTAAGTATAATGTTAAAGTATATTATACGAGTCTGCTTCTGCAGACTGGAGACAATATCCTTTAGAAAAAGATTTGCCTCTCCACTGGCAGTTTGATTTCCAATATTGGGCACCTGGAATCCCATATCGTTCCTTCTTTCTGATCTTACTCAGTCTTTTTGTCAGCCTTATATTCTTTCTCTTTCTGCTTGTTGACAGAGTGTTTCATGCAGCTCTCTTTGTTTTTTTTTCTCCTTGAGATCGGTTTGGGCTTGCTCCAAGATCTGAGCCACAGGACTGACCAGATTGATGACGGGTTTGTTTACTTTTTCTTCTTTCTTTCTGTTTTGTTCTGGATTAGGTGCAACGATGTAATATTTGCGGATGTGTAAGGATTTTTTTCCTTTGGCCACGTTGTCGAAAAAGGTGGCCAGTTGGACCAATCAGTCTTGCATGCCATTATGCAATGCATTTCAAATGTAACCTGCAACTCAACTCTTCAATTGTAATCTATGCAGCTTGGAAGTGTTGGTCCCTCAGATACATGTGAATCCTGTCTGCTTGATTCTGCACGAATTTAAAGTCGTAAGGATCCACAAAGGTGAGGTCTACATCTTGGCTGACTTTTACAGGTATCCGTCTCAACATGGGCCACTGTATATCACTGATGTAGGAATCTTCAATCATATCAGAAGACACCACAATCTGTTTAGGTGTGGCCACAAACTTGTTGTCGAGATAAATCTCATTAAGTTCACATATCCCAAGTGTCTTTTACGCTGATAATACCTGGTAACTGGATTGTAAACCCTGCTGGATTGTTTCCTGGAAAAACTGTTTTGCAGTCTTCACTTGACAGGAATATGAACACTCAATCCATGGTGTCTACTTATGGAATATATCCCACTGAACAGGTCAACTTTTCTACTTGTAGAGTCTACATCAAACGGTATAATTGCAGTATATTCTTTATCCACATTGCTCTATAATTGAAGGCCAACTTCAATGCTTCTTGAAATCCAGTCTTATCATGCTGTTTCACGTGTTGTATGTAACTCATAATAACGTCTTTTGCCTGCTGTTGGTTGTGATCAGGAATATGACTAATCAGTATGGTCTACAGTAATATCAGTTTTTTTTCTGTGATTGCACAGTTTTGTTAGATGTGTTTATGTTCTTGACAGCTTGTTTTAACCATTTCTTATTATCACTTTTTTCAAACGATGAACTTTCTTCTTATGATTGGACAAGTACTTAAAGTGCCCCACAATGATTAGTCTGTGGCTTTATTGTCTCTCTTATTTATAAGTTTTACTGGTCAACAATTTTGGTCAACACCTTGCTTTGGTCAAAATTTTGGTCAACACCTTGTTTGGTCAAAATTTTTGGTCAACATTTTTTGGTTAACTTTATGTTTTGGTCAACATTGTTTGGTCGACAATATGTTCAGGTCAACATTTTTTGTCAACACTATGCTTTGGTCAACATTTTTGGCCAACACCATGCTCAGGTTAACAATGTAGTGATCAACACCATGTTCACGTCAACATATTTTGGTCAACACAACTTATAGGTCAACCTATTTCAGTAGGACACAAATCACGAGTTATGTCTCTTTTTCTCTGATTCGTTTTCCATTTCATCTGACCCATCGTCTCGGATGAATTGCTTTAACAAGAAGTTTCTTTTCTTTGGTGCTGCATGCAATGCTTTCGGCCATCCAACACCTTCTTCATCCATCAGCTGATCAATGGTTTTCTGGATGGTGTTGTGAATTTTATTTGTCTCGAGATCATACAAGGGTTCCCACCATCTAGTATACTTGGATCTCATAGTTTCAGGAAATCTTGGCAGTAAGTCCTCAAAGACCCTCTCCTTGGCTTCACTTAGTGCCATGCCTGCAGACCTGTATGACTGTACTTCCTTTTCATCTGACCCATAGCTTCATTATCATCTTGCATGTCATCCAGTACCTTCATGGTCAACAGATTGAATACCAAGTTGTCTATGTCATCAGCAGTGTTCTCTTCACTGTCTTCATCTTCTTGCTCACTCCAGCTCACCCAAACTATTTTGGTCTGTGTAGGCCCAATATCATCATCATCATCATCATCATCATCATCATCATCATCATCATCATCATCATCATCATCATCATCATCATCATCATCATCATCATCATCATCATCAGTGTCACCCATGCGATGTCTTTTTTGCCATGTGCCTCAAAACACCACTTGGCCAAGTGATGTAATTCATCTATGTCAGCAAACACAATACCACAATAATAGCAAGACATCACATCTGAAGTCACTTGAAAATTGTCTGGCTCTTCTTTTCCAAGGTTAGGTGTCTCAGTGTGCCTGGGTTCCACTTATAACTTTTGGTCCTCTGTCCAGTTTGTATTGGTGGCTCAACCTGATTCAAGATATGTTGTGGTAGTATGTCTTTCTTTCTGCAGGTAAGATGTTTGTGTTTAATCAGTCATGTTCCAGGGTGTCTGGCTTCAAGTCTATTAACAGATACCAACCGATAAGGCCTGGCTATGGCTATCTTGTATTCTTCTATCATGTTATTGGGTTTATGAAGAAACATGCACTGACTCATGGTTTTCACTTGTTGATCATTTGGCATATTGAAAAAACAAACAAACAAACAAACTAGATAATGACAATTTCTTCTAATAGTCAGTGTATTTGGCTCATAAAAGTTTTGCATCAATACAAAGATTCCTATGGTGGCTTCCTTTGGTAAATAAATCTATATTCTTGTATCTTTGCTGACTTGACTCATCAGGTCATGAAACACCATTATACTTCTTATTATTGCATCGAGAAAACTGTCATCTTCTAAATGTGGTGGTATACCTTGGATAAATTAACCCTTTCCCCCTCATATTAAGCCTGAGTCAACAACTTTCTTCGGCATGGGTTGGGCACTAAGTGCCCAACCCATGCCGAGGAAAGCTTTTGACCTGGGTCATGTTGTCTTGACAAGTCTCATCTTCAATTCTCAGTCAAATTGTTTTTCATTGCTGTTGAAATCAGTTAAAAACGCTGAAGCAGACGACATTTGACCACCAGCCAGTTTTGGCCAGTTTGAGGGGGAAAGGGTTAAATTGCTGGTGTGTTTCACGGCATCACTGCATACAGTGGCTGCCATTGTTCATAACACCAGATGATTCTGTGAGGCAGTGGATCAATCAGGCTCTCTTCCAAAAGTCTTTTGGTAAACACTGATTTACTAAAACCTGTTGGAGCAGTGATGACCATGGTGAAGGGATGTTTTAGTTTAAAGTTTTTTCTGACTTTCCTCTAAGATGTTGAACAGGTGGATCATGATGGTCGTCCATGAATATGTCACTTTTAGGTGAAGGTGTGACATGTGTAAAGGATACCAGTGATTGAAATACACTCTGTGGTTCAGAACCATGTGGCCTATTTTTATGTTTAGAGATCTGATGTCTTTTTAGGCTGTCAAGCCTGCTGAATGTCTTGACACATATTTGACAAAAATGTGTTATCTTCATCTCTCACTCTATTGTATTCTTGCAACTATTAGTCAACTTATAAACTTTAACAGCTGAAGTGATATATATGTTGTTGTTGTGGTGGTGGTGGTGGTGGTGGTGGTGGTGGTGGTGGACAGCGTTAGCATGTTTCCCATCCATGTTAAACTTATTGCAGCCTCAGAACAACTGATGACCACCACCAAAATCCAATACGCTGTTTTATACAACTTTGTAATGATTTCAAAAGTCATGTGACTTTCCAGTTTTTGTCAGCCTTGAACTTATCTCTTC
Source organism: Hermodice carunculata (assembly GCA_964020975.1). NCBI lineage: Eukaryota > Metazoa > Annelida > Polychaeta > Eunicida > Amphinomidae > Hermodice > Hermodice carunculata. The sequence continues at coordinate 49,628,803 of OZ026630.1, read as the reverse complement.
CCCATGCGGATATATTTTTGTTTTCATCCTGTGTGGAATGTGCATACATCATGTATGATTAACCCACTTGGAATTATTGAAGTAGTTCTAACTCAATAATGCATGGTATGACTCTGTTTTCTATTTGAGATAGTTGTTTGATACCAGTTATGACCGTTTTGCCAGTTGCATAAAGTGTAAAATGAACATCCTCTCTTTTAAATGTGGGGAAAACCTCTGGTTCATATTGAGGACACAAGTCCTTTGTCACCTTCACCAATTTCAGGTGTGTACACAAAGTATGAACTGCAGATTTGGTGACCACTCTTATTTTGGCAAGATTATAGTGTAGCCAGCTATCTGAATCAGTTGGGCATAGCGTCTGACCCTCTTCTTGGCTTCAGGGATAGAGGAACAGCTCCATTGCACATCAACTTGCCACGATTGGAGAGCATACAGCAAACTCTAATCTTTTTATGCCTCAAGATGAGACAGTTGTGTTTGTGGGGATAGTACTCAACATCTTTGGACACCGCAGCTAATTGCTTCAAATCAATCTCACGCCGGAGTTGGGTCACACACACCACATTTGTTAACTGAAATATGTTTGACCTTTGCTGTCTCACCATGAAATGACAACAACTCACATACCTTCTCACTTTTATACAAATAATAGAGACAAGCAACTCAGTTGACATATTTTAGTGATTCAGTTTGACAGTATTTGTGTAAAAGTATATTTCAGACTCTTCATATGATATACTTGTTTACTTAACAGTCATAAAAAACATCATCATCATCATCTTAGACCAATCTATACATGCAAACATCCCCAACATTATCCTTGGACGGATCTGGGTAAACGGTCCATTCTCTCAGGTTGGGGCACACATCATCAAAGAGTCTACGAAAATCTTCACTTAGGTCTTTGACCTCTTCCTTGAGTTCTTTGAACAGTTCATCTTCCGGCATGCTGGAGATTAGTGCTACAGTAAGTGGGGTTTATGATTCACATCTTTACTGAGAACAGAAATGGATTTCTTGAATGCCCCAACTATTTGTGCAGAGGACTTGGTAGTCTTGGCCTGTGCAAGTATGAGTCCAGTGTGTTTTCCCATTGGAACTGCTTCACCATGGTTTGTGGATCTTCACCTATCCATTTTTGGTCTCAGTTTCCTCTTTGGCATCTGTGGGATGAGATGTTTTCAGAGTGCCAGGTTGAACATATGCTTGATCCATGGCATGATTGATCCCATGAATGTTCCTAACGAAGTCAGTCCATTCTTCTAGGGAAAAAATAACTCCACGGCCTCTCACCCGCTGACCTGAAAGTCGACACTGTGCATTCCTTACATCCTACTTGTCTCCTTGATACTGCCTACAGCACTCGTCCATTTAACTGCAGGTGGATTTCTTTGTCTAACTCCTCTTTGACTATGCTTGCCACTTGTGGTACAAATGTAACCAAGGTGTGCCAGTCTGATAGGAACACCCATCGAGCAGATTTTTCTTGCATTCGAAAGGCTATATAAGGCTTACCATACTGGCCAGATGACACTTCTACCAAAGTCTTCTTCCTGAACTGAAATGTAGTAGTCATGTTGGAGGAAACTGTAGGTCTGTTGGACAGCTTCAGAATAACTGATGAAACCTCAAAAAATTAAGCCTTTTTTATACACCTCTAAATATAACTTGAATTCGATATTCTGGACTTCAGGTCAAACCAAACTGAGGCATGATGGTAGTCATGTTAAAGGGTCTTCACAAAACTGTAGGTCTGCTTTGTTGGGCAGCTTCAGAACAACTTATGAAACCTGCTCAAAGCAAACCTCTTTTTTACACCTCTGTTGATGTCATATTACAAAATAGGTGGATAATGGGGCTGCAAGTAGACCTAGAATTTGCATATTCTGGACTTGATGTCAAACCAAACTGAGGCATGATTGAAATGTGTTTGAACTTGTCTGAAAATGAGATAGTCTGTTATGTATTTTTGGCACACATTTGGGTTTGTTATGTAACAAAGTGTGTGTCCAGACAGGTTATGAAAGTACCCTTTCCAAGTCTGATTTAACTCTTCCCCTCCCCAAAATATATCCCAACGCATAAGCTATCAATATAATATGGGGACCGTATCAAATCTTATTTTATGATCTGGGGATTATTACATCATTGAGGTTATATCAGGCATTCTACTACTTGCAGCCCCATTATCCACCTAAATGGACAGTTATAACAAACAGCTAACTTGTTTATTGATTTCACTGTCTGTTGGACCCATACTTGAGTTGTATACAATGACGTACAGTAGAGTTTGAATAAACATTTGTGACCTCATCCAAACATGCACAGATATTTATATTTGATCATGCTGGCCCTGGAGCATAAGGAACAATATTGTCGGTCAATGTCCGCCTCGTCAGAGAGTGTGGAAAGAAGCACAAGGCCTAGGTATGAAAAACTTTGAATTTTAACATTCCCTCACCTAGCTTTATAATGGGTTGAATATTCTTGTAGTTAGCTGTGCCAAAAAATACACATTCAGTCTTCACTGTGTCATGTTACATCATGAGAGGCTTCAAAAGATTGACATAGGCCTATAGTAATGTACTTTCTCAACCCCTTTACTGATGGGCTCAGAAATTGATTAAACATGTGTTCTGCATATCTGAGATTATCTATAAATGTCCTGCTAACATTACAACTAACTCTTCCATTACCCAGTGTAAAGATCAATCCGTCAACATAAACAACCTGAAGAAGATATTTTCAGCCTTACGGACGCCAGTTTTAACAACAAAGAAATATAAGGAGAGCAGAGCGACCCCTAACGTACACAGAAAGATTGAGTTCTGAACCATGTTATCAAGATTTTGACAATGTAAGCAGGCACATGTCGATGAAGCAGCTTTTTAGCAACATCCGGTGTTTAACACTATCGAAAGCTTTCCGATTATCTAAAAACATGGGAGCACTGGATCATCACGGGTTTTGCACTGGGTGCCATTGGGTGTAAATTTTATTTTTATTTAAACTAATCAAGTGGGAATCGTCACGGACGAAATGCGAAAATGAGGCTTATAATCATTCTCCACGAGATTATGAAGTAAAGCAGAGTGCCGCACTTTATCAAAACTTTGCTTACATCCAAGCAAACAACTCTTATACGTCTTTACGCAAGTCAACACCAAAGAGAAGCTTGTGGTAAAGGGGCAGATGTTAATTAATTGTAGACTAGCCCAGAATAACGCAGAATGTTGCGATGACAGAATAATATTATCGCGAAACAACTCGAAAACATGCTTAAACATTCACTCACTTAGAAAATGAGCACATATAGGGACAACCCTGTCTCCCGATTGCTTAATAAACGGCTTGCGAATCAACTTCACTGACAGAGCTACCCAGAGTTAGGCCTGTAGTTATTACAGAACGATTCTGCGTATTTTTTATGTAAAGGTATTACGTTAGCTCTCTTCCAGGGAGATGGAAATGAATTTTGATTCAGACATAAATAACAAAGTCGTGCCAGGGATCCACATGTATATGGTGTAGCCTCATTATCAGTGGCTTTTGACACATCGACATTGTTTAGAATTCCATAACTTCATTCTCAAGAATATGGATGCTGGACAAAACAAGACTAGACGGGTGTCAGTTTGGGAGTGGTAAGGTAGATGGTGATATATTTTTTATATCTTCTTTGATTTATACAATTTATAATTAGCTTTCATTCCAAAATCAGCAAAATATGAACTGTCAACCAGAAATTATTGCTATGATCCGGTCTCACATAATATGGGGGCAATGTTAAACTGCGGCCGTTTCCCTCAGGTTTTATATTTTTTTTCAGTTATAGTGATAGTAAATATACGCCTGTCAAAAACATATAATGTACAGAATGACAGACGACTGAATTTGAAAACTGCTGTATAATGTACTTTGAGTCCTTTGTGTGTATCTGGCTAAAAGTTTGATATAGCTTAAAATGTACCACCCAGTGAATGAAAAGAATATAAAGCATTGCTCTTAACGTTCATCGTCAAAGTATTAAATGTAAACAGAGACGTGCATACACGTATGCATGCCTCTGGTGTCAAGGAACTAAAGAAAATTAGGAGACGCCTTGCTCAGCAGCGGGATGGCAACGCTTGAATAAACGCGTTGATGTTATGTTATGGCGCACTAAATAAATACCCAGAAGCGTAATACCGATCGTAAGTATAGATGGGGGGGGGGGGGGGGGGGGGCAGGGGAGGGTCTGATATGGTCGGGGTTACTGGTGAAGGCGTCCACACTGCAAGTGTGTGACCAGACAGGTATTTCAAACAGTAAAGAACGCAAAATTAGTGGGAAGCCTGCCAGCTGCTTGGAATGAGTCAGTTCAATTTCTTTTCACGCCCTGGATGCATGCACACAAAACAGAGATGTAGAGCACCAAAAGTCTAGCTGGAATATAATAAATTCAACGGGAGAATTGCCAGTGTCGGAACGTGTTTTGGGTAATTTTGATGAAAGACACAAGCTTATTCGTTGAATTAAACAAAAGCCGCACATGAGCATGAAGCGTGGACAGCAATCTTATACATGTACCAAACTTATGGCAAGAAATTAAGGTTCCTAGGTCCTAGTATAATGGTCATTGTATTTGTGTCTTTTTGTCCAGAACCATTTCCTAGTAGTCATTACCCTATTTCGCAGTCCGAACTCTTTGATAATATTGTGTGAATCATAACCTTTAATAAAAATTAGTCTTTGCGAAAACTATGCCTTCAACACGAGGCACCGTGGACCTGCAAAAGTCCATGGTGCATTCATGATACCATTAAAGTGAAAAAAAGATAATTGAAAACGAAACTTTCCTATTGGCTACGATTATAAACAAGATCACTGACATCAATTTACATTTTTATGAAAGAATATGGACTCCATCCGCCTCATACTGTTTGCCAACACCAGGTGATTGATCTTTGTTCCTGTTTATCTGTTTGCCTATTACCATAACCCTTAACTTCATTCTTTAAATTGAACACCTGAAGCTTTTACAACGAATCGGCTATATTATGCACAATGAGGGGGAATAGCGCGGGGGATAAAATACAACTTTCTTTTATCCATGTACAACCTCATTCAAGGAACTTGGTAAAAAGCAAAAATAACCTCATTGAACTTTTTTTGAGTGAACGAGTGTTTTTTTTTTCTCAGCCAGCCTTACAACTATTTACAGAATACATGTATAGCTAATTATATGCACCGCTGTACATCGGTAGCAGTGAGGCACTGCCCCCATACCTTCACCCTTTTCTACAAAGCAATGTGAATACAAAATAAACTACAGGGCTGTTTAAACAGTCCGTGCTCAGCTGACCAACACTCCATTACCAAAAGCTCGTGAAGATAAACAGTGCTAAGCTTGGGCTGTATTCAAAGTTTTTGTTTAAAAATTTAAATTAATATCAGGATGCTGACTGATCCACTAAGGTAATCAAAATCAAACCATCAATGAAAATACCATGCCTGCTGTATGGAGAAGTGGCCTCTGCAGAGGGGTTGGCCTCTCATGGGGGGGGGGGGGGGGGGGCTTATAAGAAGGTCCACTGTCACAGGTATGCCGAGACTAAATACAGCATTGCTCTAATACTTTAGAAATCAGGTCAAAGTCATCAATTTTGGACACATTTTATACAGGCTCAACTAAAATACAAGCCTACCGACGTACACTGATGCAATGGTCGCCATCAAAGTTGAAGGTCGCGATTAATTGAAATATTCTTACCAACTAAACAAGCGTGAATAAACTACGCATGAAGAGTAATTTGAAATTCTTTACGAAGAAATCTCTACTTTTGCACTGAAGAAGTTCAAAATAGCGAAAGACTCAGTAGAGACCCACCCCAGTTACATTTCTACAAGTATGAATTGAATGTGGCTGATAGTTTGGGGGAAGTCGTATGTGAATTATACTTTAAATCCCTATAGACTTTCTTAGTAATCAACAGGTATGTATGCATCGAACGATAAGTACCCGACCTGGAAAAAAGTCAGGCATGCACAGCAACATGGAGAACAACTTTGTCGGACCCATCTACAAGGCATATTTCCACCAAATGTCAGCATAACCAGAGTGACGACTTTGGGGATGTCAAATGTAGGGAAAACGCACAACAATTTACAAAAAACGGAAAACAATTGCTGAACCAACTGGTCAACAATTAATATCTAGGAGAACCAAGAAGTGTTCCTATGCAATTTCGAAGAAACTGGCGCCGTGGGTTCGGGAGATTTTTTTTTTTTCAAGATTTGCGGGAACAATCATTGGAGCGGGACCACCTGAAGATACTTTGTAGAGATCTATCTAAGGTAGATTCAAACCTAGTTTGAAGGCGATCCCACAGACGGTCTGGGAGATGTTGAAAATGTGAATGGGAACGGAAGCTGACTGACGACTGACCATCCTTTAAGGTCAACACGTTGACAAGTCACTTGAGCAATAAAAAATCGGAAATTTCTGATACCGGAAGGAGGAATATCTTTATTTAGCCTTAAAATCCCTAGCAAAGCTTTGGCATCTGCCTGAATGTTCTCGCCGGGCGCTCAGTATTTTTTACGATCAATAAATAGAGTGTTATGATATACTGCGTTATGCACATAACTGAACTTGAAGTTGCGTTAATTTTGCATCTTTTTAGAATTAGAACAATATGTGCATTATAATCCCATGCAACCCCTTTAAATATATTTTCATTAAAAAACTGTTTTTGTCTAGAATGTAGAGCTACCAGTGATATTTAAACTGCGAATCTCCCAAATAGGTGAGTTGGCAAATACCATAAAATTCTTGTGGTTTAAATAAATAAGTCACACAGTGCATCATCGACGATAAACATTTTAACGTGGTGACATGAAAGCTCCCCAAAGCCAGTCTGGAAAACCAGACTAATCCAGTGAAAAATCAAGATACCTTTACTTCCAATACACTGTAACTATGTATTTTAAGATTCCAAAGATTCTATTGAACTAGGTCTCGTGTTATTGAAAATATTCCACCCTTTGGTTTAGTCTGAATGGTGCCTGGTATATGACAGTAGCGTCAGGCACCAGGAATTCTCTGGCTCTTTTTCACAACATGTTTTGGTGTAAAGGTCCAAAGCGTACGGTTTATCAATGCTGTGTCTACTAAGAACCACTTTCTTCTTTGTGTGTATAAGGCGACATGTTTGGTTGTTTTCCGCCAAGACGCACAATTTAAAACTCTTTTTTGTGTGTGTAAAAATGGTGAAAACTGTCTTACAAATAAGTAAAAATGTTTTGCCAGTCATATATATTTAATATAGGTTCCATCTGCTGCCTGATCGCGTTTGAAATAAAAGATATGTTTAATCCAACAAGAGAATTCTTTCTCTGCATGCTTCGTTCAAACAGGAATTCTTCACTTTAAACCTAATAAAACCAAGAGATGCTTATCGTATGATGTGTTTAAAGTTTTGACAATTAAATATATATATATACATACATATATATGTATGTATGTATGTGTGTGTGTGTGTGTGTGTGTGTGTGTGTGTGTGTGTGTGTGTGTGTGTGTGTGTGTTTTCATGGGTTACTCCAAACTTCAGATATGAGAGGTTCTCAATACCAAGAATGTGCATGCGGTTGGAGTTTTAACCAATAAGCGGAACAAAAACTGTTAACCAACTTGTTGCATTTTATGATGGTCCATTTTAAAAATGGTCTATCATTCAGAACAAGCATAGTTAACAGTGCACCAGGAGGTAAATGGTGGACGTAATTTTAACAGTGCAATAGAACGATAATCAAGTACTCGACGTCTTTGTATATGCTACTGAATGCTGAAAAACACCACCCAGAAACACTAATGTTGTAAGCTCAATGAACGTTGATAATTCATTTCTACTTGGTAAAAACCACAATAGGCCTTTCTCAGGACTTTTACGCTCACATTTTAGATGAGTTGGCTGTTGTAAAATCTAAATGTTGGCAAATATTCTTGTCTAATCGGAGGGGTTATTGAAAATAAGCGATATGTTGATCCATCCACAAGTGAATGACCAATGATTAGTATGTATACCCTTAGAACAGGATACAAATTAAAAGGAAGAACAACAGGGACATTCTGCTGCGGTCGATCTAATGAAAGTCAAGTCTGTATCTTTTCATCATAGACTTGACTCGTTCTTTAAAACCATAGTAACCCCAACTCGGAACATTTTCTCATTGGAAACCTGTTAAGAATTGTAATATTTTGATGTGAAGATTATGCAGATCAGATCTGTAGAACAAAAGTTATTTGCACATTCGGGCGGGGTGTTTACATAATCATGAAAGTTATACATACATAACACACACACACACACACACACACACACATATATATATATATATACATATATATACATGTACATATATATATATATATATATATATATATATATATATATATATATATATATATATATATATATATATATATATATATGTATGTATATGTGTGTGTGTGTGTGTGTGTGTGTGTAATCATGTTTCACACAATATTTCAGTTTATAGGGTCTAAGGTTGTAAAGACACCCATCCGTTGGGTTTGATGATGTGGTCGAACTGTTCATACCCAGAGGACAGCTACGAGATCAAATACTGTATTACCCGCATGTATGATTACACAGAAGATTACCGTTTATATTTTTCAAATGGCCGCGCAAGTTTATGATAATAATAATAATAATAATAATAATAATAATAATAATAATGATGATGATGATGATGATGATGATGATGATGATGATAATAATAATAATAATAATAATAATAATAACAATAACAATAACAACAATAATAATAATAATAATAATAATAATAATAATAATAATAATAATAATAATAATAATAATAATAATAATAATAATAATAATAATAATAATAATAATAATAATAATAATAATAACTCAATGTGTACATGTCATAAACATATTCATTTGAACTGGATTGCCTAATAGTACATATGACTAATCTGGAGGCTCTTCAGTACATAAAGACACACAAAATTTTGCACAAGACACACCGGACTATGACAGATACCTAAGGTTACACAAAGATGTTGACTTATATAGCTAGCTCGACATTCTGGCAAGCCGTGCTGGGAGTACGTGTTTGAAACTGTTTCCTGGCTATGACAGACAGGTAAACACTGGCATAACTTTTGATTCTATAGACTCGCCTTTTTTATCTTAAATATTTTCAATAGAAGGTGTGTGCACAACACCAACTGCATACTTTATTTGAAAAAGTGACACAAGGAAAGTTATATACCTTTATGCTAATATGAGAATATACAGTAAATATAATGGCGGTCTCATCCCACACATTGTACAATACAGGAAATAGTATTTATTGTCTCCAGCACAGAAGATCTCTATACGTGACAAACAGTGCTGCTATCCATATGACGGTACATGGATACCAGTTATATGCTTATCAGTATTTTCCTCCCTCCTTATTCAAGAAACTTCAGTTCACACAGTAGTCTTTTTGTAGAGACAAGGAAATGTCCACATAAATGTTCATATAATTGTATTATATGTGTTCAAATTAAAATGATAGCTTAGTTGTCTACACTGAGTTGCTTAAGCTCTCTCTACATACACTCTCATGATTGCACATGGCCAGTCTAATATTATCCATCTTCAATTACATTGTAGCACCCATTTATGTTCAATAACACTCGTGTTGTACTAGTTATTTATTCTAAGTATTGAGAATCTAATGACTGGTGTACGCTCTCTCATTAGGTAGCGACGTTCAAGCACAGCATTATCTGGTTCGACCTGACTTTCACCATTGTTAGGCCCTGTAAGGATAATGTCATTAGGGTCATTGTGTTGCATAAAACCGGGTAAATATTCATCAGCTCTACTGGTGATTTGATCTGCATGCCTTCTATGAGTGACATATGTAGTGTCTCAACTGTGTATAATACATGTCCATGTTTTTCCTTTATGTGACCTGCAATCCATTTCTTGCTACCAGTGTAATTGGGCATCATAACTGATTGTCTGGTGGTAAATTCACGCATTTTAGCTGTTTTATTATTGTGTAGGACACTGACAGCTTGTTTGTTTTCAAGAGTTACACGAAGGTTTGGTTTCTTCAGATCAAATCTTGTTCTGGTGTTATCACCAAAGAGTAATTTTGCAGGAGTTTCATTTGTTGTAGTGTGAGGAGTTCTCCTGTATGTTAACAAAAATGGTCAGATTTTTCTTGAGACTATATCTTGCTTTGTTTGCCTTTTGTCCTCGTTTGATAGTTTGGACAAACCTCTGAGCCAGCCCGTTGATAGCTGGGTGGTATGGGGCTGAGAATATGTGTCTGATGCCGTCAGAGTCATTTTTTTCATGGTCTCAGATGTCAGTGATCTGCCATTATCACTAACAATTTGCATCGGCAGCCCAAATCTTGCAAATGTTTCTCGCAGGCATTCAATTGTTTTCTCTGTTGTAATTTCATTCATGAGGTGTACCTCTGGCTACTTGGAATTTTGTTCATGAAAGGTCCAGCAAAATCAATGAGTATGCGCTGCCACTTTTTTCTGTTAGGTTCCATGGATGCAGAGGTAAAAGGACTGGAGTATTTTGTGTCTGTATGCACTCTATGCATGTTTTGCTCACCCTTCGAATTTCTTCATTGATATTTGGCCAGTAAATGTAAATTCGAGCTAAGTTCTTCATTTGAACTATTCCTTGGTGTCCTGGATGCAATTCTTTCAGCATTCTTGGTCGCAATTTTGAGGGTATGATGACCCGTACACCCCATAATTAGCATCCTTGGCTGATTGAAAGCTCATTGCATCGTTGATAATGTGGCTCCAGTTCAGGTTTTACATCACCTTGGTTCAAACCTTCGTGTGTGAGGAGTAGAACTTGAAACAAAATTTTGTCTTTGCTAGTTATGTCTGTGTGCCAACAAAGACATATTGTTTTTCAAGGAATTCTTTCTTTCTTTCTTTCTTTCTTTCTTTCTTTCTTTCTCTCTTTCTTTCTTTCTTTCCAGGCAAATTTTTCCGATATATCATTTGAAAAGTACTATATGTAGAAACTCCAAACTTGGCATGATTAAACTTCCATACATGAAGTCTTGAGTTTTGTACAGAGGTTCAGTGGTTTTGAAAATTATGCAAATTAGGGCCATTTGAAAATTTAAATCTTGAATATCTCCGAAACTATTATAGCTACAGATAACCAATTCAATTTCAATTAATATGTTTTTAACACTGCATATTTTTGCAATTTACATGTGAACTCTAAAGGTCAAAGATCTAGGTCATTGGGACCTTTGAAATTTTCATATAGCCATAACTCGGTCAATTTTATCCAATTTTGATCATCTTGGGCTTAAATTTTAGCCATTGTAACACTGCATATTTTTGTTATGTACATGTGACCTCTAAAGGTCAAAGGTCAAGGTCAATTGGACCTTTGAAATTTTTATCTGGCAAGAAATAGGTCAATTTTCATCCAATTTTGATCATATCGGACTCAAATTGTAGCTATTGTAACACTGCACATTTTTGTAATTTACATGTGGCCTGTAAAGGTCAAAGGTCGAGGTCATTTGGACTTTTCACTTTTTGAACTAGCCATAACTCGGTCAATTTTTATCCAATTTTGATCATGTCGGGCTCAAATTGTAGGTATTGTAACGCTGCACATATTTGTTATTTACATGTGACCTGTAAAGGTCATGGGTCAAGATCATTCGGACCTTTAAAATTTTCTAGCCTTAACTGAGTCAAATTTTATCCAATTTTGATCATGTTTGGATCAAATTGTAGCTATTGTAACAATGCACATTTTTTGTAATATACATGTGACCTCTAAAGGGCAAAGGTAAAGGTCATTTTGACCCTAGAAATTTTCATCCAGTCATAACTCGGCCATTTTCCATCCAATTCTAATCATTTGTACTCAAATGCTGGGTATTGCAACACTGCGCATTTTTGTAATTAACATATGACCTTTAAAAGTCAAATGTCAAGGTCATTCAGCCTTTTGAAAGTTTCATCTAGCCATAACTTGGTCAATTTTCATCTGATTTGGTTCATGTTGGGCTTAAATTGTAGGTATTGTAACACTGTACATGTTTGTAATTTACATGTGACCTCTAAAGGTCAAAGGTTAAGGTCATTTGGGCTGTCACTCCCAACCTTTCTACTTCGTTAAGTTTAATATATCAGCTTCAGGTTTGGGTTCTGAGGGTTGCATATCCAACGGAAGTGTTAAAAGTCCATCTACATTGCTGTGATCCTTTGTGTTTCTATATTCTATAGAATAATCATGATCAGATACGAATATTGTCCATCTCTGTAAGCGCACAGCAGCATACGAAGGGATATCTGTCTTTGGTCCCAAAATTGTAGTGAGAGGTTTGTGGTCTGTGACCAATGTAAAGTGTCAACCAAATAAATAGTTATGGAAGTTTTTGACACCAAAAACAATGCTGAGCGTCTCTCTTTCAATTGAGCAAAGTTCTTTCACCTTAAGAAACTGTACTAGATACAAGTGCTATTGGTCCTTCTTCACCATCTTCAGTAATGTGAGATATCACGGAACCTAGCCCATATGCTGACGCACTAAATGCTATTGTGGCTTGTTCTACAGTGGGGAGGGGTACCCGAACAGTTTGCAAACTTGGCCACAAACCTGGAATGCTTGAACCCCACTTGAAAGGAAATGCTTTCACCAATTTCTTTGCAGCAACTACATGTTTGACCTGATGCCATTACTTGGCAATGCCCATCGTGATTGACACCAGTTAACATTGATTGAGTTCCAGGACCAGGGCATTGTCATCAGGGCAATGTTACAATAGACACGTTGTCGTGGAAGAGGTATCAGCAACTTGATTGATGCTATTGGCATACGCCTATAGTAATACTGCCCAGTGAACAAATTTGGTACAGATGAAGTGGAGAAATAATACAATCAAATCTAAAGGGAAATGTGCCCCCGGTTTAGAGAAAAACTTTACAAAAATAAAAATTGAACAATAAACGAAAATTGAAAAATACCGCAGGTCCACATGTGCAACAAATAATTGTCAAGTGGTACCCAAAGTGTACCTAATGTTCCTGAGTAATTTTGAAATAATGGGCCAAGCAAGGTGAGAACAGAGTTTTTGAAATATATTTTCGTCTTATTTGTGCCCTTTGCCCCTTTCACTTGTTCCCACCCCTCCCACAAAAAAGGTATAATAAAAGATTTAGATTAGAGTTATATCTGGAAAACCTCTATATTATCTGTAAGGTCACGTATGAATTCCGTTTCACAACGTTACCCCAAAACTGTTACAGCCAGTACTCTTTTAATGTGTATGGTGATGGATCTTTATGACAGCCGTAGTTGAAATGACATGTGGCTGTACTTCACCCATTTCCTGCATCTCAAGGTTAACTTTGTGAATTTAGTATTCGGATGCTTTGTCAAATGAGCTAGGACTTTTACATTACATACAATGACGGTCCCGTGGACAGACCAGATGAAGACTTTACACAGAAGACATTGGTATAATTTCCAAGTCATAGGATATCAACTTTTTTGGATGATCAATAGATTTTTACGATTCTTGTGATCATGGCGATGTATGCATGTATGTATGTATGTGTGTACGCACATACATGTGTATATATGTATGCATGTATCGATGTATCGATGTACACATGTACGTGAAGTTTATTGCACAAATACATGGCTTTGAGCAAACGTCATTTTCATACTCTTAATTACCAATTATATAAAACCCGCCGGTACCTTTGGACCTATATACACTGTCGGGGCAACCTTCTCCACTTAACTCCAACTTGACTCAGTGGGGGTTCCTGGTTCATGTGCCCAGAGCTGCTACTTAATTCATAACCTGGGACCAACTTCAGTGTCTGACACAATATTCCTCTTCTGGCGCCCACCACCGCCAACAACTGATAATTTCAATGTGTTGTATTTACATTCATATGTAATGCTCACAATTAAAAAGTTCCATTATATATTTGATATTCCATTCATTTGACAAATTTACCTTTCATTATCACTAATCACACATTAATTTTGGATACTAGCTCTTCAGAATATCCAATCAGGACTAACCCATGGACTTGGCTGCCATTTTGAAAATTGTGTATTCCACACCCAATGGTTTGTAAATGAGGAAAGTATTGCGACGATCTGGGGGGGGGGGGGTTATGATATATGAAAACAAAAGTATATATTTTGCTAATATTTCAGAGCATCAATAATGGTATGATATATGCTGTGGCCGCGATTCATTTTGATATCCAAATCAAATGTAATTTTTGTGCGACTGTCCTGCAGTGCATTGCGCCATGTTCAGAATGATGCTCATCAACATGCATGATTTGCCAGCTCAAGGTATCGTGTCGCATTTGAATTTGTAACTGACGATAATAACTGTTTAAGACACAACCGAGCAGGCACGTAACAGTTAAGACAGTAAGTCATGCTAGGACAGTTTGCTCTGGTAACTCGGAGAACGGATACCTAGAACCTGGTGAAATATTACGATAACGATCAGCGAACAACCTTGGCTATGCCTTTTGACCCCAGTTGAAATAAAATGTTGTGTTTCAGCTGACTTTGCTGCAAAATAAAAGCACATGACGGCCACTTTCTCCATAAAATCTTTCAACGGGGGCTATGGCTATGTTTTTTCACCAAACAACCCTGGCTATGCAGCTCTGCTCTTTCCCCAGCCCATGTAAACCCTCCACTCCAGACAAGTAAAAATAAAATTCTGTGTGTGACTTGACTTGACTTGACTACAAAAAACAGCACACGACGGCCACTTTCTCGATAAAATCTTTCAGCCAAGGTCGATCAATTTTTATTCGGGATGGCTGGCTCGAAACCCGTTTTTTATGTTTCATAAAATTTATTTAGAGTCGGGACTTGGACCATTTCAGTGGGGTCGGTCGGGTTATCGGAACCACACATGTATTTTTGTTAGGCCTTAGGTAGCTTGGACATTTGTTGAAACATGCTTCAAATGGATGTTCTTTCTCCTTTTACACATTACCTCCTTTGACGTCAGTTTTGTTACCTGGGCACAGCCGGAGGCACTTGTAGTATTACCTTAAAAATGTGACTGTTCTCGGTCCGGGGGTGGAGGTAGGTAGGTGTGTGGGTTGGGTGGGGTGGGCTGTTGCCCTCATTTTCCACAATCAGGCCAAAATAAAATAAAACAACATCTGAATGATGATGATTTAAAGGTTTTATCGTCATACCAAACATCAAAACAAGAAGAAAATAATCTGAAAGCATTATTTCACCCAGTAAAACCAAAGACCTGCATGTATCTACAATGTGTCCTATGCAGCTGAATCTCCAATTAAGACCACCTCCATAAAGAGACCATTTCTATATTAAGACTACCAATTTACAGACCCATTTTTGTTTATCCTGAAATAAATTTTAACCCCATTAAAACCACTCCCTTATTAAGACCACATGGTTTCAGTCCCTTAAGTGGTCTTAATAGGGAATTCCGCTGTATGTGGGTCACAGAAGGGGTTATGATCAAAGCACATAAGCAAAATGATAAAAAAATGATACTGTGTGGATAAAATGCTTCAGTTTCAACCCGCTACTACACACGGATTTTCGAGTGATTTTTGTATTCAGTTTCTGCGTAAAAGACATTCATGAAAATGCCAGTAGTTTAAAAAACGTTCCTTAAAATGTAATCCAATCAGACTGGAGAAGCTTTACCCTTTGTGCTGTCAGCACGTCTAACATACTGTGAACATAACTTCATTTAGTTTATAATCTTCTTCTTCTTCTTCTTCTTCTTCTTCTTGTTCTTGTTCTTCCTGTTCTTCTTCTTCTTCTTCTTCTTCTTCTTCTTCATCATCATCATCATCATCATCATCATCATCATCATTTTCAAGTGACTGCCAAATGTTACACCTTGAGATAACTTACAAGCAAAGACAAATTCAAACATCAGTAAATATCAATGTTACCGTGAACCCGGTACCGAATTCCTGGTAGGATGCCAACTTTGAAGTACTGGTTGCTGAGGCATCTCTTTCCAAGTTAAACTGGGTTGTTTTCACCGACAAAAAGTGAACAAAGGGCAAAGTAATCGAAGAATGCGAAACAAATAGTGTAAACATTTCAAAGTTGGCCGGCATTTTGGTGACTGTGGAGAGCTGATTCTTTTAACACGACAGCTTTTCCATGTTAACTGTTATCTTGGCTTGGGCTGGTTGGCTCTCAACCCAGGTTACTGGGAAATGGGTGCTTCCTGGTGTTGACGTGTGGCGTATCATTATCAGCTTGTGCGAAATGATCTATCGGTGCTGCCACTGCGGACAAAATTCCAACTAACAAAACCCTGCATCACTCAACCTGACTGTTCGCAAAACCAGTGCATTTGTCAGTGATGAGTTTTCTCTGATGTGATCCAAGGAAGTAGAGTCTCTCAGATGAGTCAAGGGATACGGGCATCCGTGGTAGACTGGGGGAATTTTGGGGACTTCAAATTTGATAGTGAAAGCATGAAGCATTCTTTGGAGTGTTCAGAGAAACCAATACGCCACGAAAAATGCGGGGGGTAGTGGAAAGATATAAGGCGTATCAGGGACGTGTTATAACACGTCCCTGGGCGTATGTAAGGCCGAACGGAAGCCGTGTGTGTGTGTGTGTGTGTGAGAGAGAGAGAGAGAGAGAGAGAGAGAGAGAGAGAGAGAGAGAGAGAGAGAGAGAGAGAGAGAGAGAGAGAGAGAGAGAGAGAGAGAGAGAGCATATGAATATTTTATCTTCTTATGTATAAAGATTCCCAGATGAGAGAATGGGGTGTTATTTAGATCAATCAAATTCGATAATGCTCAAATTCGGAACAGCTAGCTACTTTTGTTCACCACATTTACAAACTGACCTGCTTGCTTGTTCACTCACTCACTGACTTAAGTGGAAGGACCATGTCTATATGTCCCAAATGCCTATTTGATTGATGCTACTAAATGTTATTTGTTGAAGTATTTTATATTGAAACGAGTCGACGCTTCAACTGAAGCAGCCTATTTGGTATGTCAGTATCCTCTATTTTACACCATTCCTATTAATAAAAAAAATAGGGAAAATAGATTGGCCGAGGCATAATTACTTTTACACGAATGATGTGGTCGTGAAGGAGGCCACTTGTCACATTGCATGAAATAGAGAAAATGCAACTTTGGTCACCTTGCCTATTCATTGTCTGTGAGCCAACACAGACATATTGTTTTTCTAGGAATTCTTTCTTTCTTTCTTTCTTTCCAAATTTGTCCGACATTTCATTTGAAAAGTATCACACGTAGAAACTCAAAACTTGGCATGATTATACTTCCATACATAAAGTCTTGAGCTTTTGTAAAGAGGTTCAACGGTTTTGAAATGCAAATCAGGGCCATTTGAAAATTAAAATCTTAAATATATCCGAAACTATAATAGGTAGGCCTACAGGTAACCAATACAACTTCAAATTAATATGCTTGTAACACTGCACATTTATGTAATTTACATGAGGTCTCTAAAGGTCAATTTTTATGTGATTTGGTTCATGTTCAGCTTAAATTGTAGGTATTTAAACAGTGTACATTTTTGTAATGTACAGGTGACCTCTTAAGGTCAAGAGTCAAGGTCATTTGGACTTTGAAATTTTCATCCAGCCATAAGCTTAATGGATTATGAATTACCAAAGGACAAAAGTTATAACATTTAATATTTACAATTTTTGAAGGCACACAGACAGATAAGTTTTGAAGCAAATATTCTTTTCTAGTTACACCTGTACCTATATCTTAATTTTGACCATGCTGTGCTTTTGTAATGTGTTGATGTAAATAGGTTGTGTTGTTCTGGAAGCGCGAGAAGTATCTTGGGGGTCTCATTTCAACCTTATGACAGAATTGACAAACAGATATCAGTGCAAGCTAGAATATGTACTTTGAAGTGTAAGACAGGGGCAAAGATTTGACACTTTGTATGTTATGTACATTCAAACTGTTTTGCAGCTGACTCTGTCACACCCAGCTTCAAATGTCACATGAGAAATGATGGACTTCCCAAATAAAACGAAGTCCATAGGCTAGATTCATGTCTTTCCAATCTGATTGACTGTCATCCAAAATATTATCCAATTGAACAAGTCTCTTGCAAATTTCACTCTGAGATGGGACATACACAGCTGCCCGTGTGCGTCCTGGGAAGAAAATATCTGTAAAATATTCTTGAAGCTTGATGTCATTGTTTTGAATGGCATTCAGTATTTTATGATCCTATACACCGAGACAAAAGAAGAAGAATGTTTAAGCAAACAGATTAAATCTTATTATGCCATTAAATCCGTCTTTGGATGGGAATGAGCGTAAATACTACAACAGCCAAACACCAAACTCTCATTTGCATGTGCCGCCTGACCGTGAATCAACCTGACTGGCTCTTAAAGTGTGGTTTTATTATGGATGTGAAAATGATGATATGGTTAGTTTCAAATGGAAAATATCCAAGTGTTCACAGTTTTTGTATCACGAATTGTGCTACATCAGTGGAATGAAGCCCTTTTCATGCACAAACTGGCGTAAAATTCAATGTAGTATAGTGACATAAATATACTAAAATTTATTAAGATTTCACAGGAGTACCGTGGCATACAATGCGGTAAGTCATCTAGAAAAAAAAAATACTTAGTCAGGTTTAGAAAAAAAGTTTTCTTTAGGGAAATTGCATTTAAATTTGACATAAAGAAATCACATGGACAAGAACAAACATGATCGTGTGAAAAAAATATTCGAGTCTGATTCGTGATCATTCCATATAGCCCATGTTTCATTTCAACGGATTATCAACTGTGTCTTATTCATATTTTTATAAACATTTGGAAGGTAAGATTTTCACTACTGAGAAAATCGGGGACTCTTTCGGAAGTTAAAACTTTGATCAAATAAACCTTGTGGATCTTTGAACTTAAAACCAGAGTTTGTCTGATTTGTTAAACCCCTGTTATACAAAGATCATCGAATGACAAGTGAAACACAAACAGCCTTTATTGTTACTTTATCATGTCAACAGTTTTGAATTATGAGCTACATTTTGGGCACAATCGCTGCCTTTATGACATACATTTGCATCACATCTGTGACGCGTTTTATCTTGCATTGGATTAGCATGGTACGGATATAAAGATATGACAATGAAAACTTTGTCTCTACTTGTCTGACCTGCATCATGTTTTGACAAAACATAGACACGTCTCCAGTTGTATTTTCGTGAGTTCTCCTTGAAAACCTATAAATATAAAGGCTTATTCTAATTGACTATCGCCATCAAGTGCGATTGTATGCAGCAGACGTGCTGGATACCTTATCATACACTGGTCTTATTTTAGATTATATCAAGAAACACCGCCACAGATTTTGAACAAGTCTGGACGGAGAAATGGTTGATATATCCGTCACACTGTCAATAAGCTCAATGAGCACTGCTATTGACCTGAAGTTTGTTGAATAATTAGCAGCCAAACAGAATCAAGTCCCCTACAGGAAGGCAGATGAACCTGAAAATAGCATATCTATTTGGTTGCAAAGTAGTCTCCGTGATCATTCATTCACACCCAGTATGATGATTTGTAAGTGACTTGGAATGTGATAATATAGTCTGACATGTTCGTTCACAGTGGAATGCAAAAATTCTCATATTGATGCTCCTTAGTTGGTATCATTTTGTAATTTATTTAGGGGAATTTTATGAGAGCTATATGAAAGGTTAGAACTGTAATGTTTACTAGGCGGTATCATCATACACAAGTTGCACCGTAACATCTAGGACGGCGGCAAGTGGGATGGAACGAACGTACACGTACGGAGAAAATATTGAACTTTTATATTTGCAAGTAACAGGGAAGCTCGGTTTCCTCCACACGAGAAAAAGGTCAGAAGTACACGCCTAATCAGTGCAATGTGGAATGTCTAGATAAGTCAATGGTTAACCTTCTTCATAATCCATGAACTCAGAAGAACAAATAAGTCTATACTTTAGCTGTTGAAGCACACTATAATCTATACATAACAAACTTTCATGGGTAATTCGGTGGAAAGCGACCTGTATTTCTTAAACCAGAAAACCATATAAATACCCAAATGGACTAGCGTTATTCTTTGCTGCAGTCAGCAATATAAGTTTTATATTGCTGACCGCAGTCACACCACAGAGACTTGCAACCATACATGTTCACCAGGGGTCGCCCCGTTATTTTAATACAGCGGTGGTTATGCCTCACGCTTCACTCCCTTATATGTGAGGGAAATCATTCCGCTGTCGCATAACACATCCTAATTTATGTTCAGTCGCCCGATCAAAGAGAATATTCTTGTTAAGTCAACTCAATGCCACTCAGCATTCGACCCATACCGAGTTAAGTTTATAAGTACATGCCGAAACTAGAAAAGAAGATTTGCTTCAAAGCAAATCTGTCTGTGTGCCTTCAAAAGTTGTAAATATTAAGGGCTACAACTTTTGTCCTTTGGTACTTCACATTCCATTTAGCTTATGGCTAGATGAAATTTCAAAGTCCAAATGACCTTGACCTTTGACCTTGAGAGGTCACATGTAAACTACAAAAATGTACAGTGTTACAATACCTACAATTTAAGGCCAATATGAGCCAAATCACATAAAAATTGACCAAGTTATGGCTACATGAAACTTTCAAAGGGCTTACTGACATTGACCCTTGACCTCTAGAGGTTGCATGTTAATAAGAAACATGTGCAGTGTTGCAACTCCTACCATTTGAGTCCAACATTATTAGAATTGGATGGGAATTGGCTGAGTCAAAACTGGATGAAAATTTCAAAGGACACTGACCTTTGACCTTTAGAGGTCACATGTAAATTACAATAATGTGTAGTGTTACAATTGTTACCATTTGAGTCCAACATGATTAAAATTGGATGGAAATTGGCTGAGTTATGACTGGATGAAAATTTAAGAGGTCAAAATGACCTTGATTTTTTACCTTTAGAGGTCAGATGTAAATACAAAAATATGCAGTGCTACAAGAGATTCAATCTGAGCCCAACATGATTAAATTTGGAGAAAAATTGACCAAGTTATGGCCAGATAAAAATTTTAAAGGTCCAAATGACTTTTTACCTTTAGAGGTCACATGTAAATTACAAATATGTTAAGTGTTACAATAGGTACAATCTGAGCCCAACATTATCAAAATTGGATAAAAATTGACCAATTTCTGGCCAGATGAAAATTTCAAAGGTCAAATTGACATTGATCTTTGATCTTAAGAGGTCACATGTAAATTACAAAAAGTGTAGTGTACAATTGCTGCAATTTGAGCCCAACATGATCAAAATTGGGTAAAAATTGACCAATTTCTGGCCAGATGAAAATTTCAAAGGTCCAATTGACATTGACCTTCGACCTGTAGAGGTCACATGTGTATTACAAAAATGTGTAACTTTACGATTGCTACAATTTGAGGCCAACATGATCAAAGTTGGATAAAAATTGACCAAGTCGTGGCTAGATGAAAATTTCAAAGGTCTAAATGACCTTGACCTTCGATCTTTAGAGGTCACATGTAAATTACAAGAATGTGTAACTTGACGATTGCTACTATTTGAGGCCAACATGATCAAAGTTGTATGAAAATTGATCAAGTCGTGGCTAGATGACAATTCCAAAGGTCCAAATGACATTGACATTCGATCATTAGAGGTCACATGTAAATTACAAAAATGTGCACTGTTACCAATATATTAATTAAAGTTGGATTGCCGACCTGTACCTATAATAGTTTTGAAAATATTCAAGATTTAAATTTTCAAATGGTCCTCATTTACATGATATTCAAAAGCGCTGAACCTCTTTACCAACACTCAAGACTTTATGTATGGAAGTTTAATCATGCTAAGTTTGGAGTCCCTACTTGTAACAAATTTCAAGTGAATTGTCGGACAAATTTGACTGGAGAGAAAGAAAGATTTCCTAGATAAAACACTATATATCTGTGTTGGCACACAGACATAATTTATAAGTTAATGGTGTGGGAGACTCACACAAAGGCAAGTATGGCCCCAATCATGCTAGCCACCCAAAAGAGAGATTATTGTTCCAGTCAATTAGAAGATAAAATCAGTACAAGTTGATAAAAACTGCCGAGTGCAAGATTATACTGTAATGATCAGTTTGATATAGATTAGCCTTCCTCTTTCTAGCAGAAAGAGGAAGGCCAATCTATATCAAACTGATGTGCAGGCAACAGGTGAATTAATGGTAATATCGAGTACAAATATAACAATTTGTACAGTACAAATGTCTTGGTATTTGTCAAGAAACATCAATTTGGCATAGTTTACCATACTTTTAAGCAGTGTGTATAACATAAATCTTTTCTTTGATAAAAATAGGAATTTTATTTATGGTGTCAGCCATGTCATATCCCAGAAAATGTGACCCATATCTTACTATGAATAAATTTTGGGATCTTCTGGTGTTGCATGTTTGCAATTACTGGGGAGTTTCGTTCACATAATTGTGGTAAAAAATAAATTTATATAATGAATATATCCTTTGCCTTGAGCAGTTTCAGGCTTTTTAAAAAAAGGGACCAATGGACATATTATTTGGCTACGTGTTAGAATCCGTATTATTTTCTTCAGTAGTTTTCAATTTTTCAAATTTTATGTCAAACTGAATGTACTCATTAAAAGCATAACAAAGAAAAATCATGAAAAATGTACTTAAAGTCGACAATAATGACTTAAGATATATGCTGAAGAATTTTAACACAATGTTACACTTGAATAAATTCTAACGTTTGTAACGAAAGTGATGGAAGCCGGGCGGAAGGCGCCTTGGACTGCTTTTTTCTAAGTTTCGCGCAGAATAAGTCATCGCCTAAGGCGACTGTGTGCCTTCCAATAACCTAGCTTTATTGGGACAAAATATGACGAACCGGTCGGGACCCAGACCAGATGTTACTGTGATCGGGCGCGATCCATTGCTTAGCCTCCAACCTTTTTTAGGCCTATCAAAGTTTAAGTTATCCATATCAAAATCGTTCACTGCATCATATAAATAATACAGCTAGATCACGTGTAACAAGTTTGATTGTAAATGAAAGATCTGGGTTTTTTCTGTCTGTTATGATATTTAAACACGACACCGGCAACTTAATTATGCACTCTCTCTCTCATCGGGTCTTTTTTCGTATTGTCAACACCTAGCAAGGAACATGATGATTTAGTCTCATTACTATATACATGTAACCATAACTGAAATGGACAATAGGGTTGAACTTCTTATATTTTAATCATAATTAACAATAATTTTTAGTTACACGTCTTTGGCCATTTTACCCACATTTTTGTAAGCTTATTTCTGTTGTGAATGTCCCGTGCCCGTGCCTCACCACAAACTAGCTTGTTTTCTGTTAGGTCAAACCCTAAGGGGCTATAGGTAGCAAGCAGCTACTGACGACAGTTGCAAGCTTGCCTAATTGTACTCAAAATCCTGTTAAGAAAAATTGTTTTGATAACATGTGTTTCGACATAAATGCTAATGACTTTCATTCTTTTCTGAGATGCCTAAATGCACATTTACTCAAAATTGACAGTATTTTCTCAAATGTCACAAACCTGACACATTAAGTTGATACATTGACTCAGAGTTGGCAGTTAAATAGAGCTTAATTGTTTGAGGGGTAGGTGTCATCACAGAGTTTGTTTTACATTTCTGGTGCAGGATGTCCATTGTTGCAGTCCTTGTTGGGATTTCCCTTGGTTTGTACAGGTGGTCTAGTTGCAACTGTTTATTTTACTATCACTGGGACTGAATATAAGGCACCAGCTTGTTTCCACTTCAGTTATACACTGGCGGGTGGTTTAATTAGGATAAGCTGTCCACCTAGAAAGGGTACATATTGGTTCCGGGGTGAGTCAAATTGTTCTTATCTGAACCTGTACTGTACAAATTTAGTAATTAAGGTTTGTTTGACAGGTGTTCTTCTTTCATAATGAAGCTCTGCATTTATAAGCAAAACTTCACGTATTTAGCTAATTCATCATTTGCCACGTTCTTACTTATTCTTTATTATGTGGGTTGTCTTTGCTGAATATTTAGCTTAGACAAGGAGCCGCTACTCAGAGAGACATGTACGGGTAAAAGGCTCCGAAACATGTTGAGTAGTTACCCGCTGAAGACCCTTTAATTTATTTGGGCTGATACAGCCCATGTCAAAATTTTACAGAGGAACGTGTGCAATATAGACAATAGTAATTCCATATGTATACAGGTTAGACAGGGACAGGTTAGCTTATGGAGAGTAAAGAGTTCGAACTGCGGAATAGGATATTGACTACTAGGAAGTGGTTCTGGGCAAAAAGACACAAATACAATAACCCGGGCTGTGGGCCCGCATTCAATAAAACCACCATACTATGGCAAAGGTTTGCTCGAAAAATATAAAATAATGGTCGACGATGGGCCCATTGTTCTGCAGGATCCCTGCTGACAGCCGAAGTATTCCTGCTTAAAGCCGCAACAAAATGTGGCTCGTCAACGTTATCTGAGATATATTTTATTTTCACCCAGAGCGATATATACGACTCGCCTCCTAGTTGAATATGAACAGACTAGCTTACATAGACATCTTTTGGTCCCATATGCTTTTAAAATTTTAATTTAGGCCGACAGCACGGAGGATTTCACCTGAATATGACACACAGTAAACTGGCGTGTGTGTTTGTGGATCGTTTTTTTTTCTGTGAAAGGACATCGTGTGTTCGCCAAACACGCTTCTCACGACTTCGTTGTGGTCGGGTGAACAGCACGAACCAATGTATGCGTAACCCATTCATAAAGCACTGTTATCATTTTTTAGTCTATGGAACATGCGGAATTACATGACGAGGATCTTATCCCCAAATATATGCAAAATTTACAGGGAATTTTCCATCACTATTGTGCTCTGGTTAATTTATAGACTTCAAAGCACCATAATAGCATTCACAGATATAAACAAATACCACGGAAGAATTATATATTATTCCTCCATTCAACCAGGGATGTGGGAAGAGATCCCTGCTCCATGCAAATTCTAGTGAATATTTACTGTCCATTCATGCATGGATTTATCACGCCTCATGTAGAACCATTCTGTGCCTTACAACCTCTCCTGGTATTATTCAGTGTCTTTGTGGTGCAAACAATAACCTACATGATCAGGGCAGAAAAGGAAGGAGAAGATATGATTCTTGAATTGATGGCCCACACGGAGTCTGCCCATTAGTCCTATAGCCCATTGGTCCCTCAGTCCATTAGTCCTAGGGTACATTGGTCCCATGGTCCTACAGCCCATTGGTCCTACGGTATGGTATGGGGCAGTATGGGGCAGTGTGGTACAGTACATCATGGTATGATATGGTATGGTACGGTATGACATGGTATGGTACAGCAAGGTATGGTATGGTGCAGTATGATATGGTATAGTATGACACGGTATGGTATGGCTCGATATTGGTATGGTAAAATATGGTACCGCATAAAATGGTATGGTACAGTACAGTATGGTATGGTACAGTATGGTTTGACATTGGGATGGTACAATGTGGTACAGTACAGTGTGGTAAGGTAAAGTATTGTATGGTATGACACTGTATGGTGCAGTGTGGTATGGTACATGGTATTATGGCATTGGTATTGTATTGTATGGTACAGTACAGTATGGTACGGTATGACAGAGTATGGTATGACATGGTATGGTACAATATGGTACAGTACGACACAATATAGTCAAGTATTGTATGATACAGTATGGTATGATAGTATGGTGTATTATAGTATATTGAACAGTATGGTACAGTATGGCATGTTATGTAGTGTTGTTGAATTGGGTTGGTATTGTATAGTGTGGCTTGGTATGGTACAGTATGGTATGGTACGGTTTGACATGGTATATGGTATATGGTACAATACAGTACAGTGTGGTATGGTATGACATGGTATGGTACAGTATATTATGGTATGGTTCAGTTTGGTATGGAATAGTATGGTATGACTTGGTATGGTGCAGCATGGTATGATACAGTATGGCATGGCGTGGCAGGGTATGGTATGTTATAGCATTTGGTGTGGTGTTGTATGGTTTGGTATTGTATGGTATGGATTGGTATGGTATGGTACGGTATGATATGGTATGTTATGAAGTTGGTTTGGTGTAGAATGGTTTGGTATGGTACTGTATTGTATACTATGATATGGTATGGCATGGTATGGTAGAGTGCAGTATGGTGTGGTATGGTACAGTATGGTACAGTATGGTATGACTTTCCCTAACAACAATAGCATGTACATTTTACAAACACATTAGGTTTTTATTGTCTAAGTTGGAGCATTCCAGTTATCTTTAACATTCAACTTGATGAAAATACAAATGCAAGTAATACACATCTTTTTTTCTGATTTCAAAAGAAAAATACTTACTCACTTCTACAAAGATACCAGGACATAACATGAATTGGTGCAACAATAATCAACATGATTTTAAAGATACAATTTTTCCACCATAGAACAAGTAAAACTTTTCTGTGGTCTTGACAACATATATACCATACCATACGAAACCATACTGTATCATACTGTCTTACTGTACCACACCATACCGTACTGTACTGTACCATACCGTGTCATACCTTACCAAGCTGTGCCATACCGTACCATACCATGCCATACCATTCTGTAACCATGCCGTGTTATACTGTAGCATACTGTACCGTACTGTACCATCCGGTGTCTCATCGTACGATACCATACTGCAGGACCAATGGACTGTAGGACTAATGGGTGTGGGGCTAAAAGTCTGTAGGACCAATAGGCAGGAGGACCAATGGGCTGTACGACCAACAGGCAGTAGTACTAATGGGCTGTAGGACCAATGGACCGTAGGACCAATGCGCTTAAGGACCAACGGTTGGTAGGATCATTAGAGTACATGTGATTTCAATGTGCTTCCCTTGGGAAAACATGCTTTGGCACCGGATGTCACACTCTTTACCAACTGGTATCTGTTTTCTTTTTAAAGACAAAGGCGGCAAACAACAAGTAACCTCCTCCTTCTTTTCTTCGTCTTCTCCTTCCATTTATGATGTACATATGCCAGAAACTTACGCTTAATATCTACTAACAAATGATTGCGTTTAACAGATGCGCACATTTTGATGTGCTAGTAAGTAAGCTACCGCAAATATACCTCATTGGCTGGCCTGCTTGATGTAGAGCCAAAGGTAAAGTCAAGCTGTAAAATCAAGGTCGGTTGTCAAACATACCCAAAGGTCAAGATCTCCTTTTGTATGCCGTGAATATGAATATATTCTGATCCCTTAAATATCTGGTTTTGATGTCAGATGTTATCTTCGCAATATTATGCAATTTCTGAATTAAAATATAAAGTCATTTTTTTCACAAAATATACAGCTTGTGATATATATTTTGCATCATGGTGAAGTATGTAAAATCAAATGTTCTCCGTAGGCCTACTTTTACAATACAGACATTCAACGAAAAGCATATTTCATAATGACCCTTATGTTCTGAATTAATCCCATGTGCACGGAACAGACAAATAGGGGGCATTTTATAAATTCAATAATCTAATATTTTATAAAGTCGGGTCAAAAAATTATAGAGCTCCAATAGATACTCATTGAACTCAATTAGTCATTAGCAAAAACTATTGAGCTCAATAAAACAATTATTGAGGATCATAATCATTTTTGAGCTCCATAAACAAGTTTTCGAGCCCCGTAATTTCTTTTTGATCTCTATAATTGAATTGTTTGATATCCACAAATCATTTGTTCAGCTGCATATTTTTTAATCTCCAAGAATCATTTTTGAGCTCGGAAATGATCTATTCAGGTAAAATAATCGACAGGAATCATTGATATCAAAAGAAGAATTATGGAGCTCAAAAATTGAGCACATTATTTAGCGCAATACTTTTCTTCGATAGCGTAATTACACTTTGGCAGTTTAAGCTACACTAGTTTGTTTGGTCCGGGGTTTGATTTTATAACAAGATTTACTGTCACCTCAAGCACCTAACATTCTGGTATTGTTTCATGTAGATAAAACGTGTTAGGACAATGAATCTAAGGCTTAAATTCTAAACGATTTCTTTTTCACCCAATCCACCGGTGATGATTCAAATTGTATATTTCCATCGCACGAAATGACAATTTGAATATATTGGAAGATATCGCACTAAGTATTAATGAGGAAATTTGGGTCTGAAAAGCTTGGATTCTCCTAAAGCAAATGGTCTTGAAAGTATCACTGCTCCTTTACGCAAAGAAGGAGCGCCGTCTATCTCAGTTTCTTGAAAAATTGGCAACTCATGGAAATAGCAATGTCTCTAAATGTCTTTATTTGGAGATATCCAAAATCATTTGTTGATATATCAAAATGGTAAGATTTTTGTCATATCTCTGAACCATTTAGTGATATCTTTGAATGAATATTGGTGCATATTGCGTAGTGAGCATGGACGGATTAGGGTGGGAGGGAATAAGCCAAATAGACATCTCAGCTGAGCATGCCCAGCGATGCCTAGCCTCTACCTGGGCCACATGTCATTAGGGATAACTTTCTCTCACTGAGCACAGAAATGTACATGGATCAAACTTGAAATAAGGGAAAAAAACTGCTATTGATGGAAGTTTGGCTTATTTAGTGGCTTCCTTGTGTTTGTTATCAATATACTATACTGTTTTTTAATCAAAAATTAGTCTTTTCAAGGTGATAAAATAAAGAAGTTCGATTCTGGTTATCAGGGTGATTTAACAAGGTGAGTGGGTTAAGGTAACTTCCAGTCCCTCATGACCTCTTCCCCAAAACAGAAGCCAAGCTTCATGGGGCTTACCCAGCTGAGATGTCAACATGGCTTATTCACAGAAACAGGCTGAAATTGACGTTTGGTAGTCTACGTTTGCGTCAGCCATATTGGGTCGGTATCACAACAGGATCCAGAAGTATATTTGGTGATATCGCTAAATTGTTTTTGGGATGTCGCCAAATGATTTAATGAAATCTCTGGATGTCTTATTTAGCCATATCACTAAATGATTTAGAGGTACCGCAAAATTTTACAGCGATATCGCTAAATGCAGGGATATTGCGAAATGGTATATGTCTAGCGTTATTTATAAATCATTTTGTAATACCTCTAAATGGCCGAAAATGACATTTTACGAGTTACAAACTGCATACCATTCACTCCCAGTTGTGCGTCAGCCATATTGAATCACAACCGGTTCCGGAAGTATATTTGGCGATATTACCAAAAGAACAACAGTATATTCACTTAAGGTTTCCATTGTTAAGGGGAGTAGACGCAATATTGGGATAGGGTATTATTATGGTTTTTGTGTCCGCCCAAACAACAGATATGAATTTGTCTCCCACCCCCGCCCCATCCAGCTACAGGTCTTCATATTTTGTGACCCCTCCTCCCATGTATTCAGTCTTTCAAACCAACAAGTAAAAGAGCTAAATTTCTTGTCCACTTTTTACTTCAAATATTGGCGTGCTACATATCAAATCTAATCGCAGCATACCATGTGAAAAGTTACTTGTAAGCACTACAGTAGCTTCCCTCCACCTGAATACATGCGTAATTTCTCTGTGCAACAAGTATGACATCTCTAATATTTTGCCCTGTCAACAAAGGCCGTCCTTCCGTTCAAATTTCTGGTTCCTTTTGGGTGGCTTCTTAACAGGAGAACCTTAAAACATACGTCATCTCAAACTGAAATCAGTGTACAGGCTGTTAAGATTTGCGTCAAAACTAAACTTTAATCATTTACCTACACACTTGAGACGAAAACAAGTTAAACTTGCACCAAGACTTAACTTTGGATGAACAATTCAAAACATGCTTTCCAGTTACTTCTGTCAGTTGTTCGATCAAATCGCCGTTTGCACTTAACGGTGTCTCTTTCCTGGAATTCTCAATCTTACTGTTAAAATCACTCTATAGAAATCTTTGTGAAATACCACAAAGTTAGTATGTTATCTCGGAAAAAATGGATTGGTCTTCTGGGCCCAAAATTACACAATGGGGCTAGAAGGTGCACATAGGGATCCATCATTAACTGCATACATACCACGTGGCAAAATAAATAGATCTCTCTCTATTTTTCTAATACAGATATTTGAATTAAAAATAGAGATATCTGAATTGAGTGACAGCTAGAACCCATGAGCCCCATAACCCATCACTTGACCATCCAAGGATACAGAAGGTGCTTGACTTTCATGATTTGCAGATTCTTTGTAACACTGCATCTTTGGAAAGTCACATTCGCGTCTTCAGCCCTTATCAGGAAACTGCTTACCGTCATCTAAAGCGACATGAAAAGGTGCATGTATGAGCTGTCACAAAGCTCTTACAGACTGTAGCTATATAATGTGTCAGATATATAGATTCTTATGGTTTGAACATTCTTTCTCAACCCTCATGAAGGACCGCACGTACGAGGTTACGGCGTATGGAGTATGTCAGACGACCACTCAGATGTGGCTTAACCTGAACAAATAGGGGGATTAGATCAAATTGCCTACTAGTATTCTCCATGAAGGCAGGATTCATCTGTGGTGTCAAAAGAATCAAGTTAAGATTCTTTGCATGCATGTTTTTTTTAAACTCATACAGCCGATCGTGGTCAGTGCACGGATGGCGGGTTGGAAGTTTGAAGGGATATGGTCTGACGATTCCCGCTTCTCTTGAACATGTAAAGTCTCCCTTCATTAGAACGCAAAACAAGCAAGATAAGTATAAAGTAAACCACTAAGGCTATGATATGTTAGCATGTTTGCATCTTTTCCGTGCCCACAAACATACTTTCGGCATGCCGCCTTATTTCGCATTGCCGCCCTGATACCACTCTCTTTTTGCCATGGGCCGTTGATACCTGCAGCCACGTGACAGGCTGTTCAGTATGATTGACGTGTGGCACTGTTCCGTTTGGCGGCTGAAAACCAAAAGAATGACACATGGACGTTTCGGATGTCCACATCCATGTGTGGTTTTTGGCGTTTTTTTTTTTCATATTTCTACTTTAGTTAAAAGCTTTAAATTTTGACAACTATACTGAACCCCAATGAAAAGTATCCACATAAAAAATTAACAAATTAATTTTGTAAGTTACTAAGTACTGTGTGTGCATATATGCATGGTTTGGAGCCTACATCAGGGTCATTCAGGACAACTTTTTAACTTTTGCTGGGTTGTTACATAATGCATGTGACTTTTGTGCACCGAATATGGCTTCTGACCACCACTCCTATTGGATGGCTAAAATGACCTGATGTTTTCAGTGGCTTTAAAAAGGGATGTTCAGCCAAGAAAAAAGCCAGTGGTCTCAGGTGTGTTGAGGCGATCATGCCGCGTCTGAGCCAAGGTCAAAGACACCATGCTTTGGGGCTTGCAGAGGGTGGAGTCCCAATCACTCAAATCGCACAAAGAATGGGGTGTACTCGGCGCACCATCCAACGACTAATTGAACGGCAACAAGAAACTGGATCCGTAGATGATCGGCCTAGGCCTGGCCGAGAAAGAGTGACAACACCAAGATCTGGCGATCTTTCAGCAGGACAATGCACGTGCACACTCTGCAAGATTAACAATGAACTTTCTCAATGAGAACAACATCAATGTCATGGAATGGCCAGCGTTCTCACCCGATCTGAGCCCTATTGAACATTTGTGGGATCAGTTAGGCCAAGGTATTCAACGGAGGACACCTAGGCCTACTACCCGAAACCAGCTGATCCAAGCTCTGCAGGAAGAATGGAATAATGTTCCCCAACACAGAATTCAAACCCTGGTCAGCAGTATGCGCCGCAGATGTATAGCATGTGTTGATGCTCGAGGTGGCCACATCCCATATTGAACAGAAAAATTTGTGTGACTTTCAATTAGGGCAGTTAATGACATTTTTTGCCTGTAAGTGACGTTAATGTCGGTAGAGCGTGACATTATTTTTACGCCAGAAAAGTGAATGCTTTGTTAAGTTCTAAGCACGTCTAGGTATGAAATGTTTCAAGTATAAACAATAAAATACTTCAAAATTGGCATGTGGATACTTTTCATTGGGGTTCAGTATAATAGAAAGGACATTCATCTTGTAAATACCGTTAAAATCTCACAATCGGCCATGCAAAAGTTTTTGGTGTCTTACCTGTCCTTAATCACAGATGAGCTGTGATCCACGTAGTGCCATAATGTTGGATAGAAGATTATGGGCTTATTAAGGTCCCAGTGTCTGGTGATTTATCTGGTTTATCCGGTGATGCAGCAAGTCGTGATTCATTTATGACCTGGATTTGAACAAATGAAGTAACTTTTCTCAAACCTTGACACTAGCACAGCCTACAAGGTGGTCAGGATCAGGGTACATTTTATGCCTTCATGCAAATCTTCACCAGACAGGTTGCTTTGTTTTGTCAGGTATAGTAGGTTCTACTTAGGACTAAGGGCTCACATGCAAAAACAAACAGTTATTTCTTTCCATCAGAAAGATGTCTGTAAGTGTGATCAGTAACAACAGTTTCAAGCTGGATCAACGAAGGGGCCATGAACCCATGGAAATGCATTAGAAAAGAATAAAAACTGCAGAGGCTTCATCCCATCAGAGCTCATATAAACTTATATAATGGTAAAAGTAATAAGTTGGAAATACAACAAGTCTGGCGTCTCGTATTTTTGACTAGGCTACTCCTACTTTTAGTAATTATGGCTGTAGCACTACTTCTTTTAAAAATAAAAAGAAAGATGACGAAACACAATATTAATCAGTAAATTTTAAACATATCCAATATGAATGAAAAGTAATTCCAGGTTTGTAATCTTAACCTTTGACATTGGAACTAGAAGGATGTGGACAGCTTTATACTCCAGTTGTATTTTCCAGTTTATTTTTCATAATACACCTATAATTACTGGATAAAAAGCTGTTCCGTCTCGAGGAGCACCTGAAGGAATATGTCGCTGCTAGACATCATGTATTTGTCTCCCTGGAAATAACATCATAATCTTCCCTCTATTACATTTAAGATCCCACCAAGGTAAAAGCTAATGTATTTCTTTAGACAGAAGAAATTGTATACCTTAAAATTGCATTTTTCTTGTGTGTCACACAGTGAAATTGTACATTTAATAAAACTGCATTTGTCATGGTTCATGGTAGTGCACTGTTCCATCGAGTTTCAGGTTTGTCTGGATATCATCACATTTTAGTTTATTCCCCACTTGCCCTCTCATATTTGCCTGCTGAACAAACTAAGTTTTTTGTATTCCCTACTTCACACTCGTGTAGTATGAAAATAAAAATTGAACCTGGTATTCTTTGGTGGCAACTTTCATATCTTTCTGCCCAAAATAATTGTTTCCAGTATTTGAATTTTGATCCGGGTAACGCAAAACAGCTTGTATGTAGACACATACATACATACATACATACATACATACATACATACATACATACATACATACATACATACATACATACACACACACACACACATACATACATACATACATACATACATACGTATTGATATGGGCCTCGCATATAACTACCTCCATTGAACCATTCTTTTTCAGAATGAGGATTTGGTCGAGTGTATCTGTGCATTTCCCATATTAGCCAGGCGACTAGTGCCAAATGTTGCAAGTTCGATTCCCACTGGTTCCGAACATAAAATATATATTTTCCGCATTTCCTTAATGTTGGTGGATTTAAGTCCCCGATTATGGAAGTAAATGCCGACTCAGGACATATACTGCATGACTGTGTTGATATGGCACTCGCACATGACTACCTTCATTGAACCATTCTTTTTAAGAATGAGGATTTGGTCGAGTGGATATGTGCGTTCCCCATTTCAGCTAGGCGACTGGTGCTTAAGGTGGCAAGTTCGACTCCTGCTCGCTCCGAACATAAAATATATATTTTCCGCATTTCCTTGATGCTGGTGGATTTAAGTCCCCGATTCTGGAAATAGAAGCCGAGTCTGTAAATACATTGCATAACCGTCTTGATATGGCACCCGCACATAACTACCTCCATTGAACCATTCTTTTTAAGAAGGGGGGTATGGTCGAGTGGATATGTGCGTTTCCCATTTCAGCTTAGCGACTGGTGCCAAAGGTTGCAAGTTCGAGTCCCGCTCGTTCCGAACATAACATAACATACATACATACATACATACATACATACATACACGTACGTTCGTATATATGTGTTGGAAACGCAGTTAAACGCTCTAGTATATATCTGCATTTGAAGCCGGCTAACCGATCTCAGGAAACATGTGGTAATTCAGAATGGGTAGTCGTTTCAACGCCACTCTAACTCCACAGTGTATTATTAAACGCAGCCCCAAAACATACAAGTTTATTCTCTGTTAAAAACCAGAAGCTGAACATCGTTTATGATCAGGGCCAGTTGTTTCTGGTGTACGAGCCTACTACTTGACCCAAATCCAGGTAAACTCTACCAACACACGTCAGGGATCAGTTGATGCACCCCAGACAATTTTGCCAACCAAGATTCGATGCAGAATTTATTGTGGCGTGTCTAGCAGACTGCGCACATAAGATCAGGAGATTCCAGCAACCTAGTTTTACTTGACAGACCTGCTTCTCAGTACGTTTGTCAGAAGGAAAAAAGAATTTAATACAAATCCGTATAAACCCGTTGCCAAGACTTCCGACAGACGTCAAGATAGATACCAGACACCCTTTGGCTATGACTGACTCCTCCGTTCTTTAAGTAGGGGCTGTTAAGTTCCAAACAATTACTCCTTTATTGGACTTTGCTTTGTCAATGAGGCAACTACCTATCCAACCCCGAGAGGCAAGTCAGAGAGTTCATGCCCCCAGCAGTTACTCCGATAAATTAGCAAAAGCTATGAGCTCAGGTGCTTTGGAGTACCTGGTAGGAAGCGTGCCTAAGATCGGATACATCGCAATGCAGATGGTAGACCTATCTCCTTTTAGTCCACGAAATCATATGACCAGACCACATCCATGAAAGAACGCGTTTTCTCCTGAAAATTGGGTCTTTTTTATCCTGGACACGGCAATGCTATCTTTGGGGTCCTTGTACCACAAATTATCATTATTACTGTACATGTGCACATGATACTTGCCTGGTAATGTTTTCAGTGTGACAGCCTTCTCCTTTGTTCAACATTTCACAATTGGCTGAATATTACAGTGGAGAAAGCCTCTTACACTACTTTAATTTCATGATTAAAATAATAATCTCCAAATGCATTTCAATATCCGTGATCTATTGATAAAATAACATGTTCTTTTCTAAGAGTAGCAAAGTTATCAATCGATTAGCAAGACGTTGAGCTCTCCGGACCAGCTGGCGCAAAGTGCAACTTTTTTTATTTACACCGCATGGTGTATCCAAAATATTTGAAGGTCAAAGTTTTACGACAATGCGGAAAAATATTCTCTTTTCACTCACTGGTGAAAAGCGATTTGTCTGCAAAATGTGGCACATAGATTTACTCAGGGTGCGTATTTAACACATCATATGTTTTAGATCTGCATTGACTAACAAGGTCATATGGCCTTATAATAAAGAAATGTGCTTCTGTAAAATGTGCTTTAGTTTGCCTGGAATCGCAGACACCACGTCACCATCTGACATGTCCTTGCACCACAGAATGTATACATCACTAAAGTTGTACCCCTGATTTTTTTCAATTGTGATCTTGTCCTATTTCTTTTTTATCGTCGTCCCAATGGGTCGTAAGGTTCACGACGTCCAATACTTTCTGCAATGTTGAACTCTCACGTTTGCTTAATTTACATACCTCATCCAAAAAATGAAGGTCAATGCCTAACCCCCCCCACCAAACACACACACACACACACACACACACACACACACACACACACAGGTAGGGCGGACGAATTTTCATTCTATCAGAATTAGGCACTTGCATATTGAAATTATGCATCTCATACTTGCTTAGTTATCTCGAAATATGTTTGAAGTTCACCATTTTTAAGTACTTTGGGATTCATCACTCTCAGTTTGTGTGACCTTCAAATAAATATTATACAGTTTTAATGGCAACCTTGAACTCCTTTATTTAGTAAAACCAAATTTGGACCTTGGACGAAATTTTAAGGTACCATGACCTACTTATTCTTACCCTGGAAAATTCTCAATTGAATATTGAGTTGAGTTCCATTTGTGGTGTAACTGAAGGTTCAACTTTCCTAGATTTACATTATGTCAAACAAGTTGATGGTTATGTAGCCGTACCAAAAATGCGTTTTTCCATCCGGTTACACTGGTATCTGGAGCTTTTACTAATTTATATAATATATATTCAAAACACTTGAAGGTGGAGGTCGTTTGGTCATTCGAAAAGACATGCACCACTTTTGCAGCTTCTCCTCTGTCATCTCTCTTTTTGTTTCAAGAGGCATATGTGGGTAATATGGGTTCCAATTAAATGTAATGGGCGGTGGTTTAAAAATTGAGAATGGCGGGGGGGGGGAGCTCTGACAGGTTGTTTTTGATCAGAGATATCCAGTTTCTTTCATTCTTGGTTTGCCTTCCAGGTAGCTTCAACTCTTGGAGAAGATCAATAACATGGAATGAAGCAACAAAAAATCTTCGCAAAGAAAATCGTGTGCTGCTAAACAGCATTAAGCAGCTTGCTTGTGTCGTCCAACATTAAAAGAATAGGAGAATCTCTTTCCGCTTAGTGAATTAATATATTATTTATTTATATTTTATGTTCGGTTCGAGCGGGACTCGAACTTGCAACCTTTGGCGCCAGTCGCCTAGCTGAAATGGAAAACGCCGATATCCACTCGACCATACCCCCCTTCTTAAAAAGAATGGTTCAATGGAGGTAGTTATGTGCGGGTGCCATATCAAGACGGTTATGCAATGTATTTACAGACTCGGCTTCTATTTCCAGAATCGGGGACTTAAATCCACCAGCATCAAGGAAATGCGGAAAATATATATTTTATGTTCGGAGCGAGCAGGAGTCGAACTTGCCACCTTAAGCACCAGTCGCCTAGCTGAAATGGGGAACGCACATATCCACTCGACCAAATCCTCATTCTTAAAAAGAATGGTTCAATGGAGGTAGTTATGTGCTAGTGCCATAACTGGAAGAC
Organism: Hermodice carunculata; assembly: GCA_964020975.1. NCBI lineage: Eukaryota > Metazoa > Annelida > Polychaeta > Eunicida > Amphinomidae > Hermodice > Hermodice carunculata. The sequence goes on along the minus strand of OZ026630.1, from coordinate 49,591,519 downwards.
AGTTCTTTTATTTCACATACATTGTATCCCAAATATTTAGCGAGTAGGTTGCCACTACATATGTTATTTATACTTTGCATCGCAGGAAAAAAAGTTAATCATATTTCGTCAGATGATATATCATGTAGAGATATGCCAGAAACTTGCATTCTGTTATGAACAATTCACCGCTTACATAACAGGATATATCAATAAACTTCATTAACAGGACTACTGTACACACAGAAGTGGGTCCAATAGAATCACTTAAAACTAAACCGCAAAAGAACGAATCTATCTTTGAACTTATATATATATATATATATATATATATATATATATATATATATATATATATATATATATATATATATATATATATTATAGATTATAGCATGGTTTGTTGTCGATACGAAGAATAACAACGAGCACTGGGTGCCATATAAGCAGAAAGAGTGAGATTAGCGAACGAGTTCTGCTAAGTGGTATCTAGCGCGAGTTGATATTCTTCATATCGACAACAGATCATGATATGATCTGTTTATCTCATTTTCGGGTCGATTTTAGTACGCTTCAATAAGTTGTGCCTCACCAGATGCCATGCATATCGGTTATTCCGGTCATAGGTACTCTGCTAAACAGTAGGCCTATCATAGCACTTTCTAACAACTTTATTATATGGCCCATAGTACTAGTAGGGATCTGGCCTATATGATGTTTATACACATGCTTTATAGCAGTAAATCGACCAATATATGTATACATATATATATATATATATATATATATATATATATATATATATATATATATATATATATATATATATACATATATATGTATATAAATATATATACATGTATATATATATATATATATATATATATATATATATATATATATATATATATACATATATATATATGCGAGGTTGATTTCCATGCTACAAGTGCTCCAATCGTTACACACGAGTGCGTGCATTTCACTTTCCCCTGAAATGAATGGGTTGTTATTGAGGAGTCACTCATGCTACTCCTCAGATGCTAAGACAATTATTATAATTGTGTCCATTGAGCCATGAAGTTGTTTTTTATTCCCTGTGTGTACGGGTGACTTTTTTCTATTCACATGTTGTTTGCATACAGTGTTTAACCCGAGACCCATGTCCCAACCTTAACATAAAGTAAAGGAAGTCGTAAAATAACGGCAGGACGTATGGCTCAAAGCCGTTTTAGTAAAAAAAAAAAAAGCACTGTCAGTTTTATTTTGTACTATGTAGTAAATTTTCTTCTCTCCGCACTAGTACACTGTACAACTTCTAAAAACCGGGGAGTTTACATGTACTTGGTATATTACACTTTCAAGCTGCGGGTTTTTTTTCAGTGATCAGACAAAAGCAAGAAGCAATGCCGATTTCACGCATCCTTGTGCAGAGTGTCTATGTCGATAACCAGCACTGGTGTAGTTCCTGTTTGAGGCCATTAAACAAAGCTTCCCTGCATGTACAAAACGTTCCTATGCTATATGAAAAATGTATAATCTTGATAAAAAAAAACTATTTCCTTATTACACTGGCAGCAATGTAAACCATGACCTGGTTACCTTAAAGTGAAAGAATGCACACACCTAAAATACAAGTTGGGTTGGGTAGAGCAAAAGATGGGAACTGTTAGTAACATTCCGTGCCGGTTCAGGCACGACGTAAGACACGTACACAAAATTACGCCGAAAAAAATCAAACCGAAGTTTATAACTTAGTCTATTCTTAATGACAGCCCTGATGCATTTTGCATTTTTCATAACATATGTTTAATTTTACAAATTAGTCTATTTTAATAACATCCAGGATGCATTTTGCATCTTTTTAAGAAAACATGTTTAACATGTAGTGACTTGGCAGAAAACGCACAAAGAGACTTTTTCCATAAATTAATATCTGGACTAAGTCAGTTTTAATCAGTTTCGGTTGCAAGAAACGGCGTTTCCTGTGACCACAAACATTAACTCAGAGGGTGCACTTAGGCAGCGTTTGTCAAGGTTTAAAGCTGACTGCTGATGGCTGAGCTATAAGGCCTACCTATAATTTGGAACTGGTTCGTAAGTTATCTTACAAAATAGGAGGAGGAGGAGGAGGAGGAGGAGGAGGAGGAGGAGGAGGAGGAGGAGGAGGTTCAACTGAGTTGTGTTCAACTCTACCGAGAGCAATGTTTTGTCAATATTTAAAATCCACTTTCTAACTTCATAGAATGCTCTTTATATGGTAAATGATTCGGTTTCCTTGGAATATGGGCGCGAATCTCCGACTTAGAAAACCGCGGCTTAATCCACTTATGAACAAAGGCTTGCTGCCTTTTTTTGGTTTTCTTGTTTGTCCGATCGATCCCTAATTTTGCTGGGTTTTGGGGAAAATTCAAAGAAAAGAAGAAATGGAAAGAAAAGAGATGTGATAGGATAAGATAAAAACGAAACAAAGATTAAAGACAGAGAGCATTAAAGTAACTGAATACAACATATGAAAAGTACAATACAGAAATACCAGAGATGGTGGGCTTCATTATATAACTATCAAAGACACAAAGGGGTTGCTAACGTGCTGATTTCACTTAATTTTGTTTTGATTCGATTGTACCTGTTTCAAACCTGTATAGAATAGTGTTCAATGTAAATAGTACATATGTCAGAACATTACGATGTAATTTATCGCTTTGCAAAGTATATTTACTATAATAAAAAAAAAATGTGCAGAGTGTCTCCAATACCTTTCCCACAGGCACAGAGAGGAGGGCGAACAACCTTCACTGTTAATGTGTATTAGTTTAGCCGGGTACAGCCCATGCGCATCTCTACGTAAATTCTACTCGTATAACTTTCGCCAAAATGGTAAGAGAGGTTTTGTTTTATCTGTTATTGACATCTTCAAGTTGTTTTTCAGTATTTCTTAACCTTATAACCAACTGTTTGTCTAAATCGTTGGCATTTTCTTTAGATGTGCCAGGGGGCGATTACTTTGGTTCCAAGTGGGGGCAACGCTGTTCTGAAACGAGAGAAACATTTTTGCTTGTGGCTTTTTGATGTAATGTTGTATCTTTTGTACATTCAAATGCATTCGTACACCTCTGATAATAATTCACGCACGCTTCTTTGGTGCTCCACCTTGACATTCTATAATTCCTTTTGGTGACCTGAGCATTTTTCTCACGGTATATAATTTGATCAGAATACTTTAAATAAGGGAGGGTACGTTTAGAATTCAGCCTTCACAAGTCAACATGAAATCCCAAAACATGACCCCACCATTGATTTATAATTTTCACAGCCCTACTTGGGGAGTCGACGGCACAATTTAAAAAGAGATCACGAACTTTTCTCATGATGGTGGTGTGTAAGTGCCGGCCTTAAATATCTCGCTATCGAAGACTTATACATCGCACTGGCAATGGCTGTGCTGCCTGTCTAATCACTGTTATTTCAAGCAAATTTATTGTAACTCCAGTATGACAAGTAAATAAATATGTAGAGAATCTTACTTTTTTCATATTGTTACTTGCGTTTGTCTGTCTGCCCTGCCGTTGGCCTATTAATAAATCTATCCTTTCATTCATCTATCTGTACACATATACACAGCTATATATATATATATATATATATATATATATATATATATATATATATATATATATATATATATATATATATATATATATATATATATATACGTATATATTGTGTATATATCTTCCCAAAAATGGGCGTATAGTACTCGTAATATTTAAAAGTTGCTCAAAATATTTTTCTCCCGTGACTTTTCCGTAAGGGATACGCTTCAAAATCTTTGGGTGAAACACACGTCCATACCCCAACATACACACACACACACACACACACACACACACACACACACACACACACACACACACACACATATATATATATATATATATATATATATATATATATGTGTGTGTGTGTGTGTGTATGTGTATATATGTATGTATAATATATATATTTTTATACATATATATATGTGTGTGTGTGTGTGTGTGTGTGTGTGTGTGTGTGTGTGTGTGTGTGTGTGTGTGTGTGTGTGTGTGTACTTGCTAACCGTCCGGCCAGATCAGGTTAATCAGGGTCCTGCCATGTCGGTTTCACCATGTGGCATGTTGCTGTGCTTTTCCCACTTGAACCATGCCACATAATATATGTAATGCGCTTTGGTGTGTATCATTCTCTATTTCCACAACACATTTACAAAGTTAAGATTGTTTTCACGTCCAGAAAGCTTTTTCAAGATGTTCAGCAGCCATCGTACGTGCCAAAGGTGGTGATTCTGTTTCTTCACCACTCACTTTCATCTCTTGTTTATTTTTTTACAAAAGTTTATTTAAAGATGACAAGATGACAAAGGCAAATCGTGAATTAGGTCACGGAATGAAGATTGTTTTGTGACGTAGTTGAGTCACACTGACTCTGCGTCGTGACCGCACATATGTGTAAGGTGATGTATGTGCAGGGATATACCACCTCAACACCAAGTCCTTTGTAAATGCAGGGACGTGTTATAGCAGGGTTCAATGTCAAAACGTACCCTGGTTTTATGAATATTTACAGTGACTCGTGATAACGTTCTCAATTTTCATATGGTATTGAAGGTTGAAAGTTTTGATCCACTAAAGAGGACGGTCTCAAAAAATCTTACAAGTTTACAGATATTGACAGAATTGGAATGTACCACGTGTATCAGGTTGTCATCATTCTAAACCTCAGAGAAATGAGAGACACCGGCACTTCGTTCCGCAGAAATCCCTATCAAGAGTATTTTTGTTGTTTATAAAACTTTTTAAAACTTGTCATTTTAAAATTATTGTAACCGTAGACCTACTTAAAGCGAGTTTTATTTCCCATCTTTATCATCATCATATGATAACTTTTCAAAACAGGACAGCTGGGTTGTAAAATGCAGAGTCGTATCATTGTTTTGAACCATATGAGGTGGCAAGGTTGCTTTTACTGTGCTTAAATGTTAGTGTTGTTAGTCAATAAATTGGGCCCATTTTGTTGCTTAGACATAATACAATGTGGCGGGTAATACTCATGATTACCCGGGTGGATAAAATACCCAGGTTGTAGACATCGTTACCTGACAGATTTCTCATTTGAATCACAATTAATTGTTGAAACCTGGCAGGGTGTTAAGTTTTCATCATGACAAACCCATTCAAAACACTTTGATCTTTTCCATACAAGGAATGAATGACCAGATGATTATTTTTTACTTTTTGCTTTGGTCAAACAAAAATACCCTAAAGTGGTTTTCATTTCCTTGAAAGGTCACTGTTTCATAGTTGTGAAAAGTGCATCAAGACAGCAGTTATCCTAAACACATTTTTCAGCAGAGTGACTGAAACATGCCCATATTTGGAAATCAGCAAATATTTAAAGCTCATGAATGAAGCAATTTTGAATCAGAAACCATAGAGAAATTTCACCGAAGGAAAGGAAACGCATTATGGCCAAATCATAAATTCTAGCAATCTTTTCTTTCTGAAAAGTTAGACGGCAGCAGGAAAGGAGTGTTCATGCGTATGAGAACAAAGCTGTTTGTGAATTCTGTAGCTGCATATGAGAATAACTGTTTAGTTTTAGCATGGTTATACTTGGAGTGTTTTGCACATTTCGATTGGGCGCCAGTGCTAAAGCTTTCTATCACTTGCGCTTGTCCCTCTAAGAGTGCGTGTATGAGAGCATGTGCATATATGCGTACTCAAAACTCCTCAGTGAGCAGGTGGTCGCTGAATATTGGTCTTTCTCTGTGTAAAAAGTATTAGCGGTCGTCAGCGAGATGAGCAGATTGATAAAACCCGAAGGCTCAAGAACTGATGTCAAAACAGGGCTCAAGGTCAGGATTTAGGACAGCATGTGCATGGGTAAAATTATACAAACATTGTTCGAGATGTTTAATGTCTAAAGCATTCCAAGCTTCACACCACTAGGACTGAAAAAAGAGAGAGTCATCCAATATTCTACAACAGATTGCCCACTGGTACTACGGGTGAGATATTCGCCTACTCGTCTCCTGGACGTAAAGCAACCAGAGCAAACTTGGAATGAGAGGAAGCAGAACATAAATAAATACATCGTTTTTCGAACCCACATTTTTTGCAACCTTAACCTCTGTTTGCTTAATACAGCTACTAATTTAATGTTACCCTGAGCAGTTTTTTGAAAATTGAAGCCAGTTTAGTTTGGCGGTGGCAAGTGTTTTTCTGTTGTGAAGGATGTACATTGACCCTGTATTTTATACGCGGACTATCGGAGCCTCCATTGCTTAAACTACGTAAATTGTCTGACGCTTAATATAATTGTAATCAGCATATTTGAAATTCAAGAAAAACGTAAATGGACATCAATAATTGGAATCTAAAAAGTAAAATGTTATGTATAACTTTCTTTTTTTTTTCAAATGATCAACAAAAGTACATTTGAGAACTTGATTGGAGGAAGCATACAAAATTTCCAATCTGCTGTTAAAGATGAACTTGATGGCATTATAACGTAAACACACTCATCATATACATATCCCTAGTAGGTTCATGATTGCTTGAAGGCCTACAGCTTTTTTTCTGTTTGATAAAGGATATATATAAAGATTTAGATAAAGCAACCACAAATCGCTAAGCTGCGCACACACATCGCCACACCCAATATATTGATCAACTGACGGGCGTGTCTGTATTGTTATATTCGAGACAACTGATGGCAATACGGTTTGGGCAGAGTGGCACCCCTGGATACTTCACCACGGTGACTGCGGCATTCTAAATTTGTGACTATTCTAATTTAATCTCACCACTGCCGACAATCACGCTTTGGTGTGTGCAACATTAACTGGAGCGCGAAACAGAGGACACATTTCATACTGCAAGCTTTGTCACAGTCAGCATTATGTAGCAGTACCAGTATTGGGAGACGGACATTTGGCGAGCTGACTGATACTGTTAAGAACACTTAGCTGTTAGTCTAACAAGGAAGAAGTCCTTCCTCCATGGTCTGACCTATTGTGACAGTAGGGTTGTGATTGGACCTGACATACTGGACTGATGTACATCTTCAAGGAGAACAGAGAAAAACGACGATACAGTGGCACAAGAAAACCATAATGTTTATAAGAAAAAACACATAGAATGTGAATTATCAGTATCCAGCGGTTCCAGTGGGGCAATCTGAAGGAAAAGCAACAAAATGGAGAAATTTATCAGAACTACAGAAGACTGGTTTCAAGTGAAAACGTTGGCGGTTTGGATCATTGTGGTGTTACTTATTCCACGAGTAAGCACCTCTATACCACCCGGTGAGTAAATCACTCGTACGCCGGAGTAGACCACGTCTTTTCTTCCACGACAGAGGAGTTTTTTGGGGGTGGGCGGTGGGGCGGGGGCTGGGGGGTTAGGGTTTGGGGTGAGGTGGGAATGAGTGATTGAAAAAATCCTCGGTAATTCATGGAAGAAATATATACATACGTTGGATTTTTTTTCTTTTTGGCGCCTGGTGTTCTACAAAATTATGTTTCATGGTCACTCTGTCTATTGCAGTATGATGAATAATTATTTGATTTATTGATTTACATTGTAGTCAAGTTCAAACTGCGCATATACACACATGTACAACAGGGGCGTGCACACTCAGACTCCCGATAGGACATCAGAACTGTTTATTTTAATAGTCAGTGCTCATTTGGTCCATGAGAATCAATTCTTTTTTTTTCGACGAGTGTTAAATGATTAAAAGGGTCAAATCAATATCTTCCAATGACGTTTCTGAAGTATATCGCATTCACAATGTGTGGCTTTTGTATAAATTCTAATATGTGCACGTTGCACTGTCACAGGGAAATTATTCCTTCATGAGCGTGCTAATGAATGGCAGTTCTAATTGTAGAAAGATGTAATTTTATAGATACAGAATATCTGTTACTGAATATTTAAGTCCCTTTGCATATTCGTAGCAGTATGATATCTTCAATATTTCATTTCTCTTTCGTTGTGTTAATTTACTGCATGTGGGATATAAACATCCTTTTGTCTTCCTACAAAGCTCATGATACATAATCACTCTTAGCTTGCTTAATCATTTGGTACCAATGCTCCGAGCCAAACTAGGCATGTACGCAACCCTTCACGGGTCATATGAAAATAAACTCCTACGGCCAGGAAGTGCTGGTGTGGACTCCAATGGTATGGTTTTATTTCGGTTTGCCCGAGGCACAGAATCGTTGGAGCTTTCATGTTGTCATACCCTCATCTTACCTATGTATCCTACTGCTGTAGCATACAACTGGCAGAAAAATCAGTATGCGTGCATGCACAGATATGTACATACATATATATTTTTGAATATATATATATAAATATATATATATATACATATATGTATATGTGTATGTAGTAAAATCTCCAATTATGACGACTCTCTATAAAGACCACATTTTCCCAGTCCCTTAGGTGGTCTCAATTGGGAGATTCCACTGTATTTACATAGTTGTATTAATATCGATGCTTGGGTACACCTACTACATTTATTTCCTTTTGAACTTTGTCTCTTAGTTACCACGTTTATGTGTGACCATACCATGTACTTTGCATATGTATATGTGTATACGTATATGTATGTGTGTATGTGTGTGTGCGTGTGTATGTGTGTGTATGTGTGTGTGTGTGTGTGTGTGTGTAGAAAGTTTTGACCCTATGACTGTTCATTTGGGAACAGGAAATGTTCTGTTTCTGAGTAGCGTCACGTTTCATCTTCCTGTCAAATTTAAATGAATAAGTTAACTGTAATCGTTTTTTATTTATTTCCTTGACTATTGCTTTTCTTTTGTGGCCTTTCCTTTTTATAAGACAAATTTCCCCTCTTGGCAAAAATGATGACGAAGATATATATATAAATAAATATATATATATATATATATATATATATATATATATATATATATATATATATATATATATATATATATATATATATATATATATATATATATATTTAGGAAAAGTAAAGTACATCACAAGTCCTAAGCTAATTATGAGCAAAAAGATTTAAATATCTGGAAAACTTTTTTTTGCTGAGAGTCAACTCACGCATTGAGCATTCCATATTGTCAGCTGGCTCCGTTCAGCATAAAACATGGCATCTACTTGACTACTGAGTGCGTAGTAAAACTTGTTAGCAAATTGTCCGATTGCACTTTTTTAGCCGCCATAAGGAGGTACACCTTGATAATTTCTTGGTTGAAAGTCAAAATATTCAAGGGCTAATGAACGGTGACAAGCCGTGTGGTTGTCAACTTCAGTCATGCCAAATAAATAGAAACTTGGTTTTGGTTTCGTCATTGTTTTTACCAAATAGAATTGAATAAAAACTTCATTGCTTTCACGAAAGAGTTAATATTTTAGCGTTAACGAGAAGAGTGCTCCTGAAAAATGGGGATCGGGGGATGACCCACCCATGCGTGAGTCACGGAGAGGTTGCGATGGTCCTCAACATCGACTGATTATGCGACAAACCATTTCATGTTATTGGGGCATAGCAATGACTTTGCGACAGCGATGAAGCTACTTTCCGGTATTTGCATTTTTAAATTTCTTATTTATGAACATCTTTATGTATTGTGTTCTCTGCTAAACGGCAAAAACCAAATCAACCCCCGCTTTGCTTTTCTTGTTGAATCAGCAATACCTGAAGGAGATACTCATGCTCATCATGGTATTACCTTGAGCAGCAATCTATCTTGGCGTGCCCATGTTATTCGTATTACCAACAAAGCTAGTCAGAGTATTGCTCTCTTCCGTAGGTTCAAATAAACTCTCACGTAAAACTCAAGCTAGACTTTATATCTCTTTAGTTCGACCATCCACGAATATGGCAGTGTCCTCTTTGATAACTGTGGCCAGGGCTTATCACATGCCCTTGAATTCATATGATTTGAGGCCGCCAAAATTTGTACTTGAGGACTAAGACATTTGACCTTTAGAGGCCACATGCAAATTACAAAAATGTGCAGTGTTAGAAGCATATTAATTAAAGTTGGATTGGTTACCTGTACATATAATTGTTTCGGAGCTATTCAAGATTTACATTTTCAAATGGTCCTAGTTTGCATAATTTTCATATCCGTTCACCCTCTTTACCCAAAACTCAAGACTTCATGTATGGAAGTATAATTATGCAAAGTCGTATGTAAAGTATGGAGTATCGCATAATTGTTTTCAAATGAAATATCGGATAAATTTGCATGCAAAGAAAGAAAGAAAAAAGAATTCCTAGAAAAATCAATAATCTGTGTTGGCACACAGACATAACTAAAACATTTCATATATGGATTCTTTCTCCTAATCCGTTTTTCCCTTAACTCTTCACAGGAACAAAATAAAACTTTGAAAAGTCATTCTAGAGGTTTCATTTCTCATATATATATATATATATATATATATATATATATATATATATATAT